>OW971943.1:10000-1260000 GCA_943193695.1 Acrobasis suavella
GGACCCATGTACTGTGGTTATTTGTAAGAAATTTGAATTATAGTGTACATAGGAGGGATTTTATATGTTCTGTTTTAATTTTAATTTTATTGTGTTTTAAAAACTGACTAGTCGTAAGGACCCAGGTGCCTCCCTACCTATAAAATACCCAGGTAGTTGGTATAGGTCCCCGGAAGGCACATTATTTTTAATCTAATTTATTTAATAGTATTTAATTTATATTTGAATCTTATTGAGCATTTACAACTTTTACAGATTTATTATTGTGTACTTTTAAATTAGGTTAGTGTATAAATTGACTGATTTGTTGTATAATTTATTTGACTTTTTCCCTTGGCGCCCCCCTTTACAGGGCCAAGGAAAACTTTAACTTGTAATTTACTTTATTTATACTACTGTGACTTTATTGAGCTAATTTTAAGGTATACAATTTCAATTTTAAATTTTAAATTTTGACGCTGCCCTTTGACAGTTTTTATTGGGAAACTACTTATTTATTAACTCACGATGCCGCTGGTACATTCTCCACAATCTACTGAGGCGGGGCCCGATGACCGGACACCAAAGTCCGTATCTTTTGCCGATCCACGATGCCTTAGTTACGCAGAGGCAAGTGGAGACTCGCGCCGTAAATATTATGACCAAGATCCCGATCGCACGCCTTACATTCCACCCAGATATAGGAAAGAAAGAATAACTGACGAAATAAGGGACATCCTAATTATGGAATTAATAGAAATTAAAGGGCAAATTCTAGCTGACCTAGAATTAGCTAAGAACCTAAAGGGCACGATCAAGGACTCAATAAAGGACAATTTGGAACAAATGGAGGATAAAATTCGGGATCTGGGTCAATTTGTAGAGCCCAGAAACCTCACACCGGGCTACCACCCCTGCGTCCGCACGCAGACGTCCCCAGAGGCTTTCGGCAGGCCTGCTCTCGAAAACTGGTCGCCCGAGCCTGCTCTTACCAAGCAGATGGAGGAGCAGGCCCGGATGATCAGCGAGAATGCGGGCATGCTGAAGGAAATAAGGGAGTTGGTAATCGCGCAGCAGTCCGGTCCCTTGACTTACGCGCACGCGGCGGCCCGCCCAGCCTTGGTGAAACCGACCACTGAACGTGGAGCCCTGCTCTCCCTTGTCGTCACATCCAAGGATGTGTGCGACACGGGGGAGCAGGTGCTCGACAGGGTTCGGGAAGCGGTGGATGCCAAGGAAGGGTGGATCCGCGTAGAGCGGGTGCGTAAGGCCAGGGACCAGAAGGTGATCATGAGTTGCGCCACCGAGGCCGAAAGGGCGAAATTGAGGCAGCGCATAGAGGAGGCAGGTAAAAACCTCGCCGTCGAGGACGTGAAAAATAGGGACCCGCTCCTCATCCTCTGGGGCGTCAGCATCCGACATAGCGATGATGACGTCCTCAGAGCGGTGAGGAAGCAAAACCCCGAAGTCTTTCACGGCCTCGACAGCGAGGAAGATCGCCTGCATATAAAATATAAAAAGAGGGCGCGGAACCCACAAGTATGCCACATTGTGGTCAGCACATCTCCGGCAATATGGAGGAGGGCAGTGGATGCCGGTACCCTCCGAGTGGACCTCCAGCTCATCAGAGTGGCTGATCAGTCCCCTCTCGTGCAGTGCTCGCGCTGCTTGGCCTACGGCCACAGCAAGTGGCCTACGGCCACAGCAAGCGGTACTGTAACGAGTCTGGGGACGTATGCAGCCACTGCGGAGGTCCGCACCTAAAGTCGGAATGTGCTGGCTTCAAGTCGGGGTCCGTGCCGTCGTGCCGCAATTGCGTGAAAGCAGGTAAAAATCAGACAGGCCACAACGCATTCAGTGGGGAATGCGAGTTGAGGAGGAAATGGGACGCAATTGCAAGGTCAGCAACTGCATATTGCTGACCTTGCAACTCGCGTAGCGTCCATTGGAGTGTGGCTGAGCCGTGGTGCCCACGGTAATCTTAGGCATGCAAATTTGTATTTTGTTATAAAAACAAATTGCTATGAAAAATATAGGTACACAACAAGGGGCGCCGCGGCTTGACCGCTCTGGCGGAATGAGTAGGCACTGGATGCGTTGTGCGCGCGTCTTAGATGTGCTTGGATGAGGTTTCTCAACTATAAAATTATTACGTAATTAGAAAATATACCGCCATAACATAAAGCGTAAACTCTACCAGTAAATAAAATATGTAAGTTATTTTTAAAAAATAACCGCTCATATTTCGCATTAATAAGTGGTAGTAGCAAACACCTCATCCGGCCTTAACTAACTTCGGCCCCCCCTTTTGGGCTGAGACTCGGCATAGTGTCAGCTTTAATCTTGTAAAAGTAATAATACCAGCTTCATTTACTGCTCAAGTAATAAATATAAATATAAATACAGAATTAAGAAAAATTGTAAAATAGATATAAGAATTGTAAGAACTATAATGAAAAGTATTGGAATTGAAAATGAAAATGATGTTTTCAATTTTGACAGATACGAGAATAAGTACACATAAATGTCATAAGAATAAGTAGAAATCAAGAAAAGTATAATAACAATAGATTAAGAACAATGTAATAATAGCAAATGTAATAAATAATGTACCAAAGATAAATTGTAATATTGTAACTGTAACAGAATAGTTGACAAAAAAGTGTGTATTTAAAATAAAAAGTTATGTTGAGTTATTTACCCTGAAATAAAAATAAATAAGTAAAGAAAAGAAGTAAAATTTAGGTAGATAGATAGTAACATTAAAGACGGGAGTCCCACCTGTCAGAGCAAAAGATGAAGTATGAACTTGGATAGTATGATGAATGTAAGTACGAGAGGTAAGAAAGCGAGAACTGGTATGAAAGTGTTAAATTGTAAATATAGGCTCTGATAACGTCAGAGGGTAAAGCAGTAAAAAAAAAAAAAAAAAAAAAAAAAAAAAAAAAAAAAAAAAAAAAAAAAAAAAAAAAAAAAAAAAAAAAAAAAAAAAAAAAACCTAACCTAACCTAACCTAACCTAACCTAACCTAACCTAACCTAACCTAACCTAACCTAACCTAACCTAACCTAACCTAACCTAACCTAACCTAACCTAACCTAACCTAACCTAACCCCCCGTTGCGCTCTGTCAGCCGAGCCGTGCACACGCGTCCCGCTCCGCTGCCGACGAAAAAATTCATTTACGTGGGATTTTCGTCGAAAATCGTGGAAAGTTTTGGTGATTATTGTGTATCAGTGTATTTGTGTTGCGTTGAGCGTGGAACTGTGCTCAAGGCTCGGCTGGATTTTGATAGGCACCGCTGAGAATAGCGGTGCGACACGTGGTAAGTGCTGCGTTCCTTTAAAGTCCCTGTGCTTCACATACCCAGTGTCAATACCATCAGACCACATAGCCCGTCAACACAGGGCGGCGTATGCACGTTTTCCACTCGGAAAACGCCACGTGTCACGGAGCGCAACGAACTTTTTAGGTAGGCCGGATTTTAAATTTTAACTGTTAAAATCTTTTAATTCTGACCCTTTTCTTGACTTTCTGCCTACCTATTTTAACATTTGACTATTTAAAGATTAGATTTTAAGATTAAGATTAAGATAATTGTTGTTTTTAACGTTGACGAAAATTTTCTATTTAAATTTTACAATAACGAACTTGGCCCCCCTATACAGGGCCAAAAGATTCTAACTGTAGTTTTATTCTTTTATCTTGTTTTAACTATTGACTGTTTTAAAAAACGCGACGACTACCCCCTGACAATATTATGGACCCCAGAGTCAATAATAATCAAATTGAATGTCCTTTGAACGCGGCGCTTGGGTGCGTCGTGGATGGCCACCATGAGGGCGTTGTTCCGGAGCCCGCGCACAGGCGGTCAAGTCTGGGGGTCGAAAGGCGGAGGCCCGCGAAGAGGGCGAGGAGGAACCTAGGTTCCCTCTCGCCTCCCGAACGGGACCTTGCGACGCCCGAGATCTCCCCGGAGACTACCTCATCGCTGGGCTCCGACAGCGTCTCCGCTGTAGCCAAAACTTGCCGGTACAAGGTGAGGAAACTTCTCGATGGCTCCAGGAATCTCAAAACAGAGATAAGACTTGGAGTCATCGCGGCAGTGGAGCGCTTGTACCGGCTGGTTTTGGCGCAAGAGGTGGGGCAACGGGGGGGAAGCCTCTCTCCGTTGCGCCCGCCTTCGGCGGCGGAAAACATGGCCGGCGCCCCGGACGAGCGGTCGGCCGGGCTTGCTCTGTCCGAAAAAATGGAGGAGCAAGCCGGACTGATAAGAGAAAACGCCCGAATGCTGGACGAAATCCGGGGGTTGATCGTCCGGCAATCGGCGGGGGTTGGCGCTTTGTCTTACGCAGACGTGGCGGCCCGCTCATCCAAGGCGGAACCGGCTAAGCGGGGGGCCCTGTTGTCCCTTGTCGTCACATCTAAGGATGCGTGCGACACGGGGGAGCAGGTCCTTGATAAAGTCCGCGAAGCGGTTGACGCCAGGGAGGGGTGGGTCCGAGTCGAGCGTGTGCGTAAGGCAAAGGACCAAAAGGTTATATTGAGTTGCTCGTCCGAGGGCGAGAGAGCTAAGTTGAGAGAGAGATTGGAAGGGGCGGGCAGCCTTACTGTCGGGGAGGTAAAAAACAGGGATCCACTCCTCATCCTCTGGGGTGTAAACATTCGTTATAGCGATGGTGACGTCCTCGGAGCGGTGAGGAAACAGAACCCGGAAGTTTTTCACGGCCTCGGCAGTGGGGATGACCGTCTCCAGGTAAAGTACAGAAGAAAGGCGAGGAATCCGCACAACAGCAACGTTGTGCTCAGCGCATCTCCGGCTATTTGGAGGAGAGCGCTGGACGCTGGCACCCTCCGTGTGGACCTCCAGCATGTAAGGGTTGCGGACCAGTCCCCACTCGTGCAGTGCTCTCGCTGCCTAGGCTACGGCCATAGCAGACGGTACTGCACGGAGGGGGAGGACGTCTGTAGCCACTGCGGAGGTCCACACATGAAGTCGGAGTGTGCTGAGCACAACGCGGGGACTGCGGCGAGTTGCCGCAATTGCACAAAAGCAGGCGGCAACCGAGCGGACCACAATGCCTTCAGCGAGGACTGCCCGGTGCGGAGAAAGTGGGACGCGATTGCAAGGTCAGCAACCGCGTATTCCTGACCTTGCAATCTATACAGCGTCCACTGATAAGTGGTCGGACTGTTTGCTGCCAAAGTTAGACCACGTGGTAAAAAATTTTTTCTTTACGCAAAGAAAAGTTTCTACAGAAGGGTGTCAACGGAGGCAGCAAAGCGGCCCGACCATATATTGGAGCAAAGTGTCCCACTGAAGGCGTTGCGGGAATAGTGCAATGGGGTGTTTTCCCTTTTAATTTTAACGGCAGATTTTTACATATTATTTTTGAAATAATTATGTATAAAATTAGCAACAATCAAAATAGTAGCAAACAAAGGGAAAACACCCCATCGTGGAAAACTAGCCTACTTCTGTATTTTATCTTGGTTTAGTGTGAGAAGTCTCGGCTCCGTTTCTGCCGCGGGGCGGGCGTTTTTTCCGGGCGTTTTCCGGTCCCTGAGTGGCGTATCCATTCTCGGACCGAGCCTCGGGCACTGTCTGCCCCGTAGTGGGACGGAGACGTGACTTTTCAAAAAATCCGTGCGGCATGTTTTCTGCTTTTAGGAGGTCATTCATGTGGGCGCCCAAGTGGTGAGCTCAAACAGATCCAAAAAGGGCTCTTCGAGGTGTTTGGCATGGCAACAGGCACACTGCAGGTTGCCACGCGGAGCACCTCGGAATTAGTATGGTGTATATAAGTAGTTTTATTAAACTCTGGGTATATTTATCATATGTAGTATATTTTATATCATATTTATTTATATATTTAAAACAATATTTATTTGTAAATAACTTTTAACGGAAAATATAGTCCCTGATAATGTCAGGGGGTGGGATTTAAAAAAAAAAAAAAAAAAAAAAAAAAAAAAAAAAAAAAAAAAACCTAACCTAACCTAACCTAACCTAACCTAACCTAACCTAACCTAACCTAACCTAACCTAACCTAACCTAACCTAACCTAACCTAACCTAACCTAACCTAACCTAACCTAACCTAACCTAACCTAACCTAACCTAACCTAACCTAACCTAACCTAACCTAACCTAACCTAACCTAACCTAACCTAACCTAACCTAACCTAACCTAACCTAACCTAACCTAACCTAACCTAACCTAACCTAACCTAACCTAACCTAACCTAACCTAACCTAACCTAACCTAACCTAACCTAACCTAACCTAACCTAACCTAACCTAACCTAACCTAACCTAACCTAACCTAACCTAACCTAACCTAACCTAACCTAACCTAACCTAACCTAACCTAACCTAACCTAACCTAACCTAACCTAACCTAACCTAACCTAACCTAACCTAACCTAACCTAACCTAACCTAACCTAACCTAACCTAACCTAACCTAACCTAACCTAACCTAACCTAACCTAACCTAACCTAACCTAACCTAACCTAACCTAACCTAACCTAACCTAACCTAACCTAACCTAACCTAACCTAACCTAACCTAACCTAACCTAACCTAACCTAACCTAACCTAACCTAACCTAACCTAACCTAACCTAACCTAACCTAACCTAACCTAACCTAACCTAACCTAACCTAACCTAACCTAACCTAACCTAACCTAACCAGTTGCGAGCCGTTAGAGCCCGAGATCACCACGATTTTACAACGCTCCGCAGCTAAAAAATCAAAAAAGTGGGTTTTTTACGTCGGAATTACAAGTGCGATATATCGTTAGACGCGTAAAGTGACGCCCGAGGTGACCCTGAGTGCCTCCCACAGGAATTTCTACTTCTCAATAGTGATAAGTGCAAAAAAGTGAAATTTTCAAAAAGTGAAAAAGTTTAAGTGCGTGCGGCGCGAGATCCAAAGCGACGACCCCTACTTTTTATTGTTTTTCCTGAAAGGCCTTAATAAGACCTAGGCTGTGGCACCCTTGCCAGATTTTTCCAGCCACCCCCCGAGGCACAGGAGCCAAAAAAACAAAAAGCACGTGGCGGCGTGGTCGGTGAAGGAGCATCGCGCGGCCAAGTCTGAAGTCACCATCATCAGCATCAGCATCCAAGAAATCAGCAGGCACTTCAAACAGAATTTTAGCAGCTACGAGTAACGTGCAATCTCTTTTTGAAAATCGAAAATTTGACGAGCCATTACTCCCACGCTTCTTGTGACGCGTGGGATTTAACGGTATAGAACGCAGGAAGTTAACCACGACGACGACCTGAAACAAAAAGAAAAATTTTAGAATAAGTATTTTAAGAAAAATTTGTAAAAAACTAAATTTTTAGATTTTTATTAATAAAAAGTAGTTAATAATCGAAATTCAAAAACTTAAGTATTGATAAACTGCAGCGTGGTAAGACCTACCGAACGCAATTTAAATTTTTGAAATCGGGCTGGAAACCGGGGAGTTACAAGGTTTTCAGGAAAAATTTTTACAACTCCTGAAAAGTACTGAAAATCATCTTAATAACAGCACCAACGAATAGCTCGCGTCAGCCCGATTTCAGAGATACCAATCTCGGGCACTCTGCGACGGTTGGGGCCGGGGAAATTTGGGTTTTTGTTTTCGCCGCCATCTTGGCAGCCATATTGGAAAAATTTAAACTGTTATAACTCCGGCCTAAATAGTCGTAGAGACCTCGGATTTTCTTTAAATATAACAGTAAGACATCCTCTACCTACTTCAACGGTCAAAGGGTCAATATCTGACCTTGACCTTTTGACCTCGACTGACCCCGGATCTATATAGAGGAGGTCAAGGCGAATACCGGGAACCCAAACACCGGGAGTCTACGACTAAAGACGGCTGTGTAATCCTGAGTCTAAGTTTCAACGGACGCCATTTTGAAAAATTTTGATCCCGAATAACTCCGGCATTATTGGTCGTAGAGATCTCGGATTTTCTTTAAATAAAAGAACAAGACATCCCCTACATATTTCAACGGCCAAAGGGTCAACACCTGACCTTGACCTTTTGACCTCGACTGACCCCAGATTTTAATAGAGGAGGTCAAGACGATTACTGGAAACCCAAACACCGAGTGTCTACGACGAACGACGGCTGGGTAATCTTGGGTCTAAAATTCAGCGGCCGCCATTTTGGAAAATTTTGAACTCCAATAACTCTGGCCCCTTTCGTCGTAGAGACTTGCGGTTTTCACCGGAGCTACCAGTGAACCGAGCTCTATCAATCTAGTGACTCTACATAGAGCCAACATAGAGTCGAGGTAGAGCCAACCCAATTTTTGTAATAAAAACGGTCGGCAGGACTCTACAAAAGTCTTATCTTTTGTTTTATACATATAATATAAATTTAAGTCTTGTTATATACTTAATCTACATATTGTAACCTGTATTAAAAATTTTTATTGACTGTTTTATTTGACGAGCTGCCAGAAAAGCAGCACTAAAACAAGTTGCCAGCTTTGGCACTTCATCTGACCCAAAATTTATATTTATCCTAAATATTTAATAGTTATTAAGACAAAAATTTTTAAAACTTATACAAACTTTTACGTTTTATACACTTTTCAATATTGACAATACCTCCAACAGAATGATAGCTAGAAGCCCTGTATCTAAAAGCGGCGATGCCAACCCGCAAAAATCCCCTCCCAGGACAGTTACATTGCCTAGAAGAAGTAGCGAGGAGGCAGGGGGATCGGGATCGACCGCAGCGACAAAAGTCTCTCCTGTCACCTCCAAGACAAAGCAGGCTGGCACTGCTGCAATGAGACCGAAACAACTGTTACCTCATAAAGGAGGAACCAAAATAAGACTGAACTCAAGGGAAAGCTCGATATCTCCCAAAATTGTATATAAGGACAGAGAATCTGAAGCAACGGCTTGCCTTGCTAAAGGGAAGGAATACTTACAGGGCTCTCGAAACCTTAAGGGCGAGATTAAGGATGTAGTCATTGAAGTACTGGACAGACTATACGAACTTTTTAAAGACGCAGAAGCCGACTCGAAGCAAAGCCCAGTAAGAGAACCCACACAGAACTCAACAGAGGTAAAAATCCTAAGTCAACTGGAGAAACATGCCCAGCTGATAGAAGACAGCAATAAGAAAATTGGGGAACTGTCGAATAAGCTGGAAGAACAGAAAGAGACCCTGTTAAAGGTATCCTATGCTGGTGTGGTTTCTGGTCAACCTAAAAACCCACCCCAAACACGAGGTGCGCTGCACTCCTTAATAATAACATCAGAAGACGACACCGAAACTGGTGAACAAGTGCTCAGCAAGGTTAGGGAGGCAGTGGACGCCAAGGAGGGCTGGGTAAAGGTGGAAAAGGTAAGGAAAGCCAAGGATAGAAAAATTGTAATGAGTTGTGGGACAGAAGAAGAAAGGAAAAAAGTTAAGGAAAGGATAGAGAAAGCGGGGAAGAACCTACGCGTTGAGGATGTAAAAAACAAAGACCCGCTCCTGGTTCTTTACGGCGTTTTGAACGTCCACACTGATGAGGACATTTTGAGGGCCGTCAGAAACCAGAACCGGGAGGTTTTTCGCAACCTCAAGGCGGAGGAAGACAGGATAGAGATGTGTTATCGGAGGAAAGCCAGGAACCCTCTTACAGCGCATGTCGTCGTTCGGGTATCGCCAATCATTTGGAAAAGGGCAATCGAGCAACAATCGCTGCATATTGATCTCCAACAAATAAGGGTGGAGGACCAGACACCCTTGGTCCAATGCACACGTTGCCTGGGCTACGGACACGGAAGGCGTCACTGCACGGAAAGTGCAGACGTGTGCAGTCATTGTGGCGGCCTCCACCTTAGGACCCAGTGCGCTGACTGGATGACTGGTATGCCACCTAAATGCAGGAATTGCACAAAGGCAAAGATGGAGAACTTAGAACATAACACGTTCGATACCGTATGCCCAATCCGGCGGAAATGGGACGCATTGGCCCGATCGGCCGTAGCTTATTGCTAAGGTTGTAACAGGCACCAATTGCCCCCCCTATCATGTAATGCAGGCAAATCTCAAGAAGAAGAAACTGGCAACAAATGAGGCCTTCATCGAAGCTAGTAAAAACAAAACTGGGATTATGCTTTTGCAAGAACCCTACGTAGGTGGGGCGAAAAGCATGAGGAGTCTTGGTGGGGCACGCATTTATCAACACTCAAACAACGGCGATGGGGAAGTAAAAGCAGCCATAGCTATATTGGATCCGGATCTCACCATTATTCAACACCCTGACATGACAACCAACAATATCGTTGTAGTGGAGGTACAAACCAAAGCATGGAGTATCACACTAATATCCTACTACTTTGAACCTCACCCGACACCAATTGAGCCATATCTCGACCACTTGAAGAAGGTAATAAATACACTAAAGCCCCAAAACCTAATAATAGGCGGCGACTCAAACGCAAAAAGCTCATGGTGGGGAAGCTCCAAAATTGATGATAGAGGGGATGCCATGGCGGGGACTCTTCATGAAATGGGCCTTCATGTACTCAACGTAGGAAATACGCCAACATTCGATACGATAAGAGGTGGAAAGAGATTTCACAGTAGGGTCGACGTCACGGCTTGCTCGACGAGCATGCTGCGCCACATAGCGGATTGGAAAGTAATCGAAGGCCTGACGAGCTCGGACCACAACGGCATAACTTTTGATATAAATATCCAAAAATCTAAGGGAGTCAAAATAGAAAGGACTACGAGAATATATAAAAGCAAAAAAGCAAATTGGGACCTATTTACAGAAAAATTTAATCAGTTAAAACAAACAAATAAACTAAACAAAATAGAAATAGACAAAATCAAAAATAAAGAGGAATTAGAGACAGCAGTAAATAATATCAATAAAACTATGACAGAAGCATGCACACATGCGATACCAAAAATAAAGAAAAATTGTAAACTTACCATGCCGTGGTGGTCCGAGAAACTCGCCGAGATGAAAGCCAAAGTAGCCACGCTGAAGCGCAGGATCCGCTGTGCAGCACCGGTCAGAAGGCAGCTCGTCGTCGACGAATACCTGGAAAGAAAGAATGAGTATGAACACGAGGCTATGAGGGCTCAGACGGAGAGCTGGAAGGAGTTTTGTGGTAGGCAGGAAAGGGAAAGTGTGTGGGACGGAATCTATAGAGTGTTAAATAGGACATCAAACAGAGAGGAGGATCTGCCACTGGAAAAGGAAGGAAAGACGCTGGACGCGCAGGGCTCGGCTGAGTACCTGGCTGAGACGTTCTACCCGGGGGACTTGAAGGAAAAGGACGGCAGCCTTCACAAGGAAATAAGGAGAAAGGCGGAAATAGTGAATGATGAAGATCATACTAGTGTATGCGATCCACCATTTACGATGTTAGAACTAATGACCGCAGCTGAGTCTTTTAACCCAAAAAAGGCTCCGGGAGCGGACGGCTTTACGGCCGACATCTGCCTGAGGGCCATCCAAAGCGATCCGGAACTTTTCTTGGCAGTAATGAACAAATGTCTCCAATACCAATACTTCCCAGAGCAGTGGAAGGAGGCCACTATCGTCATGTTGAGAAAACCTGGAAAGGAGAGTTATCGACACCCCAAGTCGTATAGACCAATTGGGCTATTGCCCGTACTGGGGAAAATCTTGGAAAAGATGATCGTCGCCCGTCTGAAGTACCATCTGCTGCCAAAAATGAGCACTCGCCAGTATGGTTTTATGCCACAGAAGAGCACCGAAGACTCCCTCTATACCCTAATGGAGCATATAAAAATAAAATTAGCAGAGAAAAAGATTGTTACGCTAATATCATTGGATATAGAGGGAGCCTTCGACAATGCTTGGTGGCCGGCAATAAAGACCAGACTGGCTGAGGAAAAGTGTCCGATCAATATTAGAAAAATGATGGATAGTTATCTTACAAACAGAAGGGTAAATGTAAGATACGGTGGAGCGACGGCCAGTGCGGGCACAGAAAAGGGATGCGTGCAGGGATCCATTGCGGGGCCAATCTTGTGGAACCTTCTAATCGACACCTTACTTAGGGATTTTGAGGGTAGGGGCGTCTATTGCCAGGCCTTTGCTGACGACATTGTTGTCGTCCTCGATGGGGACACAGCAATAGAAATAGAGAATCAAGCCGGCGGCATTCTAGCTCATGTTGAGGTGTGGGGTAAACAAAACAAGTTAAAGTTCGCGCCACAAAAAACTAGCGCGATGGTAATTACAAACAAGTTAAAGTACGACACCCCGCGCCTGGACATGGGCGGAATTGCCATCGAAATAAAAGATGAAATTAAAATACTTGGGGTAACAATAGACGCCAAACTCACCTTCAAAACTCATATCTCCAACGTCTGCAAGAAGGCAATTGGTGTGTATAAGCAGCTTTCAAGGGCCGCTAAAGTACATTGGGGACTGAACCCAGAGGTCACTCGAGCTATATACACGGCGGCAGTTGAGCCTATTGTTCTGTATGCCGCAAGTGCCTGGGCATCAGCGGCGAACAAAAAAGGCGTTCAAAAGCAGTTGGGGACACTACAAAGAGGCTTCGCTCAAAAGATATGCAAAGCCTACCGAACGGTCTCCCTGAACTCCGCACTCCTGCTGGCTGGCATTTTACCTCTTGATCTCCGAGTGCAGGAATCAGCATCGTTATATGAGATCAAGAAGGGGGTCCGCCTACCGGGATTGGGAGACAGGGAGATCGAGCGGATGGCACACGCTATCGAAGCTCCCCACCCCGCCGAGCGTGTAAGCCTGGAGTTCAAAAGCCTGGTAGACCAGGAGCAAGTAGACGCAAATAGCGACTACCAAGTTAAGATATATACTGACGGCAGCAAGATTGACGGGAGGGTCGGCGCTGCTCTATCAATATGGATAGAAGGAACAGAGACCAGACCCGTCAAACTTAGTCTGCCGTCCTACTGCACAGTCTACCAGGCGGAACTACTGGCGATACGTGAGGCGGTGAGGAGAATAAAAGACCACAGCGCAAGAACGTTTGGAGTCTACAGCGACTCAATGTCTGCCCTACAGACGGTTGTCAATCCCGCTTCCCTCCACCCACTAGCTGTGGAAACAAGAGAGCATGTTAAAAGCATCCTCCAACAAAACAAGAGAATATCGCTGTTTTGGATTAAGGCCCACGCGGGCTTGGAGGGGAACGAAAGGGCAGACAAACTAGCGAAAGAAGCCGCTGTAAACTCCAAACGCAAAGCAGACTATGACCTCTGCCCTGTTTCATGTGCGAAACGTATGCTTCGAGCTGAAACAATCCAGAAATGGGAGAGTAGATATTCTCAAAGCGCAACAGCCTCAACAACAAAACTGTTTTTCCCGACTGCCACCGTGGCATATAGAACTATTCGAGAAATAGCACCAAGTGGCCTAATCACACAGCTATTAACGGGGCATGGAGGTCTTGCGCAGTACCTACACCGTTTTAAAAAGAAAGACAGTTCAGCCTGTACCTGCGACCCTGAGGCGGAAGAGTCGATCCCTCATTTGATCACAGAGTGCCCGATGTTTAATATGCAACGTATAAATCTAGAGCAAGAAATTGATATCATAATAAATGTAGAAAACTTACCATCAATAATTACAAGTAAACAGAAAATTAAATTCTTAGATTACTGTTACAAAATAATTCAAATAGTTAATAACAGAAATAAGTAGTTAAAATATGATGCCTAAATATTAGTGAATATTAGATTACATCATATAAAAGTATAGGAGCACAAACTATAAAACTAGAATAGAAAATTTGTAACAATAAAAATGCACGTTAGACACTAAGAAGCAAATGTAACCTATATAAGATATGCAAAAAACTGCGATAGACGTAAGAAAAGTAAATAAATATTAAGAGAGTGTAACCTTAGTAGTAATCATTACTAAACAAGAAAATGTAAAACACAAAAGAAAAAAAAAAAAAAAAGATAGATTGTAAGATAATGTAATGTGTAAATAAAGATCAACGTGTCACTGTTAATAATCCCGAACAAAAATGTTAAGAAACAAAAGACAAAGAATAGATCAAAATAGATTAGACGGGAGTCCCACCCGTGATAGAGTGAAAGATGAAGCATGAAAGGTAAGTATGCGGTATGAAAGTACGAGAGGAATACATGCGAGAACTGGTATGAAAGAGAAACAGTTGATACAGGCTCCGATAAAGTTGGAGGTAGATAGTAAAAAAAAAAAAAAAAAAAAAAAAAAAAAAAAAACCTAACCTAACCTAACCTAACCTAACCTAACCTAACCTAACCTAACCTAACCTAACCAGTCTCGCTGCGCCAGGCGACCCGAGCGCGCACTGCCCGCAACGCTCCGCGCACTAAAAATTCATTTTTTACGTATAAAAATTCGTTAAAAATTCATAACTCTGGATCGAAAACAGTTACGATCTAGCAAAATATCTCAAAAAGTGCGCGTAAGAAGTGTCTACACAGTGAGTGCAGTGACAAATACTTGGATTTTTCCAAAGTATTTTTAAAATCAAAAAAACTTGCAAACTTTAACGACTCGACGAACTAATCAAATCATAGAAAAATCACTGAACATCGGGAAGCCATAAAATATATATCAAAACGTTCTGCAAACCCTAGTGCATCTAATTAAACAAAAAATAGTGACGTAACTTTAAATTTGGAAGTGTGGTGACCAAAATAAAATAAAATTTTTCGAAAATTAAACTTTAAAGTGGTTTTACGCAAAAACAAGATCGACGACCCATAGTTTTTTAACTGCAGTTTAGTGCATTTAGGTCGTCTTAAGGCTAGGACACCACTTCCAAAATTTTGTCGCAGCGCGTCGAGGCCCCAGAGCCAAAAAAACAACTTTGACCAATCAGCGGTTTCTGCTGATTTGCGGCGGAACCCTGGTGCGCGCGCGTGTGGCGATATCACCATCAGGTGCACCTTTGGAAGACGCATCGGGAGGCACTTTGACCAATGTTCTAGGTCCAGGGGTCTTAGAGCTGTGACCACTTTTTCCCAAAAAAGTGAACATTGGTCAACTTTGGACCCGCCCACGCCCGAAACCCTAAAGACTGGAAACCCCACTTATAGATAAGTACCACGTATATTTATCCCTAAACTTGTGTACCAAATTTGAGATCCATAACTTCAGTAGTTTTTAAGTAATTGAATTTTAATCATAACATTAGATAATTCTTGCACCGGTTTACGTAATTTCAATTCCAAAATTTGCTTTTTAATTAAGGGTTCCCGAGGGTAAACAACCCTTAATCATCAAAGTCCGGGCCGAAAAAATAGGTTTAGAGTTAGTTTCAAAATTTTAGCTTTATTACTTTTCGAGATATCAAGGAATCAAATTTGGTAAAATTCAGGGAATTTGTGATCCATTTTGCCCCCTTATCTGTGAGTGAAATTAGTGTTTTAAATTATAAACTAGCTTATTTTAGATAAGGGAACAATATTTTGACATTAAATTATTCAAAATAATGAGAAATCTCCAATACCAGGAGTAAACAAAATCCCGCCACCTAGCGTCGAGTGGCAGAACTGTACATATGAAAAAATATTGATAGCTTGTTTTAATTATTTAAACCAGTGAATCTTATAATAAGGACCCCTTGACCCCTGTCTATTGCTAGGAGGACCCCCTAAGTGGGATATATCCGTCTAATTTTAAGTTATAGTGGCCACTCAACAGGATTTTTACATTTAATTCTTAAAATATTTTATTCTTAAAAAACTGACTTGTCATAAGGACCCAGGTGCCTTCCTACCTATAATATACCCAGGTAGAAGGTATAGGTCCCCGGAAGGCACATTATTTTATATTTTAAATTATTTTTACTACATATTTACAACTTTTACAAACCTACTTACTGTATACTTTAATTAGCTTTAGTGTAGAAATCTGTTAATTGTATAATTTATCTGACTTTCCCTTGGCTCCCCTTTACAGGGCCAAGGAAGATTTTAAAATTTTAATTGTCATTTTATTCTAATTTAATTATTTATTCAGTGTGCACTGACTAATTTTAAGTATACAATTTTAAATTTTAATTTTAATTTTGACGCTGCCCTCCGACAGTGATATTTAGGAATTTAGTTAATTTTACATTATTTATTAATTGTGTACAATGCCGCTGGTACGTTCTCCACCGTCTACCAGTGTGGTGTCCGAAAATCGGACACCAAAATCTGTGTCGTTTTTGGAACCACGAAGCCTGAGTTATTCAGAAAAAAGTGAATCTGATTATGAACTACCCTATAGTAAATATAGACGGGATCCAAATGTTACGCCCTACGTACCGCCTGAACATAGAAATGAAAGAATTACAGATGAAAAAAGGGAAGACCTACTCTCGGATTGTCTAGATATTAAAAGTCAAATCCTAGCCGACCTGGAAACAGCCAGGAACTTAAAAGGTACAATAAAAGACTCCGTAAAGGAGAAATTGGTATTATTAGAAGACAAATTTCGAGAGCTAGCCCAATACGTAGAGGCCAAAAATATTACCCCGGGCTACCATCCCTGCGTCCGCACACAGACGTCCCCGGAGGCTTTCAGCAGGCCTGCCCTCGAGAGCTGGTCGCCCGAGCCTGCTCTCTCCAAACAAATGGAGGAACAGGCCCGGATGATCAGCGGGAATGCAGGGATGCTGAAAGAAATAAGGGAGATGGTAATCGCGCAGCAGTCTGGTCCCTTGACTTACGCGCACGCGGCGGCCCGCCCAGCCTTGGCGAAACCGACCACTGAACGTGGAGCCCTGCTCTCCCTTGTCGTCACATCCAAGGATGTGTGCGACACGGGGGAGCAGGTGCTCGACAGAGTTCGGGAAGCGGTGGATGCCAAGGAGGGGTGGATCCGGGTAGAGCGGGTGCGTAAAGCAAGGGACCAGAAGGTCATAATGAGTTGTGCGACAGAGGCGGAAAGGGCAAAATTGCGGCAGCGTATTCAAGAGGCGGGTAAAAACCTCGCCGTCGAGGACGTGAAGAATAGGGACCCGCTCCTCATCCTCTGGGGCGTCAGCATCAGACACACTGATGATGACGTCATCGGAGCGGTGAGGAAGCAAAACCCTGAGATTTTTCACGGCCTCGGCGGAGAGGAGGACCGCTTCCTGATTAAATATAAAAAGAGGGCGCGGAACCCGCAGGTTTGTCACATTGTGGTCAGCACATCCCCGGCAATATGGAGGAGGGCAGTAGATGCCGGTACCCTCCGTGTGGACCTCCAGCGCGTTAGAGTGGCTGATCAGTCCCCCCTCGTCCAGTGTTCGCGTTGCTTGGCCTATGGCCATAGCAAGCGATACTGTAACGAGTCGGAGGACGCATGCAGCCACTGCGGGGGTCCACACCTAAAGTCGGTGTGTGCTGATTACAAGGCGGGCTCGGCGCCATCTTGCCGAAACTGCAAAAAAGCGGGAAGGGAACAGACGGGCCACAACGCTTTCAGTGGGGAGTGTGAGCTAAGGAGAAAATGGGACGGAATTGCAAGGTCAGCAACTGCGTACTGCTGACCTTGCAATTCGAAAGGCCCATCGAAGTGTGGCAGAGCCGCGGTGCCTAAAATAAACCGGGTCATGCAATTTGTCTTTTGTAAGAAAATCAAATTGCTATGTTAATTATTGGCACAGAAAGGGAAGGGCGCCGCGACCCGGCAGCACATAAAAAATAGCTAGGAACTGAAGGCGCTGTGTGCGCGTACTGTGTGTAGGGTGTATAGTGTGGGTGAGGTCTTCCCTTTGCAACTTGACAAGACTATACATATCAGAAATTAAAAATATAACTAATGCGCTACTCCACAGACACAAACAATGGAAATATGTAAGTTACTTTTAATAAAATAACGAAACATAATTTCGGCAAATAAAAAATTGGAGTAGAAGATGGGAAGTACCTCATTCTGTTACTATTTATGTATTCTCCGAGTGAGAGATCAAGGAAAAGATGCTTATCTTAATAAACTACACTGATATAAATGCAATGTGTAAAACGAAACGATTACGATGTTTGAAATATACGAAAATATGAAAATGTGTAAAATAAATGTAAGATATTTGTAAGAAAGCTATAAGGAAACAAAAACTGAATATCTATGTAACTGCACAGCTTTAATCATAAAAATGTAAATATAAAATAAAAATGTAAATAAAAATATGACATTGAAATGTTAATAGCAAAATTAAATAAGAAATAAGAAATAAAAGTGTAAAAATATAAGTAATAAGATAAGCTACAAATAAGTACAAGCTATATAATATTCATTGCCCTTGTAATCCCACCCGTATGATGCAGTTTAGATATATAAAATAGTATACCTATAAATATGCAACATTAAGGACCTTGAAATATTTAATCTACAACCAACAACAAAAACGGTATACAATTAGAAAAATGAAAATATAGGCTCTGATTACGTCAGAGGGCTAAGTAAGTAAGTTTTTCCAAGCAGGTGGTGTTTTAGCCGGTAAGAGTCCGGCACTACCTGGGTAACATTCCCAGGTGTCCATGAGGATTTCACCACCTGCTTGTAAAAATTTAAAAAAAAAAAAAAAAAAAAAAAAAAAAAAAAAACCTAACCTAACCTAACCTAACCTAACCTAACCTAACCTAACCTAACCTAACCTAACCTAACCTAACCTAACCTAACCTAACCTAACCTAACCTAACCTAACCTAACCTAACCTAACCTAACCTAACCTAACCTAACCTAACCTAACCTAACCTAACCTAACCTAACCTAACCTAACCTAACCTAACCTAACCTAACCTAACCTAACCTAACCTAACCTAACCTAACCTAACCTAACCTAACCTAACCTAACCTAACCTAACCTAACCTAACCTAACCTAACCTAACCTAACCTAACCTAACCTAACCTAACCTAACCTAACCTAACCTAACCTAACCTAACCTAACCTAACCTAACCTAACCTAACCTAACCTAACCTAACCTAACCTAACCTAACCTAACCTAACCTAACCTAACCTAACCTAACCTAACCTAACCGCATTCGATAACGCGTGGTGGCCGGCCATCTTCAAGGGACTCAGAAAAATAAATTGCCCGAGAAACACCTACAAACTAATCAAAAGCTACTTCGAGAATAGAACGGTCACTATAGAATACGGCGGAGCGAGCGCAACCAAAACCATGACCAAGGGCTGTGTGCAGGGATCTGTATGTGGACCCACCATGTGGAACATAATCTTGGACGAGTTGCTTATGCAGACCAACCTACCAACAGGATGCCACATCCAAGCCTTTGCGGACGACGTCTTAATAATAGTGTCAGCACCCGATATCACACAACTGGAAGATAAAACAAACAGAGCCCTCAGCACAATACTTGAATGGGGTAAAAGTGTCCATCTGGAATTTGGTCCGCACAAAACACAACTTGTTGCATACACACCTAAAGCCAAAACTGCGAATATAAAAATGAACAACACAGCACTTCAATTTACCCCCAAAATGAAATACCTTGGAGTTATAATAGACGAAAAACTTTTATTCACAGAACATGTCAAGTACATAACCGAAAAAGCGGTTAACATTTTCAATAAACTATGTATATACACACGAGCAACATGGGGAGTACACACTGAAAACATAAGGACAATATATAAGCAGGTAATTGTTCCAATAATAACATACGCAGCTGGCATCTGGGGGCATATAGCCAATAAGAAATATATAAGGAAAAAGCTAGAAAGCACGCAACGACTCTTTGCTATTAGAGCTACCAGAGCTTTCCGTACAATTTCCACCACAGCTGTCTTGGCAATCGCCGGATTTGAACCATTACACCTCAAGGTACTTGAAATCCAGGAAATCGAAAACACTAAACTTCAAGGCAAATCATCATTACTACCTGATGACCTAACTATCGATAAGCCAATACCAACTAAAGATCTACTACCACCTTATGAAAGAGTCAGCATCCTTATGAATGAAGCCTACGATGACAAAGAAATCCAGGACATCTGCAACTCTAATACCATAAAGATTTTCACAGACGGGAGCAAACTAGAGAACAAACAAACAGGAGCAGCCTTTGCTGCCTACACTACTTCCGACGATAGGCCCACTATACGGAAATACAAACTGCATAGCACCTGCACCGTTTACCAGGCGGAATTATTCGCAATACTGCAAGCCTGCAACTGGGCGACAAGACAGAAGCATAGAGACGTTACAATTCTGTCAGATAGCAAATCATCTCTAACTGCACTCCAAAACCGAAGCAATACAGACAATTTAGTAGCTGCAATTCATAAAACCATTCATAAAGAAAAAGGACAAAACGGTATACAATTTAAATTCATATGGGTTAAGGCGCATGCGGGAATCACCGGAAATGAACTTGTTGACGTGGCAGCAAAGGATGCAGCAACATTGAGGAAAGCCCCTGATTACGACCTAGTACCCATAAGCTACATAAAACAGGAACTAAGGAAACGAACACTCACAAAATGGCAGGACTCATACAGAAGCTCAACAACAGGAACCCAAACCAAAAAACTATTTCCAGAACTGCAAACGATACTCAAAGCCAGAAATAATTGGAAAACAAACTTTTTCATCACACAATTCCTATCAGGACATGGATATCACAAGGAGTACCTGAAACGATTCAAAATCATTGAAAATGACCAGTGTCCCTGCGACAATGACAGCCCTCAAACAATTGAACACCTTCTTAAACATTGCAACAGATACGGAGCACTGAGACAACAACATGAAACACTGTGTGGAATTTTGAAGGTGGATCCATACAGCACTGAGTGCCTCGCAAACGAGGGAACGGCACAGCGTTCGCTTTTGCAACTGGTGATGGAAGTGTTCCAGACGCTGAAGCAATTTAATAAATAAATAAATAAATAGGCACTTTATATGTATATGAATATGAATAATATATTTAAAAAAAAAAAAAACAAAAAAAAAAAAAAAAAAAAAAAAAAAATAATACTAATTAAGTAATAACACAATTAAACATGTATAATATACACCAAAAAACCGCGCTATGCGCAATATCCAAAACTGATCTATGCGCAAACGTATTTGAGTCTCGTATCAAATCGCGAGACTTTAAAAATACCCTGTTAGTGGCAAACCGAGGCAAACCACTACAGGGAGGAAAAAAAAAAAAAAAAAACCTAACCTAACCTAACCTAACCTAACCTAACCTAACCTAACCTAACCTAACCTAACCTAACCTAACCTAACCTAACCTAACCTAACCTAACCTAACCTAACCTAACCTAACCTAACCTAACCTAACCTAACCTAACCTAACCTAACCTAACCTAACCTAACCTAACCTAACCTAACCTAACCTAACCTAACCTAACCTAACCTAACCTAACCTAACCTAACCTAACCTAACCTAACCTAACCTAACCTAACCTAACCTAACCTAACCTAACCTAACCTAACCTAACCTAACCTAACCTAACCTAACCTAACCTAACCTAACCTAACCTAACCTAACCTAACCTAACCTAACCTAACCTAACCTAACCTAACCTAACCTAACCTAACCTAACCTAACCTAACCTAACCTAACCTAACCTAACCTAACCTAACCTAACCTAACCTAACCTAACCAGTTTCGCTGCGCCAGGCGACCCGAACGCGCACTGCCAGTAACGCTCCGCGCTCAAAAAATTCAAATTTTGTGATCAAAAATTCCTAACTGCGGATCCAAAGCAGCTACAGCTTTGGAAAAACTATCAAAAATTGCGCGCTAGCAAGTATAATAAGTGTGTGAAGTGACAAGTTCCTAGATTTTTGCGAACTATTTTTAAAAACGTAAAAAGTGACAATAATTTGGGACCCGGCGAGCAAAACAAATCGTTAAAAAATCACCTTACGTGGGACAGCTTAGGTTTTTACATAAAAAAGTACTCCAGACTCTAGTGCATTTACCTGTGTAAAAACCAGTGCAAGAAACTCAAATTTTGGAACCCTGGTGACCGAAGAAAGTTCAACTTTTGTGGAAATTATACTTCAAATCGGAATATCTTCAAAACAAGATCGACGACCCATCCTTTTTCAATTGCAGTTTTGTGCGCCTGGGTCGTCCTCTTGGCTGGACACCATTTTTAGATTTTTATCCCCAGGATCCAAGGCACCAGCACCAAAAAACCGTCTCGGCCAATCACCGATTTTCCTGGTTTTGCGGCTAAACCTAGGTGTGCGCGCTAGTTTTGATATCACCATCGGATGCGCCCTAAAAAGATACACCTGGAGGCACTTAGACCAGCGTCCTAGGACCAGGCGTTTTGGAACTAGGACCATCTTTCTGGAAGAAAGAAGATTTGGCCAACTTCGGACCCGCCCACGCCCGAAACCCTAAGAGCTGGAGCAACTACCTATAGATAAGTTCAGTGCGCATTTACTATACAACAATCTTGCCGAATTTGAGATCTCTAGCTCATGTACTTTTCGAGTTATAGAATTTTAACCTAAACAACATCTAATTTACCACGTGAGTTACGTAATTAGAAAGCTAAAAATAGCTTTTTAATTACGGGGTTTTTTGGCCAAACAACCCTCGCGTTTTAAAGGCAGGACCTAAAAAATAGGTTCTGCGGCATTTTCAAAATTTTAGCATCAGTAGTTTTCAAGATATAAGGGTCTCAAAATCGGCAAAATTCAGGGAATTCGAATCCACTTTTCTCCCCTTTTCCGTAAGGGAAACCTTTGTTTTAGTTTTTATCCAGTGTTTTTTCGGCTTTACTTAAATTATAGTAGTAATAGTTTAATTAAATTCTTGTTGCAAGCCCCCTTTCTCAAATTGTAAACAAAATCCCGCCATCTGTTGGCGAGGGGCGGAACTAAATTTCTGTAATTCAAAATATTATTTTTAATCTTTAAATCGTTTTGTTTACAATATTCAAGACTCAAACCCCTCTTTTAAAAATTTTTTGGACATCCCCCAACCCTAAAATCCCTTAAACTGGAACAAAAGTGGTGAAAATTACTATTTTGCAAATTCGGCCCCAAAAAATTGTCAGATTCCCTAGTAATAGCGCACTGATTAGTAGATAAGTACATTATAGTTATAACGAACCTACTGTATACCAAATTTGAGAATTTTCGCGTGTGTAGTTTTTGAGATATACAAATTTTAATAAAACAATAGAAAATTTTCGCAAGATTTACGTAATTTGAAAGTACAAAAGTACTTTTTAATTACAGGCTTTTTCGGCAAAATAGCCCTTGTTTCTTAAAAACAGGACCTAAAAAATAGGTTCTGTACTTTTTTCAAAATTTTAGCCCAAGTAGTTTTCGAAAAATTAAATCCTCAAGTTTGGTAGAAAGTGTAATTTCGGGGACGATTTTCCTCTTATCCAGACAGGGGAAAAAATTTATTCTTAAGTGGAATTTAAGGTTTGAATTATTGTGAATTTCATAAAAGAGACCCCCCACTTTCTTTTTATCGCTGGGAGAGCCTGCTTACCTGAGCAGTTATTAAAATATCTAGGTTATAGTAGAAACAAAATTCCACATTACAAAAATTCTATTTAATTTAAATTATTATACATCTTCCCCCAATTTTAATGACTTTTATTAGTTTATAAGATAGATAGGTTATAGGTTGACACTGTGACACTGTATTGTCTAGTTAATTGTAATTATTTAAGTTATTTTTAATTTTATTACTGTATTTTAAAACTTTTACAAACTTTTATTTATTGAACGGTTTTAACAAACAGAAAACGATCCTAGCTCCTCTTTACAGAGCTAAGAGAACGTATATAAGGTCCCTTTTATTTTATTTTATTTTATTTTATTTTATTTAAAATTGTAATTAACATTATTGGATTTATTTAATTTTACTGACGCAAACCTCCAACACATGATGCCTCTCGCTCATTCCCCGCAACCTGTCAAGAAGATATCCGCGAGCGGGACACCAAAGGCGGTGTCTTTCACGGACCCACAAAGGTGTATTTCTTTTGACGACGACAGTGTCGACACTGTCGACACCGTCGACAGTGTCGTGTCGAATAAAGCCAAGTACACATATAACAGAGACCCAAACACCACGCCTTTTGTCCCGCTCAAGTATAGAAAGCAAAGGATAACTGACCAAGACAGGGACAATCTAATCACGGAGTGCAGGGAGTATATTAAAATAGTCATAGATGAACTAGAAACAGCTCGGAACCTTAAGGGGACTATCAAAGAAACTGTGAAAGAAACCCTAGAGAAATTAGAAAATAAGCTCTTCGACTTGGGTGAATTTGTGGAGCCCCAAAATATTACCCCCGGGTACCACCCTTGTGTGCGCACCCAAACCTCTCCGGAGCCCCAACCCAGCCCAAGCCGAGTCGAGTCTGCTCTATCTGAGCGAATGGAGGAGCAGGCTCGACTGATTAGTGAAAACACCAAAAGGCTGGAGGAAATAAAGGAGCTAATCGCAAGGCAGCCTGGCCCTTCGTCCTACGCAGACGTGGCGGCCCGCCCGGCCTTGGCGAAACCGACCGAACGGGGGGCCCTGTTGTCCCTTGTCGTCACATCCAAGGATGTGTGCGACACGGGAGAACAGGTGCTCGACAGGGTTCGGGAGGCGGTGGACGCCAAGGACGGGTGGATCCGTGTGGAACGGGTGCGTAAGGCGAAGGACCAGAAGGTCATTTTGAGCTGCGCGACGGAGGCCGAAAGGGCCAAGCTGCGGCAGAGGTTAGAGGGCGCAGGCAGAAACCTCGCTGTCGAGGACGTAAAGAACAGGGACCCACTCCTCATCCTCTGGGGCGTTAGCATCAGACATACTGATGATGACGTCATCGGAGCGGTGAGGAGACAAAACCCCGAAGTTTTTTACGGCCTCGACAGGGAGGAAGACCGCCTGCAAATTAAATATAAGAAAAAAGCCCGTAACCCGCAGGTGCACCATATTGTGGTCAGCACATCGCCGAAGGTATGGAGGAGGGCAGTTGATGCCGGTACCCTCCGCGTGGACCTCCAGCACATTAGGGTAGCCGACCAGTCACCCCTCGTGCAGTGCTCTCGCTGCCTGGCCTACGGCCACAGCAGGAGATACTGCAACGAGGAGGTGGACTCGTGCAGCCATTGCGGAGGTCCACACCTTAAGTCGGAGTGTGCTGACTACAAAGCTGGCGTTGCGGCATCTTGCCGAAATTGTAAAAAAGCGGGTATCGATAAGACGGATCACAATGCTTTCGGCGGAGACTGTGCATTGAGGAGAAGATGGGACGCGATTGCAAGGTCGGCAACCGCGTATTCCTGACCTTGCAATCTGCGCAGACCCATTATTGCGTAGCTTGATCGTTGGTGCTCTGCATACTTAGCTCATTCGATACCACTTTTATTTAAAAGTCCGATCGACATGACTGACACAGGTATAAAACGAGCAGAGCATCACGACTAGGCTGTGTACCCTACGTGCACGGCAGACGGTGAAGGCATTGTGACCAGCAGATATGAGGCACTTTTCTCACATGCAATAAAAATAAAATATAAGTGCATTATTAATAATAATCACCATATTTACGTAAAGAACAAAAACAAGTAAATGTGTAGAAAACTGCCACATTATCAAGGGCTTGAACTGTCCTCGTTGCAAACACAGAATTCATTATAATCTACAATAATAATTTTAAATTGCAAAAATGTTAATATATTTAAAAAGCCTATAGACAAATATACATATGATCAAATAAAATAAGAAAGTTTATACTGAAATGTAATAAAAGAATAAAGGCAATATACTGTAAAATAAAGAAAAGTTAAATATAAGAAGTATGTAATATAAGACTGTAAAAACAGATACAAAAATATCGACTGTAGAGAATATTATGTAAACAAAATTGAAATACTTAAGATGGTAAAATAAGAAAACTGTGTTGTGTATGAGATTATTTACCCTACCCTAGTCTATATACAAATGCAATAAAGATAAATAAAAGATAGAATAGAGCTCATATTAGATAGACGGGAGACCCACCCGTGAAGGATTGAAAGAAGATGTATGAACTTGGTCAGTATGAAGAATGAAAGTACGAGAGGCATGAACGATAGAACTGGAATGCAAGAGACATATAGAAAACATAGACTCCGATAATGTTGGAGGTTGTAGAAAAAAAAAAAAAATAAAAAAAAAAAAAAAAACCTAACCTAACCTAACCTAACCTAACCTAACCTAACCTAACCTAACCTAACCTAACCTAACCTAACCTAACCTAACCTAACCTAACCTAACCTAACCTAACCTAACCTAACCTAACCTAACCTAACCTAACCTAACCTAACCTAACCTAACCTAACCTAACCTAACCTAACCTAACCTAACCTAACCTAACCTAACCTAACCTAACCTAACCTAACCTAACCTAACCTAACCTAACCTAACCTAACCTAACCTAACCTAACCTAACCTAACCTAACCTAACCTAACCTAACCTAACCTAACCTAACCTAACCTAACCTAACCTAGTCAGTTGCGTTCCGTCGGCCGAGCTGTGCACACGCGTTCACGCTCCGCTCCCGGAAAATAAATATATTTTCTGGGTTTTCCTTACCCAAGTTGCAAAGTTTTTGTGGAAAACAGTGTATATAGTGATAGTGTTGCGTTGAAGCGTGGACGGGTGCCAAAAGCTCGGCTGGATTCTTGGTTTTTGCCCACTGAAAATAGCGGTGCATACCACGTGTTTGTTGGTAAGTGCTACGGCCTTTTAAAGTCCCAATTTTAACATCTTGACCCTTTGCCCGTTAACCGGGCACCGTATGCACATTTTTTACACACAAACACATCACGTGGCGCGGAACGCACGTTGTGCCCGCTGAAAATAGTGGTGCAGCCACGTGCTATCGGTGAGTGCAAAGGTCTCTATAAAGTCCCGATCTTATTATTTGACCCCTTGCCTTTTAACGGGCACCTTATGCACGACTTTTCCTGCAAGGAAAATTACCACGTGGCACGGAACGCAACTATTTTTAGGTTAGATTTTGAAAAATTTTAATGGCTGGCAGTTTTAATTTACATCTAAGTTTTAACTGCTGACCATTTCTTTTTTAATATTTGACCATAGATCTTTAAGATTTTAAAGTTTTTTAAAATTTTGACTTTACAAATTTAAATTTGAAAACAAACGAAATTGGCCCCCCTTTACAGGGCCAATAGATTTAGATTTTACTTTTACTTTTTATCTTTTAACTGTTACTATTATACATTTTAACGTAACGACGACTACCCCCTGACAATATCATGGACCCCAGAGTCAATAATGATCAAGTTGATTGCACTGTGGACGCGGCGCTTTGGCGCGTCGTGGATGGACAACACGAGGGCGTTGTTCCGGAGCCCGCGCACACGCGGTCAAGTTTGGGGGTTGGAAGGCGGAGGCCCGCGAAGAGGGCGAGAAGGAACCTATGTTCCCTCTCGCCACCTGAGCGGGAATCGGTTGAGCCCGACACTTCCCCGGAAGCTGCCTCGTCGCTGGGCTCCGACAACGTCACCGCTGAGGCCAAAGCCTGCCGGTACAAGGTTAGGAGACTTCTCGATGGCTCCAGGAATCTCAAAACAGAGATAAGGCTTGGAGTCATCGAGGCAGTGGAGCGCTTGTACCGGCTGGTGTTGGCGCAAGAGGTGGGGCAACGGGGGGAAAGCCTCTCTCCGTTGCGCCCGCTTTCGGCAGCGGAAAACATGGCCGGCGTCCCGGACGGGCGGTCAGCCGGGCTTGCTCTGTCCGAAAAAATGGAGGAGCAAGCCGGACTGATCAAGGAAAACGCCCGAATGCTGGGCGAAATCAGAGAGCTGATCGCCCAGCAGTCGGCGGGGGTTGGTGTTTTGTCTTACGCAGACGTGGCGGCCCGCTCATCCAAGGCGGAACCGGCTAGGCGGGGGGCCCTGTTGTCCCTTGTCGTCACATCTAAGGATGCGTGCGACACGGGGGAACAGGTCCTCGATAAAGTCCGCGAAGCGGTTGACGCCAAGGAGGGGTGGGTCCGAGTCGAGCGTGTGCGTAAGGCAAAGGACCAAAAGGTAATTATGAGTTGCTCGTCCGAGGAAGAACGAGCTAAGTTGAGAGAGAGGCTCAAGAGGGTGGACAGCCTTACTGTCGGGGAAGTGAAAAATCGGGATCCGCTCCTCATCCTCTGGGGCGTCAACATCCGCTATAGCGATGGTGACGTCATCGGAGCGGTGAGGAAACAGAACCCAGAGGTTTTTCACGGCCTCGGCAGTGGGGATGACCGCCTTCAGGTAAAATACAGAAGGAAGGCAAGGAATCCGCAAAATAGCAACATTGTGCTCAGCGCATCTCCGGTGATTTGGAGGAGGGCGCTGGACGCCGGATCCCTCCGTGTGGACCTTCAGCATGTAAGGGTTGCGGACCAGTCCCCACTCGTGCAGTGCTCTCGCTGCTTGGGTTACGGCCACAGCAGACGGTACTGCACGGAGGGGGAGGACGTCTGCAGTCACTGCGGAGGTCCACACATGAAGTCGGAGTGTGCTGAGCACAATGCAGGAACTACAGCGAGCTGCCGCAACTGCAAAAAAGCAGGCGGCAGCCGGGCGGACCACAATGCCTTTAGCGAGGACTGCCCGGTGCGGAGAAAGTGGGACGCGATTGCAAGGTCGGCAACTGCGTATTGCTGACCTTGAAATCAGCACAGCGTCCCCCGATGGGTGGCCGGGCCGCATGTCGCCAAAGTTACCCCACATTGTAAAAAATTTATTTTAACGCAAAATAAAATTGTTATAGAAGGGCGTAAACTGAGGCGACATAGGGGACCGGCCAAACATGGGAGCAAAGTGTCCCGCTAAAGGCATTGCGGGGGCATAGGGCAATGGGGTGTTTTCTCTTTAAATTTTAACGGAAAATTTTTGCATTTATTTTTAAAAATAAAATGCATAAAATTTTTAGTAAATAAAAAATATATAGCACACAAAGGGAAAACACTCCATAGCGGCAAACTGAGCCTACTTCTGTATTATACCTTATTTTTTGGTGAATAGTCACGGCTCCGTTTCTGCCGCGGGGCGGGCGTTTTCCGGGCGTTTTTCGGTCCCTGAGTGGTGCTTTCCACTCTGGGACTGGGCGCCGGGCACTGTCTGCCCCGTAGTGGGACGGAGACGTGACTTTTCAAAAATCCGTGCGGCACGTTTTCTGCTTTTAGGATGCCATCCATGTAGGCGCCAAGGCGGTAAGTTCAAACAGTTTAAAGAGGGGCTTTCGAGGTGTTCGGCATGGCAACAGGCACATTGCAGGTTGCCATGCGGAGCACCTCGAAATAAATATGGTATATATATGTATGTTTTTGAAAACTCTGGGAATATTTATTATATTTAGTATATCTTATATTATATATATTTATATATCTTACAATATTATTATGTTAATAACTTAAACGGCAAACATAGTCCCTGATAATGTCAGGGGGTAGGAAATAAGAAAAAAAAAAAAAAAAAAAAAAAAAAAAAAAAAAAAAAACCTAACCTAGTCTCGCTGCGCCAGGCGACCCGAACGCGCACTGCCCGCAACGCTCCGCGCTCGAAAAATTCATATTTGTGTCAATTTTTCAGTTAAAAATTCAAAACTACGGAACGGAGGCACCTACAGCCCTACAAAACATATCAAAAATTGCGCGGTGATTAGTTCAACATTCCTAGTGTAGTGAAAAATACTTGGATTTTTTCTAAGTATTTTTAAAGTGCAAAAAACCTCAAACTTTCTGAGCCCTGTGCGCGAAATAAATCTTTTAAAAAATCATCCGCTTCCGCACAGCCATAAAATAAATACTAAAACGTACTCCGGACCTCAGCGCACCTGGATCTGTAAAAAACAGTGTTTAAACCCCAAAATTTGGAGCTCTGGGAGCTACAGAAAGTGTAAAGTTTTCAAAAAGTAAACAATAAACGCCAATTACTCGTAATCAAGATCGGCAACCCCACAATTTTCAACTGTGGTTACGTGTATTCTGGTCACCTGCAGCCCTGGCCACAGTTTGAGGATTTGTTGGCAACGAGCTGAGGCGCCAGAGCCCAAAAACGGTCTCAGCCAATCCCCGATTTTCGACGTTTTGCGGTGAAACCCGGGTGGGTGCGCTTGTACTGTTATCACCACCTGGAGCGCCCCGGGAAGACGCATCGGGAGGCACCAAAACCATCACCCTGGGTTAAGGCGTTCGGGAGCTACGACCGATTTTATTGACGAAAAATCAGCGGCGAGCGACATCGAGTGACTTCGGACCCTCCCACGCCCGAAATTCCAAAGACCAAGAAGCCCACCACTAGATAAGTGCATAGTGCATATAGTTCCCAGTGTCTGTTCCGAATTTGGAAATCCTAGGTCAAATAGTATTCGAGTTACAAAATTTTTTACCGAAACACACCTAATTTATCGGACTCGTTTACGTAATTTCAAACCCAAAAATCACTTTTTAGTTACGGGGTTTTTTGGGAAACCAACCCCTAACTTTCAAAGGTAGGGCCTAAAAAATAGGTTCTACGTTGTTTCCAAAATTTTCGTACAGTTAGTTTTAGAGATATAAGGAGATCAAATTCGGCCAAATTCTGGTAACTTGATGTACAGTTTTGACCCATTTCCCCTAAGGAAAATACCTAAGTGAAAGTGTAAATAGTGCTATTTTAACCCTCCCTTTAATATTCTAATAACAAATTAAACCGAAAACAAGAATAAACCCCTTAATTTTTTGTAAACAAAATCCCGCCATCTATTGGTGAGAAGTGTAACTATATATGTGTAAATTTTTTCAAAAGTTAAATTAATTCCAAAATCCATTGTAAGTCATAGAATATACTTTCTGCCCCCCCTTTTATTATTTTAAAAAATCCCAAAACGTTAAAATAGCAGTAATACTTAGGTTATAAGCACAGAAACAATTGACGAAAAAATTATTGTGAAAAATTATTTAATAAATAAAAATTGTAAACAAACTATATCATAATCGTTGACTGGGACCTCTGCTCCCTGTTTATCATCAGAAGGGTCAGTTAAACTGAGTTCTTTATAAGATAATTAGGTTATAGTGGTGGCAAATAGGATACTTTGCAAAGATCTTATTAAATCTATTTTATTAATTTATTCCAAGTTTCCTTTTATTTTTAATGACTTTTTAATAATTCTATAACTGTTTAATATATCCTTAATAACTTATTAATAATGTATATTGACTGAATTTTATTTTTGCAAAGTTTTATCCTATTAATTTTATTCTGTATCTGTTTTAATTTTTCCTGATTGTATATATAACTTCTACAAACTTTTAGTGTATTTTAATGACAAATGACCTCGGCTCCTCTTTACAGAGCCAAGGTTATTGTATCTTAAACTATAATTTATTGTAAATTTAGCTTTATTTAAATTATTTTAATTGTAATTTAATTTTTTTATTTAAATTATTCAAATTTTAATCTTATTAAAGTGACGCAAACCTCCGACTCAGGAAAATGCCTCTCGCACATTCCCCGCCACCTACTAGACAGGAACTCGCTAGCGGGACACCAAAATCGGTGTCTACTATTGACCCGCAAAGGTGCCTCTCTTTCGAAGATGACAGTGTCAGCAGTCTCGTCCGTTTCAGCAATGCTAGGGCGAAATATACCTATAATAGAGACAAAAATGCAACGCCGTTTGTCCCACTTAAGTACCAGCGACATCGGATAACGGACGACGACAGAGATGTTTTGGTTAGGGACTGCAGAGAGTTCATGCAATCAATAATAGACGAACTAGAGTCCGCTAGAAACCTAAAGGGGACTATTAAAGAGGCGACAAAAGATCTGTTAGATAAATTAGAGGACAGGATATGCAGATTAGCCGAATATGTGGAGCCCCAAAATATCACCCCGGGGTACCACCCAAGCGTACGTACCCAAACCTCCCCGCAGGCCCAATCCAGCCCACAGTCAGTCGAGTCTGCTCTATCCGAACGGATGGAAGAGCAGGCCCGACTGATTAATGAAAACACCAAAAGGCTGGAGGAAATAAAGGAACTAATAGCAAGGCAGCCTGGCCCTTCGTCCTACGCAGACGTGGCGGCCCGCCCGGCCTTGGCGAAACCGACCGAACGGGGGGCCCTGTTGTCCCTTGTCGTCACATCCAAGGATGTGTGCGACACGGGAGAACAGGTGCTCGACAGGGTTCGGGAGGCGGTGGACGCCAAGGACGGGTGGATCCGTGTGGAACGGGTGCGTAAGGCGAAGGACCAGAAGGTCATTTTGAGCTGCGCGACGGAGGCCGAAAGGGCAAAGTTGCGACAGAGGTTAGAGGGCGCAGGCAGAAACCTCGCTGTCGAGGACGTAAAGAACAGGGACCCACTTCTCATCCTCTGGGGCGTCAGCATTAGACATACTGATGATGACGTCATCGGAGCGATGAGGAGACAAAACCCTGAAGTTTTTTACGGCCTCGACAGGGAGGAAGACCGCCTGCAAATTAAATATAAGAAAAAAGCCCGTAACCCGCAGGTGCACCATATTGTGGTCAGCACATCGCCGAAGGCATGGAGGAGGGCAGTTGATGCCGGTACCCTCCGCGTGGACCTCCAGCACATCAGGGTAGCCGACCAGTCGCCCCTCGTGCAGTGCTCTCGCTGCCTGGCCTACGGCCACAGCAGGAGGTACTGCAACGAGGAGGTGGACTCGTGCAGCCATTGCGGAGGTCCACACCTAAAATCGGTGTGTGCTGACTACAAGGCCGGCACTGCAGCGTCCTGCCGAAATTGTAGGAAGGCGGGTGTAGGAAAGGCGGATCACAATGCCTTCAGCGGTGACTGTGTATTGAGGAGGAAATGGGACGCGATTGCAAGGTCGGCAACTGCGTATTCCTGACCTTGCAATCCGCGCAGACCCATTGGTGCGTGGCCTGGGCGTGGATGCCCTGCATCCTTGGATCATTCAATACCACTTTTACTGAAAAGCCAGATTGATATGACTACTATAGGTAGAAATTGAGCAGGGCACCACGACCCGGCCGCGTACCATCTACATGCGCAGTGGGCGGTGAAGGTATTGTGACTCGTAGAAATAGGGCATCTCCATTCACAGGCTGTTAAATAAAATAAGAGTGTATTATAGGTAATAATCACTTTATTTCCGAATTAAATATTAGCAAAGAAAGCGTGAACGGAGATGCCTCAGTGTTAAGTTTTCTTGGGATTATCCATTATGTAAATGTCTTTTAATTTATATTATAAATAAAGAAACTTTACTGTAAAATAAGGTAAAAATGAATAAAAAACTTATCAAATAGGAAGGTAAATAGAATAAAAATAACTGTACAATTATTTCAAACCGCATAAAATGCAACAGATAAATATATTGTAAAATTCAGATAAAATAACATATAATGTTTATAAGATACTAAGAAGTAAAATAAGGAAATCCTATATAAGAAAGTACATATATGTAAAATAATAGAAATAATGAAATTTAAGAAATTTAAAGATTGTATAGAAAACAAATCAGTAATTAAAACCTAAGGAATTATAGATATGTAAAGAAAAGAAAGAATTTAATGTAACACGTGTAAATTGTACCAAATTATTTACCCTGAAAGAAAAATAAAGAAATAAAGAAAAGAGTCAGATAGATAACGAGCAGATAGACGGGAGTCCCACCCGAATGAGTATAAAAGGCGATGTATGAACTTGGTCAGTATGATGAATGATAGTACGAGAGGCATAATAGCGAGAACTGGTATGAAAGAGTCAATTAGCAGAAATAGGCTCCAATCATGTTGGAGGTTGTAGTATAAAAAAAAAAAAAAAAAAAAAAAAAAAAAAAAAAAAAAAAAAAAAAAACCTAACCTAACCTAACCTAACCTAACCTAACCTAACCTAACCTAACCTAACCTAACCTAACCTAACCTAACCTAACCTAACCTTTTTTTTTTTTTTTTTTTTCTTTTTTTTTTTTTTTTTTTTTTTTTTTAACGTGAGAGAAAGGTCCTTCCGCCTACCGTCCGTTAAACCGCGGGAGGCCGGACGGTTATGTGGGGCTCTCACCCACTAAAAAACTCACGGTGTTCCATACACAGCCGCTTAATTGCCGGAGCCATGGGAACAATAATCTCCACGACCCAGACGCGGTGCCACTGATGGTGGCTCTAGCTCGCTCACTACGCCCTGTCGGGGTGACGAGCGGCTCACGGGTAGCTCTTTTATCAAGCTTACATCCGGCCTTAATAGGGAAGGTGCGCGGGAACACTTCGCGCACCATTCAACCTGGAAGATCGTATGCCGGACGGCGGAAAATCCCGCTTCCGCCTTCCGACCGACCCTCATTACGGGGGCATCTGCTGGGCGTACGCCCGACGTCTGCGCCCCGGGCGCCGGCGGCGGATGGCCAGTTCAGCGTTAGCCTCCCGGTCTCTCTCCGCCGCCTCTTTTTGGAGCATTATCTCCTCCGCAAAGACTTGCATCGCTTTCCATGCCGTCTCGCTATCAACCATAGCTTGCACCGCGGTCGGCAGCGAGAGGTTATCTCCTACCTCGGCACTCAATACGGAGCGCTCCTCTGTCCAAGCAGAGCAAAATTCAAGCGCGTGTTGCGCATCTTCGTCAGGACAAACGTCGCAATGGTGGCATCGCGCTGTCGGTTCCCGGAGTGCCCTCCGACACAGATAACCTCCGAAGCAGCCGTGCCCAGAGAGAATCTGTGTCAGACGGAACGTCAGGACACCGTGCCTTCTGTTAAGCCACTGCTGCAAGACAGGACGAACTGCCTCGATAGTCCGAGTGCCCGCGCTAGGCTGCTCCAGCCGTCGAGCCCACTCCCTTTCACTGATCTGTCGCAGCTGATTGCGGCGTCCATCCAATTCTCGGGGTGCTGGCCGAAGGCCCCGGGAATGCGCCTCCTCACGCCAAAAATAAAGTGACGCAAGAGCTCTCGCATCTATGTCCCATGGCAGACATCCAGCCAGTACACACGCCGCCTCATGCGAGATCGTGCGATATCCTCTTATGGCCCTGATTGCTATGATCCTTTGTGGTCCTCGCAACAGGGCAATATTTTTGCGGTTCAGGGCCGAGGCCCAAACGGGGGCACCATACATCGCCATGGAGCGTATAACTCCCATGTAAAGGCTTCTACAAGACGCCTCTGGACCACCTAAATTCGGGAGCAGTCGGGATAGTGCTCCTGCGGCCGCTGTCAACCTGGGTTGGAGCTGGCTGAAGTGTGCTCCGAAATTCCACCTACCGTCGAGGATAATGCCCAGGTAGCGCATTGTCGACTTGATCGCAACTTCGACTCCACTTATTGTCATAGTGAGACCCGCGGGAGGCGCCCTTCGGGGGCCGTGAAAACACAGCACCTCGGTTTTGTTGAGCGCCACCCCCAGACCCAGCATTTGGATACGGTGCACTACCTGAGCAACCCCTGCTGTCGCCAGTGCCACAGTCTCCTGCACATCTTCGCCGCGGGCAGTCACTAGGGTGTCATCAGCGTAGCAAGTGACTTGGACTCCCGGAAGAGTAGCACCGCGCAGTACCCAATCATACCCGATGTTCCACAGGAGAGGCCCGAGGACAGACCCCTGTGGAACACCGCGCTGAACTTCCTTTTCCTGCCACCCATCTCGGCCGGGATAAATTATTCTCCTTTCAGAGAGATAAACTTCGATGATGCGGCGCAAGTATAGTGGCACGCCGTGGTATTTAAGCGCCTCTATGATGGTGGCCCAGGGGAGTGTGTTGAAAGCATTGGTTATATCCAACGACACACCCAACACAACCTCCCCCTGGGCGGCTGCTTCCTCCGCTATAGTTTTCACTCGCAATATGGCATCTACTGTCGACCGGCCTTGGCGGAATCCATATTGCTGATCAGCAAGATCCGGGCCTGTATTTACGAGATGCTTGACGAGCCGGGCAGAGACCACTCTTTCGAACAGCTTAACCAGCTCGTCAAGCAACACGAGCGGCCGGAACGCCGATGGGGAATCCGCCGGACGCCCCTCTTTCTTAAGCAGAACAAGCCTGCCAACCTTCCATGACTGTGGAACTGAACCCTGAACAAGACAGGCACTGAAAAGGTCCTGCACTCTCTTCTCCAGAACGCTCTCATTGAGGGCTAGGACTATGGCACGGCCCGGTATCCCGTCAGGACCCGGGGCGGTGTTTTTGGCACGCAATCGTAAAATGGCGGCCCCTAACTCAGCGTTTGTCACCTCCGGGACCTCACCTAATTCATCGCTCTCAGTCATCGGTGCCGCAGTCATTCTAGGCGGCTCAAACTCTTCCTGTCGTGGGAACAATTGCGCCACGACTTCCTCCAAGAATTGGGGATGCAAACTTTGAGTAAGAGGCGGAGCGTACGGCCGAAGCTTGTTTCTCACAGCTTGGTAGGGGTGCCCCCACGGGTCGCGATTGAGCGTCTGTAATAACTCTTCCCTGGCCGAGGCTTTCGCATCCGCTATCCCAACGCGCAGTGCCTCCGCAGCCTGTAAATAGGCTTCATGCAGTTCTTGTTCTGCAGCCTGGTTTCGTTGGCGTCTTCTCCTCTGTCTGGTGTACTGTCGTCGGGCTGCGACGCATGCCTGACGTAGATGTGTGAGATCCCATGACCACCAGCAGACCCAGCGCCGGGGAGGGCGGGAACTGGCCCTGGGCATGCAGGCATCGCAAATATTGACCATGGCGTTCCTAAACCAGCTTGCTTCACTCTCTATATTCCGTTCCTCCGGCGCTTGAAACCAGGTCTGAACGGCAGCCGCTTCCTCCAGTAGCTCTTTGTTGAGCTTTTTAAGCTGCCAACGAGGGCCACACCAATCCACGGGACGCCTTGGGCTAGCCCATTCGTTTGGCGACGAGGTGACATCGAATCGAATGTAAGCATGATCCGATAAAGTCACCTCGTCCTCAACCACGTGCCAGCCGTCGACACGGCGGGCCAAGTTGGGACTCGCAAAAGTGACATCAACGATGGAGCCCCCCTGCGGACGTACGCATGTGTATGTCGTCCCCCGATTTAATAAGCAGAGTCCTACTGCTATAGCCCATTCTTCCACAGCTACACCACGGTCATCAGTATTTGGAGATCCCCACGCAACAGAATGCGCATTGAGGTCCCCTGCTACCAACACATTGTACTGCTGACACCTGTTGACTACAACTTCCAGTTCCGCAAGATACGCTTCGAATTCGTGTAGCGGGCGATTCGGCGAAAAGTAAACGCCCACAACAACCGTGTTACCCAGTCGAGCTGAGACGATTCCGTTGCCACGCACTGCACTCTCGAAGGCTGGCACACTCGGTGAAGAGACTAGGGCCACCAGACCATCGCGATCGCCGACCCATCTGTCACTGTCCGGGACGAAATATGGTTCAGAGACCACGGCATAATCTATCAGCCATTGCGCCAAACTCTGGAAGAAAAGGTCCTGAGACCTGGTGCAATGGTTGAGGTTTGCTTGCAGCCATTTACTGTTGTTGTCCATCATTAATGGCGGCCGTCATCTCTCCATCCTCATCGGCACGCGGCCGCTCGCTCAACTGGGACTGCACATTGATTGCAATGCTAGTCGGCTTTCTCGTTACTTTCTTTCCTTTCGCAGTGACGCAGGCCTTGCTGCCCACTCTATGGCTCGCCGGTTTGTTTGCCGCGGCACACACTGCGCAATGGGGTGCCGACTGGCATTCTTGGGCCTTGTGGCCGGCCTCGCCGCACCTGTAGCACAGGCTGCTGCGATCGGCTTCTACCGTGCATTTCTCCCTGACGTGGCCCGCTTCGAGGCACCGGAAGCACCGGGTGGGCTTCTGCTGTAGCAGTATAACTTTCGTCTTAACCCATCCGATCCTCAGTGGTTCGTTACGTGTAGTAATCTTTTTTGCCGCTTCTATGGGGCACTTCACCCAGACCGTGCCGCGCCGCGACCGATCTTGGCGGATCTCTCCAACTTTTACTTCACTTTCTGCGCAACCGCCGTCCTTTGCTACAGCTTTGCATACCTCCTCTGGTGTGTTAGAGTCCTCTAGACCAATGATTCGTATCTCGGCACATTTCATTGGTCTAGACACCTTTACTGTGTTGGGGTCAAGGATTTCCCTTAACTTTTGGGCCAAAGCATTAGCCTTCTCTGTTCGGTCGGCTCCTCCAACCTCGATCAAACGAGCTCCGGATGCCGCCTGCCGTATAGTGACACCTTCGATGCCTAAGTCACTCATCTGTAGTTGGCCTTTGGCATCGGCCAAGACCTTCTTGTAGGTAGCTCCTTGTTTCTCCGCTTCAGGTTGCAACTTAATAAGAACCGCTGCTGAGCGCGGAGGGCGCAGCTTTGGTTGCTTATTCTGGCCCTGTCCATGCGGCGGCTGTGCTTTGCCTCCAGCCGGTTGCTGTCTTTTGGGTCCAGCTGCAGCCTGTGCAGCTGTCTTCGTTTGCTTCTTCTTCTTGTTCTTCTTCCTAGTCACTTGGACCCATTCTTCTTCTTCTCGCCGAGCTTGAGTAGGTGGTGGAGAACTGTCAGATTCAGGCTTAGACAGCTGTCCGGTTTTCTTCTTTTTGTTCTTCCCTCTCTTCCTGCTTGCCTTTTCGGGCTCAGCTACTATGACTTCAGTCAAAGCAGTCTCAGGCATATTCTCCGTCAACTCAGCGTCTGACCTCACTTCCACAGGATTTCTACCTTGGATCAATACCTCCTTGAACGCTGCTAGTTGGGATGTGATGGCTATGCCAACCTCTTCGGAGATTATCTTCACAACCTGCTCTCTCGTCACTGCCGGGTCTCCGGCAGACGCCTGACCATGGTCAGCTCTCTGCCGGACCTCAGCTCTGATCTCCACTATCTCTTGGCGCAGAGTTTCCACTTGAGCGTGGAGGCTTGCATTCTCTTCTTTCATACGGCTATTCTCCCTTTGGAGTCTCTGTGTCTCCTCGTCCGTAGTCCTTCTTATGAGGGCTTCCGTTGCAACCGAGATTGCGGTTGCTGCGTTTTTCAGATCCCTTATAAAAGTGCCTTTGAGATGGCCCGATTTTGACGCGATGGTCTTAATTAGGGTCACTTCTGATTCCACCTTCTCCTTGATAGTTGTGGCGGGAAGCTTCTCAAGTTCCGCAGCAAGAGTCTCCACCGACTTTTGTTCTTGGTCACGAGCTCTTCCCGACCGTGCCTTTTTGGCGACCTTTTCCACAAGCGCCTCTTTGTCCAACATATACTCCTGACGTTTGAGCGCCAGCAGATCTCGCTTAGCCTTGGCTAGGCCGACATAATGCCCGGTAGTAGGCGGTCTTCCTCTTAGCCTCCTTTTGCCAGCAGCTACTTTCGTTGCTGCAACCTCTTGGTCCGAATTTGACCCGTTGTTTGAGCGCGCGGTTCCCATGGAGGAATCCGAATCGTATTCCGTCCCCGCAGCGCTTGACTCCCTCTCTTCGTTTTTGCCTTCTCGGCCTCCCTCGACGTCTTTAATTTTAGGTTTTTTATTTTCACAATCCATAAAATTCCCACGAGTATGGCGGAAGTATAACGTCCACCCGAGCAGTGCCCCCTGTACCCGGGTAAGCCTAAGGGGTAACCCACCAGAGGGTCGGCCGGTACTCTGGTGGGGGGAGCGCTATCGACTGGTCATCCCTCCAGCCATGCATCCCCTCGCGGCGCCCCCGCCGCTTGAGATTAGGGGTAATTTTTTAAAGAGGTTTTCTTCCTCGCGGGTCGGGCGGTTAAGCCAAGCCCCTCGTTCCCAAAAGATAAATCTAAAGGGTTTACGAGACGACGATGGCACGAGCACGTTAATGCCCGCACCTGCTCAGGTGCCAGTATGACACACCAAGCTCGCCGAAAAACCGCCGCCGACTGCGTTACCGTCGGCAGCGTTGGCCGTTACCAGCCACCCCAATACGAGCGAAGACCCATTGCTGAGTCCCGCTTTCCCCCCCTAAGGCAGGATATTTGCCGACAGCTAACAAGACCCTTACTAGAAGGGAGTTATTAGCTGCCGCCCAGGGTGCACCAGCCCAACCCCTTGTCAGCCCGCCGCTTTCACCGGATCAATAGATCAAGTGAGAGAAGCAAAGCTTTCAAGAGGCCGAGCCAACGTGGAGGTTTCCTGACCATAGCACCCCAACCTAACCTAACCTAACCTAACCTAACCTAACCTAACCTAACCTAACCTAACCTAACCTAACCTAACCTAACCTAACCTAACCTAACCTAACCTAACCTAACCTAACCTAACCTAACCTAACCTAACCTAACCTAACCTAACCTAACCTAACCTAACCTAACCTAACCTAACCTAACCTAACCTAACCTAACCTAACCTAACCTAACCTAACCTAACCTAACCTAACCTAACCTAACCTAACCTAACCTAACCTAACCTAACCTAACCTAACCTAACCTAACCTAACCTAACCTAACCTAACCTAACCTAACCCAGTTGCGTTCGATCCGCGCCCCCGATCGCCACGTTTTTGGAGCGATCCGCAGTTAAAAATTCAAAAAAAATTGGTTTTTTGCGTCGTACACACACGTGATATACATCAAAAGTTGCGCCAAAACACCGCGCATCCGGGAGTGTTATTTGCTTTACCCGCACGCAAAGTATATAGTGGCGCGCAGAGACTACAACACCGAGACTAACGGAAGCACGGTCGCCCCCTCCATCACCAAGAGAGTCGACAAGATCCGAATCGCAATTCGCGGTAAAGGAAATACTCGACGAAATAAGAAATATCGTTAGAGAAGAGATAACAGCGGCTGCGGCTGTGCCCGAAAAGACAAATACAGATCTCAAGGACGATCTCCAGGAAGTGGTAGAGCCGATAGTCAGCCAAATAAGAAATGTGAAAAAAGAAATAGAAGAATTAAGTGACAAAGTGGTGGTGAACACGCCTGGACCCATTGCAGGATCGGACCTCAATGTGGAGCTAATAGTGGGAGAGCTCAAATCCACCCTAAGTGAAATTGTGCATCCAGTAGGAGAGGGGGTCAAGAGGCTGGAACAAATGCTGGACTCGCATCACATGCAAAATGAACCCAGTGATTCGATGCCATTACGAACACAAGGTCCTCCAGCTAAACATTTTAAGAAAACCTACGCAGAAGCAGCCCGGGCCCCTAGATATCCGGTAATAGTGGAGTCGACAGACCCTCGCCTGTCCAGCGAGGAAGTTCTGCAACGAGTCAAGAAGGGAGTTGATGTGATTGGTCTGGGGGTAGGAATAACAAGCGTGCATCGCTTGTCTAAGCAACGAGTAGCAATAACATGCGACTCGGAGACAAGCCAGACAAGCCTAAGGGATGCCATTAAAAATGTTTCACAAGACCTATCGGCCACCACACAAGCTCCTAAAAACCCCCTTCTAAGACTGATCGGAGTGGCGAACGACCTTGATAACACAAAGCTGGTCGAAGCAGTGCATAAGCAGAATATGCACCTGATAGGAGGAACCAATACCACCATGCGAGTAGTGCGCAGGACAAAAGGTAGGAATGCCCAGCACAATAATATCATCCTGGAGGTAGAGCCGAAGATCTGGGCAAACCTCCAAAACCAAAAAGTGAGGGTTGGATACCAGACAGTGATGGCGGTGGATCAATCTCCAGTGATACAGTGTTATCGGTGTATGACGTACGGCCACCTGGCGCGAGACTGTAGAGCCGCACTTGGCTGTGGGTATTGTTCTGGCTCCCATGACACCAGGGACTGCACAAATAAAAATGGGCCTCCGAAATGCAAAAATTGCATTACCAGCAAAGCAAGGTCTACAGACCACCCAGCATACAGCCAGGAGTGCCCAGAGTGGCAGAAATGGGATGGCCTGGCTAGACGCTCGGTGAGATACTGCTAAGGGCACTTTAAAGTTCATACAGGCAAACCTTGGCCGTGGCTTTGCCGCGACCAAGGAATGTGTAGAGGAGGCAGTCGCGGAACAAGCAATTGCAATAATAATGCAAGAGCCATATACGGGAGTTACGGGGAAACTGTCTTCCTCACACAGAGTCGTACAATACTCAGGCGCGTCTAAGGAGTTACCCGCGAGAACGGCTGTAGTTGTCATAGATCCAAATGTACAGGTAGTTGTCAACCCAACTCACGTGACCAGAGACATAGTTAGTGTAGTTTTAACTACAGGATCTCTTAAGTTAGCAATAATAAGTGTATATTTCGAGGGCACAGAAGACCTTGCACCATCTTTGTTGGCCCTATCAGACATATTAAATGAACTGGACACAAACAACATTATCATAGGCGGCGACGTCAACGCAACAAGTCCCTGGTGGGGCTGCGTTGTGGAGGATGATCGGGGAGCGCTGATCGCTGATTTTTTGGCCCAGTACCAACAGAACGTTCTTAACGTGGGAACTGTACCAACATTTTATACTGTTAGAAGAGGAGTAGTCTACAAAAGTATTGTAGATATAACGACATGTTCCAACTCACTCCTAGGAAAGGCAAGGAACTGGAGAGTCAACGTCAAAACTGCAGGATTATCCGACCATAGATCGATAAAATTCGAATTCAATTTAGAGGTACACCAGGAGGCACCGCAGGCCACAACAAGGCGCTTTAGCACTCATAAGGCCAACTGGTCTCAACTCCCGCAGACTCTCACCGATAGCCTGCAGAGGAGAGGAATAACGGTTGATACCATACAGAGTGCCCAGTGTAAAAGAGAAATTGAGGAAATGGCGGAGAAGTACACTGAGGCCATCATTGAAGCTTGCGAAAGAGTTATTCCTAAACTTCCACAAAAGAAAAAAGTCAAAACTAGCCCTTGGTGGACAGATGAACTGAAGACCTTGAAGAATAAGGTTATAACTCTTTCCAACAGAGTACGAAGAGCCAATCCAGCCAGGAGACCTAAGATCGTAGAAGAATATTGTAAAGCGCGAGCTGAGTACAAAGAACAAATAGAAAAAGCGATTACGACAAGCTGGAAACAACTCTGCACCAGACAGGAAACAGAGGATGTCTGGAAGTGTACCTACCGCATAATTAAGAAATGCGCAAACAAGGGAGCCAACGATGAAAGATTACTGAGGGACCCAACCACTCAAAGAATCTTAAACGAGCAAGGATCGGTGGAACTCCTGGCTGATACTTTCTACTCTCCAGATGATCATAGAGAGGACGAACAGGAACACGTCAAGATTAGAAAAGAGGTGGAATCCAAAATTAAAGCTATCGAGGACGAGATGACAGGTCAAAGCATTCCATTTACAAAAGAAGAGATTGAGACTGTGCTCAAAGGAATGAGCCCGAAAAAGGCACCAGGAGAAGACGGTCTCACTGCCGACATTTGTGCCGCAGTGCACAAAGCGACCCCAACACTCCTGGCTCTCTACAATGCTTGTTGGCGCTTAGGGTGCTTTCCAAAGATATGGAAGAGAGCTCTAATTAGAATCATACCAAAACCTGGCAAAACTGATTACACCCAAGCAAAGGCCTACCGCCCCATTGGACTCTTATCTATCCTCGGGAAAATATTGGAAAAAATGATAACCAATCGGCTTTCATGGAAGCTCATGAGTGAGAAAAAATTGAATTCCAGGCAATATGGTTTTATGCCCCAGAAAAGTACGGAGGATGCACTGTTTCAAATTATGGCAAAAGTGGAAAACGGGCTTAACAACAAGGCGCTAGTAGCATTGGTCTCATTAGACATTGAGGGGGCATTTGATAACACCTGGTGGCCTGCAATACTAAAGGAGCTGATCAACATGGAGGTCGACACCCCAACACTAAGAATTATCATACACTATCTGACAGACAGAACTGTAGCTGTTAACTATCTCGCGAAGACCGTGATACGAAGCACCAGCAAAGGATGTGTGCAAGGATCTATAAGTGGACCATTGCTATGGAACATTCAGCTGAATCCTCTCCTTAAAGAAGCGGAGACCCTTGAGGCGCACATCCAAGCATTTGCAGATGACATCGTCATAGTAGCTGAAGCACAAAATACTGGAGACCTAGAACAAAAAGTAAATAAAGCCCTTGAAACAGTAGCCAACTGGGGAAAACAAAATAAAATGAAATTTGCACCAGCAAAAACACAGGCAATACTTATAACAAAAAAGCTTAAATATGACCAACCCTGCTTCACTCTCACAGGAACGCAAATAAAATTGTCAGATAACCTGAGACTGCTAGGTCTAACGATTGATCGCGGCATTAACTTCCGAACCCATATGGACGAGGTGTCGGCTAAAGCCGTGGCACTCTACAAGACAATTAGTCAAGCTGCACGAGCGCAATGGGGACTAAACACGGAAATTCTGAGGACCCTGTACATAGCCGTCATAGAGCCCACGATGCTGTACGCCGCAAGTGCCTGGGGACACGTGGCCGTAAAACAATATGCGAGAGACAGGCTGGACAGAGTCACCAGAATCTTCGGTATCCGGATTGCTAAAGCCCACCGTACCATCTCCGGAATTTCCGCAACAATCCTCGCCAGAATCTTGCCACTCGACCTCCGTGTACAAGAACAACTAGAGATATACCAAGTAAAAAGAGGCAAACCATTGGATAATCTGCCAGGACGAATGCTACAGCAAAGAGCTCACCCGTCACAGCTGCCCCATCCTTCTTTTAGATCAGTCCTACCCTATGTGGAGATCGAAACCCTACAGGAAGAAGAACAGATCCTAAACAATTGGCCGAAGATTTACACAGACGGGAGCAAAATCGAAGGCAAGGTGGGTGCCGCTGTTACCTGTTGGAAAGATGGACGAGAGGTACGAAGCAAGAAACTGCGGCTGGAAAATAGTTGCTCGGTGTTTCAGGCTGAAATGTTGGCAATACTCAAGGCCACGGAAATGGCCGCAACATTGCGTTCCTCGGTCAACATTTTAAGTGACGCAAAATCGGCTCTTGAGACACTGATGGACCCATGTTCGTTGAACCCACTGACAGTAGAAATAAAAAAGAAGATTTCATCTCTGGCTGCTCAAAACATAAATATAGAGCTTTTCTGGGTGAAAGCCCACATTGGAATCCCGGGCAACGAGAGAGCGGATGAACTGGCGAAAGAGGCAGCGCTGAAACTAAAAACCGTATCCGCTTACGATCGCTTCCCATTGTCCTTTGCAAAGCGCACCATCAGGGCCAATACACTGGAAAAATGGCAGCATCGGTACGCCACAGCGGAAGTAGGAGCAGGCACCAGAATGTTCTTCGAAGATGTCAGAACAGCGCATCGGACTCTGTGTCGGATAGGGCTGACAAATATTAGGGCACAGTTGTTGACAGGTCATGGAGGCATCAGAGCTTATCTATACAGATTTAAATTATCGACCAACCGATTCTGCCCTTGCGATGATTCCTCTGAGCAAACCGTGTCACACGTATTATGTGAATGTCCAAAATTCGGAACTGCAAGGTATATGTGCGAGAGCAGAGTCGGCTGCGCGATTATAACAAAAAACTTACCGCAGTTGTTAAATGACGACTCCAGCCGAACACATTTCCTGGCGTTTGCAGAAAGTGTGATGCGTATTACTGCGAAAGCAAATGGGGCTAGAATAATAGACTGAAAAAAAAAAAAAAAAAAAAAAAAGAACAACGTTATTAAATGGTAAAATTGATATAGGGTATTACAATGTACAGATAGTATTGCTTTAATTAAATTTTTATAATTTTTTATTAAATTATTCACTATTAATTTTAAATTTTTTATTAATTTTTATTGATATACTTGTAATTATTTTATTTCATTAATTGCCTAATTACCTATTTTAACCTAATTGCTTGATTTTAACGATAATGTGAAAGGTAAATGTTTTTAGAAAATAACTTAAATATGTATAAACTATAAAGGATATAATTCTAGAATTGTAAACATAATTTATTTTTAAACCAAATTTTTAAGAACGCAACTCAAAAATTTAGATTATAAGATGAAATTATGAATTGTTTGTAATTGATGAATTGTATTGCATGAAAATTTTTTGTACTTATAAAAAAAAAAAAAAAAAAAAAAAAAAAAGATAGAACGATAATCTGAAAAGAAATACATGAAAAAAAAGAAAAAAGGATAGCGTAAAATAAATAACGCTAGTATGAAATGTAAAGACGCAGTGAGCAGGTGGTGTTTTAGCCGGTGCGAGCCCGGCACTATCTGGGCCCTCCATTCCCAGATGTCCGTTAGGGATTTCACCACCTGCTCATTAGTCCATTAAAAAAAGAAAAAAAAAAAAAAAAAAAAAACCTAACCTAACCTAACCTAACCTAACCTAACCTAACCTAACCTAACCTAACCTAACCTAACCTAACCTAACCTAACCTAACCTAACCTAACCTAACCTAACCTAACCTAACCTAACCTAACCTAACCTAACCTAACCTAACCTAACCTAACCTAACCTAACCTAACCTAACCTAACCTAACCTAACCTAACCTAACCTAACCTAACCTAACCTAACCTAACCTAACCTAACCTAACCTAACCTAACCTAACCTAACCTAACCTAACCTAACCAACCAACCAACCAACCAACCAACCAACCAACCAACCAACCAACCAACCAACCAACCAACCAACCAACCAACCAACCAACCAACCAACCAACCAACCAACCAACCAACCAACCAACCAACCAACCAACCAACCAACCAACCAACCAACCAACCAACCAACCAACCAACCAACCAACCAACCAACCAACCAACCAACCAACCAACCAACCAACCAACCAACCAACCAACCAACCAACCAACCAACCAACCAACCAACCAACCAACCAACCAACCAACCAACCAACCAACCAACCAACCAACCAACCAACCAACCAACCAACCAACCAACCAACCAACCAACCAACCAACCAAACAACAAAAAAGCAGGGATCCAAACATGATCCGAACAATTATAGACCAATTTCAATATTACCGGCATTAAGTAAAATTTTTGAAAAAATTATGTTAGTTCAGCTAGTATCATATTTTAATATTAATAAGTTACTTCACTGTATGATGCAGCAGCGACGACAATGGACAAGACGTTATAAGCATTTTTTTGTGATCTATCGAAAGCTTTTGACTGGGTCGATCATATTATATTTAAAAAAACTAAAATTGTATGGCGTTACTCATACTGCACACTCTGTGATTTCATTTTATCTTGATAATAGAACTCAAAGAGTTGAAATCAACAGATTCACCTCAAATAGTGCACCTGTGAGCATGGGTGTGCCACAGGGCTCACTAATTGGTCCATTTTAGTTTCTGATTTATATTAATGACCTTCCCTGTGTTGCGCCTTTTACGGCTATTTCGTTAAAATGTTATGCATGTACCTATATCTATGATAATGGACAAGCCTTATAAACGATGTGCATGTAAAAATGTATTTAGTTCGCAATAAACCCAGTCAGAGCAAGACGCTTGCTATTTTATTTAAAATACTAAAAAAGAAAGGGCCAATCTGAACCTTATGGCCCGAACATATGGTCGACATCGAGCCGCATAGTGCAATATTACCTGCGAAGAGAGGACACCTGCGTGAACAATACCGAGCCGCATTCCAGAGATAAGAACCGTTATAAAGGAGACAACACATTATACATTTTAATTGATTCAAGATTTAGTGTCAACATTTATGACTATTGAAGATGAGTTTTTCAATTGAAGAATTACTTAATTTATTGGAAGAAAAAGCTAATGTGTTGGAAAGGGCTCAGACTAGTTTAAGGAAATGCCCTCGTCAACGGCTTACTAAAGGGTACATAGAAGCTAGACTTACATCGATGAACGAAGACTGGCAGTTGTTCAAATCATATCATGAAACACTTTTCACAAAGCTGTTCCTAAGGATCAACGAGATAGCTTACCTTACTTTAATACTGAGCAGTACTACTTAGTAGAAGATTTATATCTCTGTACTGTAGAAGATTTAAAGCACATGTGGATGTCACTTACGCAGTCGAAGGAAACTAATCTTGCAGAACAAGCTACAGTCCCCCAAGTGAAGCTCCCCTGGATTGCACCTACGCCTACGTCTTCATCTCGAACGAGTGAGTGTACACCAGTAAAACAAAAATCGTACCATGTCTCCTCATCAGTGACAGCTAAAGCTTGCATCGTATGTAATGAAGACCACAAGATTTATCAATGCAAAGAATTCACTAAGCTTAGTACTAAAGACAGAAGTAAAATAGCAAAAGAGAAGAATTTATGTTTTAAGTGTCTTGTTCCTGGACATTCTACTCGTAAATGTCGCACAAGGTTGTCATGTCGAGAATGTGATAGACGCCACCACACGGTACTTCACCAGGTGACACAGCAGAATGAAGTTCAAGAAGAAAGCGAACTCATACAAGTAAGCACTACTATATCTTCACATAACGTTAACACTAAATCCACAACCTTACCATCAACGGCCTTGATTCATGTAAGAGATGGTGAAGATCGAACGATATTACTGCGAGCCCTAATAGACCAAAGGTCACAAGCAAGTTTTATTACCAAGAGGGCGACGCAATTACTAAGAATGAAGAGAAATGCAGCTCGGGGTACTATTACTGGAGTAGGATCAACCCAAGCAGAAGTTCATCAAGAGGTTCATTACACACTTCTGTCAAGTTATGATGATAAGTTCCTGCTTCCCGTGAAGGCCTATGTCATGCCAACACGCTTGACCTCGAAGCTCCCAAGCAAGTCGTTCGTAAAACAATTATACGACTGGCCTCATTTGGCTAATCTTACCCTGGCAAACCTCAGTTTCAATCAACCAGGGCAGATAGATTTACTGCTAGGCGTTGGAGTGTATGCTCAAACCCTAAGAAACATTTTTGTCAGAGGACCTTCAGACACACCATATGTTCAAGAAACAAATTTAGGGTGGATAGTCGTTGGCCAAAGTAAGAGCTACACTCAAAAGGAAGAAATCATAGATATGCACCATCAAATAGACGGAGATAAGTTGTGGAAAACAGACAATAATAAAAGCAAGAAATTAATCAAGAACGAAGAAATATGTGATAGAACTGATAGATTATACGAAAATACATATAAAGGATGTAATACAGGAAGATTTGTAGTGAAATTGCCATTTAAAATAAAACCACCAAGGGCAGCACAAGAAAACACAAGAAAAATTGCAAGAGAGAGGCTACAGCAACAAGAAAAGGGTCTAGAAAGAAACGAAGAGCTAAAAACAGAATATAACCAGAGCATGGAATATATCAAGTTACCATATATGGAAGAAGTCCCTAAATGTGAACTGAACAAGTCTCCAGTTTATCTGCCTCATCACGCTATAGTGAGAGAATCAAGTAACACCACAAAGGTTGGCGTGGTTTTTAATGCTTCAGCACCAGATTCCAATCAAGTCACACTAAATTATGTTTTGACGGTCGGCCCACAGCTACAAGAAGATACGAGATCATTGGTAATGAGATTCCGCTTAAAGAAAGTTGCATACGTATCGGACATCCAGAAAATGTATCGCCAGATACTCGTTACACGTGAAGACGCCGATTATCAGAGAATATTTTGGCGTAAAGACATTAGGGCTCTAATCAAAGATTATCGACTATTTACGGTGACTTTTGGAACTGCATCAACACCCTATTTGGCAGTTAAGACACTCCAACAAGTAGCAACCGATGAAGGCACTGCATATCCTGAAGCCGCAGAAACAATCAAGTCAGACTTTTGGATGGACGATTTGATGTCTGAACAAGATACCGTAGAGAAGGCGATAGAAGTAGCCCAAAATATTGCAACTATACTCAAAAAAGGGGGCTCCATATTACAAAAATGGTCTTCAAATAATGCGGAATCTCTAAAAGAGTTCAACCTGAAAGAGATAAGTACACTAGTGAAAGTTGATACACATGGTGGTGTAGTCCAAACCCTGGGTCTTTCCAGGAATCTTAATGAAGATAAGCTGAAGTATAATACAAACAATCCACCGCTAGCTGAAAGAGTTACGAAAAGAAACATTCTGGCCGAAATACATCAAATTTTTGATCCATTGGACTGGTTATTTACCTGGGGTAAAACGCTGAAACTTGAAATAAAAGAAGAATGTTTACAAATTAGACACAGCTTAGAAAATATCGAAGAAGTTGAAATAGATAGATGGTTACATAGAACAAAGGAAAACTTACCTGATGTTACAATACATTTTTTTTGATGCCTCCAGAATAGCTTATGGTGCCGTAGCTTATCTCAGAGTGAGGACTAAAGAAGGACAATACAAAACAGAATTGATAGCAGCACGTACTCTTGTTGTCCCGATTGAACCCCCTTCTCTACGAAGACTAAAACTAAGTGGGACCCTTCTGCTATCCAAACTCCTAAAACACGGTAGTGAAGCTATGCACATACCGGTATCTCAAATTTTCGCAAGAACGGACTCCATGATTGTAGTATCGTGGCTTAGTGGTGATCCCAATAGATGGCAAACCGTTGTAAGAAATGGAGTTGTAACTATCCTCGACAACATAGAAAAGAAATGGTTTCACATGATCTCACAAGTAAACCCTGCAGGACAAGAAAAAATAGATATGCGGCAAGTTGAAGATATAGAAGTAGACCTGGAAAAAAGAAAAGAAATTAATGTTAGCATGAAGATACTAAAAGAAGAACCAAAAAAGAAAACAATACTTACCAAATTGGAGGAGTTTAATGATTTGATGAAACTAGTAAAGACAATTAGCTACTGAAAGAGATTTTTAAGATTAAAAAGACAAGGACATCATTCCAAGTACAGTACTAACAACAAGTGAATTAAAAGGAAGCTTAGAAGATTACGTAAGAATTGCGAAGAATTCGTTAAGAAATTAGTAATTTAAAAGAAGAGAAGTCCATAAAAAGGAAAAGCAGTGTGAAGAGTCTGAATGAAGTCGGCTACCTCATTTCGATATACCTGAAACTGGAAACATCCAAAAAAGACAGCATGTGTCGTGTTTATATTTTAAAAGTGGTAATATAGTTAAACGTTCAGTGTCGTAGCTTTATGACTTTCCTTTAAACAATAATAAAATCAAATTCAAAATGTCAAAAAATGTAAAGATTTAAAAAAGTGTAAAAATGACAAATTCAGGTTCATAATTATTAACAAGTGTAAGTATTATTTAGAATCCATTATGAAATTCCATAGAAGAAAACACTAAAATGTAAAATTTAAATCAAGTTCGTACATTATGATAGCTCCTTAATGATGTTTACTACTAACGAGTTCATTTCTTGGAAATATTTATTGACATCGATGCTTTTGCATAGATACTTAGATGTCAATGATGTTAAGTTTTGTTAATCAAATGATGGTAGTAATGAAATGTTATTCATGTAATGATGCGAGTGAATTATTATATTATATTTTATGCATGCATTTTATCCTAATTTCACTCGTACTTTCGTATGATCTAAGTAGTAAATTTGGGAAATATTTACTAATTTATGTAAGGTTTGTCATAGTGATTTATTGTTAAAAACTTCGTTTTTAGGGTGCCGGCATGTTGCGCCTTTTACGGCTATTTCGTTAAAATGTTATGCATGTACCTATATCTATGATAATGGACAAGCTTTATAAAGGATGTGCATGTAAAAATGTATTTAGTTCGCAATAAACCCAGTCAGAGCAAGACGCGTGCTATTTTATTTAAAATACTAAAAAAGAAAGGGCCAATCTGAACCTTATGGCCCGAACACCTGTCTTACAGAAAAGTTGTGTGAAGTAGTATTGTTTGCTGACGACACATCTTTACTTTTTAAGGTGGACAGAAAATCAACAAACTATGATGTTGTAAGCAATACTATGTCACAAGTACTCAGTTGGTTTACGACTAATAATCTGGCATTAAACACACAAAAGACTAAGTGCGTTAATTTTTCACTCTTGAGTAAACCCATTACTCACATACCTCTGAGTCTTAATGGCCAAGTTCTAGAATGGGTCCCCAACACCAAGGTTTAGATGCCTAAAAACTGCAGACTGGAACTTAAAATGGGATAAACATATTGAGGGCATTAGTAACTTAGTTCGGCAGTATATGCTGTGAGGAGAGTCAGACGTTGTACTAACGTTAAAACTGCTAGGTAAGTATACTTTAGTTATTTTCATAGCATAATGTCGTATGAATTGCTCTTATGGGGTAAAGCGGCTAACATAAATACTATTTCTGTACGTACGTACGTACGAAAGAGAGCAATTCGGTCGATTTACGGACTAAAATCACGCGATTCCTTAAGAGAGTTATTTAAATCTATAAATATTGTTACTGTGACATCTCAATTTATTTACGACAATCTCCTTTTTGTGAATTCAAGACTAAATTGTTACAAGAAAAATAGCGATGTTTACAGTTACAACACTCGCGACAATAATAAGCTTCATACGCCTACATTTCGACTTGCAAAAACCAGAAAGTCACTCTTGGGTCTAGGTATAACATTATGTAACAAACTTCCTAAAACGGTCGTAAACCTACCCATGTCAAAATTTAAATACATGTTGTAGTGTCCTCCCGTATGGTTATAATCCTATATATCGGCTCGCCAGCTATCCACAACGTCTTCACTGTCCGGCGGTTGGCACAACTTGCCCCCCACTACCGTCACCGCATCGTGTATTGCCCGAGACGACAGAATATCTACTTATATTATATCGTATTACTTATTTACTGTACCAGTGCAGTATTACCTGACTCAAACGAGACTGCACAGCAAACCAATGTAGCTCAATGCCAGTCTGCTACAGTAGCTCACAGCGCCGCATTAGAGGAGACTGCCAAACCACTTCTGAAGGTGATTCCAGTTGTTTTGACCGGACCGAAAGGTAAAATTAACGTGTACGCTCTCTTGGATGACGGTAGTTCAGCCACCTTAGTGGACAAGGCTGTGGCCGATGGTCATTGACAAACAGGCAACAGTCCCGTTGGAAATTAATAGCATAGGCGGGCTTACCAAACAGACCGAAGTTAGCTTCATCGACATATCAATTAGAGGTCGTGATTGCACAGCAAGCTATAATATACGTGCGCGTTCTATTCCTAACCTAGGCCTCAGGGCTCAATCCGCCCACGTCGAAAACATCAAGAAATTCAAACATCTTTCCGATATAGCTAAAGAATTGGCTTACGACACGGCGCGCCCGACTTGCCTTATTGGTACTGACCATTGGTTTCTTATTCAACCCTAAATTTTACGTCGTGGTACCAATAAAGAACCCGCCGCGGGCTATACTCCTTTTGGATGGGCTCTTTTCGGTTCCATTAGATCTAATCATAGCCCGATAGAGTTCATTAACCATTTTGAGTTCGATAATGGTGCGCAAAATTTGGAGTCATTTATAAAATATTATTATAAGCTGGATTCAATAGGTATACAAAAAAACCTTTACCGTAGCTCTAACGACAAATGTACCTTCTACTACTCTACCTTCTGGCCAATTCCAGACTGGGCTACTTTGTCAAAATAATCTAAATAACGTGCCAGATAGCAAACCTCTAGCCCTATCTAGGTTTTTTAGTTTAGAGAAACGGATGGTTAAAGATAAGGACTACGCAGCCGCATATAAACAAAACATAAAAGATACTATCGAGAAAGGTTTGGTCCGCCATCGGGCGATGTAACATGGTATCTACCTCATTTCGGCGTTGATCACCCGCACAAGAAGAAACTTCGTGTAGTCCACGATGCTGCTGCTTAGTCGAATGGGGTCAGCCTAAACGCCATGCTGTTATCCGGTCCAGATCTTTTGCAGCCTCTGCTAGCAATTTTGATGAGGTTTCGTGAAGGCCTCATTGGTTTGGCAGCAGACATCAAGGAAATGTTTCCTCAAGTGAAAATTAGACCCGCAGATCGCGATGCTCAACGTTTCTTTTGGAAAGACAGTGCTGATAAACCTCTTCAGGAGTATAGAATGTCCTCAATAATATTTGGCGCGACCTCCAGTCCATGCACAGCTCTTTTTGTGAAGAACAAAAACGCAACAGAATTTTAACATCGTTATCCAGAGGCCGCGCGAGGTATCATTGACGACCATTATATGGACGATTTCCTCGGTAGTGTCAATGACGTTGAGGAGGCAGCCCATCTTGCACGAGACATCGTTACAGTTCACAAAGTAGGCGGCTTTCAAATGCGGTCATGGGTCTCCAATACGCCAGGTGCCTTATCCCTCGTACCTCTGAATCTTCGAGCCACCGAAACAGCCGAAGTAGGACTGGGACCGACATCGACGTCACCGTCGGAAACGCCCGACTTAGGTTTAAGTTGGCTTATCACGAACGATTCTTTATGTTTTTTAAAATTTACTCCAGCTCCACCCCGTGAATTTACAAAGCGGTCAGTTTTATCCCTTTTAATGTCGGTATATGACCCTTTAGGTTTCATAACCCCACTAAAAGGCCCGAATTCTTTTCCAGAAAACTTGGAGCAAAAGTGGAAATCTTGGGTTCAAGAGTTAGAGAATTTTTCCGGATGTTCTTTCCCTAGATGTTATTCAGAAGTTTCTTCAGTAAAGGATGTCCAATTACACGTCTTTGCTGACGCCAGTGAACTGGCGTACGCTTGCGTTGCCTACTGGCGATTTACACTGTGCGATGACTCGATAAGGCTGGCTTTGATAAGCGGTAAAACCAGGGTAACTCCAAACAAACCAGCCACTATCCCTAGATTAGAATTGCAAGCTTCTCTTATCGCGGCTCGGTTCGCCTCTTATATTTGTGAGGCTCACCGAAACGTGAAACCAAATAAAATAATCCTTTGGTCAGGTTCTATCACTGTCCTTAGATGGCTGCGCAGCGACGCTTCCTCATTTAAGCCATTTGTATCCTTCCGAATCGCTGAGATCTTGGAAATCATTGATATTCAACCCTGGAGATATGTGCCAACTTCATTAAACGTTGCGGATGACGCTAGGCGTGATAATGAAGTGTTTTTTCTTCAGTGTCGTTGGTTAACTGGATCATTATTTTTGTTCTCTCCTGAGAGTTCATGGCTCAGCGAACCAATCAATAATGAACCACCTGCCACGGAGGAACATAAAGTCACTTGCGATACAATGCTGCCGTGGTTGGAGAGAAATCTACGAAACCGCTTCCTGTTGTTGCCGACTACCGGCGATTCAGTAAGTGGCTTCGCCTACTCCGGACTACAGCGCGTGCCCATCAGGCAGCGCGAGTATTTCGCGGTTTGAAAGCAAACAATCCGATTCCTTCCAATGCTTCCCGGTTTCCGTTTTTAGATATCAATTGTTTAAATTCCGCGGAACGTCATTTATTTTTAGCCGTGCAATTAGATAACTTTGCATTAGAACTTGAATGTCTAGACACAGGACGCCCCGTTTTTAGTCAAAGTAAACTTAGAAATGTATTCCTAATAGTAGATGGTCTACTTCGTCTGTCCGGTCGCACTGCTGCCTGCAACGCTATAGAATCTCACCCTGTTGTTCTCGACGGAAAACATCAGATTACGAGACTCCCAATTGATTGGTACCACACCCGATATGCACACGCAAATAACGAGCTCGTCGTGAATGAACTCCATCAACGTCTCTATGTCGTCGGGCTGAGATCAACCTTTAAGTTTTATCGCCCATAGAGGCTCTCCTGCTTGCATTTATTCCGATAATGGCACCGCGTTTGTTGGTGCTGCAAAACTCCTCAGCGATGTGTTCGAGTTCGCAGCCGATAAGAAGATTCAGTGGAGGTTTATTCCCCCTTCAGCTCCATTCATGGGCGGCTGTTGGGAGCGTCTTGTACGGAATGTCAAAAATGCTCTCAACGTAACCCTTCTTCAAAGGTCGCCTAGAGAAGAGACGCTCGTAACGCTGGTAGTCAAGGCGAAAGCTATCGTAAATTCAAGGCCACCTTCGCATGTTTCAGTAGATCCGGATTCAGACGTAAGCATAACGCCGTTCTCCTTTTTAATTGGCTCGTCTTCTAATGACATTCTTCAAACGCAGCGTTTAGATGATACCGACTTGTCCAGCAGAGCTAAGTGGAAAAGGTCCCAGTCACTAGCGGATCATTTTTTGAAGAGGTTTGTCGCCGAATATCTCCCAAAATTGATACCAAGAAAAGGATCGACATCAGAAACGAGAGCTTTGAAAGTTGGAGATTTAGTCTGCATTGCGGATGGAAATTTGCCAAGAAGATGCTGGCCCAGAGGAAAAATCGTTGCGACCTATCCAGGAAAGGACAATATAGTTAGGGTCGTCGATGTAGCTACTCAAGGGGGTGTGCTGCGTAGACCTGTGCGGAAACTTGCGCTGCTGCTTGCCTTCTAATATTTGGTGTTCACACCGCCGGGGCCATGTTGGCAATCAGCAGCCTAGATTACAACCTTTTTTAACCATTTACTATAATTCCTTTTTATACTCAAATATTGTAACCTTCTTAAAAAGCTAAAACAAATAAACTGTTAGTTGTCACGTATCAGTCGTTTTATTACAATAACAATAACTAATCAAAGACAATAATAGAGAAATCAAATACATCACAGTTTCACGTGTCCCGTTGTTGGTGTATTCTGTGATCAAATCCTGCAAGCTAAATTAGACCCACTTTATATACTTAATTCGATTGAGTTGAAACTCCACACACATCAATTAGCAAATAAAACACAGTTCGTAAGTTGGTAAATTTATCCTCACGGATCACACCATTCCAGCGTCCTCCCACTGTAAACAGCCAAAACACCCTTACCAACTGCACCTCGTACGCCAACCCCTTGATCCTTCCCACTTCCCGTCTGTTATCTTATGTCGCATGGTAACAGACATCCATTTCCATATATTTATACATATTCGGAATTGATTGTCAGGGCTAGGCTGTTAGGTAGTTAGGTAGGACCTGTTGGTAGGCCCTCGGGTTGTTTGAGGTAGGCTACAGCATCCTTTCCATGCAATGTTTAGTCAGCTAGCTGGTATATTAGTAGTTGGCTTAACAGCTTGTTTGACAAGTAGGTAGGTAGGTTAAACAAGTAGATATTTCTTACTTTGTAAGAAATCGGCTGTTCTGTGACAGAAGGACAGACAGACAGACGCAAAAGGGGTTCTGTAAAGGTTCCGTTTTTTAATTTTTTTACGGAACCTAAAATCGTCACACATTAACATTTGTACGAAGTATTTTGAATTGTCTTGTTATTAATGTAGCTCTGACGGCCAATGTTGAGCACTACATGAAGGGGGAGTACCTACATTGCTACTATCAACCAACCCTCCTTTTGGCTTCGCCGCAATCGGGTTAAGAATTTAAGATCAAACGTTGATTAATAATTATTTAGATAGTGAAAAATAATTTGTTTATAATTTAATTTTTTTTTATTGCAGACTACTTGCTAACCCTATTACCCGTGCACGAGGATTAGTATTTCTCATAAATATCGATGTCAATATTTTTCATGTCATACCTCCCTCGGGGTTCACAAACAGTGTACGCTTTCAATTTTGACGTTTAACGAAGTCTCATTCTTGCAACAGTAAATTTCCTTAACAGAGAAAGTGACACAATATGGGTTTTATGCCAGATTATCTCTTTCTGAAGCTAAAAATTTTTTTTTTGCTCTTTTGTTTAAACCTAGTAACAAAGTTAGTCCTGTTTTTATGATAAGACGGTTGATTTTTTAAATCATTCAGCATTCGTCTAAAGAGTTGCTTATATGAATGAGCTGATTCACTCATTTGAGTAGGCACATATAAATCATCCAAAAATTTACACGTACCAACGTAATTAGATTCAAAATAAAAAAGAAATCTTGTACCAACAGTGTTTTGATTTTGTCTTTCGTATATTTTTGATATTTTTTTAGTTATATTTAAAGTTATGAGTTTATTTTGAAATGATAAAGGTTTACATTTATTGTGCAAAACGTACTGTGAACCCTACGATGAAGTTAACTTCATCGTAGGGTTCGGTCGTACAGTTCGTTTTGCACAGTCAACTGCGTTGATCAATAATAAAACTAATATTTTACATGAACAAATTTATTCGTTGACTCTCCGGCAAACTTAATTGGTCCACCTTTTATTGCTTCTAACTAGAAAGTGCATCGATAAGGAAACGGGAGAGGGGTGACGGCGGCGACGGTAGGGGGGCGCCCCGGGCCGCCGCGCGCCGCCTCGGCGGGTCTCCGGGCCGCGACCGGGGCCAGCGACCCGGCCCGCCGGGTGCAGCCGGTGGACCAGCGAAGTTGCCGCGGCGGCAAACCGCGCGCGCACCTACTCTTATACCCTTAACCTAGCTATATACAAAATTAGTACCCGTTTAATTTAAGTATATCGAAGCTATATACAGAATAGAAAATATTCTCATGAGGACACTAATATCCCGTCGGGGTCTCGGAGGCCTCAGACCCGCGGCGCACTCAGCGGACGCGCGCCGCGCGTCGCCGCGGCTGACGTCACTGCGGCGTCGACACGGCGGGGGGCGCGGGCGCGGGCGCGGGAGGGGACGACGCCGACTCGGACGTGGAGAGCCGCGCCAGCGCCTTGTACAGCGGCGAGTTGACGAACCGCGGGTACGAGTCGCGGTGCATCAGCGTGTAGATCTGCAGCTGCGCTTCGTCGAACGTGTGCGGCGTGGGCTCCACCATGTTGCGGTTCACCACCTCGCGCACGCGCGAGTCCAGCGACACCTGCAACAAGGGGCCGTGGTCAGCGCCGGGGTCTCGGGCGGCGACCCAGGCGTCGCGAGGCAGTCACAGGCGGTACCGACCTCCTTGGGCGACAGGATGGAGATGTAGTCCTCGTAGATGAAGCGCGCCTTCTCCTCGACGGCGTCGGGGTCGGTCTCGCGCTTGAGCTCCTCGCACGCGAGCCAGAACATGATGTTCTCCTCACTGTACTCGCCGCGCAGGAAGTCGCGGAACACCTTGCGGCCGGCTGCAACACCACAGACAACCTTTTTACATTATGTGATCTCATACCACCTACAACTGTAAACAGTACTTAAGGAATTTAAGAAGAATACATATTTATTTTATCTTGTTAACTGATTAGATACATTTTATATATTTAACAAGTTATTTGCTCCGAACTGTGAACCCGCGAACCCCATAACTCTATTATAAATGTATTGTATTGACATGAAAATATTTTAAGTATGCAATCAGAATCAACACGGACCTGCGCTACGCATGAGCCGGTCGAACGACTGGCCCCAGCTCTGGATCTCCTCTAACGTGGGCCTGAAACACGACGCAAGAAGCTTTACTAAAACAACACGCCACAATAAAATATGAGTAATTAAATAAAATCCAGCTGCGACAGATAATATAACACTAAAATAAGGAAGATTGGGATACTATTGTTATTGTTTGGAGCATATGACTTCTCCGCCAATTTCGTAAAGTACTTACTTACATATTATCGCGCCTGTTATCCACAGAGGTAGGTAGCTATGGACCTACTTGCTACGATCCTGACCTGACAGACGTCCCTCACTTTATCTACACTCGTCCCGCAACATCTGCACAATACATTCTGGCTCTAGTGCAGGGTGCAGCAGACGTGGGTCTGAACTGTCGTCGTCGGAAGCACGTCAGGCCAGACGATATGGCGCAGGAGTGGAGGTGTTGGTGTACTCACGGTGCGTCGCCGTCGGGCAGCAGCGGGTCGTGCGGGCCCGGCTCGCGCGGCTTCTTGCCCGGGCCGCCCTCCGAGCCGCGCGCCGCCAGGCTGCAACAACACAACCGCCGGCTCAAACGTCATTACGACAAAATAAAAGCTACGACAAATAACGTTACATTGATTACTATGAGTGCTCGGCTTCGATACTATTAATAGCTGAAATTATGAAATTGAATTATTTAAATTTCCTCCTTCTAAAGGGTGATGTACCGATCAAAATAAAAAAATGCCGTAAACAATATATCAAGCCCTGACACCAATAACGAGACATACCAGAGGATTTTGAATTTTAGCTTTAATAACATCTTGGAATTAAAGTCACTAATAGAAAGAAATAAGCGTGGGCGTGTTCCGACGACACACGCACGCCAAGCTAAACTCATCTCCGAGCAGGCTGGTTTTCGACCTGGAAAATTTTGCAGTAGCCAAACGTTTAACTCAACCAACACATCCAGAATTGGTTTGAGGCAAAATTAATTACAGCTGCTGTATTCCTTGATTTGTCAGCAGCGTATGACACCGTCACTCGGGAGCTACTACTGCGCAAAGTATTGCAGATAATAGACGATTTCAGATTCGTGAACATTCTTCGTGAACTACTTCGAAACTGTCGCTTTCAAATCAAGCTACAATCTGACAAAAGTAGGTAGCATTCACAGAAAAATGAACTCCCCCAGGTCAGTGTCATCGCTCTTCAATATATACACTAATAGATATATTAAATATTATAAATTAGGATTATTTAAAAAGGGGGTAAGAACAGATCCTGACAATTATAGACCTGTATCAATTTTACTAGTTTTGAGCAAAGTGTTTGAAAAGATAATGCTTCATTAAATGCAACATTACTTTATCACCCATAACCTTTTTCACAGCCAGCAGTTGGTTTTGATGCTAGAGTATCGCTTGTTACTCACATTTAAAACACATGGGAACACAAGCAAGATGCAATCGGTTCTTTCTGCGATCTTTCAAAAGCATTTGACCGCGTAGATCATCCGACACTTTTGCTCAAATTCCATCAGTACGGTTTTGACTATAAATGTAAAAACCCCATTAAATCATATTTAAATTTGATAGGCTTCAGACAATTGGTTTAAATGGCATAAAGTCAAACACGAATCTCTTTTCAAAATGACCTCAAGGTTCTATCCTAGGACCGTTCCTCTTCTTAGTGTACGTACATCAATGATTTGCCTTACGTCATAGAGAAGATGCTACTGCGGTGAATGACACATTATCAGCCTTTTCTAAGTGGTTTTCAGCTAATAATCTTCTGTTGAATACAAACAAAATCCAATGCATTAGATTTAGTTTTCCTAACGTGAGGCAGGCTAATGTTGATATGCTACTGGACGGTAAAAAATTAGATCTCGTTGAAAATGAGTGGTTATCTTTATATGTATTTGTTATAAAATATAGTATCGTTGAGTTAGTATCCCGCAAGTCTCGAACTTACTTTGGGGCTAGCTCAATCTATGTTATTTGTCCATATATATTTATTTATTTATTTATGTTGAAAATACTACTTTCTTGGGAATCACAGTAGATTCAAAACTTCGATGGGATTCCCATATTTCTAAACTCGCTAATAGGCTTAGCTCAGCAGCTTACGCTATTAAGATAATCAGACAGATGTAGCAACTGCTAGACTAGTTTATTTTAATTACTTTCATAGTCTGATTCTCATGTAGGGATGCCATTCGCCCTCACATCAGATGTGGCCACGGCAAGGATAAGCCGCTGGCTAGGGAGTTACTCCACCGCACAATTTGTTGCACCTGCTGAAAAGTTCCACCCGGCAGAGAACTGCCTTGGCTAACCTGGAAGTGCCTCAACAGTTTGAGAACCCAGGTTCGACGGTGTGCAGATAATTCAGTCAAGTAGAAATATATACACAGAGGCAACAACGTCTGTGTCTGTGATCTCCACAGACAATGGCACACTTGCTGAGCTGCCCAGAGTGCCCAGAAACCTTCACTTTGGAGGACTTATACAACGCCAGTCTTAATGCAATACAGGTAGCTCAGTACTGGCCCCAGAAGAATATAGATTTGAATGGACACACAAAGAAGGTAAGACTCAAATTATATTCAACAAATTTAAAGCGCGCTAGGCGTGGGCTTGGCGTGCGCGTGTCGTCTGAACGCGCCCTAAACTTGACAATTTTTTTATTAGAAAAAGTCTTAAATATTTCTCTAACTACACATAATAGCGTTAGCTACCACTCTATCTTGTGATCGTGTGTCTCATTTTTAACTGCTGTACGTAAAGGAGACCAATAAATACAAGAGAATAGTAACATCTATCAGCGGAATGGGTAACGCCGCGGGCGGCGCAGGCGAGAGCCGCGGGACCGCCGACGCCGTGAGGCCCGCGACGTCGGAGTAATCACTTACCACTTCGCCCTGAAACAAACATAAGTCAAATTCAATCTATCATCTTACTGAGAAACTTTTTATTTATTAAATACACAAAATATAAACAAACTCTGACTCTCATCTCATGGCGGCTAGACTATGGAACTATCTTCCTGGTGATGTGAAAGTGGCTACTCGTACGTCACTCAACTCTTTTAAATCTAAACTCCTTAGATCTGTTGTTACTCGTACTTCGGACATTTAAGCTTACATTACATTCCGGTATTTTCATGTAAGTACAATATGTATGGTAGTTTATACATACATGTATGCATAAATGTTTATATATATTGATAAATGTTTATGTATGTTTATATCTTGTTGTAAGTATACATGTGTAGGAATTTACTTAGATTTAATGTTAGTTTCATTTATCCTATGAAACGAACTTCTATACCCTTCTTGTAAATAATTGTCTTATCTTTTTATTCGCCGGTTGACTGGAAGAGATTCCATTATGGGATAAGTCCGCCGTTGTCAGTTTACTCTTTATGTTGTTATTTTATGTAATTGTATGTTTTCATAGTACAATAAAGATATTACAAAGAAACAAAGTCTGGGTAAAAACATTACAGAAATATAAGAAGAAAGAAAAATAATAAAAACTAAACAAACAAGAAGTTGATTTGCAGGCAAATTAAAAACTTCTATTATTTTTCAAGCAAATTACAAACCGTACACAACACCGAAAACAAGTAATAACTTTTAAACGACTGACCGATTTTCATCAAACATGGCTAAGAACAACCGCAAGAGAAGTTGCTTTCACGTAAAAAAAACGCATTGAAATCGGTCCATCCATTCGAGCGATACGATGCCACAGACAGACAGACAGACCGACAGACAGGCAGACGTTAGCGTAAAAGTTATAACACCTCTCTTTTTTGTCGGGGATTAAAAATACGAGCCAAGTTAAAACTAACGAAATAAAATAAAAATAATTAGATAAGTAATAATAACGTATATTCAATTATATAATAAAAATTGAGGCCAAATCGCTGCCGTCACAGGGCAAAGTATCCAAGAGGCTAGCAGCATTTCTGCCTTGGATGGCAATATTTAAACGCTGTCCGAAATGCGCGCCCACCCTTGAGATCCCAAGACCATCGTTGTTGCTTGGATCCAGATTGTGTCATCTAGATTAGAATTTAAACACTAACATCGAGCACGGTCGAAATATGGTTATGGGTACAACGGAGAGTGTAGGTGGTCTTGAGAATGAAGAGACAGAGTTTAACGATCGAATATGCCATGTGCGGATTGATGTCCGCTAGACGGCTGGAGGAGTCTTCAAAAGCTATTAATTTTTCTTTGGACAACATTTGTGAAGAAATCCTCTAGCACCGGTGCTCCCAGGAGGCGGGGTGAGTGCTCATTTATGATTTATATATCTGAATCCAAAACCTTGAATTTAGAATTTAGATCGTTTAGAGATTCTAGAGAGACGGACTCGCAATTCCAAATAATTCACATTTTGTAAAATTTAGTTCTGAAGCGATTCACAAACCAAGATGTAAAAATGTGTGAAAATATTTTTGGAACAAAGTTCCTTATCGCGCGTTGCGAAAGTTAGACGGAAAAAATTAACACATATTAATTCCGTTTTCACATTAATTTAATAATTTTTAATTACGTAAATGATTTTATTTCCTGAAAAAACTTTATTGAAAAGTGCTTAATCGTGTATTATACGCATGCCTGTTATGCATTTTGCCAGTCGATGCTATCAAACCATTTGGACGTTCAGTCGTGTGAACAGGCATGTAACGACATCTGCCTATGTCAAATCTACACTCAATCTAAAATGCATGAGACGGGCCACAATTTCGATACTAATATTATTGTGCACAGATATCATATTGCGTTTGACATATGTAGGTAGCAACTTTATGGATAGCGTTAGTATATCATGTATGCTGTATCTGAAGTGTACTGACCAGGAGCAGGAGCAGCAGCACCACCAGCACAGACAGCACGGCTTGGCGGCGGGCGCGGGCCGGCAGCCGCGCGCGAGCGCTGACAGGCTGCACATCTGGAACCAGACACCAACTGTTCAAGCTTCGCATTCTCTCTATCAGAAGGCCACAACAGTTACAATATTCAACTAAAGAAATATACACCCATCCTGATTCTGAGAAAGGAAATATGAGCGGCCATTTTCCCCGTCGTACCGTATGCATCCATACTCGTACAAACGTTCTCGACTGTTTTCTATCTGGGTTTTAACCGTGATTTATTACTTTTTAGTAAGTACATATCTGTGTTCGCGGTTTTACTCAGCGACCATTAGTATTTAAAACTGTAATTTGGCATGGATTAGATATACTAATCACGCCAACAAAAAGGTAAAATAAATTTCGAATAAATTTTTTAAGGGTAGCTCCCATACATGTAAATTTAAATTAAGAATTTTTTTTTGCTGAATTTACAAATGGTCTTTCAAAAATATTGTGAGTTTGTGAACACCGTTTTTCGATTTAGGGATCCTATGAAATATTTGGTTTTATAGTGCAAACTTTTTATTTGAGTCAAGTGTTCCCCCCTCTATCAGCTAAACGATTATATATATATATAGCATTTAAATTGTATATTCCACTGTTTGACAAAACGTCTAGCTGTTTGGGATTACAGCACGGTTTGGGAACGGTTGAAACCATTTAGCTGGATTGTTAAACAGCTAACCACACGTTCGGACCACGTGATTACGGTTTACAGGAATACGCTCGGATGAGCATGAGGAAGGAATGAAAATCAGCTTGATGCAATTAGGATTCAAAATGTTGTAAACCCGACATCCCAATGGCGTAGCGATTTTTAACAGCCTTTATTCGAACCTCGTGAATTTTCCATCTTTTCTAGAAGGCGGGCATCGAAGTAACAATATAGTAACAAAGCTAAGGGTCGCCAACACACCATGACTTATTACCAAATAGAATCTTATTAAACAGATAGGTTTTAGACTGTTGATTTAAACGGCAATAAATCGCACGAATCGAATGTTAAAAATAGGCGTACCACAAGGTTCAATTCTAGGACCTTTCCCTTTCTTAGTTTAGCTCAATGACTTGCCTTACATGGTAGAGAAACAGGCTGGCATAGTGCAGTTTGCTGATGACACCTCGCTAATATTCAAAATAGATCTGGTTTACCGCCAATAATCTCATTTTAAATGCAAAAAGACCCAATACATTTGATTTTCTCTTCCCAGGGTGAGAGAAGTTGACAGATGACGAAAAACTCAATCTTGTTAAAAGTACTGCCTTCTTAGGAATTACAATTGACTCGAAACTTCTATGGGGGTGCTCATATATTAAAACTTTCTGATAGGCTTAGCTCTGTGGCTAATGCTGTTAGTAAAATAAGACAATTGAAAACAGTTAGTAAAACGTTTCTGAGGAACTGTATACTTTTTATATTCGATTGCCACAATCGGTCATTGATATGCTAGACAAAAAAAATAAAGCTAATATTAAAAAAGTACTCTGTGAGAAGGCTTATTATAGGACCGATGACTATCTTAATGTCATAATTTGGTATATTTGGTACTTACTGAATCTACAACTTTACATTATTTTAAATTTCGAAATTTAAAAAATATATAAATTTAACATAAGAAACAATGTATTATCTGTCCACTTTTCAACTTTGAATATTAACGTCATTGTGAGTTGACGTCCTCTGAGAACATCCTGCAGTGCAGTTTGTTACCGCTTCTTCTGCACCAGCGCTTTGTAAGCGACAGTGAACTTAGCCGTCAGTTACCATTTGACGTCAACAATGGTGCATCAAAACAAAGTGGCGATCATTAAGAGATATTATGACAATCCTATGATAGTGAAGATATATTTGAATTCAAATGAAACTAATTTAGAAGTACGTAAGGAAATTACAAATTAAATAAATAAATTTATACGAACCAATCACACAGATTGAGCTAGCCCCAAAGTAAGTTCGAGACTTGTGTTATGGGATACTAACTCAACGACACTATATTTTATAACAAATACATATATAGATAAACATCCAAGACCCAGGACAATCTGAAAAAGATAATTTCCCATCTTCACCTAACCGGGGATCGAACTTGGGGCCTCCGGCGTAACTGTCTGACATGATGACTACTAGGCCATAGAGGTTGTTAAATTACCACCAATAAGGAAGAGAACCAGAAAAGTATAAGACTCTTGTCTGAGCAAGGACTGAGTTCCAGATACTAAAAAAAGCTGTTACAGCTGGGGAGCACCTTCTGTAAAAAAATTACCCACAACTTATCCGCTCATAGTCAAGGGTTGATTGCAGATTTAAAGAAACAAACAAAAAAAAGTTGAACGTGTTTTGTTTTTCTAAACCATTTGCAGTCGGAAATCATAGACGATGTCTCTCGATAAAAATCAGCTGCTTTCAGAACGCGGTTAAGAATTTACCTGTTGTTTGTTCGTTTTTCGTGTGTGTAAGTGGCCAACACTGGTGTCAGATTTTTCAGGCTGCCTAAAGGCATCTAACATAGCGTGACGACTACCAAACAATGATGACAGCCGGGACCAATGGCTTATACGTGCCTTCCGAAGCATTGATTTAGAATTTACCTTATCGGATGTCATATTCATAAATAATAAATATATAGGGACAAATAACACTGATTGAGCTAGCCCCAAAGTAAGTTCGAGACTTGTGTTGTGGGATACTAACTCGACGATACTATATTTTATAACAAATGCATTTATAGATAAACATCCAAGACCCAGAACAATTTAAAAAGGCCATTTTCCAACTTGCCCTTACCGATGATCGAACCCGGGATCTCTTGGTGGCGGACTAGCATGGTGACCACTACGCCACGGAGGTCGTCAATATTTGTTTATGGCACTGACAGCCTCAAGTGGCAGAATTCCGAACCAAAATCTACAATCTTACGTTTTGCACCGCGACTTGATGACACGGGATCTAAACGTTAGCTGTTTTGTTAAACATTGTACATCCAGCTTGGCGATTTTTGGCTGTTATACAAAATCGAGCTGTAATGCCAAACAGCTAAAGGTTTTGTCAAACATCACAACAATTATACAATCCAACTGCGACATATAACAAAGGTAAAAGGAAATCTATCAAAGCTAAGTAGGATTTAGTCGACCAACTTAATAAAATTTACGAACCACGTGTAGTTATGAAAATATAAAATCGTAATTCCTGAATTAATGAGTAGCTATGTTTTTACGTTCGAGTACTGAATTGGAGTAGGTGGCGCTAGGCGATACGAGCCTGCAAGCGTGAACTCAAAGTCAGCATTCGCAAATACGCAACCCTACACTGCGCGTGGCCCTAAAGCCTTATGCTTGGCCCGACACGCACTTGGCTCGTTATTTTTGATATTTTTGTTATTGAGGTACTTTCTTATAAGTGCTAGGTTACTTCGTTCTCACCGGGTGTTCCACAATAGTCAACCTCTCGTTTATTTTAGATATACCCAGTGTCACTCTCACAATTAAGACTAGGTAGGTAACTAATTTAACGACACTTCGCAAGCTTAAATCCATCTACGTTTAGGTTGCAGAGCGTGGCAAAGAGACATACACACTTGAAAAACATAACCCTCCTTCGGGCGCAGTCGTGTAAAAAAATCGTATTAAATCATATTCGGTGCCAGCGCCGGCGCCGGCGCAGGGTGCGCTCGACGCCGCTACATTAGCAGCGGCGGCGTCGCGAAAATAAACAACGCTTTGGAGGGTAGTAGGTGAGGGTCGTCGACGCGGGCGGCCGCGGGGTGCTCGCGGTGCGCGGAGGAGTGTATTTATAGTCAGCGCGCTCTCATTGAGGCGACGAGTGCGCGTGTTTACAGCGGCCGCTAAATCTGTGCGGCGCCGCAGTCCGCAGCCTGCTGATTGTAAACAAGCGCCGATCAAACGCCGCAGGCGCGGTCGCCCGCAGCGGGCGTGTCCCGCGGTCCCGTGGCCACCGCGCACCTACACGCCGAGCACGACGACCTGCACGACGCCGCGCAACACTGCCTCGCCGGCGGCGGCTGCGCAGGAGAACGACGAACTAACACTAACATTCGCTAAAATTATTGACCGTTCACGACGCATCAACATCACAGTTTAAATCACAAGTTTAATTTAGATTCGGGTGCTACGAGTATAGGTCACGAAAATATTTATTGTTTCGAAGAAAAGTCTACGTCATCCTCCATCGAACTCATATTGAGAAACGAGAAATTCGGTCACACAGTCGAACTTATACTGGATTTAATAAGTCGTCATCCGATTTGGACCAGCGGCGCAGCACGGTGCTGCGTGCTAGCTAGGAGCGGCGCGGGGCGGCGGCGATCGATGAGCGCGGGCGGTCGCTGGCTCTCACCTGCCGGCGGCGGGCGGACGGGCTGAGCGGCGGCGGGCGGCTCGCCGGCCACGCCGGCGCTAGCGAGGGCGCGGGCGCGGGCGCGGCATGCGGCGAGCGCGCGGCCGGCGGCGGCTGCGAGCGCGGCGGCGGCGGCGAGGGCTGCACGGAGACGGGCCGCGGTCGGGGCGCGACTGACCATCGACCGCGCCGAGGCCGCCCGCCCCGCGCCGCCGCCGCACGCATGCGCAGCGCCGCCCGCCGCCCTGCGACGCCGCACGCCGCCGACGCGCCCTGCAACCGCCGCCGTCGATAGCTACTGCGCTGCATCGTGGTCTGCCACTTCTGCCTCTCCATTCGAGATCCCGGTTGCCATTGTCACAACTGTAATTTTATTTCATTATCCATTAAAAATGACCGTCCAAGTAGGTTGGCAACTTAGCTCTAATTTGTATTTATATAAACTTGTGTGTTGTTCAGCCAGTTAGCGAACCAAATAAATAACAAAATACTATTCGTCATTTCCTTACTCTGCATTATAAAGAAAGAGTTATTTAATTAAATATCGAAATTCGTATTTATTTTCTATAGGTAGGCACTAAAAAGTATAGATACTTATACGTTGGTTGATTATGCTTGGGTTTACTACAAAATACCTAATTTTCAGTTAGAATGTATGCTATGGCATATATAGTACGTATAGAACCAGCTTAAAGGTCTATAAGGAATGTTGAATTGTTGATTCAAAGTTTGAACCAATCGAAAATTCGAAACCAACATTATTTTTTATCCAATAATGCATATTATTACGTATTTCAAAAGGTGTCTTGGATTACTTTCAATTTCTACCAATAAATAGTTATCAAGTATTTATAAGAAGTGTAAATAATACTAAAGTATAAATGCTAAAAATCTAAACTATAAAACTAGATCAAATTAAAATATAATTTCTCTTATGCTTGGGCCGGACCTCGCCTATCGTCACGAAGCTTCGTGCTATTACACGATACTCGCAAATGTGACCGGCTGTTATCGGGTATCGTCCCGAATATTCGGACTTCGTGTTGGTTATCGTGCGGGTGGCGATACATCAAAGGATTTAAGCACGCTAACCATTCGCTCTGCGTGGTCGCACCCGCGTTATTTATTTTGACGTTTGCTTTCAACTTGTTCAGACGCGTGCTCACCGACAGTGCCACGGTTGTTAATGCGTAAAAATGGAGTGGAACGATAAAATGGTGTTAAAATTTTTAGCATTTTCTTTCTAGGTTTCTTTTTAGGTTTCAATAAATGCATTATGTAATTGTTAGCACACATGTTAAAGGAAAGAAAGTTGTCATCCATATTTAAAACACGTAGATGACGCCATCTTGGATTATTGCCAGATAGTTCGTGAAAAATAACGAAGCCGCTAGTGTGACCAGCCCTGTATCTCGATGACTTTTTAGTATACAAAACGTACGAAGATTCGCCGCGAATTGCTTCGGGACGATAGGCACAAGTGCGGCCGAAGCATTATAATTTAAGAGCTTGCTTTTGTAGTGGATTTAAGTGGAGATGCCTCCATTCCTCTCTTTTCTCTGCCATTTTTTAAGGCCCTGGTAGGACCGCGTAGACCTGACTCCTCACTTTTTTTAATTTGTTTAAAAAACTTTATCCTCAATCTTTCTTTTCCCTGTCTCACTTTTATTTTTCCTTCTACTACGAGTTATATTCTGTAGAGATCGTCATGTCTTATATGAGGCAAGTATAGCACGCGCCCCGTCCATTTACAACGTGTAATGGAAAGGGTATGTTATCAATATCGAGTGCATTAATATGGGCAACTATTATCTAGTTTTAAAAATATTTCTTTTTTCTCCTACTCTCAGTACCGCCTTATTGCTTACTATATTCATCCAACTTATTTTTTTTTAATTTTTCTCCAGCACCATATTCGAATCGGGTTTGCCATCATCATCATTTCAGCCGCATGACGTCCACTGCTGGACATATCCTTTCCCAAGGATTTCCAAAATGACCTATCTATATAGCGGTCTGCATCCAGCGCTTTTCAGCACCGTAGTTAAAAGGTCGTCAGCCCACCTTGTGCGGTCTCCGACGCTCGCGTGCCAGTACGTGATCACCATTCGAGAACCTTTTTGGCCCATCGGCCATCGGTTCGTCGCGCTATGTGTCCGGCCCACTGCCATTTCAAGAGCTAATCTGCCGGGGTATGTCAGTTTTTTTCTCCTGCAAATTTCCTAATTTCTGATTCGATAACGTAGAGAAACACCGAGCATAGCCCTCTCCATAGCACGTTGATGACCCATACCATGGTTGAGACCCGTGGTAAAGGACCACGTTTCAGAGCCATAAGTCATCACTGGTAACACACATTGATTGTAGACTTCTTGTCTTAAGGTATTGAGGTATTTTTGACAGACACTGCTTAACTTCCGGAGTTAAGCTGCGATGGATTCACGAAATACCTCTTCCTCAAAGCTGAAACGTCATGCCTGGATCACTTGACCTAGGTAGATTTACTGGTTCATAACTTTGAGGGTGGAGCTCTCAACATCAAGAGGTAGGGGCGCGACATGGACTTTCGTCATTACTTTCGTTTTGTCCATGTTTATCTTAAGACTCACCTGTAAGGAAACTTGACTTAGGTCTTAGATATCGGCAAATCGAAGGTAAGGTGAGTGATACTCTCACCATTGACGTAAATTTAAAAATATTATAATGTCAGTAACTATCACGATAAAAAAATATAAAATTTATAACCATAATTTTAGTACTAACTCATAAAATTTATAGTTATAAACTATATATATATTAAATGACCTGAATGGTCTACATGACTCTGCATGAACACTGTTGGCGGCTAGCATCATCCACTCCCGCCACACCATAACCTATACCATGACCTGGGTGAGCTATACTACATGATTCTGCATGAACAGTTAAAATTATTGGCAGCACATTTAAAATTGCTTACATAAGTATAACCTGTTTATTTTTAGAAAATTGTCAACTCGGCCACTGGTCGAGATTTTTGTGGTCGAGTAGCCACCTAAGTCTTATGATTTTTCATCTGAGAAACGATTTTTTCAACCTTAAACATTTGGAGCGCAAGTTATTGCAGATTCTCTCGGGACTGCAAAGTAAAAAAGAAAATCTCTAGGGATTAAAACCTATTTGAAAACTGAACAAAAATGTAATCTATGTTGAATCAAATACAATTTTGGCAGTCCAACAAAAAGAAAAACAATTTAGTTTTAAAGCAATAAATAATAAGCACACCATTTTTTTTTAAATTTACATAGTTATCGTCGTCAACGTGAATGATTTAGGTAAACATTTTCATGTTCTTCGATTCGGAAAAAATAAATTTGTATGATTGAAAATACGCCATTTTTGTCTTTAATTCAAAGTGATTACAAAAGTTTCAACTAGGTAATATTGTATTGCAACATATAATTATTTGTGTAAACTTAAAAAAAATCCTTAGTTTAAGCCTTTAGTGAATATCAAGTTTACTTATATAAATAAAAATATATGATTAAGCAGACAAAGAATTTAATAGAGAATATAGTGTATCATATCATATTTGACCATCAGTATGGAAAACTTCTACACTCTCATATTTTCTTTCAAGTTCATATTTGATTGTTGAAAACTATTTATACTTGATACAATGTGTATTGTTTATACTTGATCAAACGAAGTGTGCGGATATTAGACGAAATATTATCTATAAAAAAAACTGAAAAAAAAATATCGTTATGTTAGTTATTCCAAAAATACAGGCACTTTAATTTTTTTATTAATTATTTTTTAACTATATTTTTGTTTGGTATTTTTAGTTACTTTTTACTTTCTTAACTCTTTAAACTTTGTAGTTTTCAAATGAGACCACTTTGAAGAAAATACACCGTTTACTTAAAGAGAAAGAAAATAAAAACCGAAACACATTTATATTTTTAAAAAATCCAGTTTTTTATCTATAATATTTCGTCTAATATCCGTACATTTCGTTTGATCAAGTATGAAAAATACACATTGTATATATGCAATTTTTTTAAAATTACAAAAAACTGCCGAATTCCCACATGTTATTTCAAAATACAAGCTAGACTACGTTTGTATGGAAAAGTCTAGGGTGAGGGGATTCTTAATAAAATAATATATTTTCACCCTCTCCACATGCCTGCTGCTATCCTTCAGAGTGAGTCTCGTTATACGTTCGATCTTATATCGTCGTATTCTTTGTTGCCATTTGACCCTCGCAAACCACTGACTTCAGAGTGAGTCTCGTTATACGTTCGATCTTATATCGTCGTATTCTTTGTTGCCATTTGACCCTCGCAAACCACTGACTTCAGAGTGAGTCTCGTTATACGTTCGATCTTATATCGTCGTATTCTTTGTTGCCATTTGACCCTCGCAAACCACTGACTTCAGAGTGAGTCTCGTTATACGTTCGATCTTATATCGTCGTATTCTTTGTTGCCATTTGACCCTCGCAAACCACTGACTTCAGAGTGAGTCTCGTTATACGTTCGATCTTATATCGTCGTATTCTTTGTTGCCATTTGACCCTCGCAAACCACTGACTTCAGAGTGAGTCTCGTTATACGTTCGATCTTATATCGTCGTATTCTTTGTTGCCATTTGACCCTCGCAAACCACTGACTTCAGAGTGAGTCTCGTTATACGTTCGATCTTATATCGTCGTATTCTTTGTTGCCATTTGACCCTCGCAAACCACTGACTTCAGAGTGAGTCTCGTTATACGTTCGATCTTATATCGTCGTATTCTTTGTTGCCATTTGACCCTCGCAAACCACTGACTTCAGAGTGAGTCTCGTTATACGTTCGATCTTATATCGTCGTATTCTTTGTTGCCATTTGACCCTCGCAAACCACTGACTTCAGAGTGAGTCTCGTTATACGTTCGATCTTATATCGTCGTATTCTTTGTTGCCATTTGACCCTCGCAAACCACTGACTTCAGAGTGAGTCTCGCGAAATTATAATAACCGGCCAAGTGCGTGTCTGGCCACGCGCAGTGTAGGATTCCGTAGTTGCGAATGCCGACTTTGAGTTTATGCTTCACAGTTTAACGAATAAAAACGTCTAAAAAGACTAATTTTATTAAATTTGTATGAAATATACATTTTGTAAGTTGGTCGCCTATAATACTTTAATTTGTAAACTCTACTTAGCTCTGATACTTTTCTTTTTAACTTCATTATAGGTATATACTACTGATTTTTTCATGTGTCTGGATCTGGAAAAAGGTCCTATTCGGCTCGAAGGACCAAAAAATGTATTAATGAATGCAGGCCGTTCTTGATCGGTCATTTTGGAAATCCTTGGGAGAGGTCTATGTCCTGCAGTGAACGTTATGCGACTGAAATGAATTTGTAGTTGCAGTTACGTTGTAAGTTTGATGAGCTCAGTATGTGTCATGTATTGAACTCAAGTGCATTCGCACTATATACAGAAAGGAATAGCCAAGTTTTCATATAACTATAACACTTAGCTAACTACTTAACTAATTACTTACCGTTCAATTGTGGTTGGTTTGGCGATTTTCTTTCTTCGCTTCAACTATCCTCAGCTTCTTCCACCATCCACCGGAACACTACTGTACTCAGCTCTTCAAACTTACATCTACAAATCATCCCATCTAAAATGTAATTTTACAGCTTTCTAGTACTAATAGTCTATGACGCGGACAGACAGTCATGGCGAAACTATACGGTTACTTGTTTACTACGGAACCCTAAATAATAAGCTCTGAGACTTAAAGCTGGGTAGACCGAGTTTTAATACCATTTGAGACGTCAGTAGAAATATTAAGAAGCGTGCGTGCCTGTCTTGCGTATCGCCCCGCACTTTATCACCCTTATGTTGGACAACGACAACGACGATTTTTGACGACCTCCGTGGCGTAGTGGTCACCATGCTAGTCCGCCACCCAGAGGTCCCGGGTTCGATCCCCGGTCAGGGCAAGTTGGAAAATGACCTTTTTCAAATTGTCCTGGGTCTTGGATGTTTATCTATATATGTATTTGTTATAAAATATAGTATCGTTGAGTTAATATCCCATAACACATGTCTCGGACTTACTTTGGGGCTAGCTCAATCAGTGTTATTTGTCCGTATATATAAAAAAAAAACGGGGCCTGAGTTTGGGCCCTCGTACCATTTCACGTTAGCGAGTATGATGACTAAAATGATTAATGCGAAAATAAGTAAGCTCTGACGCCTTCGGGTCCATAGCCCATAGCAACTTAAATTGTCATTATGTCTGATTTATTACCCAACTAACTAACATGAAACAGTTTATAAGTACGTAATGGGGAAATTTTTTCAATAATGCTGCCAAATGTGTTCGGTCGCTGTGAAGACAAAGACGACGTAGTTACATGAAGCATCGCAATAACACGGGATGGCGGGACAAAGAGGCCTCGGTGCGTAGGCTCGTAGTCGGTCAATACGCTAGTGAATGGTCGGGGGCGGCGGGCGGCGGGCGATCGATGGGCGGCGGGCGGCGGGTGGCGGGCGGCGGGCGGCTCAGTCGCGGCCGGCGCGCCGCGCGGTGCTGATGTGGAGCAGTCCGCGCCCCCACGCGGCGAGCTGCGTATCGACCGCGCGAGAGCCCCCCCGCGCCGCCGGAGACCGCGCGCCCGACCAGCCGCCGGCGACCGCGACCACCACCGCCGCCGCTGCTAGGTGGGTACACCATCGCGCTGCTCGCCATCACCGCGAGCAGCCCCGACGCGGCGGGCGCGCCGGCGAGGCGGCCGCGGGCGCTGCAGGCGGGGGGCGGGGGTGCTGCATCTCCACACGCACCCCCGAGCCACCCCGGCTGCTCTCATTACGTCGCTGTCGATCTCCACATCATACTTAACTAGTTGATCTTTATTAACATCTACTTCCTGCTATAATGACGTTTTTGCATTCTGCAAAAGATTGTATTCCGTGAATAATGTAAAACAGACAGACAGCATGGTAAAACTATAAGGGTTCCTTGTTTACTACAGAACCCTCAAAAACTATGCACTTCATAAAATTAAAGATAATTTCATGTAGGTAGATTATTTCTCATATTAGAAATTTAAATATTTTTCACTATTGGACTATTACTTATTAATTCTACTCATATCTTCAAAGTTAGAAGTCTAACGCCGGCTGCCGAAAAAACAGGAAATTTTTAACAAAAAAACTACCACCTTTATTTTCAACTTCCAAAAAAAAGGGGTGTTATAAGTTTGACGCTGTCTGTCAGTCTGTGTGTCTGTCTGTGGCATCGTAGCGCTCGAACGAATTGACCGATTTCGATGCAGATTTTTTGCGTGAAAGTAAATTCCCTTGTGGTGGTTCTTAGCTATGTTTGAGAAAATCGATTCAGCCGCTTAAAAGTTACTGTGGGTTGCAGCTTGAAAGTCAGGGCTTTCCCTAAAATATACATGGCGCTATAAGTAGCGGAACTACCGATACAATATCAAATCGTATCGGTAGTTCCGCTATTCATCATTAAATGGCGTTCTTGACATTTTCGCCGGGCTTTTTTTAATTTCCCGAGCAATAATTTTGTCTTTTATAAAATTCCGACTTTCAAAAAAGAGGTTATCAATTCGTCGTTTTATTTTATTTTATGTAAGTTAAGTGTAGTAAATTTTTTTTCTTCTTTAAAGGAGAATACTTTCCAGGTGGTCCCATTTTATCAAAATCGGTTGTGTTTTTCGGGTGTGAAGTCGGCTTTTAGTTTGAATATTTTTTTCCAAAGTTCTTCATCATGTCTTCACCAAATTAATACGGAACCAACTAGGCTTTCAAATAATAAAACTGGCCAAGAGCGATTCGGACTCGGGCACGAAGGGATCCGTACCATTATGTCCATTATCTATAAAAAAATCACGTTTGTTGTATGAGAGCCCCAACTTAAATATGTATTTAATTTTGTTATAGCGGCAACAGAAATACATCATCTGTTAAAATTTCAACTGTCTAGCTATCAAGATTCATGAGATACATCCTGGTGACAGACAGACAGTAGAGTAATTGTAATACCATTTTTACCCTTTGCGTACAGAACCCTAAAACAAGTATCATCAAAATCGGTTGACAAGTAGCGAAGATATTGCATAACATACATTAAAAAATAAAATGAAAGAAACACACTGATTGAGTTGATTAGTCCGTTTTTGAAGTCAGTTAAAAAGAGCATCAGAACATACAGAAACCTGTACCGTTGTGTGTATTAGAGTTGGACACACAAGGCCCACAAGTAGGAATTGCAACCCGGAAAACCAGATCCGCTAATCCGGCGAATCTGGCATCAATTTACACGTACGGATCCGGTCTAATGAGCCCACCCACCGAACTCGAGATCAAACACACAACTCTAATGAAAGCAAATAGACAGTTTTTCCTTGTTTTTACTCTCTCTTGACTATTTATAATTTAGTATAAAATAAAACGCGAGATAATCCGTAAAGAGAGTTTTATTGAAATAATACAATACGGGAGTAAAATTTAAATCAAATTTTAATAATTTGAATTTTTATTTTGTTATATGTACACCTTGTAAACTGGCCGACATGTATACATAGCATAAATAGTTTATCACGAATTTATAAGTTATAAATGTTATAATACATTCCGCGGTAGCATCTTCGCTATGACGGTCTATTTAAAATATGAGAGACGTCATCGGCGAACAAGACAATACCAGCTTGTTTCTCAACCGCGTAAGGCAAATCATTGACGTACACTAAGAAAAGGAACGGTCCCAGGATAGAACCTTGAGATAAACCCATTATAACAAGAGCCTCGTTTTACTTTATGCCATTTAATATATCAACTGTCTGAACTATCCGTTGAATATGATTGAATGAAGTTTAATAATTTATCGTCAAAACATTTGAGAAAAAGTGTCGCATGATCTACGCAGTCAAATGCTTTTGAAAGGTGGCCAAAAAATTGCATCGTTCCTGTTCTCCCATGCCTTGTAAATATAAGCGCGCTACCCCGCATCGGTTGTCGATTTCCAGTAACACAAAACTGCTGGCTATCAAAAAGGTTATGGGTGAAAAAAATATGTTGCATTTAATTAAGCATTATTTTTTCAAACACTGCTTAAAACTGGCGAAATGAGGTCTTTAATTGCCAGGATCTGTTCTTACTCCATTTTTAAACAAAGAAATCAATTTACTGCATTTCATTAAATTTGGTAGAATACCTTCATCAAAACATTCATTGAAAATAAAAGCTAGATCTGCAGCAATGGTATTTATGATGTGGCTTACTACACTGAGGGACATACTCCAGTGGTCTTCAGATATTTGTTAATTTAGCTGTTTAAAAGCAGCGACTATATCTTTGGGGGTTATATATTTAAATTGAAACTTATGATTAAATGGAGCTACATTATCTTTACGTAAGGCTCCAGCATATTGAGGAATTGAATTTACATTAGCAGCAAGTTCCAAAGGAATATATGTAAAAAAATATAGAATACATGTAAAAAACTTTCGAATACATTTACCATGACTTAAGTTGCGGTAATATTTTCATCGGCACATTTGATTTCAAGAATATTTTCATGCGCTCTAATTGTTCCGTAAACCGGAAAAATTAGATTTCTTTATTTATGCCATTTCATTATGTCACAGAAAAACTATGTTTTTTCTTTAGTAACTAAAACTATGTTTTTAATTAGAAAAAAGTTTCTAATTCCTATAAAAAAAAAAGTTTTAAAAAAGTCTTGCATTCCGAGCAAAAAGGTAAACACCCTCTGGTTTAACAGGTTAAACCTGGATTCAGATAACATGATGCAAATAGATACGCGATCACAAATTGTACTTAGTAATAATTTTACAAAATTAATACCGACTTCACCCCCAAACTACACGATTTTGATAAACTTTCTATGGGACCACCTGACAAGTATACCCTTTCAAACAAGAATTTCCAAATCGGTCTAGGAGTCCTGGAATAATCTTTAAACAAACATAAAAAAGAATTCTGGCGAATTGATAATCTCCTCCTGTTTGGAAGTCGGTTTAAATTATTCAACTAAGTATCTTTGTGCTTAGGACTCCCTAGACAGTATTATTGCCTTTTCACGCCAGAATAGCTTACTTGAAACTTTGATGAAAGTAATGATTGGCAGATATTTGTGTTGAGCACAATGGAGGGCGGCGCGGGCGTGGGCAGCGTGGCGTCGCTGACAATGGACTGTGAGGACATGTTCAAGGAGATCACCAAGAAGCTATACGGTGAGGAGGCGAGCGTGGGCGTGGGCGGCGTCGTGGGCGTGGAGTTCCCGGCGGCCGAGCGCGACCTGGACGACGACCTGCGCCCCGAGGAGCACATCACAGCCTGGGGACTCGCTGCGCTCATGCAGAACGGCTTTCCGCCGCCCGGCATCCTGCAGGTACGCTCCAGCCAGAGAGAGTGCATGGTGAGGCGAGGAAGGCCATCTTACTTGCCAGATATAAAAGGAAGCATGCATGCTTACTAAATGCTTAGCCTATTCTTAAAATATTATCTGGACTGGACTGGAATGTATTTAGATTGAGTACCTACTTTAATATGGTAAGTATTTAATTGCAGGCTAATTTTGCGCCGCGGCTGGACCCCACTGCCGAGGACCGCTGGACGGCGGCGGAGGAGCCGCTGGCGTGGGCGCACTCGCGCATCGCCGCCTACAACCCCGCGCAGCGGCTCTTCAAGTGCGCTGACTGCGAGTGCGTGGGCTTCCTGGCGCGCGTCGCCGAGCACTGGCTGGGCACGCACTCGCAGGTAGCGGCCCCAGCATTTAACGAAACGTGTTGCCAAACGTACGGCAATTGCCGTTTTGTACGGGAATCGGATTATCAGACTCTTACAAGACGAATTGTACGGTATAATATACGGTATAGTGAGGTGACTGCCGTATGCTAAAATGCGAAAATCACAGAAGGCAATCAAGTTTTTTTACGCAAGTATGTGTTAGGTCATAACTCATAATCATTAACATTACATAATTAAGGTGATTATTAGTCCCCGATGGGCTTGGACGTTTGGGCTCCTAACAACCCACCAGCAAACACTGATTAAAGAATATACGGGCTAAGGTCGGTACAGAAGCGCACTTCATTTATTACTGCCTAAAACTTAAGCTTGAATGATAAATAACATGTCAGTGTCTTTATATTGTAAGTTGAATAGTTTAAATGTCCGTACAACTAGCAGTTCTGTTAACCTGATTAAATTAATAATAAAACTTAATAATAAGCCGCAGGGCAGCTTGTGGCGAGATGTTGGTGAGTAACGACACCACGGACCCGAGTGCTCAAGAGAGCCGGTCAGAGCCCTCGTCCCCGATGCGTCTTCATCGGTCGGGATGGAGACCCAAGAGGGCTCGCAGGGCTCTCAGCTTCGCATTACCTCAATTGGCTGTGCCATAAGGAGTCGTTAAAGCTGTTGCTCTAGGGGTGGAATTGTTAAAGGGCATAACGCGCGTGTAACTTCGGTGAAAGCGCAGCACATTTCTCGAAAGCCCCCTGTATCGCCTGCACCGGTGTTGCTCCTTTGCCTGCAACTATTTTCGGGGCGTTTGAGGGGCTATCTTGTGGACGGCAAGCCATCACCTGCCTTCAATAGTCAGTAATCATGATTCTGGCAGATGACATTTCTATTAAAAGATACCAGCATCCGTCCATCTCAATCTTATTTTCCTTTATATTATACCTCAAGTACATAATTTATTAATATGTGAATATCTCCTGAAATCGGTCAATATCTGAGCTGGATGTAAGCATTGCTATTTCTTTCGTTATGAGTGTTATGATGACATGACTATAAAGTATAAACACTAATAACAAACAAACCGTCATTCAGCACACTCAGCTGCATAAAAACCTGACTTTGACTATGATCGAAGATAGATTAAATGCTTTGTTTATGCTCAACTCAGTGTACATAGTTTGTCAACGGAATGGGCGATTTTTTCACGGAAGATGTCATAAACTTTTTTGATAAAGACCCTGGAATGTAACTTTTTGAATAGCTATTATGTAATTAAAGAATTGATATGAAAAAAATATTGGATTAGATGCTTATAAAAAATCGCCCATGCTTGTATATGTTTTTTATGTATGTTCCCCGATTACTCTTAGACGACTGTACCAATTTGGTAAATTCTTTTTTCCTATTTGAAAGGGCATTCTTGTCAGGTGGTCAAAATCAGTTGGGTAGTTTAGTTTGGTGTTGAAGTCGGTTTTTAGCTTTGAAAAATGATTGTGTTAACAACAATGCGCGTGTGTCACAGGCTCGCGCGTTCCAGTGCCCCGTGCCGGGCTGCGGGTTCGCGTCGGGCTGGGCGCGCGGCGTGCGCCAGCACCTGGCGCGCGACCACCACTCCGACCCGGCGGCGGCCGACCACCTGCTGCGCGACAACCCCGCACTCGACGACCTCACCAGATACCTGCAGCGCCTCAAAAACAAGGTGCCCCACCACACCGAATACGCCACGACATATGTTTTTTATTACTACTCAAACTCACTGTTGATAGGAAATATGTAAGCATTTCAGTGTATCAAAGCTATTTATGTTGTGCAGGTGGACGCCAGTCGAAACGAAAGACGCAACAGTAACGGCGGCAGCAATGACAGCGTACAGACGCAAGCGGACGCGACTGCGGCGGCGGCAGCGGCGGCGGCCGGAGCGACCGCAGCGGCGGGCGCGGGCGAGGCGGGCAAGCGATACGCGTGCGGCTCGTGCCCGTACGCGACCGACCGTCGCGACCTGTTCACGAGACACGAGAACATCCACCGCGACGAGAAGCCCTTCCACTGCTATCTCTGTCAAAAGCAATTCAACCGCGCCGACCACGTCAAGAAGCACTTCCTGCGCATGCACCGCGACCAGCCGTACGACCTGAACCGCATCCGCCGCGCGCCACCCAAGCCGCAGCCGGCGGCAGCGCCTGCGCCCGCGCTGCATTACTACAGCAAGCCGCCGGGGGAGCCGCCTCCGGCCGCGCCCGTCGTCGCCGCGGTGGCGGCCGTCCCGCCGCTGGAGTACCGCGCCGCGCCTGTGGCGGTGTCGGTGCCCGCGCCGCCGCCCGCGCCGCCCGTCGCGCCGCCCGTCAAGCTGGAGCGCGCCCCGCTCGGCAAAGCAGAAGTAGCGGGCCCAGCGCCGACCCCACACAAGGCAGCTACAACTTTGGCGCCGCCGCCTGCCGCACCTGGCACGGCCGCCGGTGTCCGTCGCAAGGTACTTTACTTTCGTATATTATAATAATTTTGACAAAATAATACAGGTAATTTTTATCCAGTGCGCATAATAATTTGTTTTTTTTTTTTTTAATATCTGAATTATGATATTTTTTACATTTTCAACCTGTATCTTTGAAAATTTGAAAAATATCGAAAATCTTAATTGAATTCGTTATAATTATATAACCTGTAAAATTTCACAAGAATAGGTCGAGAAATCGGTCGAAAACCTGTAGGCAAGAACGGACAGACCACAGAGTACTTTTGTATATACTGAAATAGAGACCTATCTTCGCGGTGTGAAGCGGAAATAAATTTTGCAATGCATAACTAACGCCATCTGTTATTTTTAGTAAGGATTACATATATATATCTATACCACGAAGCCGTCTATGGTATACCTACTTTATAGTTTACCTACGTATGATGTTTTTGTTTTGGGAGATAAACCTGCCATACTTCACAATGTTTATGTAATTACGTAAAAGAGACAATGAATGGAGATGGCAGTCACACAATATTTTGGATTATAAATAATTAAGTACATAAACAATGCGAAATAGGCTCAAAATGAAAGCCTTATTTAAAATGTAATGAAAATCAATTATATTATGAAATCACACGTACATCGCAGAATATACATGGTTGAAATGACAAAACATATCCAAAATATAACACAGTTCTATTTGTCTCAGCACATACTTTATATATTTAGTAAGTTTTCCTGATTTTTGTTTCACACCAAAGTTCACATCACAACATTACAAACTAGTACCTACAAGTTTAAAACTTTATCGGTGTTGCCATTTACAGATATAGAAATTGTACCAATGCAAAATTGACGTTGATGTAATTTTACGGACATTTGGTTTTTTATGGTTTGTTAAATGTTTTTTTAGTTAAAATAATATTTATTGGTTTTATTTTCACCCTCATTTGTATCGAATTATATTTTTTTTATTATTAAAATCTACTATCGTTAAAAAATGAGTAAGTAACTAGAGACATCTTTTCAAATTCTATTGAACTATTTAGTTACTTTTACTAGTTATGCCATCTGTTATTTCTAGTACGAACTTATATTATATGACCAAATAAAATGATCTTGGTTTATATAAGGATCATACAAAGATAGAATACATTTTGAATCGATATCATTATACATCATAATTTCCTACTTTGTTGTACTAACATTAACCCCTCTGGGACAGACAGACTGTCAGAATCTCGAAACCACGAGGCGTCGCACGCCCACTCGGTCAATAATTTTATAACATACGAAAAGGTAGTGAATTGGGGATCGGTATTTGAAAAAAAACGCACAACTTCGTATGAGGGTATATTAAATACGGAACCCAAGGTTGACAAGTGAATATGGTCTTCCTTATGTCCAAGCTTAAAGTCGCGTAACAGCTGAAGTATTTATTAATTACGGAACCCAAGGTTGACAAGTGAATATGGTCTTCTTAATGTCCAAGGTTCAAGTCGTATAGCAGCACAGAACTAGGTACTTACCTATCTCTCCAAGGCTAGTTTTGCTTGCAACATGTAGCTCGCGAATATTCTGCAATTCTGCATCTCGTTCGCGACCAAATCTTTATAAAGTAGCTAATGTTGCATTGTAAAAGTAAGTATACATATTTGTAGTGTATAAGTAACTGAGTATTGTGACGTTATTTGGCAGGGCGAGCGACGCTACGCGTGCTGTTACTGCTCGTGGTCGGGCGTGGACAACTGGTGCCTGAAGCGGCACCTCAACACGCACCTGAAGCCGTTCGCGTGCGCGCTGTGCGAGTACAAGGCGGCGCGCGCCGAGCGGCTCGCCACGCACGTGCACAAGGTGCACAATAAGAAGGCCTGCGCTAAGTGCCCCTACCTCGCCGACGACCAGCTCCAGTTGCAGCATCATCTTAGAGACGCACAGTCAGTTTTTACTGTCTTTTACCCATTAAACGCGCCTTCCTTTAACTTACTGGATTAACTTCCGACCTCTGTGGCCCAGTGGTCAGCATGCCAGGTTGTCACACCGGAGGTCCTACATTCGATCCCCAAGTCAACATGGAAAATCTTTTTTAGATTGACCTGGGTCTTGGATGTACCTCTATATTACAACGTGGAAGTGACAAACCGTTAACTAGATTATCCTAAAATCATAGAACGATATTTTTTCGTTTAGAAAAGTAGTGAAAATTTGTAAAGCATACAGCGCATCGAAGTTTCAGAGTGGGGGCGATTACGTCACTTAGCGAAAATCGGTCCTGATCGTGACATGCGCTGTACCTTCGTCATCATTTGCTAAAAGAAAAAATACGTTTAGAATATTTTTTTAATAATCTACTTAAGGGGGGATTCCTGAATTCCGTCCGTTCCTGAAATTGTCCGTTAGTATTTTTTTTATTTATAATTTTGATAAAATATCGGGCGAGTTATTTTTTGCGTAGGTACCTACCTATTTGGGTGTATTTACAGTATTTAATAATATAAATGTGTTTTGCAGTCACATAGAAAGCCGCAACTTGAAGGTACCATCAGGCGTCGGCCGCACTACAAGCATCGCTTTCACGAGCGCCGCGGCGACAGGCGCCGCTGCAACCACGGGAGTGGTGACGGCCCCCGCCGGTGCCGTCGTGGAAACGGCCACCGCCGGCGCCGGCGCGGCGGTGCAGGGCCGGCGGCGAGAACAGCGCGCTGCCGGCGCTGCGCGGCTTTTCGGATACTTGGAGGCGTCGGACGGGTCGGGCGACGAGTACGAGGGCGCGCCGCTGGGCGGCGAGTTCGCGCCGGGCGCGGCGCCGCCGCCCGCCGCGCCGCACTACGCGCGCGACAAGGAGAACGCCGCGCCGCTGCACCACGCCGTGCACCATGATCACTGTTTGCGCTATTGAACTATTTCACTTTCACCGTTTATATGTGATTTATATGATCTAAAAACTCTTCAAAAACAAAACAGGTATACACAGGTTTTCGTGTCGACTGCTGCCGTTATTGAAATTCTGAATGCCTGATTGATGACCGAATCCTTGAAAATGACTGTTATTGGTAAAGTTGCATTATTAGGTAGGTATTTAAAATATCAGGATCAACTCTTACTTACGTAAGTGTAAATAGCCGATTTAATAAGTATTAAAAGTATGACCTGTTAAGACTCCTTGTTTATGAGCGAATTTAGAAATAAACGCAATATTTTTAATGCCTTCGTTCAAACATTGCATTTTTAATTTTTTTACTACTTTATGCTATCAAACTTTTTTTTATTTATTGGACAAAGAAAAATAGAGGTAAACAGAAATATATCCGCAACACGCTTCGTCAAAATTCTTAATCTAAGAGACCGCTCCGCATCGTTCCTGGCCCAAAGGTCCCCATAACACTTGATGCATTTCCACGTTGAATGGCTATGGAAAGTCTAACCAGAATACGTCGGCCCAATTCTCTAATAAAAGCCATTGCCTCTTTACCCCAAGTACCTGTGGTTTCAAAGGCTATAGGTACAAAAATATAGGCTGGTTTCAGACAAGAGTATTTAGCGTGCTTTTGCTTGGCCGCATTCTTAGCAGCAGATCCAGCCGTTCTGACGGTATCCTTGAAGCGTTGTACGCGAGGTGTCAAAATGAACAATACAAACTTCAGCTTTAAAAAATATGATTTATTAAAAAAATAAATCTCAGGGTGGATTCAGGGGCCCTACTATGCCGGTCGTTCTGATCACTTGCGAAAGTAAAGGTACTGTCCTGGAGTCCTGTGCTGGGAAGTGGAGTGCAGTGGAGGTCAGATGTTGTGGGCTGTCCAGGACTCGAGTAGGTGGGAAACTATGTGCCTAGGTGTTTCCGTGGGAAGGTCGTAGTATCCGTACGGGTATTCTTAAAGTCTAAACTGGAACCCGAATTTCGGGTTTGAATAGCACTTGACAAGAATCTTTAAACTAGGTGAAGGTACTCGTATCGCTTAAGATTGGTACCTCAAATTCCCTTTTTTAAAATCACAACGTATAATGAAGAACGGTCTGGGATGAGAACGTATATACGTGTGTCTCGCAACAAGGACATGATGCCAATGATGACCGATTGACCGGTAGCCGTTCGCCGGTGCATCGAGACAAAGGAACTCAACTGCCTACATAAAAAACGCTGCATGTCGCAGTCACTATTGCGAATTCAGCCGTTCTTGAGTTGGCTAACTTCTGCCGTAAGTAGTGTTGAAAGTTAATTTGTTTTATTTGTAAATATATGTTTATAACTATTTTAATTGTAAATAAGATTAGGTAGGTTTTAATTTTTTTTTTTTTGTTAAATTTAAGTAAAGTTTTAAGTAAAAATGTTTAAAATTGTAATTAGTTTATATTTAAATTATATTCAATTACCTAAGAATGTGTACTACGTTACATCCTTGAGATATGAAAGAGCAAAAGTACAAACACACGTTGCATCCCAAAGTAACTACCTACCTCTACTCCAAGACACTAAAATTAACCCGTCACAACGCCTGCCATCAGTACGACTTAATCTCGGAAGCTCCAATATTGAACGAATATTTGCACTAACCATCGCTCTTCAAATAATCTCGTTTAGTGCATGGTGCCTAGGGTACCTGCCCGAACCCCTATGACCCTTCACAAGCATCAAGAAAGCAATGTCCCAATGTTCCAAATAGACACGGCCTGCAGCCACAAACCAGACTTCCACTCAGCAATGGCAATGAGACGAACGCGCTCTACAGAGTTGCTGTCAGAAGATTTAAGGAGATTAGGTACCTACTCTGTACAAATCTACGAAGCTGCTCGTCCCATTGTCTCTGCGAGGAAGGTGGTTCGGAGAATTTTTAAATTAGACCGATGCCTCTGTCCATTCGTCAACGCGTCGCGTTAGAATATTTCCAAAGGGGAATATTTCATTTTTTCATATTTTGTTGAATAGTGTTAGAAGTAATTTGAACACTATGGACGGAAGACAAAAGGCAAGCATCAAATTGAGAAATAATTTTGATCTTAGTTAGAAGTTGCATATCATTACCTATGAGAGCAGTTCTCAAAAATGTTGTACCTGACTGTAATTTAGTGTCCTTAACATTCAAGATTAATTTAAGACAAATAATCAGGAACAAGTATAAACCAAAACTGTATATAAATTGGATAATTTTAATGTATGGGATTTTCGATGTCCGACCCCAATTATTCAAATCTCATTTTTTAACTACTGTATAATTGCCAATTCACTGGCCATTCTTTCAATTATTTATATATTGGAAATAATTTATAAAGTTGTCCTATAAAAATCTAAATTTTGCGTATAAATTTTGTTACCGTGTTATTTCCCAATGATAGAAACTATATTTTAACAATAGTGAATTTTAAAGAAGGCTATATTCTCATTTCAATACACGGCCGAAATAAATTAAAATTGCTCGTCAAACATCAGTGTAAAATCAAAGCAAGCGTTGGGTTAGCATTTGGTACAAATTTGTGCTCTTTGACTGGTTACTTATTTTGACTGGTTAGTATTATATTTCATGTAATGTTAATTTTTATAATAAAACTGCTCACGCTACGCTATTTACTCAATAACTATGTGAGTTATACATGGTTATACGCTAAACAGAGAAATTTTTAAAGCCTCGGGTATCGCTAATCTTCTCAATTTTGTGACTTAAATTTTGATACTTTTGGTACGGTAACATATAAGTTGATAAGTTGATTGGTAACAAAATTGAGTTGTTAGGAAACGTTTACATTAAATTTGTTTGTGTTAATCATATGAAATTTAACGCTATCATCGTCAATTAATCTAGGCTCCATACTAAATTATCATAAATTTATAAGCACCAGAGTGCTGATAATGACCCTTTATATATTTTTTATCCTTCAGAGATCAAAATGAAACCATCGAAAAACCCGAGTATACCAAGAATCTTAATCTAATCTAATTTTCTATTTTTTTATATATATAACTCAAAGGTGACTGACTGACTGACATAGTGATCTATCAAAGCACAGTCCAAACCACTGGACGGATCTGGCTGATATTTGGCATGCAGTAGATGTTATGACGTAGGCATCCGCTAAGAAAGGATTTTGATCAATTCTACCCCCAATGGGATAAATAACAGTTTGTATGAAACTTTGTCAATTTTAAACCGATCGGGCTGAGACTTTCCATGCATAAAGCTACTATAACGTAGGCATCCCCTAAGAAAGGATTTTGATCAATTACACCCCTACGCGAGTGAAGCCGCGGGCAAAAGCTATTCAAGAAATAAAAGACATATTTTTTCTACTAGCCGCGACTAGTGCTATTCTTTTATAATAAAATCTACTCTTGTATGGCAAACTGGAAGTTATCATACAACGCTTCACTCACATTTTCATTCCCTCAATAAATTATTTTTAGGATAATAACTATTCTATGATCTTCCCGACCCCGGGTCTCAAACTATATTTATATCAAATTTCATCTAAATCAGTTCAGTAATTGAAGCGTGAAGAGATAACAGACAGATGGATGACAAACAGAGTTAATTTCACATTTATAATATAGTTTAGAAGTATATATTGGATTGTAGAGGCAATTTCTAGATTCAGATAGATAAACATAAAACTAAAGTACCAGTGTGAAAGAGTCCTTACTTTTTCATTAGTTACAATCGAACTCAATTTTGTTACTGTCCCCAAATATTTATAGGCTTTTTTCTTGCCTAAAATTGTTATGTTTCTAGATTACATTAATAACACATTACATATTTTACAGAACATTATAAGTTTTGACAATGACCATGATACTTTTAGCCTAGTTTATAAAATTTTAAGGTAATTTTTACCTAAGTTATAATATTGATATTCAACCTATTGAATTTTGAAATTAATACTTTTTAATCAAGTGTGTTTTGGTTTATACATAACTTCATTGTCCTTACATTGCAATAATGTTAATATTTGACGTAAATATACTGTATTATAATTTGTTAAACTGTTTTATAATTAATTTTGATTAAATAAATAGTAACAAAATTGAGTACAAATAGTAATCATGTCCAGAGAAAAAACTGCTTTTATACTTAAGCTGTAGCTAATAAATCGATACCATTTCTAAATAACACTAGATGAATAATATCTACACCTAATTTTCCATTAAAAGCCAGTAAAAACACGCTTTTGAAAAAAACACAAAAAAAATTTATTAATTTTTTTTTTTTTTTTTTTTTTTTTTTTTTTTTTTTTTTTTTTTTTTTTTTTTTTTTTTTTTTTTTTTACAATTTATTGGTTTAGGCATTTGTCCTCAATCTCACCTGATGGAAAGCGACGATGAAGACTAGGATGAAGCATGCCTATCCAAAAGATACCCATTCAATCTACTTTTGAATGTCCCGGGGCTGTACTTCTCTGGGAATATAGACGCAGGCAGTTCATTCCACACCTTAGCTACTCGAACCAAAAAGGAATTGTCAAAGCGTTTAGTTCGAGACTTAGGTATTTCAACGACAAAGGGGTGAAACCCCTGTCCGCGCCTCGTAGTCCGATAGAGAAATGGTGAGGGTTTCACGAGATCAAAAAGAGCCTTCAAACACTCTCCAAAATGTATCCTATAGAAAACCGATAAGCAGGCTACTTTGCGACGATGCTCTAGGGACTGCAATTTTCTATTCGAAAGCTCATCGCTGTTTATAAGCCTGCGGGCTCTTCGGTCAACAGAGTCTAGTGCCTCAAGTTGGTATTTAGCGGAGCCATTCCACAAGTGACTGCAGTACTCCATGCAGGAGCGAACCTGGGCTGTATAAAGATTAAGTAGCCGTTCAGGGCTGAAGTACCGCCGGACCCTAGAAATGACGCCCAACTTCCTGGAAGCAGTCAGTGCCATCGACTCTATCTGTTGGCCGAAGTTGAGTTTGGCCGTAATGCTGATGCCTAAAAGCCCAAGATGGTCAACTATCGGCAAGGAAACACCTTGGAAAGTGGGTGTAAGTTGGAAGTTACTCTTTTTTGCAGAAAAGAGACACGCCTGGGTTTTGGACGGGTTGAACTTCACAAGATTGGCGTCACCCCAATCCGACACCCCCTGTAATTTCAAGTTAACTCGTTCAATCATAGACTCTCTCAGTGACTGGATTTCTTGTGGACTTGTACGGGCATTGGACATATAACTCTCTACAACGGTGCTGTCATCGGCGTAGCCAATAATGCCTGATGTCAGAAGGTCATTAATGTGCAGTAGGAACAAGGTTGCAGAGAGAACAGATCCCTGAGGTACCCCGGCATTAATAGCCATTAGGTCAGAAGAGCAGCCTTCTACAACCACTCGAATCGACCGTTCCCTCAGGAAATCGGATATCCAGCTACATAGGTTTGCTGATATACCATACGCTAGAAGCTTACTTAAGAGAGCTTCGTGCCAGACCCGGTCAAAAGCCTTGGACATATCGAGTGAAACGGCAATTGCCTCACCGTGACCCTCTAAGGCTTCGCTCCATAGATGCGTGACATATATCAATAAGTCACCGGTTGAGCGACCCTTCCGAAACCCATATTGACTGTCACTAAGGAGCTCGTTGGTTTCCAGATATGCCAGGAGGAGGATATACAAAAATTTTGAGAACTGCTCATGTAGGTACCACCTGTTTTTTTTTATCTGTGTTATAGGCGGTCCCTTTATCTTCATGGGCACTCCCATCTATATCTTCATGGGCGGTCCCATGCTAAATTTAGCGAGGCCCAAACTGCCTATTAACTTAATTTTTAACCTTTACTCATTGTTGTCATTGTAGCATAGCATTGCATGCATGTTATTTTTTTGATAGGAGCTTTTATAGATTATGTTCTTGGCAACACTAACAAAACAACCTGTCAGTTTTTATTCTTTCATTCATTCATTTCATAGGGATGTGACTTTCGACACAAAAACGATCGATTATTAAATAATCGATAGTTTTCTTTGAATGAAGATTTTGAATAGATTGATCAACTATCGATTTGTTTTTGAAAAATAAACGCTTTTGCTAGTTTAATAGTTTTTTTCCTAACTTTTCAATTTAAATTAAAATACACGACTAAAATACCAATAATATTGCTTTATTCATTTTAAAATACACACAACAAAATACATACATGCAATTTAAAAAAAAACAACAAAAAGTTTCAATAATCAATATTTTTTTTAGCATATACTGTCCCACTGCTGGGCAAAGGCCTAAAATCAATATCAAAAATAACAATAATAATAATATGGTATGCAGTGCTTGATTAATAGTGGCTTGGTGGTCAAGTGGTGTCACTTCACTGGCTTAGCTATTTGTATTCGCTTCTGGGTGTTTGTCATTATTTGACGAAAAATTGCAAATGCAGATAAAGGCAAATACGACCATTATCCATACATGGTAGCCAAATAACAAACATTTCTCACAGTGTCGCGCTTATTAAATAAAGAAGACAGTTTATTTGCATATTTGCCTATTCCACCCCTTTGATGTGCGTTGAAAAACCGTCAAGCACGTGTTTGTTATTATCCTTATTTGCCAAATAGGCAAAGAAGTTCAAATAGGCAAATAGGTCCAAACATACTCTCCACACATGATAAAAGTTTGTCAAACCTGCCAAGTACGCAAATAAAAACAGCCAAATGAGTGACACCAAGCCACCATGACACAAGACATTTATTGTTTTAAATCAACGAGCTGTTATTTACTTACGTACTAGAGTAGACGCCACCTAATACAGTTTTGTATCATTCATTATACGCTATCACTGTTCACCTCACTTACTTGCTAGCATAAACCTGCCAAAACTCTCTAGTTAATAAAAGTAAACACTGTCAACATTATTAAAAATGCCTTGATGTGTGTTTAGATACTGCACCTGCAGAATCGATAGTTAATTTGTTTATTACTCTGATATTAATTTTTATTCAATTACAAATCGAAAGAAATGATATAACAGCGTTAAAAATAATTTTGATAAAAAAAGTTTCTAATAGTGTGTTAAGCCAATTTTTTCTTGCCATTAAACCCGCATAGTGTTTTTTTTTTCAAATAATTATATTTATATCGATTAAAATGTATTTTTTTTTTCTAAAGAAAAAATCGATTACTGATTCATAATCGAAATTTTTTTCACATCCCTTAATTTCATTCAATCATAGTTGTTTTGTTCGTTTATTGACACTGACTTGAGTGACTTGACTGTATTCGCTTTGGTGTGTACCTAGTGTGTGTGTTGTTGGTTGTTGTGTTGTGTTGGCTACGGTCTTATTGAATGCGGTCGTGTTGTGTTTAAATTTAAAAAATATATTTCGTTGAGTAAAGTTGTTGGTAAACAATCACAGATAGAATGCAATTGTAAATAAAAAATGATTTCTTTTATATAGTTTCTTACGTTTTAACGTAGATAAAATACGACAAATAGAATTGGACTTAGTATCGTTATTTTTAACATTTCGATAGTATCTATGATGCTATATTTGAATCGGCAACAACATAACAAGAAACTGTATGAATTAGTCACTGAGCTAACGTGCCGACTGCAACTCCTGTGCAAGTTTCTTAACGGTTTGTGGCCAGTAATGTGATCGCACCGCACAGTGAGCGCCATGTCGGGGTCCGGCGGGACAACGCCGACGTCGGCGGAGCCGCCGGCGACCCCGGGCGCCGCCGCCGCGCTCGACGACCGCGACTTGGAGCCCCGCACGCCCATGAAGAGGCTTGGCTCCACCAGGAAGCTCGCCGCATTCACTAGTGAGTTTGTTTTATTCTCCCGTAGATCCAATTCCTTGCAAGCCATATTTTATGACAAAGGCGTTATAATTTGATATTGATACATACATGTTGTAAAAAACAATAGATACTTCTACTATGGTGTGGCTTGGCCATTGTGAATTCATTACTTTCTATTCATAAGCCCTTAGGTAGGAGTAGGAGAGTCTACATAACTCTTACAAAACGGCCAGGCCACATATTTTGATGTAGGTAGTTAGAGTTAGTAGAGAACTTGTGATTTGATGAGAATTAGTGGGTGGTATATTTGAGCATGTTGAGTTAGAAGCTTGGCACTCCATGAGATCTGATAACTTTTAATATGCAAGCAATATGTACCTACTGTCTTAGCAGTACTATACATGAAAATCTTTTGGTGGGATTATATCTTTCTTTCTGGAGACAATATTGAGTGTTGGCAATAATTCAGAAAAATTCTGACATTGATTAGGTCTGCAATAAAATCATTATTTCCTTACTAGGGTAAAATTTTCCATTATGGACCATTTAATTGAGGGGGGTAAGAGCAAGGGGGAAGCGGGGTAGGAGTGCAACCCCTACTGCTCAGCGGAGCACCATGGTTACATGGATATTCATGTTTAAGTAAAGTTTCAATCTTGCCGCCAGCAATGTCCATGCAGTCATGTAGACCACCCAGGTCATGTAGCACTGGTGGCCCTCAGGCCACCCCCATGCTGCCAACAGTGTCCATTCAAAGTCATGCAGGCTATCCAGGTCATGTAGTATATAGATTATGATGCCGCATAGACAGCCCTAAAACAAACCCAGTGGTATGTGGCTACCCTGCATCTGCCCTTGCCCCCTACCCTAAGGGTGAAAATTTCCACTATGGACCTATTCGATGGTCCATAGTGGAAATTTTCACCCTTACAAGCTTGCACATGCTTTCAATAAACAGCATTGCAAAATGAGCATTTCTGGCTTTGTTGAGTGGATTGAGATGGACTTACATCACATAAAACACAAGTTTATTTGCTAGGCAAATTTAAAACACCCGACTTTCAAGTGTTCAATATAGTTGCCAAAGTTAGAGAGATATATATATATATATATAATAACACCCCTCTTTTTTGTCCGGGGTTAAAAAGATAAATAAATACAATAACCAAACTATGAAATAAATAACAGTAATTAATTTTTTACAAAAAAAAAAAACACCTACTTCTTTTTCTTTCAAGAGTTGCTTTTATATCTTCTTTTGTTATTCTTCATATCTTTACCAAATTAATATACGACCAACATGGTTCTTAAGGTTTTCAAATAAAAAAAGAATCCTCAAAATCAATTCACAAGTGGCTAAGGTGCGTAACATTAATAAAAAAACAAACAGAGTTATTTTAGCATATAATATTAGTGCACAGTACAGAAGTATGGATTTATGCAATACAGTGTAGCAATACATGATTTTAGAGTTTCGCGGTCACAATAACTGTTCAGTTATTGGTACTACGGGACTTACTGCAATTATTATCATTTTTAGCCAGATATTTCGAAGACCCTTCTGCTATCATGGTTGCTGGCAGACTGAGGAACTGCGATGGATGTTCAGCTGTCAAAGGTAACCATATCGGTCTACCCTTGTAAGGATGTTACAATAAACCTTATCCTTCATGTTCCTGTTTACCTACGTTTCCATTTGCTAAAAAATTATTTCATTTTCAATTTCAATTTTTAAATTTTAGATTCCTTCCTCATTCTACCATCATTCCACTACCATCTCTCGAGCTGATTACATCTGTATCTGTATTATTAATTTATATATATCAGTATTGTAAAGTTATAATAAACAAAAATAAATCGCTGCTGTTTCTCTCAAGCTCTCCACTACGTACCTTACCTACCTCTTCATGTAAGAACTCCAACTGCCCCAGCTAGTCCGTGGCTACCTATCTACTAGGAGTTCCTACACCCTCTTTCTTCTTTGTTTGTTGCATAAGTCCATACACACAACACTGACAGTGTCCATTCAGGAATTTAAATAATTATATGTAAATTGTTATGCATAAGAAGTTTAAGCTTAAAAAAATCAGTATGCCAAAAAACAGTATGCCATGTAACATTATGGCTAAAACTTTTATGCTTATGGATAGGGAACCTTCGACAATGTGCTGCGCAAGTTTTACTTTGAATGCATAAAATAGATTAACATTTTTATATCTGTGGGTAGTTTATTAAAAAATTGTGCGCCTTGGAAGGTGATTGATTTTTTCCATAGTTTGTTCTTTTCTTTGGAAGTACCAAGAAACTTGCTTGACGTGTACATCATTTAGTTATGTATTTTAACTTAGTGTAGGATAAGTTAATACGGAGAGGGCCACTTAAAATTTTTAAAATTTCTACTTTAGTCACCTTGTGTTACAAATGTCCCTTCAATCCAAGGCTGCCTGCAGAAGAAATTTCTATACTATAAATAATACTAGCTTTGTGGTGATGTGCTGATGTTGTGTGTACAAGAAATTAGAATAGAATAGAATCATTTATTTGCATGATTTATACAACCAACCTGCTTGCAGGCAAGCAAATATTAACAATATATATACCTATGTCTAATCTACTTAATTAAATTCACATTATACAATTCTAGTACTGAATATAATTTTAAATACATTATCAAATTTTACATTTTAAAAATAAATTATTAGTATTAAATAAATTCAATGTTAACTGTCCATATACTCTTTAATGCCATAAAATCTTTTTTTATTCAACCATTCTGTCAATGTTTTTTTTTAATTTATCCTTATTTAGCAATTTTATCCTATTTAGTAGTTTATTGTATACTTGTATGCACATGTGGTACACATATTTTGTATAAATATATTTGCATCCATGTGGTTGATTTAATTTACAAATATAATTTGATCTTAATTGTCTCTTGGAAACTTTAGTAAACAAAGGAAAGTAATGCGGATGGTCTTTTACAAAACAACATAAATGCTTAATATACATGGTGAAGGTAATATTTTAAGGTTCTTAAATAAGGGTTTACAAGTTTACAACTTTCTAAATACGAGTACCACACATTAGATACCGCACATACGCATTTCTTTTGAAATTTAGGCTCTATCTGCTTCTACAGAATTGCCCCATAACATTAACCCATAGTTTAAAACTGAGGACACATACAAATAGGCCATAGTACACCTGTAAGGTTATTGAGATAAGGATGTGCATCGTGTATATATTAGGTTGGGGAAAAAGTCTTTTCGCATATAGTATGTATGAACTTGTAATAAAACCACTTTGGCTATACTATTTGTACCTGGCTGGTTTTGGTATCATTTAAAAGTTTAAATTTTAAAGAAGATAATTCCAAATTCAAATTAGGAAAATGCGTGATTTTCATTTGTTTTTCTTACCGTCAAGATGAGTGAATCTAATAAAGAAATTAGATACATTTTAAAAATTTTCTCCCAAAAAGGTAAAAATGCAACGCAAGCCGGGAAAAAAATTTGCGATGTTTATGGACCTAGTGCAGTGTCTGTGAGAGTAGCACAAATTTGGTTTATGCGTTTTCAATCCGGAAATTTTGATGTCAAAGAAGCACGTCGCTCTGGTCGCCCTGTTACGGATAAAATGGATGCTATTATTGAATAAAAAGTAAAAAAACTAAAACCCAACTACGACAAAAAACGACGCTGAAAAAGTATAAAACAAGATTTTCAGAATACTGAACTGAACAAAGTTGCTAATGTAGTTGCAATATTCACTATGTAGAGATAAATTTTCATGTTTGGAAAGGCGTAGTCACACGTTGTCAAAGTGCTACGGTAGGTAGGTATATGTAACGTGTGACTACGCCTTACCAAACATGAAAATTTATCTCTACATAGTGAATATTGCAACTACATTAGCAACTTTGTTCAGTTCAGTATTCTGAAAATCTTGTTTTATACTTTTTCAGCGTCGTTTTTTGTCGTAGTTGGGTTTTAGTTTTTTTACTTTTTATTATTTGTACTATTTTAGTGTTAAAGTGTATTTGTGGCGCAAAATATTAACAAAAGTTAAATTGATGAACTAAATAAGTAGTAAAGAAGCTATGAACGAAAACATGTGAATTATATGCAATCAGCCCATGAATACAGGTAAAGTCACAAGCAAATGCTAGTAATATATATATATATATTCAAAATTTACAAGTAAAGCGCTTTCAAATGATACCAAACACGGCATATTTATCTTAACTTTATTTTTTACTCTATATGTTTTGTCCGCTAGAGGGCGCCACATTAGATTTTGTGAAACCCCATATAGCCTATAACCAGCGGACAATTAAGACGCTTCTAATGATATGTCATTTGTCGAATTCTGATAAGTAGTTTAGAAGTTACGAGGGAACAGATGAACATACATACATACATACATACATACATAGCCTGTCAAAAATCATAACCCTTCTTTGCTTTGCCATAGTCGGGTAAAAATAGGTTCAAATTTTGTGTAATTTGAATTTTTACGATATGAGATTGTATAAAGTAGCATTTCCGTTGTTGCGTGTCTCACGGCTGAAGTCCTTTAATGAGCAAATGTAGCTCGAGTTCCGGCGTGTGAGTGCCGACCCAGAAGGTGGGTGGAGGAGCATCGGCCGCGTGCTGCGGCGCGGGCGCCCACGCGCGCCCTGTTCCTACAGGATAATCGAATCCCGAAGGAGCCGGCTGGAAAGTGGCTATCTTAGGGGAATAAAAGATAATTTTTCGAAACTAAAAACCGACTTCAACTCCTACACAACCAATTTTGATCCAATTTCCCTGGAATCGCCTGACAAGTATGCTCTTTCAAATAAAAAAAACATTTTTCCAAATTATTCCTGGCGTCTTCGAGTAATTGGTGAACATACCCACATAAAAATAAAAAAACACAAAAGAATCCGACGAATTCATAACCTCCTCCTTTTTTGAAGTCGGTTTAAAAATTGAATGAACCTACTGCTTTCTTTCTGTTGTAACCGCCGAGGTCGAGGGAAAGGGCGAGAATCCGAATCATGTCAGATAAGCGGCGCGGCTGGCACCTGTCAACTGTTTTGGATTCATTTTCCACCGACACGCTGAACGTGGCCTTTGGACCTTACGACTTAATTCGATTCACCCCGTTAGAATTAATGATGTATACAGTATCCGTCCCTAACGTGCTACCTTTTTCAGTTTCCAACTACGGTTTACAGTCAGTACAGCACACCTTTGGATCTTACGGCCCTAAACTCGATTTACCCCGTTAGAATTAAAGACGCATATATCCGTATCTATAGTGCTGCCTTTTTCACTTGCCAACTACTGTTTACAGTAAGTATAGCACAGTTTGAAGGCCAGACCCAGGCCCTACCGTTTGTGATCATGTTCACAAACGGTAGGGCCCTCGTGTGCCGCCGGCACACGGCTCCATGCCCAATCCTTTCACTTACCATCCGGTGCCCTTCAAAATGAGAGCTGCGGGATGGCTGCACGCGAATCGGTACCTAAGAGGAAAAATATACTAAGCATTGAGCTGTTTACCTGTGAGTCAATGAGGTCAGATAAATGAGGACACGACGTGATTGAACAACATTCAATTGAGCTCATAATCAACATGGCAAGATACTGTGCTAAGAATATAATTCATTTTCACTTTACAGGACAGTGCGGCCATACCAATGCTCTAAAAGTACTCTAAGTATAATGCACTGCGGTGTACTAAAGCTATATCAAAAAGAAAAACAACCGACTTTTTTTTTTCAGGAGATTTTCTGTATTTCCAAAGTTCGTCATCATTCATCATATCGTCACCAAATAAAAGAAACTAACTTGGTAGTCAAGCTTTCAAATAAAAAGAATCATCAAAACCGGTCCACGGTTGACGATGATATCGCGTAACATACAGTTGAAATAATAACCTCCTCCTTTCTTGAAGTCGGTTAAAAATTAGATTTATGTAAGATAGGTTTTTATCCGATCCCCGTACCATTTCTGTATTTTAGGAACTATACTTGAGTTTCCCTACAACATAAATAGTTACCTACCTAGTCGCAGCGGAGATGCTTGGCAACTTTGATGGGTTTTTATTTGTTTATCATGTCAGTCAGTGTTCCCTAAACTGCATCATTCTGTTGGCGCGCGCGCGCAGCTCGTCTAGAGTGGGTTTTAAAGTGACGACGATATGCAACCACTTTCCTCATACAATAGATGAAACACACAATATCAGTTGAATATCAACTGATAACACGAAACCTTGGTCACAGAAACGAGTTGAAATTAATTTTAAAGTATTGAAGAAAACAGACCTGAAACAGACAGTCTTCAGAATTGACACTTTATCGTATTAAAGAAAAATTCCAAATTTATTTCAAGCAAAATTACTACATTACACTAAAGTTCCACTCTTAAACGATTCAATCAAATTTTAAAACTGCGTCAGTACGACATTAGTATTCTAAACACTATTTTTGATCTGTCGTTTTTGTACCATTTCCCATAGTGCGAGGTACTGGCTGATAAGCGGAAAATCTGTTTTTCTATTTTAAATATTTACGATTAATGAATAGTAAAAAAAAAAACACGTTGTACCCAATGTGTTCGTTGGTGCATTGTTCTTAAGTCGATCAAATTAAACAGTAAAAAGCTAAAATTTTTACTAAAACGTTATTTATTAGTAAAATTTCTTGAATTGCACATATATCTGTATGCAGATATTGTGAAGTACTACTCTAGCACAGAGATGATTTATAGAAAAAAAAACGATAAAATATACATTCCGCGTCATTCTGTGTTCATTTCGCGCTTCCCGCTCCCCCCTGTCTCTCAATAGGTAATAGACAACAGGCTGTACGACTCCGACATACATTATTTTTCTATTTCAACCAAGCATCATAATATCGCCCATCGTCAGGATAAATAACGGTCCTTCACCAGCTATTTTGGTGGATGTTAACAGGCTCCAGCTGCACTCCCTGACACACAGTATACACGGTAACTCCTTGCGCCACTCGGTCGTCTTTGTTACCAATACCGAGTACCTACATTTTCTTTTTATTAATTTAGAGAGATTCACCAGCTTTGTCATTACATTAACAATGAAAAAAAAATTAAAAGGTCTTGACGATGGACGACCTATCGTCTAGGAGAGATGATAGGACTGGCCTTGTTTAAGTATAATTATTTAGTTTACTGGTCGTATAATACTAACATTATTATACGACCAGTAAATTCTACGAAAACAAAAAAAAACGACATTTTCGTACAAAAGTGTTCGGCCGGCCCGTCAATTTGTATGAAAATGTCGATTTTTTTTCGAGTTTCAAGCATTGGTCCTGTAGGAAAAGTTGTTCATATTGACGGTCTGAGTTGCTCGTACAAGGATCGGAGAGGGTTTTTGTTACATATTGTATACTATACACATGTATAGTACTGATTTCGGCATGGTATCTGTCGGCCACATGTGCGGCGCACTGCGTGGCCGGCTCCACACCACGCTCGCTTCCTGTATTTACTTAACGTAACCAGGACAGGACACACGCCACTTCACTCCCGAAACTGAACCGGCGTACCTACATTCATCGAGTTGGAATAAACAATCAGCTTACAGCTTAGTCAGGCATCTCGCTAGTCCATAATTCATTAAAAACCGGTCAAGTGCGTGTCCGAGTCGTACATTAAGGCTTCCGGACGTACATTCGTACAAGGTTTAATTTTTTTTATTGTATTTGTTGTTATAGCGGCCACACTACCTACATAATCGGTGAAAATTTCAAGTGCCTAGCTATTACGTACACAGAGATAGAGCCCTGTGACAGTAGGACAGACAGATAGACAGCGGAGTCTCAGTAATAGGGTCTCGTTGGTACTTTTTGGGTACGGAACCCTAAAAAGAGGCAACCAAATTTCGTTCATGGGGTAAAAAATTCTGAAATATCTACTCGTACCTAATAAAGTATTTAATACGTTTCGTGTCCTGTCGGCCTGATTAATCGTAGAATCTTATATTATTTATTTATATCTTTTTATTGCAAATCAAAGAATTTCTATGATTATTTTCATAGGATTTGATTATACTTAGTACCTTTATCCGCCTGGCCCTGCACATCCCTAGATAATTAACTCTCTGCGAGATGTATGTGTTGGTTCGCTTGTGAGTTGTAACCATCTCGCACGTAACATGTTATTTTGCTGTACGATGGAAACTTAGTGACGTCAGCGAGGAAATTAAATCGCAAAATGAGTTAAATCATCATCAACAATGAATTTGTAAGCGAACAGAAACAAAATACCGACACAGTGCGAAACATCGATAGTCGTCAATGGACCACTAATGAACATTGGTCGCTGCTTTGTCTGACGCTGTCTTGGAATTGAATGCTTTCCTAATATACCTACTCAATAATAACTAATTACGTACTAAATAGATGCTTTACAGTATTGTTGTTAAATGGCCACTTGAGCACTAATCATCGTGAAGTCAGAACAAAGCAGCACGCGGAGCGCTGCCTCAAATGTACAGTACAACGCGTAACTATAGGCTCTCTCGCTCGTAAGTACTTATTCTGTGCTGCACCTACCTAGAGACAAACATTTGTTTCAGCTAGAGCAGCAAAATTAAGATTCAGACAGAATATATATTGATTCTGTGATTTAGAATACAAATCATGCACATATTAGCTGTAATTAAAAACCATGAAATCGCAGCATCTCATTACAACTTTACAACTTAACTTACCTGTACACTGCACGCAACATAAATTACTTAATAAGTTATTTAAATAATCATAAAATAAATAAACTTGAAAAACACGTTGTGTTTGAATTCCGCAGCCGAGGCTCTGTTTACCCTGCATCGTATGGAAAATATATAATGTGCGTTCGAAGCGGCGCAGGCCGGCGCCGGCGCGTGATTCAGCGGCGCTATATTTAGCGCGGCCGAGCCGCCTCCCATCGCCGATACATTTTCGTGAACTGCTTGTAAATCACTCTTGGTGACACAAAATAACAGCATATACATATGAGAGTATGTGCCGAACTTACTTTCGAGTTGTGTGAAAATCGCTGCTCTGATTTGTCTTCATGAAAGACTTAGGGCGGGTCTTTCTTTGTAAGCTTATATCTAAGTAAGCTTGCAGGATGCAAGCTAAAATTATGCATTCCAATCGCCAACACACAGCTCACCTGGGTGAGCTGAAGGTGTACGTGGTGGGTGGCTGACACCCCGTCTTCGTTATATCGGTAAATAAAATAAAGTGGCTCTGTCAGGTCACGAATGTCGTATGTCAAAATCACATGAAGCTTTGTACACTAGCTGATGCTAGAGAGCGACGGAACGCTAAAGCACCGGCCGTGCTATAGCACGTAGTAACTATTATTAATCTGTGCTATAGCGATCCGTCGCTCTCTCTCGCTCTGCCAAATGACGATTCTGAGCGACAGAAGATCTCACTTGTCTTAACGGAGTAGCGGTAAAGAAAACTGTTACTCCGTGAAGACAAGTGAGATCCAAACTTTAGGCGATTCCACGGGAACTCCCCTTTTTCGGGGAATAAATAATATAAAGTATATATATGTGTTAATCCTGGAAACTTATCGGCTACCTACATGCCAAATTGCATTCCAAATCCGTTAAGATGTTGAAGCGAACAAACATAAAACACCGTTAAACAGTTTTGGTGTGAAAGCGTCATCTATGCATTTATAATTTTCGCATTTATGATATTAAGAGGCTACCTGAATTTTCCGGGGTCCAGTGCTGCCCCCATTTGAAATAAATCATTTGATAGGAGACATCTTTAAATTTTTGTCTTGACCAGGCACAGTTTAAAGTTGGAACGTGAACGTATTTGCGTAAAAAAGCTTCACGTTCTCACTTTAAATTGTAAACAGTAGTTCATAAAATAGTTTGAAAGATTATCTAGTGCCTGGTCAAGACAAAATTTTAAATAATGTCTCCGTTTCCTATCAAATGATTTATTTTAAATGTGGGCAGCCCTGGACCCCTAAAATTCAGGTATCCCCTTAATGGAATAGGATTTCAATAGATAACCAACTTAAGTAAGTTTAGTTATAGTGGACACGCGGCCGCGAGTGGGGTAAGTATGGGCCGGCGTGGGCGCGGCTCATTGGTTAATTAACGAGCAGCACGGCGCGGAACAGCCCTTGCGATCATGAGGGCCCGCGCCGCACCCCGCCTGCTCGCACTGACAGTCCGCCTCAACTTGAACATACTCATTACTTCCACGCGAAGCCTAATATATTAATTTAATTGTTTCGGAATAAATGTGTAGGCTAGGTAGGTACTCATTTTGTATCATAATATATGCTTCAATAAATCGTAAATTAAACATAGATATTTATTTATTATGGAGTTTTCGTAGTTGCGTAGCATTTTTCTTATTTTTTATCTCATCTACTCAAAAAACGATATTTTCATCCCAGAACATTTAAAGCTAAAGTTACTAGTTATTCTCTCGGGACTAAAACGTGAAAAAGAAGATCTCTAAGGGATTAAAACCAACTTGAAAACAGAACACGATGTAATCTTTCTAGAATCAAAAATAATGTTGGCAGTCCAGCAAAAAAAAAGAAGAATTTTGTTTTAAAATAAATGGCACAGACTTCGTGATTTTTTAAATTTGGAATCCATATCGTCTTCAACATAGATGAATGTAGGTTAAAATTTTTATGTTCTTTGCTTTTGAAAAAGAAATAAGTATTTAAAAACATTAATTGAAAAGCGCAATTTTTCCCTTTGATTCAAGTAATTACAGAAGTTTTAGGTTATTTATATTGAAATGTAAATGTGAATAAATATTCGTGAGTTTAAGCCAATAGTGAATCAACTTATAAAAATAAAAAGATATGAAGGACTACGCAAACAAAGTTATGAGTGAACATTTTATCTTAAGTTGGTGGGCTTCGAAAAAACATTTCTTAGTATTTATTGTATGAAAACGACACCAAATAAAGGTTAGTATTAAATTGTCCGTTGAAGTCTGTTAGGTATTGTAGGTGTTCTGCTGTTCTTTATATTCTGTTTTGTATGTGCTAGTTTTTCTCATATATGGAGATATATTGGTAAACTATCTGTTGGGCGGGATCAAAGAGTAGTTCGTTATTTGACAATCTCGCGTGAACTTCACATTTTTCTGATCTAAATAGCTATATTACTGATATTACGAATTCTGTGGTTACTACACACATGACTTTTATGTAATTCCAATCCGTTAAACCGTTTTGGCTTGAAAGCCGAACAAACATCCATTAATCCATATAGCTAATACTTACGTTAGTACATATCGGGGGTTAAGTATCACAAATGCTACTAAAACTACAAAAACTTAATTTTATAACAGGGCAAAGAAAGAATTCTTGCTTTTTACTTTACGAAATCTTATAATCTCTACATGCACTTGTACTTCAATAGGGTACCGTTTATCTGGCAGAATGTTGATGCTCCCAAATTTGTTTGGCATAGCACACTTGGCATAATCTTCTTTAAAAGAATCACAGGAGCGAGTGGAGCAGAACTTTTGTGGATGTCATTCTTCCCGTTAAGGCCCTGTCGTCCAACATTCGATGAGGTGCGGTGCGCGGCGATCCGCAATGCAATGCAAGGTACCTCGCAAACTTCTACATATTTCAACTGAATGGGAAGCGCGAGGCAGGGAATGAACGCCGAATGACACAGAACGGTTTTTAATTGTTGAAAAAAGGAATAAAAGGGAACTTTGCCTCTTTTTGTCTATAAATATTTAGTAAGTTTAATTGATCACAAGAATAAAAAAAAACAGTAGTTAAATTATAATCTTGACACAAAAAGGGGTTAAGATTTTTTTTATCGAGTGACGTTTATAGATAGATCATGTAACTGAATGCGACTTTGACTAGGCTAGATTCTTAAAAGCGGCCTTCCCGTCTAACATTTCATACAAACGCTCGTACGTGATCATGGCGTTGGAACTGATCTTTCTTGAAATTTTGAACTAACGGGTATCTTGTGCGCCATTTCTAGGTTTCTATCGAAATAAAAAATTAAAATTTGGAGAAACAAATTCAGTATAAGCCTCCAAAAATCTGCTTTTCTGCACAAATTTTACTTGAATTTCGACCGTTCATAAAATACTCATAAATTGTAAAAGTAAAAAAAATATTTTGATAGAAATCTTGCAAACGTAATGAAAATTTTAAATAAAAAATCATTTATTTCACACACTTGTAAGGCTTACTAAAAAACACGTATCACTTGGAATATGATATTTTGCGAATATCGTGATTGCGAATGTGGTGTTTTACGAAAGTGGTCTTTCGAGAATATAATATTCTCAAAGAACAAGTTTTATGTTTCCTCATCCAGTAAAAAGTAAATATTCGTTCAATGGATAGTTAATAATAATAATAATTTCAATCAATAGAATGTAAACCGAGCCCCCAGGCGCTATCTGCCCGGGATGAAATAACAAGCTTTTCAAACTATGCTCGCGTTGACGACAGAGCGGCCGGGAAGGGCCGCCTTAATACGGAAGTAAAGCAAGCGACCACCACGTTCATACAAAATGGAAAACGTTTTTCCATTCCTAAATGTTATCCCATCCCCATGATTTTTTTGCAGTGGAAAAACGTTTTCTTCATCTGCTATTTTTGTATGTACGAATTGCGTACATAGTCTAGAGCATTTTTCGTCAAAGTCCTCTAGAAACCGAGTTTTATTGGTACTTCTTCCTTATACCTCTAAGTGTTATACCTCGTTAGATTCCTTGTAATGTACTGATCATGGAAGTGTAAGTCGTCAAGTGGTGGAGGGGGTGGCAGGAGCAATCAAAGATGGCGGCCGCTTAGTTTCGTTTTTACGCTTTTTTCAGGTATATACAGTGCATTTAAATAGCCTCATATGATTTTAAAAACTTAAAAGCTCGACCTACCTAGCCGATATTACTTACATAAGCTTTTGTCTTTAAAATTGAACTTTAAGGGAGAGTTTTGTCATTATCAACCTGTGAAATAAAACCTGCCTGTAAGATTCAGACATTAACATAAATTTCTATAAAATGTAAGATAGCAAGCAGTACTTATTTGAAGTTAACCTTCGATATACTTAGTTTCGCATTTTAAATATTAGTGGGACTAAACAGTAATGGGAAGCTGGCACAGCATCGTTGATATATCGACGGTGGTATCATTAGTAGCTGCCGCGGCAGTCCGCACTCTGCTCGCTGCTGCCACTCGTCCGTCAGCGCCGCCGCCCACTCGATGCTCATTGCACGCGTTCGCGTGTTACACTGTAGCAGTTAGCAGTATCATCAGTACAATATATCTTTCCATACCATATTATCCAATTTCTTTATTGGCCCATCTGGTTTATGTCATACTTACATGTAAACTTTCCGCAGAATCCTCTATCTGTTATCTAAAACTCGCTTCAAAAACGCCCCGGTTGTTTCTGAGATTAGCAATAATAGCAAGTAGAAAAATACTTAGTAGATAATAGTATATTATGCAATAAGTGAATAAAGGACGGATTTAAAGCGAGGGCCAAAGATGAATCATGAGCAAGTAAGGGATTTTAACGACTGAATCACAATATTAGCAAGAGGTTCAAGTGTTAGAATCCTGAGCGACGCGAGTGATTCATGGTCCTCTATATGTATATTATAAAGTTCCATTTTGTTCAAGAGTTGCATAGCTACATTTCGTTGTACCATGACAACGAGAATAAAAATACTATATATAAAAATAATTTTTCGCTACGTGCTTCACTACGCGCGCGCTACTTTGAATCCAGAGCGAAACGAAGGAGTCCACAGTTGAATCACTTCAATTCAATTCAAATCATTTATTGCATTTCATAAAGTACAACAGTTCTAACTATTAAAAGTCACTGTCTTCTATAATAGGTACACTATGAACCCTGTCGGGTATCGCAAAACAAAAAGTGGAACGGCAAGCGACATTTATGACATGCAGTTAACTTATAAATATAATGCTTACAAATATTATTGAATAGTATATGTATATTATTATTATTATTAGTATTTATTAGCAAGATTGTGTGATATTTATTATTTGTAAATTATTGTCAAGTTATAAGTTTAAATGTGATGTCAAAGTTTATTTGTTAAGTAGGTATTTTTGAATTGTCAATTTTAATTAAAAAGTTTATCGTTAAAATACTCGTCCAGTTTGTAATACGTTTTATTTACTAGAATTAATTTCAATTTTTTTATAAATAAGGAACTTTTTTCTTCATTTCTTAGGCTGTCGGGTAGGGTATTATAAATTTTTATCGTCATAGCTAGCGGGCCAGACTTAAAAAGTTCTAGCTTGGAAGCGGGTGTCACTAGTTTATTTTTTTGTCGTGTGGGATATCGTCTTGGTAAGTCTTCAATTTTTGTGTAAAACTGGGGATATTTGCGTACAAATTTACATGCTTCTAAAATGTAAATACAGGGCAAAGTTAATATTTCAAGGTCTTTAAAATGAGGTTGGCAAGTTTCTTTCCCTTTTATATTCGTAATTATCCGTATGCATTTCTTCTGTAGCATTAATAGTCTTTCCGCATCGGTGCTATTTCCCCAGAGTAATACTCCGTACGTAAGCCATGAGTACGCATACGCATAATAAGCAGTTATCGCAGTTTTAATGTCCGTGGTTTTTTAAGCTCCCTGAGCGCGTAAGTGAATGTTTGTAATTTCACGAGCGGAGCGAGTGATTCTACGGTGGAATCCTGAGTGTAGCGAGGGATTCATGTATATCGCCTGAGATAAAAATATTTATCATCTCCATCTATGAGAAAAACTAGCACATACAAAACAATATAAAGAACACTAGAACACCTAAAATACCTAACAGACTTCAACCGACAATTTAATACTAACCTTTATGTGGTGTCGTTTTCATATAATAAATACTAAGAAATATTTTTTCGAAGACCACTAACTTAAGATAAAATGTTCACTCATAACTTTGTTTGCGTGGTCCTTCATATCTTTTTATTTTTATACGTAAACTTGATAGTAGTTATCAAGTTATTCACTATTGGATTAAACTCACAAAAAGTATTCACATTCACATAAATAATAACATTTCAATACAAATAAACTAAAAATTCTTTAATTACTTGAATCAAAAGGAAAAATTGCGGTTTTTAATTATACTTATTTCTTTTTCCGAAGCAAAGAACATAAAAATTTTAACCTACATTCATCCATGTTGAAGACGATATGTATTTCAAATTTAAAAAATCAAGAAGTCTGTGCCAATTATTTTTTATTTTAAAACAAAATTCTTTTTTTTTTTGCTGGACTGCCAACATTATTTTTGATTCGACATAGATTAAACTCGCGTTCTGTTTTCAAATTGGTTTTAATCCCTAGAGATCATCTTTTTCACGTTTTAGTCCCGAGAGAATAACCAAAAACTTTAGCTCCAAATGTTTTTTTGGATAAAAACATCGTTTTTTAGTAGATGAAATGAAGATTCGTTTTAATATAAAAAATAATTGGCACAGCCGTCCATATTTTTTAAATTTGGAATACATATCGTCGTCAACATGGATGAATGTAGGTAAACATTTTTATGTTCTTCGCTTTGGAAAAAAAAATAAGTATAATTAAAAAGGCGCAATTTTTCTATTTGATTCAAGTACGTACAGAAGTTTTAGTTTGTTTGTATTGACATGTAATTATCTGTGTGAATGTGACTCCTTTTTCGTAAGTTTAAGCCGATAGTGAATTAGTATCAAGTTTACTTATAAAAAGATATGAAGTACCACGCAAACAAAGTTATGAGTGAACATTTTATCCTAAGTATTTTTTCGTAAGTTGGTGGGCTTCGAAAATTATTATTATTATATATATATTATTATTTATTTATTAGTATTTATTGTATGAAAATGACACCAAGAGTGTTAAATTGTCGGTTGAAATCTGATTAAGTATTGGAGGTGTTTTACTGCTCTTTGTATTTGCTAGTTTTTCTCATAGATGGAGGTGAAAATTAGAGTGTCCTACTCGGGTACGGTAATATTTTTATCTCGGGCGATATACATGAATCCCTCGCTTCACTCAGGACATGATTGAAAGAAGCGCCCTCGCCTTCAAAATATTACCTTATCCCTTGTAGCACAATCTACTATTTATTCGATTAAATAATAAAGAAATATTTTGAGTAGCTAGCAGTGCGTGGGCGCACGGCGGCGCCCCGCAGCCCATGCCGCAGCACACGACCCGCACGATTCTGCACGATGCAGACTTGGAGTGCGATTGTCCGAATGATGCATGAATATAAACAATATCGAATCTCGGGATAGATAGTGGTGCGTGCGATTGTACGCAAATGGCGGCGGCTTCCGGCGAGTGCGTGGCTCGCAAGCTAATGACGCCGTGAGTCCGACGCCACACGACGCAGCGCTGTCCCACGCTACTCCCGGCCCAATAATTTAGTGTCCGGTATGCTTGTCTATCTCATCTTCTATCTTCAGCTACTTATTTCGTTTTATCGTTTCATAATCCGTAAAAATGTACTTAGAAATTAGAATGGTATTTCCTTCCTAGGCGGCATCTTACAGGGGTACTGTACTTACAATACGATTAGGTTCTTTCTTGGCCTTTAATGCACTTCGGGTGTTAGATGCAACAGTAACGGATTTAAGGTGTTCTCTCTTAATCCAATTATAATTCCATAGTTGCGATAGCTAACATTGAGTTAGTTTCCTTCCACCTCACGGTTTAACGACTAAAACTATTTTTTATCAATTTGTATGAAATTTTCATTTCCCGAGTACATTTTATAAGTTGGACGCCTATAACTCTTGTAAACCCTACTTAGCCCTGATAGTTATTCTTTTAATTTTGTTATATGTATATATACTGCTGCCTTGATTTTTTTAGTTGTCCATATACGATTGGGATACACACTTGACTGTAACAAAAATTTGCAACCCAAACGGATCCCTAAATCGAGAAAAGTATACAAAATTAAAATATTTTTGTAAGATCTATTCAACGACACCCCACGCCCCACACCACAGGTTAGTAAGCCGAGAAAAAAAATGATTCCCACTTTACATGTATGGGACTCAGGTATGGGAGCTACACAAAAAAAAACCGATATTTTATTTTACCGCTTTATCGGCATGATATTCTCATACCATTACATTACTATTTAGTCTCTGGGGGATCCGATACACTCACGCAAAATAAATTTATGAGAACACCGCTAAAGCAAAGAAATATGCATCCGCGAAAAAAAATGTCAGCGACTTCTATCAACGCGGAGACATTTGAGAGCAAAATGACGGATTTTCTCGTTTTTAGTGTTCCGTAACGAAATGGCAAAAAACGAAACCCTTATGGATTCGTCATGTCTGTCTGTCTATCCGTCCGTATGTCACAGCTACTTTTTTCCGAAACTATAAGAACTATACTTACTGTTGAAACTTGGTAAGTAGATGTATTCTGTGAACCGCAATAAGCTTTTCACACAAAAATAGAAAAAAAAAACAATTAATATTGGGTGTTCTACTTAGAACTAAAACTCAAAAATTTCTTTTTCATCAAACCCATACGTGTGGGTATCTATGGAGTAAATTATGTTACAAGTAACAATTTACTTTGATCGATGTTTTCACCAATGTTCAAACCAATTTTCGGTGGAAGTTGCTGCTACGGAACCCTTCATGGACGAGTCCGACTCGCACTTGGCCGCTTTTTTTATTTCGGTTTCTCGGATTTCTGTTTCCTTACTTTATGATGACTGCAGTTAAGGGGCTACATGAATTTTCCGGGGTCCAGTGCTGCCCCCATTTGAAATAAATCATTTGATAGGAAACGGAGACATTGTTTCAAATTTGGTTTTGATCAGACCCTAGATAACCCTTTAAACTATTTTATGAACTACTGTTTACAGTTTAAAGTAAGAACGTGAAGCTTTTCTACGCACAATTGCGAAAAACGGCCACTTTTGGCGGATGTGCGTAGAAGAAGAAGTGATTTATATTGATTTTTGCAGATAACTTTTCGACGTAATTTTGAAGTTTACAATACGAAAGCTTGTATTCGCAAATAAGGAAGAGTATGATTAGATTTGTGTAAAAAGAGTGAAACTTAGTATATAGGTAGATAATTACTTACTAAACAACCTGGTTTTGTTTTTTTTTCTTCGTATGTAAAATAGTTTAAATTAAAGTGGTAGCAAGCTGCCTAATGGCATCTAATTCATAGATCAGATGCTTTAAGGCATATACTGATATTACTTTTTTATCTGTAAGCTATATGCAGCTGCTGTAAGAAAAAGATGTCTGCTCGGCTGTAAGCTGTCAACAATGGATGAAAATGTCAGGAAAAGAAGATGTAGCTTATTTGACAATCGAAAAACTGCACCATTTCAAAGTTGTTTGCAACGTTTTAGTAATTACGATTTTAAAAAGAAAAAACGCAGCTAGAGAAAACTGCTGTTTTATTAATATGGCTCATTGCTTATCGAATTTTGGATGGAAAATTGGTAGGATTTCTTTACCATCTCTTCAGAGCCCGAAGTTAATGACATACGTACTCGTATGTATACTAATACAATAAAGGTAGATTCAGTCCATGGTACGAAAAATATGAGCTAAGCTTAACGAAGACTGACGGAATATTAGAATTGATAACTTTGATTGACACAAAGTCAGATACTAGATTCCTATTATAGGTTATAACTTATAATGATGCGGATTCGAAACATAGTATTGGGGCAATATCAACTTCGATATCATTGAAATAGAGTCTAGTGCCAAACTATTCGCGGATGTGGTTTTTCTCAATTAAAAAAATTACTTCTAAGTATAACTTTTATCAAAAGCGATTGTGAAGTTAAAGGGAGATGTCGGTTTTTGGTTAAAAAAATTATTTCATTGACATTCTATTGACTCGTTTTTGAGTTTTAGGTCTTCAAAGATAACTTTTTTCGGCTCTAATTTAAACTATTTATCCAATTTATTACCGGTTTACACTTTACACACAAGTAGCATATTTCTTCGAGTTTGGCTGGAGTGGCTGCTGATGGTCCTCTACCAACAAGCATGGGAAGTCACTGACCGCAGATGAGGTATCAGAACACTGGGAACAGCCTACCCTTCTAATTTGCGCTGTAATTAATTGGCTTTGTTATTCCGTTAGATTAATTATAAGTTGCTTATTCATGCCTGCATTTAAATAGTTTAGATTTTTCCTAATCTTTAATTTAGGTAGGTATTATTTTTATACTTCACACTTAGTGAAAACTCAGGTCTTCTACTCTAGTAAAGTTTTACCGACTGCCCTCAGTGCTAAGTATTAGAATAAATTATAATTTAAAGTGAAAGCTCAGGTCTTCTAGTCTAGTGAAGTGAATGATCCGACTGCCCTCAGCTCAGCGATAAGTATGAGCAATAAAATATGAAAAATTAACACAATTACTTATAGTAAGCAGTTGTATTAAACCGAGCGTGAGGTTGGTACCTTAAAACTTAGAATGTTCTTAAAACTTAGACCGCAGAAGCCGATCGAGGGAATGGGCGAAAATGCCAATCATGTTTAGAGGCGATGCTGTTAACTGCTACCCATTACCATTTTGATTCCTTTTACCGCCATGTTGCCCACCATCACGGCCTCTGTCTGCTTCAGCTACAGGACCCAAAATGATCTGTCTGTATTTATGTAAGATAAACATTATCAACTATGACGTAATCGGTTGTTGATCGTCTAAATCGATCCAAACCTGGAAGGACTTTCCGGGGCTACGTGCATGTACCTTTACAATATCCTTCCATAATCACAAGATAAAGCTACCGCATTTGCAACCCATTCCCTTTATTAAATTAAACGAATAAATCATAACAAAATACCTACGCGTCTCAGTGAGAGATAAGATAACATAAGATGCTGCAATTTTACCGACATGAAAGCGACGCATAACTGCATTCCTTGCGATTGCGACTACCACGGCTTTATTTTACGTAGGCTTTTGCCAAATAGTTTCATGCAACATTAAGTGAGGTGAATACAATCGCATTGATAGCGGCCGCGGCCGGCACCGCGACAGACCGGTTGGAGCTGCCGCGAGCCTTCACCCCGGACGCACAATGCACTCCACAACCAAACAAAGCTATTCTCCTTCGACGCAAATTTTACCTACTTAATTTACAATTATTGTCAACACTACTCCAAGCATTTAATCGCTTAAAATTGTGTAACATCCCTTCGGAACGGATCAGTTGAAATGTTCTGGTAAGGGTGCGAGTGTGAGAAGCGGGTGGGGTAACGCATCGGTGCGGGGTGCGGGATGGGAGGTCGGAGGCTGCGCGGCGGGACCCGGCGGTCCCGGCACTCGGCAGTCGGCTGAGACGCGCGCGACAGCGAGCGGCGGAGCAGCCGCGATGTTCCACTGCATCGTGCAGCCGCGCCATGACTGGGGGCCGCCCGAGCTCGCCAGCCACCCCGGTACAGACACCAGTCACAGCAACCACCACACGACGCACCGCCGAGACGAAGGCGCTGCAGACGCCAACTCCACACACCGTTATGATCTATTAATGGCCACAAAAACGCTCCACGTCGTGTTAAATGCCAATAACTAATTATAACTGCGCTAAAGTATGTTCCCTAACGTATTGAAAACAAAGCTTTCGGGACTTTGTATTGCTGTAGTAACGTATAGTGTGACAAAGCCAGATATGCGATCCATGCATAAGCTGTGTACCTCTGTGTCTCTCATGACGATCGGGAAATGTTCGAGTTTTTGTGAGAACGTGTGATGTTGTTTTTTCTCGTTAAACCGGCAGCTGTGCGTCAGGTGCAGGTGCACGCACAGCCGCACTCACATGCGGCGGCCAGGTAGCCGCGACCTGCCCCTAAACAGGGAACACATGGCATCGCACACAATACAATTATAAATAATCTGCTAGTGATGCTAAGCCGACAGATTAACAAACTTGCAGAAAATGGTTGAGGTAACACGTAACACTGACATTTATAGCAGCGTAACACGACTATGTCAGCAGTAGGTTCCTCGGGAGTTGGCAAACCGTGATATGTTTATTGTGGAGTATTGTTTCTCTCAAAGCGAAGCGTCGCGTTGTACAGCACGCCGGCGCCCCTTGTCCACGGTCCCCTCGCTACGGATCCCTTTCCATTCCACTTTTGTGTCATTAACTAATAACGGTTGACGTCTCGTTGTTTTTGTACGAATCGTTCTCAAAGCTGCACCCGCGATCGATGCATGCTCGGCTCAGTCGCACACAATGAGAGCGATTGTTGTGTTCCGTTATGCACAAAAACACAAAAGAAACAACGGACGTGCATCGGATGGTGCCCAGATAGTAATGGCAAGTGCCGATGCAAGGCGTGTACGAATAGCACTGACCAATTCAATGTATCTGTCTGTACTGAACTTAAAATCCTTATTTTATTGTACATACATATATTTTTTGATTTCAAATACCTAACTATAAATTATATAAATATAAATATTTTGTTTGCCACCAACCAGAACAACCAATTATATATTTTTTTTAATTAAGGAGTTTTTTCCATATCTCCAAAGTTTTAGTATATCTTTACCAAATTAATACGGGACCAATTTGGTACTATAAAGGCTGTCAAATAAAAAATTAATAACCGGCCAAGTGCCAGTCGGACTTGCGCACGAAGGGTTCCGTACCATTATCTATAAAAAATCACGTTTGTTGTATGGGAGCCCCACTTAAATATTTTCTGTTTTAGTATGTGTTGTTATAGTGGCAACAAAAATACATACATCATCTGTAAAAATTTCAACTGTATAGCTATCAAGGTTCATGACAGACAGACAGTGCCTGGTGACAGGCAGACAGAGGGACACCGGAGTGTCGTCTTAGTAATAGGGTCCCAATATTAGCCTTTGGGTACGGAGCCCTCAAAATCATCAAAATCGGTTCGCAAGTGGCGAAGATATGGCACAAAAATACAAACACACAAATAAAAACATACAAAAAAATACCATACGGGTCGAATAATGACGTTAGTTGCAGGGATGTTACGAATAGCAAATTTTCTATATTCGCGAATGAGAATGCGCTTACGAATGTGCAAATGCGAATGCGAATCAAGACATCAAGTATTACAAAAAACATATGAATTAATAATCAATCCCACCATAAAAACATACCTGTTAAAAAGGGGGCCAAGTTCCTATCGGCTAATTGTTCACCTAAAAAAGGGTTGAAATCCGATCCAATGCCAAGTTTAGATGCACTTTAAAAATATCTACAATTATAATACTTCTAAATTTGAACTTGACAGGTTTTCGTGCAGTACGTATTTTTGATTAATTGTATAATTATTAAATTAATCCATTTATATAATTAAAATAACATGCCAAGTTCAAATTTAGAAGTATTATAATTGTAGATATTTTAAAAGTGCATCTAAACTTGGCATTGGATTGGATTTGAACCCTTTTTTAGGCGAACAATTAGCCGATAGAACCGTGGCCCTCTTTTTAACAGGTATGTTTTTGGTGGGATTTCAATACTTTTTTCTAGAAATCGTACCTGTTTTTTCTTTTTGATAAGATATCAAAACGTCGTTAGTGTAGAAAGTTCCCATCGATTTCTTATCAACTTTTCATATGTACTGCAGACGAAAAACACAATATCGCGTTTTAATTCTACCGCTAGCGCCATCTATCGAAAGTAATTTATAACAGAAGCCTTTTTTTTTAGGTAAGCAGTATTTAATAAGCTGTACAGTGTGCATTATGTATAATATTTTATACCCCCTCCCCCCTCTCCCCCCCCCCATCCTCATCGTATTCTCATTGTCTTCACGTCAGTGCCAAAATTAGCTATTTTCACAGGGTCATATTTCAGGATCTACTGAAGCTATATCTATGAAATTTGGCATACTGCTTTAGTACTAGTATATGATGATTACGTAGTTTAAATTTTATCTCTTTACTTGCAATAAGCACTGAGCTACAGGGGGTCAAAAGTGGGTCGAAACGGTTCGTGTAAATAGTGCACGGCATGCGCGTGGCCTGTTGCTGGAACTTGGCCTGCGCACTACCGTGCGCTTAGATCATTCCTGTGCCAAAATGAAAAACTGTCTAATTATTCCAAAATACTTTGAAATACAATTAACTATTTGCTTATCTAATAAGCAATTGCAACAGACTGCAACCACAGAATTAATATATAAGTATTAAATACAGTACGGAATCTACTAAGGTTTCGCGCAATATTTGTCCCTGTCCCCGGTCCTTGCACCTCTACCCCGTTCGCGCCGTGTGGAGGGTGTTGAACGGGCGGCTGCAGGCGGCTGCAGCCGCCTCGACAAGGCGAGAACGGGGGGAGGTGTGAGAACGGGGGACGGGGATGCATATTTTACGGGAATTACGGAATCTTAGGAGTATCCGTTCTGTATGTAATACGAGTACTTATATTAATTCTGCGCTACAACTAAAACAAAACAAACCAAGTGATCACAAAAAACTCACGTGTAATAAACGCATCATCGAAACGCGGAGTTGCGGAGCGGTGGTGCGTCCGCGAGGCCGATGGGCATCCGCATGTCATGATTTGCACACATTCGCATTGATTGATACGAATGCGAATGTTTAAAACGATGCGAACCATTCGCATATATGCGAATGCGAATATTCGTATCATCCCTAGTTAGTTGTACTCAAATGTTTAATGTAAAATTAATGTATTAATTAAATACTACGTAATAAGTACCTAGGTACACAAATTAAGGAAGGACACATCCCCGTAGGGCGACATGCATTATTTAATTAAATTAATTAGCCAGGTATGTAATGTGTGATCGTTGGTGTGCAGACATCCGCATGCAGCTGTGCGAGCAGAGCCGCGTGCTGGAGGCGCGCGCGGAGGCGAGCGCGGGCGTGGCCACAGAGCTGCACGAGTACTGCCGGCGGCGCGCCGAGCTCGAGCACGAGTACGCGCGCGCGCTCGACAAGCTGGCGCGAGCCGCGGCGCAGCGCCACAAGGACCAGAAGCACAAACGCGAGCAGTGGCAGTACTCGGGCGCCGCGGCCTGCTGGCAGCAAGCGCTGGACGGCACGCGCGCGCTGGCCAAGGACCACGCCGCGCTCGCCGACCTGTACGGCGGCGTGCTGGCCGCGCGGCTGCAGCGCGCCGCCGACGACGCGCTGCGGCTGCACCGCAAGTGCCGCGACGTCGTGCTGGAGCGGCACGAGGAGGTGGGCGCCGCGCTGGCCGACGCGGGCGTGGCCGGCAAGGCGTGCGCCGCCGCCGCGCACGACTGGCGCCAGGCCGCCGCCAAGCTGCGCCACGCGCACGACCAGCGCGAGCGCCTCGCCGCCGCCGACCCGCCCCGCCACAAGAAGTTAAAAGCGCTCGACAAGGAGCTCGAAAAGGTGTGTCTAGCCTCACAGGCGTCTTCTCGAATTCGACCGAGGAGATCGTGTGGAGTCGAGGATTTAATATCGTTTACCTTTCAGCGACGAACGCGACACAGCGAAGCGCGAGCGAAAGCGCTACGGGCGCGCGCCGACTACGTCCTGAGTCTCGAAGCCGCTAACGCCACGCTGCAGAGGTACTACCTTGACGACATCGCAGAGATCATGCTGGTGCGTAGACGTGAGAGTTTTTTTTTTCGATAGAACGCACGTATTCGCTCTCGTTCGATACGTTGTCATGGCCGTTTCGTCTCTGCAGTGCATGGAGGTGGGATTCGAGGCGGTGGTGGGGCGCGCGGTCCGCACGGCGGCGGCGGCGGAGAGCGCGCGCGCGGCGCAGGCGGCCGCGGCGGCCGGCGCGCTGCTGGCGGCCGCCGAGGCGCTGGACTCGCTGGCCGACCGCCAGCGGTTCGTGGACGCGCACGCCGCCGCCTTCGCGCCGCCGCGGCCGCAGGCTTTCCAGGGCACGCCGCCCGACAAGCAGGACGAGGAGCTCGCGGCGCTGCTCGGCCCGGCCGCGCCCGACGCCGAGCAGGCGCGCGCCGCCGCCGACGACGAGCTGCGCCTGCGCCTGCTGCAGCTCGAGGCCGGGGCGCGCGCGCTGCGCGCCGAGGTGCGCGAGAGCGCCAAGACGCTGGACGCCGCCGAGGCCGAGCTCGTGCGGCAGCTGGAGGGGCCCGACGCGGCCTGGGACGCCGCGGCGCGCGCGCCCGACGACGACGCGCCGCGCCGCGACCAGGAGGACTTCTACCTGCACAAGTTCCGCGCCTACGTGGCGGCCGCGGGCCGGCTGGCGCGGCTCGAGGGCCGGGCGGCGGCGGCGCGCGCGCGGCTGCCGGCCGGCGCGCTGCCGCCCCCCGCCGCGCCGCCCTCGCCCCCGCGCCGCGCCCGCCTGCGCCGCGGACAGTTCGCGGCGCCGCTCACCGACCGCCTGCCGCTCGTGCTCACCTCCTGCGTGCGCGTCATCGCCAGCTACGGTCAGTACTAGCGTCCGCTTGCCGCGTGGCTCCCGTACGTTCGCCGCGACGCTAACGGGCGCGGTCGTGTTGCAGGCCTGCGCCACCAGGGCATCTTCCGCGTGTCGGGGTCGCAGGTGGAGATGCAGGCGCTGCGCGCGGCCTTCGAGCGCGGCGAGGACCCGCTGGCGCACGTGCGCGACGCCAGCGACATCAACTCGGTGTGCGGGCTGCTGAAGATGTTCCTGCGCGAGCTGCGGCCGCCGCCGCTGCCGCCCGCGCTGCAAGATGCGCTGCTGCGCATCGCCGCGCTGCCCGACGACGACGACTTCGTGCGCCGCATGCGCGACACACTGGCGCAGCTGCCCACGCCCAGCGTGCTGCTGCTGCGCTACCTGTTCGCGTTCCTGCACTACCTCACACAGTACAGGTGAGCCCTGCGCCACTATTCCACTGAACAAATATCAAATTCTCGTTTCAAATAGGATGTAAACGCCGGCGTGGCCCGTTTACCTCTGCTCCTGTTCTGGATGACATTATTAAATCGCAAACAATTACTCACCTGCCTACCATCTCTACTCCTGATCATGAATCATTGAACTATTCTCAATTTACTGCTTGTGACGTTATGCGGTGGGAAATGACGGTATAAGTGATGAGTGACATGTTACGAGTTCCTATCTTATTGTATCCTTCCTATCCTTTGTTTTATTCTTACAGACTGTGTGTTTCCTTCAATTTGGAAGGAAGCCCTTATCATTCCTTTACCCAAAATACAAAACCCTAAAAACTTTTTCGATTATCATCCTATCTCCATACTTATTTTTCTTTCAAAAGTCTTTGAACGACTTATCCAGTCCCAGTTATACATAATTAAAAACAACATTGAAAAAATATAATTACATCATATATAACCAATAAAGCTTTTAGAGTGCGACAATAAAATGAGTATTCTGAAATTAAAGAAATAAAAGCTGGAGTGCCTCAGGGAAGTGTACTAGGTCCGGTCCTGTAATCCAGCTCCTAGTAATACGGAAATAGTAAGAAGACTTAAACGAACTTAACCGTTCGAACTAGTGTAATGTAGTGACAATAAAAAAATTATACTTAGTGCGGTCATAGTGCAATAATTAAAGACACACGAACAAAGTGCCTTCCCTCAATAAAGACTGTAAGAAAAGTGCCGATGCATACATTCTTTTACTATTGCTTATAAAACTAAGTCAATGTAGAATTACTAATTAGTCTTAGATAAATAGGCTAGATTGTAAAAATATTATATGTTCTATTTTGTATTTATATATAAACTTGTGTGTTGTTGAACCAGTTAGCGAACCAAATTAATAAAAAAAAAGTTTGCGTACTTATTTAATAGTAGGTGGGTACGTTAACAAAGTGAAAAAAAAAAAGTTTTCGTACAGGTACACCGTTACTCACCTTATCAAAATATCAGATGATATTCCAAAATATCAGATGACATTCGCCTTGGTATGGAAGAAGGGCTGCTAACCGTGCTTTCTTTATTAGATTATAGCAATGCTTTCAATACCGTTAATTTCGATATACTTCTTGCAAAATTGCGTTTTATTAAGGTATCTCCATCAGCAATTGAATGGTTTCGCAGTTCTCTGTATGGTGGCAGGCAGAGCATTCTCCTCGAAGACTCTTATTTTTTGTGGTGTAATGTATCTGCTGGCGTACCGCAAGGCGGCGTTCTCTCTCCTCTTTTATTTTCAGTGTTTATTAATTCTATTTCAAAACACATTTCTTGTCCCTATCACTTGTATGCCGACGATTTACGAATTTATCCTCAAGCTCCACCCAGTGATATTGCCACGGCTATCCAAGATATAAACAAGAACTTAACGCACCATAACTGAGGGGAGTCGTTCAAACGGACTGATAGTGAATCCAACAAAAACTTAGGTGATAATCATTGGCAGTTCACGCATGCTAGCTAAATTAGACAGTTCGACTTTGCCTCATGTACAATTTGACGGTGTGAATATACCATACTCAAAAACTGTTAAATATTTAGGATTGACCTTTGGTGAAAATTTTTCTTGGGGTCCTCAGATGCAAATTACAGCTTGTAAGCTATATGGAGTTGCGGCTTCACTTAAAAGACTCCGTAATTTTGCACCTACTGCTACTGAAATGGCGCTTGCTCATACACTTTTGCTTCCTATTTTAGACTATGCCTGCTATCTTAATCTCACTGTGGACCAGCTAAATAAGCTTTAGCGACTTCAAAATTTCTGCATAAGGCTTATATTTGGTTTACTCAAATATGATCATGTCTCACAATTTCGTACTCGGCTCAAGTGGCTTCTCATTCGTCTTCGCCGGAATACTCATATCCTTTCTTTATTGTATAACATATTATTTTACCTCCTATCCCCTGTTATCTCATCATCATCAAGGAACGTTTGGAATTTCTACATTCTAAGAATAGGCACAATTTAAGGTCATAAGAAAAAACAGCTTTTTACATGCATATGCATCGAACCAACTTTTACGATAAGTCCTTTACGGTCCAAGCAGTGCGCCTGTGGAATGAACTGCTAGTTTTAATACGATAGGCACAGTATCTCTCTGTTTTTAAGAAAAGAGTAATAGACTACTTCCTATCAAAAATTAATTAATTGGAATTATCACATTATAAATAACTATTATTTCTTTGTTTTACATTTTTCTTTTGGTGTACAATAAAGAGTTATCTATGTATGTTACAGCGCGCACAACATGATGGACGCGTGGAACCTGGCCATCTGCCTGGGGCCCACGCTGCTGGCGGCCTGGGGCGAGGGCGGCGCGCAGGTGGCGGCGCAGAACCTGGCCAACGAGCTGGTGAAGCGCACCATCGTGCAGCACGCGCTCGTGTTCCCGCAGCACGCGGCGCCGCACGCGCTCTTCGTGCCGCCCGCGCCCGACGCCGCCGACGCCGCCGACGCCGCCGACGCCACGGACGCCACCGACGCCGCAGACGCCGTCGACAGTGCCGACGCCGCGCTCGACCACGACGCCAACGACGACCTCTCGCTCTACGACGATGACGACGACGACATAGACGACGGTATGCACCCTTATTTACGTGTAATGTTTCCATGCCATATGATATTCAGAAACTCTTTATATAACAGTCTTTAGTGATTTCTTCATGATAAGAAATACATAAAATATGTTCCTTTACGACTTTAAACGAGATTAATAATACTCGTATCTATTATTTAGGGCGTACGCTGCGTTAAACGGGACCTCGCACGTGACGTGTTCAACACAACAAAAGTCACCTGCACAAACACGAGCGCGGCCGGTTTTTTTTTTTTTTTTTTAATGAAGGAGTTTATAGTATTTGCATGCGTAGGGAGTTTGTACTAATATACCATATATGCACAGCACCGCCACATAAATTCCGTCACTACTCCAGATCATCACCTACAGATACTGATGTGGAACAGTAACTCAGATACGAGTAGCATCACTGCACATATGCGGGATGTAAATTTTTGACTTTTAATTAAATGTGCTATAATTTCTGTACTTACTTTATATATACTATATAGATCATACTTATTTTCTTGTTAAATTATAGGTATTTATTTATTCATGCCATAATTTCCAATAGTTTTTCCGGTCTATCATAGTCTAGTTTTTGTAGCCATATAGTCAGCTTGATTGTACATTCTCTTTTTTTGCAGGTGTAGATATTTAATATTTTGTTGATCTCGTTATATAGTTACTACTACGAAATAGGAAAAAAAATTGTGCAAAGGACGTCTCAACGAATGCGCACACACACTGTGTAATATCTTCTTTTCTCACTCAAGGCTTTACTTTCAATCATCGAGAAATTAGCATGCCTACGCACAATCGTCGAGAGGATGTATAGTTGCCTAACGGTCAGTACACCAGCCACTTCATACAGCTTTGTGGTTGGAAAGAGACGTGGTTTTGAGTGAATGACTTTTAGAACTAGTCTTTGCGCCCTTTTCAATTCAAGGAGATCAGTTTTGGCACATCCTCCCCAGGTCCTAATGCAATACGTCAATATGGATCTGACCAATGCCTCATAAACCATATTGATAGTGGTTTTATCTGCTACGTCACGAAGTTGCCTAAAGATGTAAGACAATTTACGCAGCCTTTGTGAGACCGCATGAATGTGGTCCTTGAAATTTAAGTTAGAATGTATATGGACCCCTAGGTATTTTATTGTCTCTGTGCGTAATATCTTTGGACAGTCACAGCCTGAGTAAGGAGGAAAGGAGCATTTGTGGGCAATAATAGGACGGGTCAATTCACTTAATTAAGCCCAGTTTCGGATCGAAAAGATTATATATTTTGTTTTTTCTTCATTTAGAGTAAGACTATTTGATCTCAACCAGTGACATACCTTGTCAAATCCTGCTTGTGCAATACAGTACAGTTCTTCCCAGGTGTTTGAATAAAAAGTAAGTGTTGTGTCATCGGCATAGGATGATATCCGACAGTTGTGGAGATTCGTTTCGCACAGTTCGTTTATATAACAGAGGAATAACTTTGGACCGAGTATGCTTCCCTGTGGCACACCATATTCAATAGGTAGTTCTTCACTGACGAGGTCTCCAATTTTTACACACTGTGTTCTATTTTTCAAGTAGTCAGATAAAAGTTCCAATACGGGCCCCATGATATCTAGGTATTTCAATCTTTGTAAAGGCAGGTGCAGAAACTATGTCAAATGCTTTGGTAAAATCCATAGATATTGTCAAGCACTTTAATTTTGTATCCAATTTATGTATCAGTAGAGCGACCTGGTCTAAATCCATACTGTGTGTCAGATATTAGCCTGTACTTTTCCAAATATTTTGTAAGGCGGTTATTGAACATGCGTTCAAATATTTTGGATAATGTGCTGAGTTTTGCAATGGGTCTATAGTTACCGACTAAGCCTCTGTCACCTGCCTTGTATATAGGATGTATTATGGCTTTCTTCAGAGCATTTGGAAAGACACCAGATGCAAAACAACGGTTGATTAAATCTGAAATTTACGTATATGGATAAAGAAATTTATTCAATTTACGACATTTTTTTACAAAATCAATAAAAGGTCAGCGTGTATACTTCTAAGAGTCTATTTTGGCGAAACACAAATTTAATATAAAATATAAGCACTGTACGCTCTATTATTCTTGAACACGTGAAAATGAAGACGAACCCGATTCAACACATGAGATGATATCATGATGATTTTTTTGATTTTTGATTCCAGACGACATCAGCGAAGACGCGGAGAGCGGCGAGTGGCAGGAGAACAGCACCAACGATATAGACGATCGCCGGTAAGTGGCGCGTCGATGCTCAAACTTCTGTTTCTTCTATACAGGACTTATTTTTCGGTAGAAAAATTGGAGGAACAAACAGTCGGTTCTTCTACAAATAATTAAGATGTGTGTGAGAAATGAATGATCGATAACGTTAATTTCACATGCAGTTTTTAGAATTTACGCACTAGAATAAGTGTTCCGTAAAATCGAGTACCGATAATTATGGAGATGTTTTATGTATTTCAGAGCGTCGAGCGTGGAGCGGAGGCAGCCGAGCGCGGCGCCGCAGCCGCCGCCGCAGGTACCGCGTCTCAGCTAGCTCGATGTAAGTTTCCCGGTGAGCGTGACCCGCTACGGCGTTCTCGTGTGTGCAGGGCGCGGCCTCCGGCAGCGCGGCGCGGCGCCTCGCCGAGAGCACGCCCGACCTGGTGCTGGACCTGCCGGGCGCCGGCCCCGCCGGCCCGGCCGGCCCCGCCGCCGCGCCCGGCCCCGACGCCGCCGACACGTTCGCGCACAACCGGGACACGCTCAAGAAGCGGCCGCCGCGGGCGGACGCGGCGGCGCCGGCGCCGGCGCCGGACGACGGCGCGGCGGCCGGCGGCAGCGCGGCCGGCGCCGGCGGCGGCAGCCCCGTGCCGGCGCGCAACACGGCGCGCGTGGCCGCCAAGTTCGCCGAGCTGACGCTGACGGGCGGCTCGCTGAAGCCGGCGCTGGCCGCCAAGCCGGCGCTGCTGCGGCGCCCCACCCCGCACCCGCAGCACGCGCGCCCCGCGCCCCCCGCGCCCGACGACGCCGGCTGAGGCCGACCGCTACATTTGTATCGACGTAGCCATGCCTATATTTTTTTACGGATTTGAGGAGTCCCCGGCGACGATCTATGTTTCGGCAGTCGGCCGCGACGGATCGTATATTTTAGTATTCCTTTACGAGAATCGATTTTTTTATTATATACTGTGAAATGCATGATGTATATAATTATATTTTAATACTGCGACGAAATTAAAAATCAATCAATATAATCTACGATCAATATACCGATCGCATGAATCGATTGATTGCATATCATTCCGCGCAACCGAAATCATCCCGATATAAAATATCTTGTAATAGAAATCAATCCAAAATTGCTTTTTTACGAATGTTTGCGTCCGATTTTATTAGAAACAATATTTTTTATGCACGCAATAAAAAATGCACTCATCTCGTGAACACATGTTTGCGCAACGAGTGACAGCCATACACGCTGTACTCAAATATAATACCTAAGTATATTTTATTACAAATACATTTAAATTAATATTTTTGATATGTAATTTCTTTCCTCTCGCTCTCCGGTGCAAGCCGAGACAGCGCGCTCTGTCATTTGACCGATGAGAGCAGTTGCTTATTACCAGGTGAGGTGCCACATGTTATACACATCGTAAATCCGACCACTGTAAGGGCCGACGCACATATGGCGAAGCGCAGCGCAGAGCATTTTCTTTGACTGTCAAACTATTATCGACATTATCCTCTTTGAAATAAACTTTTATTTAGATATAAAATTTTATATTTTTTTTTTTTTATTTTTTTTAATTACATACATCTATTTATTTAACATTAAATATAAAATACTAAAAATTCGTCATTTAAAACCCACCCCTTAACGTTTCTGGCGCAAAGGTGCCCAGTACACTAGCGGCATTGCCGCGCTGTATTGCAATAGCCATCCTTTGCACCAAAAACGTGTGGGAGCGGGAGTCCCCGTTCTTTTCAGCTATGCGGTGCCCTAACTCGCTAATTAAACGCTTGGCGTCTAATTTTATATTAAAATCAATGAACACAATATTTATAGCCTAGTCTAAATTCGCCATTTGTGCGGAAGCATTGTGTTAATTGATTTTGGATATTATTTCGAAGAGGATAATGTCGATAACAGTTTGACAGTGAAAAATGCTCCGCGCTGTGCTTCGCCATATGTGCGCCGACCCTAAGGCTCGTTGGTTTCTTCTTTTCATCAAACTTGTGACTTGCAAAAGCCATCTAAAATGTTGAACTTTCAGAATACATTGCAAAATATGTATAAAGGTGTACAAGCTACGAAACCCACTATGAATCGAATGATTAGATAAGCAAAGATTCAAGGCAGGCATACTTATCCAATTTGATTATATCCACAGTTTTGAGAGCCACGCTAAACGAGCGCTGTTGTGTGTATATGTGTAGGCGAGTGGTGCCGGTGTCCGGCCGAGGCGCAGCCGCCGCGTCGCATGGTGCTAGCGAGTCTCACTCGCTGACTGTTTGTATGTCTGTATGTCGGCTGTCCGACTTGTGATATTGTAATCTCGAATGTGCTGTATGTACCTCTTGTAATGTCATACACAATAAACCAGTATTATTAAAAATTTACTTGTTTTATTAATCTAATCACCATTCCCAATACCTCGTCCCTGTCAATCGCGTGGCAAACAGACATATTACCTAAACGCCACGCTGAATGTGACTGTTTGATGAGAAAGGGAGTGGGTGTAGAAATTTAATTAAATAAAGTCTGGCCAGGATTTTTAGTGTGCGTTTGGATGGAGTGCTCCTTTTCCGAATCCTTATAAACAAAGCGTTAGGTTTTAGGACAAAATAGTGCAAACATCGTGACATAGTTAAAAACGCAGTAAAAAATTCTTGGTCTATGGTTAAAAAAAATGTTCCTACTATGGTCAAAAAGTTATAGTCGATGAATTGGAACACTCATTGGAACACCTGGATAAAATCACATCTCATAAAGTGCTACAGCTGCGTAGAAAGTTTATTATGGAAAATTAGGACTTAATTTGTGTTATAGAAAAACAGTTACATCAATAGATTTAAACGTTTTATTTAGATTTTGTATGGGTTTATTTGGAACATTAAATCCTCTCAATTTAAGTGTTCCTGAAATTTCCTATTTCGGCTGGATAAATTAGTAATGTTTTTTTCGGTACAGTATAATAGTTAATAATACTTTAGAATGAATTTGTTTCAAATCAAAAAAAAAAGCGCTGATTTAAAATTTCGTTATTTTTTCAATGTCCATTATGAGTTCCATATTCTATATTTTGACTATTATTAACTAAACATAATGTCATATCAAGACAAAACTTATATATCCAAAATTATGTGCAAACGCAAGCACAAAAAATTGCCATATTATTTATATATGTAGGTGGTATGCTTTAATAATCATTATCAATATTTTAAAATTTCTAAAGGAAATAATTGTGTCCATGCATTACAAAAGAAAAATATTCATTCATAAATATTTATTATTAAAAATTAAAAAGAACACGTCACACATAAGTAGCTTTAGATAGCTATATTATTACTCGCTTCTTCTTCTTCTTCTTCTTAGCGAGTCGGAATGGACTAATATATATATTACATGAGTGTGGACCAATGTGTCACTCTCTCTCTCTCTCTCTCTCGCTACGCTCGTGATTCAATCATCATGAATCACTCCCTACAGTCGTTAGAATCCTTCACCTGCTCGTGATTCATCTATGGCCCTCGAAGTAAATCCGTCCTTTATTCACTTATTGCATAATATACTATTAAAAATACATACATCTCGTGGACCATCGTCCATATTAAATAGTCAAACTCCATGCACAGTTTCTACCGAACGCACCCAAACGTGGATTATATTCTTTGTAGTCTGTTCAGTTTTCCGCGTAGTATTTTCATATCTTCAGAAATCTATTATTCATTAATCATTATTTTTAAATTTCACAATAATTAGGTACCTATATAAATACTTAGTATTATTGTATCGTGATAATATTTATCCACTAACAAGTAATAAGTTAACTCCAACTATTTCGGATAACTAAAACTTCTAAGGTACCAAAAAAATTTCGACATTCCCATACAAATTGCCCGGGCAGCACACTTTTGTATGGAAATGCCGAATTTTTCTTTCGAGGTTTGGCTGTTATTTTAATGTCACTATACTAAAGTGATCTAGTACAGACCGTGGTTCGATTTATTTCGGGTATGTCCGTTCCACGTTGGATATGGTGTTTAAGAGTATTAATTTTGAAATGTGCTGAAGTGCGCATCTTTTTGTCTGTAATCAGTAGGTTAAAAATTGAACTTTATTTATGTCCTTAGCTTAAAAATTAACGAAATTCCATAAAACCTTTCATACTCCTATTTTATGTGAAGAGGGGAAAATGTACTGCCTTTTTGAAACTGCAAATATTAGCTTTCTATGACTTCAGGAAGAACCACTCTAACAGTTTCGATGATCAAAAGTCAGGAAGTGACTAAATCTGTGTATTTCAGATAATAATAAAATATTAAAGTATCATAGATATTGGAAACTTAGCATATTTAATATGTTCTGACTTAAGTGATATTGATTAATATATTCCGAAAATTTTGACTTTCTAAAAGTATGCGGAACGAATCAGTTAAAATCACGGAACAGAGAAATAGGTGGAAGTGCCTTGGGCCTAAATTAGTTAAGAAACAAACGTCGCCAAACTCACACAAATAAACCAATAATCACATATTGCACACATACGAGAAATTCGTTTGATTGGTCGAATATATTAATTTCAATATTGGCCTAAGTCTATAGACCCTACATTTTAAAAACGACATTAAGTCTCAAGCATAAGGTTTATTTTGCTACGGTTCAAAAAGTACTTACGACGTTTTGCAATTTAATGTCTAACTCAAATTAAAAAGTCTGATAATTGCGCCATCTATCGTCGAGAAGCAGAATTTTTTCGTCACTTGAATCCCAAGCTACGAAATAATTCTGCTACTTGCCGACAGGTGCGCTACTCGACTAGTGATGTCCATATTACTAATATTGATTAACAGTATCGATATCATTCGACGCAAAGGCATTTTTTTCGAATTTTCTTATCTTTATTTAACACTAACTTTCACTCGCGACTTCGTCTGCGTAACTTTCTTATTTATAATATTAGTATGGACGAGCAGATTAAATCGTGGGCGAAGCCAGTCTCAAATAATTAAAGATCTATTATTTTAAGAACATGAAAAATCCGTCTTTATCACTGTAGCGATCTAATCCCCAATGGAATGGAACATACAGAGCATTTTGAGTCTTGCGGTTTTAAGCTGAAATCGCCCAGGGCCGCAAGATCCAAAGGCTACTTTTAGCATGACGGCGGGCGAGAAAGTGGGAAAGGGAATCAAAATAGTGATGGGTTGCTACCCGCATGGTCGAAATGGCAGAGGAATTTCTCTTCTGCCATTTTGCCCATTCTCTCGATCGGCTTTTACAATCTGCGCGGGTATGCGGGAAGTTGGTACATTCTATTTATTTTCTTTTGTCCCTTTCACCCAAACCAGCATGGTGAGTTTAAAATACAGAGAATTGAGTCAATAACTTTGTAGATCCATTACTAGTATTACAGCGATATTCAAGTAAATCCGTCTGTCTGTTACTTCTTCACGCTTCAACTACTTAACCAATTTAATTGAAATTGAATATGTAGGTATATAGTTTAAGAGTCCCGGAAAAGGACATAGGTTTATCCCCAAAAAAGAGTGACGGAACTTGGCATGGTGGCTTTTCTTTTTTTTTTTTTTTGGCGGCTGGCAACCCAGGAGCTCATATGTCAATTTTATTGCTCCTTATTTAATATTGTAAATTTAAATAATTTTATAGTTAAATCCAACAAATAATATTGTTTGTTTGTATAATAAGTTAGGTATTATCGTAATTAATAATTTGTTTGTGCAATTTCAGTGTATTTTGTGAAATAATAGTGCTCTTAGTTGACGATCAGTGGGTACAATTGTTACCGGCTTTTTACAACTTTTACAAGGTAAGAACGGTACAGTAACTAATCTCTTGTACATATTTCAATAAAACACCACGTCCTTTGTGCACTGTTTTTCATATCTTTCGGAAATTCCCTAAATTAAAACAGATAATTTGACACAGTTTTTTTCAAAACAGTAGGTTATGTTATTGTTATTTCCTAGTTAGGTGATCGGTTTTGTTAGCTCGATCTTGCTTATTCTAGCGTTTATTATCTTCCTTACACATTTCATCAGTCCCTATATTGTAAAAATGTCCTCCACAACCCGTGCTGCGACTGCCAGACAACTGGAAATTCAGCTGAAGGATGCCTTACTCCAGCTCAAGGCAGAAAAGGAAGACAATGAGAAGTTATTACTGGAAAGGGAAGATAATGAACGTGAATACGAATTAATGTGTACTAAAAACATTAGGCTAGAGCAAAAACTTTCTGAGAGTCTCCAAGTATGTGATGAGTTGAGCGAGCAACTTAACCGATTAAAATTAGAAGTAGATTCTTTCCGCCAATGCAGTGATACGTATGAGCAAACGCTCAGACGTACCACTGAGTTAGAAAAAGAGTTGGGAGAGGCATATAGACTTATAAGTAGTTATGAGCAAGACGCCCAGTTGCGTCAGTCAGCGGAGGTGTCCAGCCTCTTTGACGAGCTCATTGATAGTGTCCCTGTGACTCCCTCAACTAATTCCTCAGTGATTGATCTCACTAGTGAGACATCATGCAGTGTTAGTTACTTAGATCATTCAAATACCATGACTAGCCACAATAAAGTTAAAAAACATTTAAAAGTTTGTAAAAAAATTAAGAAAACCAATAATAAATTAAAAATTAATCTCAGGAAATCATGTTTATTAAAATCCAGTTCCTTAAATTGTAAATTACAAACAGAATTAGACTTGTGTAATAATAAATTGGCGGAAAGTCAGGAGTTGTATGAGGTCAACAGAAATAGACTAGAATCTTATATTACAAAATTGCAGGAGGACTATTCCTCATTATTTTCTAAGTATGACCACCAACAGAAACAAAATACTGAGCACATGCTGACTGTGGAGAAATTGATTAGCGACAGCAGGTACAATCAAGAAACCCTTGATTCATTAGCTAAGCAGTGTACTTGCGGGCAGTTCAACCAGCCCACCATCAGTGTCTCCACACCAGTGCTCTCTCCTTGTGACAGTAATTTGTGCAATAATGTGTCTGATTGTGTTGACTTTATTGAACCTCCATGTAATACAGTAGTTTTTTCTGACAGTATGGGTCGCAGTATGGGTTTCATGCTTAACACAATTCTCGATAATGCTTGTCTTAACTACTGCTTCCCGGATGCAACCTATACTCAAATTTTAGACAAAATTAAATCAACTAAACTGAATTATAATTCTACTGTTGTATTACTTATAGGCAATAGTAACAAAATAGGAAAGAAAGAAATAATCAGCTGTATGGATTATTTAACTGAACTAGAAGTAGGCAAAATAATATTATGTGCATTCCCATATCTACGTTGCCAGTCTCCAACAAATAACAAAAACATTCACTATCTTAATAATTTAATACATAATATAACATGTCGTTATAGTGATAAATTAGTGTTTTTTGACACTAACCATTTCATAAGTGAATGTAATCTGACAAAAGATAATATATATCTTTCAAAATATTCTAGACGTAAGATTGCTACATTAGTAGCTAATAATATTAATTTTTGGACGAGTTTACATTGTAAACAAAAACCTAGGGATAAGATGCCTACAGAATTGCCAGTAATATGTAATGGTAATTCTGTAGACTTGACGGCAGATTTAAACTGAACATTAAGACAACGGAAAGGTCTCATGAGCTAAGAATAATTCATCAAAATTTAGAAGGTCTTTCCAGCAAAGAATTATTAGTAGAATTAGTTTTAGAAGAAATGGATGTGGACATTTTATGTTTGACTGAACATTGGCTGTATGAGAGTCAGATGATGTTCAGCCTAAACAACTATAATATTGTAAGCTGCTTTAATAGGAAGTCTGCTCAACGAGGGGGTTCCATAATTTTTGTTAAAGATTCTTTCCGCAGCAAAGAACGTAAGGATATCGTCAGACTTTCTGTTGAGCGCTGTTGTGAGGTGACCTGTGCCGAGCTAGATCATCATATAATTATTTGTGTATACAGTCCCCCTAATAGTGATTTTAAAAGTTTTCTAAAAGCAATGGACCAGGTACTTAAGTCCTGTTCAACTAGTAAAAAGAATATTATTGTTTGTGGAGATTTTAATGTTGATATCTTAGTAGATAATCCAAAAAGTACGCAATTCGTAAATCTTTTTAAGTGTTATGATTTAGTAAACGTATTCTTTGAGCCAACCCGAATCACTGCTACATCTGCCACATGTCTAGACAATTTTTTTAGTAATATTCAATATTCTAACAAATCTGTTATTAATAAATTGCCTTCTGATCATTCGGGTGTATACGTAGCTTATGTCAATGAGTCCAAAGGCAAGTTCAGCCACTTGAACAAAGATAAGACCTTCTGTAGGCCAATTACTTCAAAAAATATAAGAAAACTTAAAAATAATTTAGATAACAAACTGTTATCAGTCGTATACACAGGGAAAAATCCGGACGACCATTACAACAAACTTTTTAATTGTATTTCTTCAGAATATTCTAAAACATTGAAACAAAAAAAAGTTGCTGTGCATAGTAAATCACAATTTAATGAGTGGGCTACTACCGGCATCTACATAAGTAGGAACAAGCTTTATGACTTATATGCCCAAAAACAATTTAATTTTAATCCTTCCTTTGTAGAATATGTTAAAAATTATTCTAAAATATTTAAAAAAGTTTGTAGACAAGCCAAGGCCAATCGTATTAGTAAAAAAATAAATAATGCCCCTAACAAAATAAAAGAAACTTGGAATGTTATTAATAAAGAATCTGGTAGAAATAAAGCAAAAGAAAATATCTGTCAAATTAAAGCTAGCGGTAAGATTATTACTAAACCTGAAGAAATTGTTAATATTTTTGATAATTTTTTTACTAACATACCTTTGGAACTTACTTCCAATGTGGATTCTAACCCCCAACGTGCTGAAGCGTTGCTTAAGAATAATGTTAGGCCTTGTGATTCTAAATTTAAATTTAAGCATGTTGGCCCTAGTGATATAGTAGAAGCATTTAAACAGTTAAATTTAAAAAAATCGGAAGATCATTGGGGCATGTCGGTTGCTGTAGTAAGCCATATTATAAATGTCATAGCTGGTGACTTAGCATTTATATTTAACGAATGTATTGATGAAGGCATATTTCCTAACCTAATGAAATGTAGTAAACTAATCCCCTTATTCAAAAAAGGAGAAAAAACAGACCCTGGCAACTACAGACCTATATCTATCTTGCCAGTTTTGAGTAAGGTGTTCGAAAAGATAATGCTCAATCAAATGCTACTTCACTTCAAGACCTACAACCTTTTCCATAGCCAACAGTTCGGCTTTACTGGCGGAAAATCAACCACCGATGCGGGAGTGGCACTCATCACTCATATTTATGACGCATGGGAGAGCAAAAATGATGGGATTGGATCCTTTTGCGATCTCTCTAAAGCATTTGATTGCGTAGATCATCCGACACTTTTGCTTAAATTTAGTCAATATGGTTTTGATTAAAATTCAATTAAATTAATAGAATCTTATTTAACAGATAGGCTTCAGACTGTTGATTTAAACGGCATAAAATCGCACGGATCTAATGTTAAAATCGGCGTACCACAAGGTTCTATTCTAGGACCTTTTCTTTTCTTAGTTTATGTTAATGACTTGCCTTACATGGTTGAGAAACAGGCAGGCATAGTGCTGTTTGCTGATGACACCTCGCTAATATTCAAAATTGACCGTCATAGCACAGATGCTAGCGCGGTGAACAGCACCTTGTCTTCCATTTCTGATTGGTTTACTGCCAATAACCTCATGTTAAATGCGAAAAAGACCCAATGCATTCGATTTTCTCTTCCCAATGTGAGGCAAGCTTGCGTCGACATACTGATAGATGGCGAAAAACTCGATCTTGTTGAAAGTACTACCTTCTTAGGAATTACGATCGACTCGAAACTTCAGTGGGGCGCTCATATATCAAAACTTTCAAATAAGCTTAGCTCTGCGGCTTATGCTGTTAGGAGAATAAGACATTTGACAGATGTAGCAACTGCTAGACTAGTGTACTTTAGTTACTTTCATAGTTTAATGTCATACGGCATACTGCTATGGGGGAGTGCAGCCGATATTCAGACTATTTTCATTTTACAAAAAAGGGCAATTCAAGCTTTCTACGGCTTAGGATCTAGAGACTCACTCAGAGAATTCTTCAAAGAAATAGGTATACTAACCTTACCATCACAGTATATATTTGAAAACATACTGTATGTAAGGAAAAATATTTCCTCATACAATAAAGTAAGCGATTTTACCGTCAGAAACTTACGCAATAAAAGTGACTTAGTTGCCCCGTATTATAGGCTCAAAACAGTTAGTAAAACGTTTATGGGGAACGGTATACTTTTTTATAATAAACTGCCACAATCGGTCCTTGATATGCCTGACAAAAAGTTTAAAGCTTATGTAAAGAAGGTACTCTGTGAGAAGGCTTATTATAGGACCGATGACTATCTTAAAGACAACAAAGTCTGGCTTGAGCTTGGCGCGGGTCCCTCTTAAAGGTTTGTATACTCAGAAATGGTCATAATCTGGTACATTAAGTACATACTGAATTTACAACTTGATTTGACATTATTTCAAAATTTCGACATTAAAAAAATTAATTTAAATTATGACAACAAACAATGTATACTCTGTCCACATATCAACTATAAATATTAATTTCATTGTGAGTTGACGTTCTTGGAGAAAATGCTGCAGTGCAGTTTGTTACCGCTTCTTCTGCACTAGCGCTTTGGAGGCGGCAGTAAACTTAGTTCTAAGTAACTTTTTGACGTCAACAATTATTGTGCAATAAAACAAAGTGACGATTATTAAGAGATATTATAAATATCCTATGATAATAAAGATATATTTGAATTGAATTGAATTGGTGAATCTTATTTTGCCATACAAATGGAGACTTTTTCTATTTACTTATATTACATTAACGAAGTCTTGGGTTAAAGCTAGTTACATATAAATTTGGGAGCAGCAGCAGGAGCTAAAGCAGAAAAAAATTGACATAAAGGACAACCTTTATAAGAAAATAAAATTATTATATATAAGTAAATTAGATATAAGTAAATTATTTTCTTCAAAACGCTCCGAACATATGGTGCTTAATTTAGTTGGCATCCAGTTAACCCTACCTGTTGCATCTATCCACTTTTCTTTTACATTTGGGCCTAAAAATATTTCGAAAGGTTAGACTTATATTAATTTTTTTATTGCAATAAAAATACTAGAAAATGTTCATGTTTATAATAAGTCTATATATTACTTAAAATCGTTGCGTTATTCTATTAAATACTACCTGAAATTTTGATTTATTTTATCGACAAAATCCGCATCCGACTCGACTACATCACTAATCCAGTAGCGAGATTTCATCGACAAAATTTGTACATCACTAATCGAGTAGCGACAACTTACGGGAACGAACTTTCTAGAACTACCTAGTTAATATTATCGTACATGCTGATGGAAAGAAACACCTAATTGCTTCTATTTTTGTTCGTACTGCAATTTTTACATACTAAAACACTACAACACGGCATATTTAGCGAAAAAAATGTTGGTCGGGTGGACAAAACGATCTCAACACGTAGCTAGAATACGACTGATGTACGGAGTACAGTCGATCTTGTATAGTTTTACCGGATTATGACACGCGCGCCACGCCCACTTGGCACTTCCACCTATTTCTCTGTTCCGTGGTTAAAATATTATGTACTACCAGATTTGGTACAGCTATCTACATTTTATTTGTGTGATGTTCTTGTTAATTTTTAAAAATAAATACTTATGATTAAATATTTTTCTTTTGTAATGCATGGACATTGGACACCCTACACAATTATTTCCTGTAGAAATTTTAAAATGTTGATAATTATTAAAGCATAACACCTACATACATTTATAAATAATATGCCAATTAGTAGTTTGCACAATTTTGGATATAAGTTTTGTCTCGATATGACATTCAGTTTAGTAAATAATAGTCAAAATATGGAACACTCAAAAGGGACATTAATAAAATAACGAAATTTTAATTTGCTCGTGAACCAACGCTTTTATGGTTAGGATTTTTATGAAACAAATTCATTCTTAAGTTTTATAATACTGTACCGAAAAAACATTACACTCCACACACATTTTTTAACCAACACTCGCGATATATTTTTTAACATAATACATTTAATATAAAATACCTCTCATTCATTAAACAGATGTGCAGATCTTTACTAATTCGGAACTTAGACCATCAGAACACAATTAAATTCTTAACAGAAAATAAACAACCGAATTCCTTTTCTTTCAGGAGTTTCTTCAAAGTTCATCATTTATTCATCATATACTACTAGAGATGGGCCGAGTACTCGGTTGATACTCGGTACTCTGCGTACTCGGCGGGTTTTTTGATACTCGTACTCGGCCGATTAACTCAGTTTGAATGCCGGGTATACTTTGTTTAAGAAAAGCAATATATTTAAGTATTTCCATTCCCAAATTCGGGATCTTTTACGTGAAGTCATTGTGTCAACAATCACTTGAAAGGAAACTCCATAATAATGAAATACCATTTATTTTCAGATCATATATTACACATTATAAAGTAGTGATCAGTTGAATACATCTTACCTTAATAATTTCTCGTATTACACTCACAAAACACGAATACGATTCTCCGCACTATGAAAGTAAACTTGATGCACGTCTTAACACCTTAGCTCCGTAATACAGAATGCCCGAGCCGGTCGCCCCACTCTATGACAACGGGTCTTGTCCGGAGTGGGGAATAACGGATAACTTGTTTTAGCGATATCGTCACCGTTATAATGTTGCCGTTTTTTGAAAAATTAGTGTTGCTATTTAATTAAATAATGTTACTAAATAATCTTGAATATGTAAATACATAATTCTTAAATATAAAACGCTAACAGCTCGGCCATTCTGCAATAGCGGGTCCCTCCGCTATATGAGGTTCTATATACTTAAATAACTATATACGGTTTTATCGCGTTTCTTAATTTATTTTAATACCTGACGTTTCAAAACATTTTTTAAGTGTCTATGGTCTTTCTACACTAGCTTAAATATTTCATTACTTCCTATCTTGAATCAACATTCTGAGGTTAAATAAAAAGAAATAAACAGCATAGATGTACTTTTACAGATAGTATATTATTACATAGATAATATTTCAATTTATAGGGTTTTCTAATGACAGTAATTCGAGACCAATGGTAAATTATTTATCAGTTTTGTAAATCATTTTACTAATCACATCAGTGTAAGTGTACTGTATATCTGTTGATTTTATCAAAACACTAATCATATATTACAAAACAAGCTGCAGTATAATACTATTAAAAATAAAAATCAAATAAAAAATTTAGTTTTGTGAAATTTCAGAACAGTCATCGTCATCTGATTCTGTAGTAACTATGTCCCTATCAAACATAAGCCAAGGCTTTAATTTATCTACTGCTACGATATTTTCATACCTACGTTGGCCACGCTTGCGAGTTAACGGCGTATCCTCTACTAAATAACGGTCACTGGGTAAAACTTTACTAATTCGATAAGGGCCCTGGAATTTAACGGCGAGTTTTTTGGATTTTCCGTCGCTGGGCACTTCTCGTTTTAGGCTTACCAGGTCACCACAGTTGAAACTAACCTTAAGCCGCTTTGAATCAAATCTACTCTTATCTTTGTTTTGTTGTTCTGCTATGCGCTTACATGCTTCTTTTCGTACCTGGTCTATATTACCTAACGGCGTATCTCTTGTGTCGTCTATCATTTCGCTCAGAAAATTTTCAGAACCACTGTTAATATTGAACCCGAATAGTAGTTCTGACGGACTTTTACCGGTTGTTTTATGTATAGTTGTATTAATACCTATCTGGATGTTGCTAATATGATCGTCCCACCCCTTGTCATCTTTATTATCGACTTTAGATGCCAGTGCCCCGAGGATAGTTCTATTATAGCGTTCGCATTGCCCATTGGCTCGGGGTGTTGCTACGGCGTTCAGAATATGTTTTATGCCCATTTCCTTTGTAAATGCGTTGAAGGTACTGCTCGTAAATGATGTGCCTCTATCTGTTATTAGCCTAGATGGTGCGCCGAAGTACGTTATATGTTCACGAAGTGCTTTTATAGAGGAGGAACTTTTTGTATTACGGACAGGTTTAATATTGACGTATTTAGTAAATCCATCCACGATCACCAAAAGATAACAATTACCTTTTTTGCTACGAATAAATGGCCCTAAATGGTCAGCGTGAATGGTGTGGAATGGGACATTTACTTTTGGAATAGGGTGTAATTCGCCATACTGTTTCCCAGTTATGTCCTTATTGCGTGCGCATTCTAAACACGATCGGACATATTTTTTAACAAATTTTCTCATTTTCGGGAACCAATATACTTGTTGAATACGCGCGAGTGTTTTATCGAATCCGAAATGTCCTAGATCATCGTGATTCATCTTTGTTATTTGCCATCGTACGCCGCGAGGCACTACCCAGCGAATATCACCGTCACCTTTACCTACGATTCGATAGACCTTCCCGTTCTTCAATTTGTAGTCTTTTAATACTTCATTAACCTTTTCAGACTCAGGATTGCATAAGATCTCTTTAATGTGTGATACCTCGTCATCACTGCTTTGTACAGTGATGATCCAATCGTCCGTCCCAACATTAAGCACGTCTAGTACGTGTGGCTGTTCTCCAGCTTCAACTACCGGATTTCTGCTCAACGCATCTGCATGGCTCATCTTACAACCAGGTCGGTATTCTACTTCGCAATCAAACTCCTGGAACTGTACCCACCAACGCGCTATTCGCGGGATAAGGTCCCTTTTTGACATTGTCGTTCGAAGAGCGTTACAGTCCGTAAAAATCTTAAATGGGATACTAATTAGGTAAACGCGAAATCTATTTAAGGACGATACTACGGCCAGAGTCTCGAGTTCAAACGAGTGAAGCTTTTGTTCGTCTGGGGTGGTTTTTTTACTATAGTAAGAGACGGGTCTCAGCAATCCAAGATCATCCTTTTGCAGTAAGATTCCACCAATACCGAACTTGCTAGCGTCGGTATGGACTTGAGTTTCTCTTTTGGGGTCATAAAGTGCAAGTAGCGGCCTTTGTGTTAGATTGGATTTAATAATTTCGAAAGCCGTATCTTGATCAGGGCCCCACTTCCAGCCAGCATTCTTTTTAAGGAGGTCAGTTAGTGGCCTAGCTATTGTTGCAAAACCCTGGACGAATCTTCGAAAAAAACTTGCCAGTCCTATGAATTGTTGTAGTTCGCGCTGACTTTTAGGAACAGGGAATTTAGAAACCGCTTCTGTCTTTCTTTCGCCTGGTTTGATACCTTCGGCGTTTATTTCAAATCCCAGAAACTATGCTATCCATGAAGAAATGACATTTTGAGAGTTTCAAGGTAAGTCCTCCCTGTCGTAGGAGAGACAGAACCTCTTCCAATCTGTTAAGACCTTCTTCAAACGAAGAGGACGGGATCAAAATATCGTCCATGTATATAAGTGCGTACTTAATTTTTGCCTCCGCCAGAATCTTATTAATAGTCCTTTGGAACACAGCCGGTGCGTTAACTAGCCCAAAAGGGACCCTCGTATACTGGTACTGACCTTCTGGAGTAATGAAAGAAGTCTTATCTTGAGATTGTTTCTCAATAGGGATCTGGTAATAGCCTGAAGCTAAATCTAAGGATGTAAAGAGTTTGTTTCCAGCAAGTCTGTCGAGTTGGTCATCAATTAACGGTAATGGATAATGATCCTTTTTTGTACGTTTATTCAGTGCTCTGTAATCAACGCACAAGCGTTTCTCACCAGTTTTCTTTTTGACCAACACGATAGGGCTCGCGTATGGTGAGGAAGATTCTTCGACTATGCCCGCATCAAGCATTTCCTTCACCATTTCACGTACTAAAGTCCTGTCACCATAGGACATGCGATATGGTCTATAAACTACTGGTTCGGTGTTATCCAGCTCGATGACCATTTCGCCAGCAGTGGTAAATCCCAAATCGAGTAAACCAGTAGAAAAGCAATCTCCGAATTTCGAAAGTAGGTTGTGTAGTTCTAGTCTCTGTTCAGCAGTAATTTGACTACCGTAATGAATAGTTTTATCGATTTCAGGTTCATCAAATGATACTGAGTGTACGCCGATTTCATTTGTTATTGGGATAGCTCATGTAAACAATGAACCGCGTTTAAAAGTAATTGGGTTTTCACTGATATTTTGTATGAGCAGACACCCTTCACCCTTTTTTAACTTATACTCGCCCGGGAGTAAATAGTGTTCGTTACCTACATTGCCCCTAATGGTACCATTTACGTACACTGAACCTGTGTGATCTGTACGGGATTCTACCGAAATTCTAATGAGTTCGTTTGGAGGGCACGTCACGTCATTACGGACAAGTAAAAAGATTTTTTGTTCATGTATCTTCTCGAAAACGATTTGGTCAGATGTCTTCACAATAATTATATTAGGCTTTTCAGTGAACGAGTGACCCAGCAATACAGGGTATTTGATAGAATCGTTATCAACGACAAGTAGCTCTATTTCTTCTTCTATCCCTTGTACGCGAATATCAACATTACACCTACCCAGAGGACACACGCGATGACCGCCAATACCCCTTAAAGTAGGTAAGTTATCGCGAGAGAGGTTTATATTCAGCAGTTTAGCTTCAGATTCTTTTATTAAGGTACATTGACTTCCTAAATCTACCAGGCATATTAATGGATGGTTATTGATTTCAATCTCAAAAATATATTTTTGGTTAGAGGAATCCGCCTCATCCAAAACTGCTATCTGTTTTTCAGTATCAGTACTATTGGGATCTCCTCGTCGTTCAGTTTGATTATTATTTTGAGGTTTAGATCTACAGTAAAGCTCTAAATGCCCTAGCCTACCACACAACGTACATTTGGCGGCTGGTTTACTGCATCTAAAGCTTTTATGTCCATTTTCGTTACAATTATGGCATATGAAATTGGAAATTTTCTTTGTATTTGTCTCTTCCCGTGTTTTATCGCCGATTGTGGCCAACCTTTTCCCTCGTGCCAACCTATCGTTAGTATCTCGACTGGTTCCGGGCTTAACAGTTTTGAAATATTTTAAAACCTGTTCTGGTTCACGGAAATTAGCTGCTTGGGCTCCAATCCTAGCTGCACGATCTTCTACACCGTGCAAAATACAGTCTACCGCTTTACGCCCCGTAATACCGCACCTATTCAAAAGATTTATTTTCATGTAATAGTATTGTTCTAACGAATCACCGTAACGCGCTCGCTTTGCCAACATATCGGTTAATAACTACGCATAGTCCTGCCTACAGGGAAATGATTCAATAAGCTTTCTCTTCCATTCAGTCCAGGTAAAAAGTACAGAGTCTAGACCTTGGTACCATTGCTTAGCTACGCCAGTTAATTTCGGGAGAGAAAAGTGAATGATTTCACGTTCATTCCACCCATAAATATCTGCGCACTCTTCTACCTTAGTTAACCACGTAATTATCGTCTGGTCTTTAGACATTGGGTCAAATTCAGGGACTACGTTTGTCAGAGAAAGCTTATTGCTGGAATGTCCCTTTACATCAGTAAGTATGTCTAAAAATTTATTAAGTATACTATTAGTATTGAGTTTGTCGTCAGTCGTTAGGTCTCGTCTCGGGTAACGCAGTGGAGATCGTGACCGCCTCCGTTTAAACAGGTGCTTAACAGGAGTATCATAACCATCATTACTATCACGGTGTGGACGCCCTCCTATCCGTACGCTCTGTTTATCATAAAACTGACGGGTTCCTACAGACGGTGGACTAAAGGAGTCGGTTCTGTTCCTACATTCACCTTGTCGTACACGCCGCTCCGGTCGACCGGCGAGGTTGTTTTTATTTTATTTTTATTTTACTTTAATAGGTACACAAAACAGACATTTTACAAAGTTGCATTATAAGTAACATTATCTTAATAGATACTTCTACATATTGTGATCAAGTAAAATTGTTCAAAAAACTTGTGTACACAGCATGATCAATTTAAACTTCTGAGTCTTATTAACAGTTAAAAAGGAGTACTCGATTTTAAATTTTTGATTCTTAAGTTTAAGAGAACATTCAAAGCAATGTGGTTAACATAGAACAGAATATACATGTAAAACGTAGTATTGATAACAATTTTAAGGGCATAATTTATGAACGTAATTTCTGAATTGTCTATAACCTAGTCCAAAGATATCAAAACCGTCAAGTTTAGCATCATTGTATGATCTACACATAACATATAATGGGTTATTGTGGGAGACGTTATTCTTGGCAAGTGGAACAGTGAAAGTATTAGGATATCGAATACGATTATAAGTATTAAGATTTATTTGCATTAATAGTTCAGGACAGTCAATCATTGAATGAATTAATTTATATAGATAAAGCAGACTATTTCTTTGTCTTCTAGAGATCAAGGAGGACATTTTAAAATAGCTTAATTTGCTGTCATAGGTTTCTAGTTTTCTATGTAAACCAAATCTCCGAGAAATCGAAGTCAAACATTGCTTCTGGACACGTTCAATATTGTCCTGGTGGACTTTATAATAAGGTGACCATATAATTGATCCATACTCTATTATTGGACGTACCATGATTGAAAATAAATAAGTCAGAGTAGAAGGTTTTTTAAAGTCCTTTGATATACGTAGCAAAAATCCATTTAACTGGTTACACTTCGTAATGACCTGATTGAAGTGAGAACGGAAAGACAGCTGATAGTCAAAAATTACACCCAAATCTCTGGCTTCAAGTTTGCGCTCTAATTCCTGACCATTGATAATGTACCGATGATTATATTTAGGGTTTCTAGTACAGAATGAAATTATAAAACACTTATCAATATTTAAAAACATAGAATTAGAAACACACCAATTATAGACTGTATCTAAATCATTTTGTAGTATAGCACAATCATCAACATCAGAAACAGAGCGAAAAATTTTTAAATCGTCAGCATAAAGTAGACAGTTGCTATTTATTTCATCAATAAGGTCATTTATAAAAACTATAAATAGTAATGGTCCCAATATTGAACCCTGTGGAACCCCAGAGGTTACATTTATAGGGCCAGACTTAAAGCCCTTGATAGCAACTATCTGACTTCTATTGGAAATATAAGATTCGATCCATCGCAAAAGAGATCCATGAATTCCTAATTTAGATAATTTCTTAATAAGAAGAGGATGATTCACTTTGTCAAAGGCCTTCGAGAAGTCTGTATTTGCAGAGTCCACTTGAAGACGTTTGTCAAAAGCATTACATATGTAGGACTTGTAAACTAATAAATTGCTAACTGTAGAGCGACCTGTTACAAAACCGTGCTGGAATTGCGATATACACTGTTTAAAATGATTAAAGAGAAAAGGATAGACAAGAGACTCAAAAAGCTTGGCGATACATGATAAAATGCTTATTGGCCGATAATTTTCACACTTGGTTCTATCTCCGGACTTAAATATAGGGACAATAAAGCTAGTTTTCCAATAATCAGGAAAACGACCAGATTTAAGCGATTTATTAAATAATATCTCTAAAGGAACACTTAATTCCGTGGCACAAGTTTTTATAAACCTGGCCGGTAATGCATCGGGGCCAGCACCTTTATTCGGATCAAGCTTTTTGATTCCCAGAATGATGTCTTCACGTGAAATAATAATATCATTTAAAGTTACTTGACTAGAAATATGTTCAACATTAGTAGAACAATCGGTAGGTAATTCATATACTGATTTGAAATATTTAGCAAACAGTTCGCACACACTGTGAGCATCCGAGGCTGAGTCAGACATATGTGACATATTTTGCGGAATAGAATTCGAAACTTTCTTGCTATTAACGTACTGCCAAAAGACCTTGACATTCTTACGAAGATCATTTTCTGTTGAATTCACATATTGCTTATAGCATTCTTGTATCATTTTCTTGCTTCTAAGACGTAAAAGGTCAAAAGTGTCGTAGTCTCTAGGATTACCGTATTTTTTAAATTTACGATGATATTTATATGGTTGTCATCTATAGTTGTAACTTGTTCCCGTAGACCTTTATTGGAGTTATGCCCTCGTGACCGATTAATTAGCCCCAGTATTGGAGAAGGTTCTCTGCTCCGTGACCTAGTTTTGGAACGCTCGCGGGTTTGTCTGTAACTGTGGCTCCCCTCCGCTCTTTCATATGACTGAGTGGACGAGTGCTTGCGGCTTTGCCTATCGTTAACCAGACTCCCTTCCGCTCTCTCAAGTGACTGAGTGGATGTGCGTTTGCGGCTTTGCCTATAATTAACCAGGCTCCCTTCCGCTCCCTCGCATGAATGAGTTAATTTGCGTTTGCGACTTTGCCTGTTAGTGGCCAGGCTCCCTGCCGCTCCCTCGCAATATTTAATTAAAGAACGCTTACGGACTTGTCTGCTGCTGATCAGGCTCCCATCCGCTCCCTCGTTCTCGTCGGACCGGCGCCGTGGAGTCTGCCTCACGTTAGCCGGATCACCCTCCACATTGTAGCGGCCGTCCACATCTCCATCAGAAGATGAACTCTCCATCTGAATATTAAATATTAATTGTAATTGTTTTATGTTATAAATAAAATAAATTAATAATCATTATTTATTCACAACAGCATTGGAATGTCATCTATGTAGTTGAAAAATTGTGTTAGTAATTAAATTAAATGAAATTCAATATAAATTCAGGCCTCTTCCTTAATTGAGTCGTGTATTCAAGTTTAACTGATCAGTTGAAAAGAAACATGAGATTACGTCGTTATTTATATACTTCAGTACTACACACAACAGATATTTTACAATTCAGTACAAGTTTTCTTACTAACAGTGGCAATCAAAGCATATGCTGAAATGAGACAAAGTATCGTATCTCATGATGCGTATATGGAAACGAAACATATAGATACAAAAACGAAATGGCTGTCACACTTAATATCAACCGTTCTGGTCAATAATAAATGTAGGGTTTTATAAAAAAAATAGAATGAAAGAAAATCAACAAAATAAGAGTATATAGAAACCCTTGTTTGAATAAAATATTTAAATTTGAAACCAACGGTAAGCAAACGTTAAATTTACTTTTTGGAAGCTATTCAAGATTACAATGAATTTAAAACTGACATAATATGGTACATCATTAGTAGGAGTCACCCTTAGTTATTAACGTACAATGGATAAAAGATGTGGGCGGGATAAACGGAAAACAAAGAAAAGAAGAGAAAAAAAAAAGAAAAATATCTCCGCTTATCCCACTTCTGAGATGAAAGGAAACTCCATAATAATGAAATACCATTTATTTTCAGATCATATATTACACATTATAAAGTAGTGATCAGTTGAATACATCTTACCTTAATAATTTCTCGTATTACACTCACAAAACACGAATACGATTCTCCGCACTATGAAAGTAAACTTGATGCACGTCTTAACACCTTAGCTCCGTAATACAGAATGCCCGAGCCGGTCGCCCCACTCTATGACAACGGGTCTTGTCCGGAGTGGGGAATAACGGATAACTTGTTTTAGCGATATCGTCACCGTTATAATGTTGCCGTTTTTTGAAAAATTAGTGTTGCTATTTAATTAAATAATGTTACTAAATAATCTTGAATATGTAAATACATAATTCTTAAATATAAAACGCTAACACACTGATCAGGTACTACACACAGTCAATCGTTAATTAACAAACTTTTTCAATTATTTATCTACTATGACGCGCAACGTGACGTGTTTGTTTGCAAACAATCAAGCGACTAGTAGTTGAAAGGCGTTTGCGGGGTGAGGGGTGTATCAACGCGAGCCGACGTCTCGACCGGCGCGAACCTGTTTGTACTGGCTTACGCGCGCGAAATGGGAATTTGATCGAACCGAGTTACTCGGAGAGTACTCGGTTGAAAAAAAATTGAGCCGAGTAAAACTCGGTACTCGTTACTCGGCAAAAGTGTTACTCGGCGCATCTCTAATATTCACCAAATTAATATTTAACTAACTTGGTACTAATAGGCTTAAAAAAAAGAATCATTAAATCGGTTCACAAGTGGCGAAAATATCGCGTAACAAACATTCAAAAAAATAAATAAAACATACGGATCGAATCGATAACCTCCTTCTTTTTTTGAAGTCGTCGGTGAAAATTGCGTCTTTTATTGATCGGGCAGACGTATTTGTCGCAGAGCAGCCGGCTCGTATTAACAACGTGTAGGGACAGGACTTGAGAAAAACACTTTCTTCGTTTATACAATATATTACATACACATTAAAGTAATGGAGCTATTTGGAACTGAAACAGGACGGACAGAATCCGAACGAGGGGCAGTTTTTTAAATTCGATCGTCAATTTTAGAAAAATACGTCTAAAGTGAACGAATTTGCTAGAACAATAACGTTTCGTCTCAACCATAGACGCGCCGGGGAGACAGCGACTAACGAGGGAAAGTACAAAAATTCGTCGGTATGATAGGAACCGAAGCCTTGCATTGATTCCCACCGAGTGTGGTGAGGCGGGGCGTCCCTTGCTATACGTCACAGAATTAATATAAGTATTACATAGAGAACGGAATCTCCTAAGATTCCGCGCAATAAGCGTCTCCGTCCCCCGACCCCGCACCTCTCCCCCGTTGTCGCCTTGTCGAGACGGCTGCAAGCGCCTGCAGCTGCCCGCTAAACACCCTCCACACAGAGCGATCAAGGGAGGTGCGGGGTCGGGGGACGGGGACACATATTGCGCGGGATCTTGTGTATGTGTCTAGGTGTAGAGCCGGAGCGTGCCGTCGGCGCCGGCCGCCAGCAGCCACGGCTGCGTCGGGTGCCACGCCAGCTGCAGCACGCGCGGGCCGTCCTCGGCCTCGGCTTCGGCCTCGGCACTCGGGCCGGCCTCGGCCTCGTCGCGCGGGCTCCGCTCGATCACGGCCGCGCCCGGCGCCGGCAGCTGCTTCAGCGGCACCAGAAGCGGGTTTTGCAGCAGGTCGCTGCAACACACGACGGACGTTACATGAGACTTCTAAATACTCAGAAGTTGAATACGTAAAGAAAACGTGCCGCAACCCAGAACCGAAAGATTTAAATTCCGTATCTGTTTTGTTGTTATTTGGCAAATGCAGATATAGGCAAATACGACCATCCACAATAACAAATACACAAACATTTGTCACGTAAGAAGGCAAAGACAAAAAACACAATGGACGCATGTCTACTTGCAGCAGGATTTTATTTTAATTTTTAATAGTATTGCTTTTCCATCCAAGTTTCGACCTCGTCTATGGTTGCTTAACCTGTAAAAGCGTGGTCACCCATCCAATTAGTAAAACGCCCACATTTGCTTAACCTATAAAAGCGTGGTCACCGATCCTATTAGTAACCACGCCCACATTTGCTTAACTTATAAAAGCGCGGTCACCCATCCTATTAGTGATCTGATCACGCCCGGTGTTTCTTTACCTGTTTAAATGCGGTCACCTATCCAAGTTTCGATCACACTCATGGTTGCTTAATCTGTAAAAGCGCGGTTACCGATCTTATTAGCGACCACACCCGGAGTTGCTTAACTTGTAAAATCGTGGTTACCCATTCTATTCGTGACTGCGTCCATGGGTGTTTAACTTTTAAAAGCGCAGTCACCCGTGCCAGCTTTGACCACACCCATGATTCCTTTACTAGTGTACGAGGTAATCGAACAGCAATTTAATCCATTCAGCATGTCAGCATTTTAAGTTATGACGATAGTTAGGCAGTAACTGATTTAGTAGGTAACAACCAGCCGCTCGGCGTGTACCCTCCCACCATTTCTAACCATTTTAAATAAACCATTAAGTTTTAACCATTCAAATAACCATTTTATTCGTCCTCCATCTTTCACAAAAAAACCATTTCATGTAGCAGCGAGTCTCATACGTTAGGGTGACCTGCTGCAATCTGTGAAAGCGTGGTCACGGTTGCTTAACCTGTAAAAGTGCAGTAACCCATCCCATTAGTGACCACGCCCATAGTTGCTTAACCTGTAAAGCGTGGTCACCCATCTTATTAGTGACGTCGCCTAGAGTTGTTTAACCCTTAAAAGCGCGGTTATCCATGTTATAAAATGTGTTTTAGCGACCGCTCAGTACTTGTTCGTCCTATGTCCGTACATGAAAACGGTGCGTGGACTTATGAATACGGCCATTGTGTAAACGGTTTATTAGCGTATTTGCCTATTGGACTTGTTTGGTTTGCTCGTTTGGTGTTGGCCTTATTTGTAAACGTTTGCCAAAGATGGCAAGCATGAAGCGTGCGGGTACCTGTAGACTTGTCCGTGCGAGACGCAGACGTAGCGGTCGTCGCCGGCGGTGGCGAAGAGCGGGTACCGCGCGTGGAAGGCGGCGCCGCGCACCGCGCGCCCGTGCAGCCGCAGCGTCTGGTACGGCCGCGCCGACAGCTCCAGGTCGAACCTGACGGGCAGTGTTAGCTGCTCTAAACGACTCACTCGCTAAACGTCTCTTTCTCATAATGCCTCTTTTGCGGAATGTCTCTTTCGCAAAATGCCGCGACAGGGACTTAGAATAAAATTTCTGTTTTCAAAGCAAAATCATTTGTAAATTTATAGAGCAAACATATCATGATGTAATAATTTTAGTGCCTAAAGGAGTTGTTTCACGAATATATGGGGCCCCGGCCTGGACATTGTACATGTATAATTTAAACTACATTATTAAATGAAAGTGATTTAAGTGACATTTTGGCTCATTCTGGCTTAAATAATTGGTGAAAAAGCATTAAATACACATAAGCACAGAGTACTTTTGTATATACTGAAATAGAGACCTATCTTCGCGGTGTGAAGCGGAAATAAATTTTGCAATGCATAACTAACGCCATCTGTTATTTTTAGTAAGGATTAGATATATATATCTATACCACGAAGCCGTCTATGGTATACCTACTTTATAGTTTACCTACGTATGATGTTTTTGTTCTGGGAGATAAACCTGCCATACTTCACAATGTTTATGTAATTACTCCAAAGAGACAATTAATGGAGATGGCAGTCACACAATATTTTGGGATATAAATAATTAAGTACATAAACAATGCGAAATAGGCTCAAAATGAAAGCCTTATTTAAAATGTAATGAAAATCAATTATATTATCAAATCACACGATCATCGCAGAATATACATGGTTGAAATGACAAAACATATCCAAAATATAACACAGTTCTATTTGTCTCAGCACATACTTTATATATTTAGTAAGTTTTCTTGATTTTTGTTTCACACCAAAGTTCACATCACAACATTACAAACTAGTACCTACAAGTTTAAAACTTTATCGGTGTTGCCATTTACAGATATAGAAATTGTACCAAGACAAAATTGACGTTGATGTAATTTTACGGACATTTGTCTTTTTATGGTTTGTTAAATGTTTTTTTAGTTAAAATCATATTTATTGGTTTTATTTTCACCCTCATTTGTATCGAATTATATTTTTTTTATTATTAAAATCTACTATCGTTAAAAAATGAGTAAGTAACTAGAGACATCTTTTCAAATTCTATTGAACTATTTAGTTACTTTTACTAGTTATGCCATCTGTTATTTCTAGTACGAACTTATTTTATATGACCAAATAAAATGATCTTGGTTTATATAAGGATCATACAAAGATAGAATACATTTTGAATCGATATCATTATACATCATAATTCCTACTTTGTTGTACTAACATTAACCCCTCTGCACATAAGATAGGCAACACAACACGCTCCATAATAATCTTTCCTCTGACAGTGACATTGACATTTAAAATAAAACCTACCTTAAAAATAGAGATGAGTCGTTCGCGATTGAACGAATCAAAAGGAACGGGTCATTAGTTCGTCACGACCCACTCGTTCACTTCTACAAAAATGATTCGGTCGTTCGTTTCTGGCTTTTTTTTTTTACTTCGGCCGGCTTGTGTCGAATCGATCACGGCGAACGAAACGAACCGTTTCGTTCGCGATCGATTTAGCTCACCTCACACTCACTGACAGACCCGCGGCTACATGCGAACGAACGGAGCGACACTGCGACAAGATGTTTGAAAACCGAATGTTTACGAAAGTTCACATAAAAATGCAAGAGTCTATTTTTGCTTACTTATTTTTACTTAGATATAAACACTTTCTAGTGTTTTCTTCATACAAAAAACCGTTATTTTAATGTCTCTGCGTTTGAAAAATGGCACCACAGTATCTATTCGCTCGCGATCGGAAGCCGCTAACCATTGTTTCGTAAGAAAACCAATCAATCGATTGAATGGGTCGAAAGACCCGGGTCGCCTACTGAACGGTTCAGTATTGATTGAGATCCTAAAGATTGAACGAACGACACATGTCTACTTAAAAATAAAGATAGATGTTGAACTACAGAAGTGTCATTTTGAAACGCAGAATTACCTAAACTAATGGTTTTTCCATATATGCTTCGGCCGCATTTATGCCTATCGCTCCGAATCAATTCGCGGCGAATCTTCGTACGTTTTGTACACTAAAAAGTTATAGCGATAAAGCGCTGGTCACACTAGCGGCTTTGTGATTTTTCACGAAATATCTAGCAATAATCCAAGATGAAGTCCTCTACGTCTTTTAAATATGGACGACGACTTTTTTTACTTTTACACGTGTGCTAACAATTACAAAATGCATTTAATGAAACCTAAAAAAAACATAGAAAGAAATACCTAAAAATTTTAACACCATTTTATCGTTCCACTCCATTTTTACGCATTAACTGAAAATTTTTAGTATTTTTTAAATTATTGTTAGATTTTTCCTCGATTTTGTAAAATATGTACAATGTGCAGGCCGGATCTCCTTTACTTATGTATACCAAATAAAAAAAAATATCGAAAGGTATCAAAAATTTTAAACACATTCAAAATATAGATTGAATATTGAAAACTGTCAGTTATAACCACAGATATTACGTAGACATTACTATCTTCTCTATGGCACTTACGTTTGTTAATAAATTAACCATTGCACCGAATTAAAATATTTTTATCTTTTTCTAAATGATAATAAAATCAGTTTAATATTAAAATGTCAAACAAATAAATTTTGCCATTGAAATTTACTTCAGCTATCAAGTATTACGAATAAAATATATGTTTAATAATAAATCTCTCTCGCGACATTTTGCGAAAGAGATATTGTACGAAAGAGACATTCTGCGAAGGAAACATGAGAAAGGGACGTTTTACGACTAGGGGACATTTTGCGAAAGATAAGTTTTGCAATTGAGCCGTGTAATATTCCTCATGTCGATTGGCTAGGCTTACACACGTGATTAGACTGACCAGAGGCACTTGCGGTCGTAGGAGGCGACGAGCAGGTGGTCCCCGCCGGGGTGCACGGCCAGCGCGGAGATCCACTGCGCGCCCGGCTGCAGCTTGCGCACCAGCTCCTGCTTCACCAGGTCGTACACGCGCACCACGCGCTGCGTCTGCAACACCACCGCCGACGCTCAATTTCCGGACGACAACTTCTAGAACCACAGTAGAGAACGAAACTCGTGTGTCATGTCTGTCGAAATGAGCGAGGCCCGTCACATACATACGGAATTCCGAATGATGCGTACGATAAAACACCGTTCTGAATGCATGCCTTTCATAGATTTTGTATGGGTCTCACCAAACATACGTTCATACCACAATTCCTTACGGAATACGTTCGTAGTGTTGTCAGGTCGGCCCAAAGGGGCCAATATCGGCCTTTTTTAAATAGTGTCAGCCTTTGGCAGCTATCGTCGTTTTGTGGGCCTTTCCTCGCCATTAATAAAATCTACAGACTACCGATAGTTTAACCAATATTATCGATAGCATTGATAGCTGTTTTAGCGTAATACTATTGATAACCAACAGTACTATTGACAGTATCGACAGGTCTATCGATAGTTTGGAATTTTCGATGTACACTATCGATTGTAAAACCATCGATTTTTCAGCAACACTAATTTTATTTAGATGGAGAGACCGACAGCTAAAAACAGAAAATATAGACCGCTAGAAACAGTATAGAAGTATAGAATTAAACATTAATATTAATACACGCTAATTAAAAGAGACAATAAATCTTCTTAAAAGAAAATTGACCAAGAGTTAGTGATACCAAATAACTTGTAAATATTTACAAGAACGCATGAATAGTGAAACAAACGCAATAATCGGAAATGAGATTACTATGTTACTGGAGCAAAATAAATGTTCGTAAAGTAACCGTTTAGATGCCTGAAGTAAATAAGTCAATGTTGACAGTTTTGGAAATATTATTAATGCTTAACTTGTTCCTCATTTTAACCTAAATTAATATTATTACACACGACATATTGAAACTTGTTTTAACCGTTAAGCAACCATAAGGTTTAAGCAAAATGAAGTTTTTTATTTCAATTTCTTGCAAAATGTCAGCCTTTTTCAACAAAGCTTTCGACCATTTTGATTTATGAGCTGGCAACACTGGCGCTCAGAGCGTAAGTGAACGTTTGCACTCAATGCCTGCCGTCTCTCGACTGAGCCGAGTAATTCCGTACGGAAAAAGCCGTATGCGTGTGGTAGACGTTCGGGATTCCGTCTGAATGTGACGGGCCTGATGCACACTGACCGCCACGAAGATGAGCGGCTTGGTGGGGTGGAAGAGCGCGCACTGCACGAGCCCGCGCGCGCGGCTGAAGGGCAGCTGCGAGGCGCGGCGCGACACCTGGTGCACCACCACCGCGCGGGAGGCCGCCTCGCGCAGCGTCACGCACACGTAGTCCCCGCGCGCGTGCCACGACACCTGCACACACCACACACACACTTGAGCGACACTCTGTCCGGACAATTACAGCCAGTCAATTGACTCCGTAGGTAGGTTCGCTTCGCTAGACGACAGGGTCTCAGAAGGGACGCTGCGGCTACTCACGTGCGAAACCGGCCGGAAGTGCGTGACGGCGAGCTACTCACGTGCGAGACGGGCCGGAAGTGCGTGACGGCGAGCTACTCACGTGCGAGACGGGTCGGAAGTGCGTGACGGCGAGCTACTCACGTGCGAGACGGGTCGGAAGTGCGTGACGGCGAGCTACTCACGTGCGAGACGGGTCGGAAGTGCGTGACGGCGAGCTACTCACGTGCGAGACGGGCCGGAAGTGCGTGACGGCGAGCTACTCACGTGCGAGACGGGCCGGAAGTGCGTGACGGCGAGCTACTCACGTGCGAGACGGGCCGGAAGTGCGTGACGGCGAGCTACTCACGTGCGAGACGGGCCGGAAGTGCGTGACGGCGAGCTACTCACGTGCGAGACGGGCCGGAAGTGCGTGACGGCGAGCTACTCACGTGCGAGACGGGCCGGAAGTGCGTGACGGCGAACTACTCACGTGCGAGACGGGCCGGAAGTGCGTGACGGCGAACTACTCACGTGCGAGACGGGCCGGAAGTGCGTGACGGCGAACTACTCACGTGCGAGACGGGCCGGAAGTGCGTGATGGCGAGCCGCACGCCGCGTCGCCACTCGTCGTCACTGACAACGTCCCATTGCACGCACGACGACGTACGCTCGTCCACTGCACATACACAACACTGTCATTACACAGCCTGTATTATGATGATTGGCATTCATTTTACTTGTTAATATATTTACATAAAGAATATTTTGTGCGGTTACAAAACTACAAATAAAAAATACCAAAGTATTAAATCACATCAAGTCGTACACTTAGTGTTATGAATGACCACGCTACTGCGAACTCCCACACAACTGAGCAGCGCAGGCGGCCGGCATACAAAAGTAGACTGTAAATTGAGTGCATAAGGTTTAAACTCGAATGGAGAAGGAAGTGTCACGCAACCATTTAAAAACGATGACGCGCCGAAATTGTCATTTATAATTTCAATGATAGTGAAATACCGTATTTTAATTTTCTTTTTTAACTTAAGCAGTTCGAAGACAGGTAAGTTTACATGGAAGTGAGCAGTATTGAGTCTCACTGTTTTTGGTGTGCGGCGGCGGGTCCCGCAGCAGCTCGTCCGTCCTGTCGGCCACGCGGTGCGCGCCCACGCCGGCGCCGGGGTTGACGAGCAGCAGCCGGCGGCCGGCCGCGGCCGCCACGAGGCTGAGCCCGGCGGCCGGCGTCCAGGCCGCGGCCGCCACGCCGGCCCGCGCCGCGCACAGCTCGACGCTGCGCAGGCAGCGGCCCGTGCTCGTCTCCCACACTGCGGCACAATAGTGCACGAGTGTTAATACTACAATACTGCAGGGGGCGGGAAGTATGCCATTGCCGGACGAGTGCTTTTTAACGCCAACCGTCAGCGAGGCCTTCACAATAATTACGAGTCCGGCGACGCCATTCCCGCCGAGGCATGTATGTATACTGCTTTTCTTAATAAATTTGAGGAAATATGTAAAGAAATAACCAACTAGGTATGCAAAATATTTACCGACAGCAATTAATGTTCACTGCAAAGAGTATAAAATCAATCACTACGTGGTTTGACACAAAGGAAACTGCTTTCCCACGTTTTACAGGGTACCTCTAAGGGTGCCGTCGTCTCCGCCGGACACGATGTACTGGCCGCTGGGGTCGAAGCCGGCGCTGCGCACGAGGCCGCGGTGGCCGCGCAGGCGCAGCGCCTCGCCCGTCGGGAACGGCTGCAGCTCGCGCGGCGACGGCAGCACAGGCACCAGCTCCTCCGGCCTGATCGTCAGCTGCGCACACGCATACATTCCTTTATATACACCCATGCTATAAATCTGTATATAAAGTTTCTGAAACTTATTGCCAAAACGAGTTTATTAGAAAAGTCAAATCAAAAAACCCCCGGCCAAAACTGTCACGAACGCCATATAGTCATCTAGTGAGGAATAGCGGAACTACTAACTAGTTCCGCTATTATAGCGCCATCTATATTTTCTAAGGGAAAGCCCTGACTTTCAAGCTGTTACCGCAAAGGAATTTGCTTTCACGGTATAAATACCGCATCGAAATAAATCCATCCGTACGAGTGCTTCAACGCCACACACAGACAAACAGACTTTAGCGTCAGACTTGTAACACCCCTCTTTTTGTCGGGGGTCAATTAAAACAGCCAGTGTCATAGTAACCATAATATCATCCAAACGAGTGTTATAATGTTATACTAAATTTCATTATACAACTCGAACTCGATCCCTTCCTTACTCATCAAACAACCCCATTCAGTGTGGCCTGTAGGCAATATAGGCTGCGCTCTGAATATCCCGCGATGGTTAGGGACAAGGAATTGTACTTAAAATACAAATTGGCTTTTTAAGGATTTTTTTCCAAAAGTAGATCATCCAGATAAATTGTAAGAAAATAATAGTAAATTTAATAATCATTGTTACGCACGCGCGTTCCACAACCATAGCTCCGTAATTTTAAAAAAAAAACCTTATGGTTATTCGAATTCACGTCGCATCCTGCTATTTTTGTGCGATATTAGTATAATTACCATTTCAATAATTGTACGATCCAATATGTAATTAATTATTAAAACAAATAATACTATTATTACCTATACATAGTTTGTTTGGATTAAATACTTAGCATTTAAACTTACCATGAATTAACAAGAGTTTTTACAACACTGTACCAACCGGTTTTAGGACCTTTAATAGAAGATTCATATCATGGGTGTAGATGAAGTCTTGTATGCAACTGTACATAATTAGGTACTAAAACAGTCATGTGTTACTATTATCACACTCTGCTTCGCCTTTTATATAATACCCCTTATTATACAACAGTTGCATATATAAATATTAACACGAATCAATGAAAATCGAGTGCAATAAAATTGCCTATTTCTCAATAAATCTCTCCCAACCATACAATAGTATTTTATGCAACAGTTGTATAAGGAGGGTTAAAAAATGCAAACGGCGCAGGTTACGATGCGAGCCTTGGCGAGCATCGTAAATTGACGCCATCGAGCATTTTTTGACTACTTATACAACGTTGCATACAATACTTTTTGTACGACTACATTTACTAAAATAAATACAAAAATAAACAAAGAAAAGTACGAAATTCTACCATATGTTTGGTAGATAGTAGGTATCTATGGAAGACTTATTTTTTTTTATTGACGTTTCCTGGTGACTAAGTGCCATTTTTGAAACACGGAGTCACTGAAACGAATGTTTTTCATACAAAAAACCGTTTTCAGTGAGTCCACGTTTGAAAAATGGCACCATATGTTAAAATAACGATTTTTATTTTGTTGGCAGTATAGTAGATCTAAAGAAAAAAAAGGTTATAGGTCTATGGCTAGGAGTATCGTTTTGGCGAAATAACGACACATGTGCTATTATATTAGGAATAAACTATAGACTTTTCAGAAAACATATAATCTATGTTCTTATATTAGTGTTCGGGACCATTTAAAAGTAATGTACTCACGAGTCAAACTCGGCTAGGAACTTTTCGCCGAGTCATACGGGAATAATCATACAGGCGGCCAGCAGTGTCCTTTCAGCCAAAAGACTGCACTCAACTTGAGTCGTGAGTCGCAGTAACGTCCCATTTGCATAGAACAGAGATGAGTGTGGTTCGAGGCGGCCGTGCGTACGTACCCGCATCTTGATGGCGCGGGGCGCGAGGTAGAGGTCGAGGCAGCGCAGGAAGCGCTCGCGCACGAAGCGCGCGTACGCCGGCACACAGCGCAGCGCCGGGTGCCGCGTCGGCAGGAACGTGTACTTGCGCTTCCACGGCGTCTCGCTCAGCTTGTTCCACTCCTTCATCTGGACGCACCACAATATTGCTCATCACCAACGCTCTCTACTTTACCATTTCGTTATAGACTCCATAACACAAGTTTACTTTCTGGGCAAATAAACTAACCGTCGAGACCTTCATCTCGTGATGAGTAGCGAAACTACCAATACGACTTCGTATCGGTAGCGCCATCTATTGTTAGCCAGAGAAATCCCCCACTTTTTCGCTCAAACACTTTTCATCGAACATAGCTAAGAACCACCGCAAGGGAACTTGCTTACACGTAAAAAAACACATCAATATCGGTCTAGCCGTTCGAGCGCTACGAAGACAGACATTAGCATAAAACTTATTACACCCGTCTTTTTGTCCGGGGTCAAAAAGGAAAATAGTATGATAGTACAGAGTAGGCTTTTAATTTAATTCGATTGCATACACAATGTTATTGATACATACTTCAAAACACAATACATATTTTATAACAAGACAGTATTTCAACAAGTCTGTTTGCCAACAATCAAACCAAAAAAGTATCCCTGACTTTCAACATTCATCCCAATAACTATTGAACGGCTAAACCGATTTTCATAAAACATAACTAGGACTACCGAAGGAAACTTGCTTTCACGTAAAAAAAAAAACTGCATCGCAATTGGTCCATCCGTTCAAGAGCTATAGACGGACAGACTGACATTGGTGTCAAACTTGTAACACTTTTCTTTTAACACCTCTCTTCTTTTTAGGGTTCCGTAGCCAAATGGCAAAAAAGGGAAGCCTTATGGATTCGTCATGTCTGTCGTCTGTCCGTCCGTATGTCCGTGCCACTATTTTTTCGAAACTATATGAACTATACTGTTGAAACTTGGTAAGTAGATGTATTCTGTGAACCGCATTAAGATTTTCACACAAAAATAGAAAAAAATATATTGGGGTTCCCCATACTTAGAACTGAAACTCTAAAACATTTTTTTTAAGAAACCCATATGTATGGGTAGGATCTATGGGTAGGTTTTCAGAAATGATATCGAGGTTTCTAATATTTTTATTTTCTAAACTGAATAGTTTGCGAGAGAGACACTTTCAAAGTGGTAAAATGTGTGTCCCCTTCCCTTGTAACATAAGATAAATGTCCAAAATAAGACATTACATTACCATGCAAACTTCCACCGAAAATGGTTTGAACGAGATCTAGTAAGTAGTTTTTTTTTTAATATGTTTATTAAAACATTGATCAAAGTTACAACGAACTACAAGAACTTTTATATTATGTTACTTGCTGCTGCGGAACCCTTCATGGGTGAGTCCGACTCGCACTTGGCCGCTTTTTTTTCTGGTATCAAGCGGTCGGAGCAAAAGGTCCGAACATTCAGTTAATTACATCTGTTGAGGCGGGAGTTCCTCAAGGATCCATATTAGAATGTATTTTACTTGACACATAAATAGCAACGATTAAAACTGTCCAACTACATACCTCTTTGGCGTCGAGCAAGTACTCCGGCGGCGGGTTGTAGCTCTCGGCGTGCGTCGGCAGCGCGCGGCGCGGCGCCGCGATGTGCGCGGGCGCGCCGCGCAAGGGCTGCTCCTCCCGCGGGCCCCACAGGTTGTAGAACTGCTTCTCCTGCCGCACGCATTCGCACTCATTAACCGCACAAACATTTTCTGGATTTATTTTAGGAACCCTTTTTTTCTACGACCGTCCGGAGGTTCTGGATTCAATCCCCAACCAAGGCAAGTTGGAAAATGGCCTCGTTCAATTTGTCCTGGGTCTTGGGTGTTTATCTATATATGTATTTATCATAAAATATAGTATCACTGGGTTGGTATCCTATAACACAAGCTTAAGTTTACTTTGGGCCTATCTCGATCAGTGTGATTTGTCCGTATATATTTATTTATTATACCTAATTGATTCAAATAGATCGACTTGATAATCTTAGAAGCCGAAAGCTGCCGGTGCGCACCCAGAGATGTTGCTAGTAGTTTCAATCTCGGCCTAATTACTATGACGGGCGACGCGCGGACGCTCGACCAGAGTTCGGGTTTGACCGATCGAGTGACGGCGCCTGGTTCTATCGCAATGATCGCGTACCCACATGGCGTAGTAATCGGTTAATTCTCTGTACCGTGGTAGTTATAGTAGTGATTTTATTTAATACGGTGAAAGAAAATAAACTATTGTTATATATTTGTTAAAATCAGTGTCTAATTATATTAAATTGCGATGACGACATGTACTTGTAACCTTCAATAAACATGGCGTTTATTGAATTAGGATCTAATTAATTAAGTGAAAATATTGTGTAAGAACCTTTAAATAATAATGCAAATTGATGTACTCGTGCAATCCTGTGTGGGGAATTAGTGATTGTGATGAAAACATAAAACAAAAAAATAAAGGACTGTAACTGTTAGACTCAAGTAATTAAGTATTAACTAAGATTAGGTATTTAGTTGTTGTCTGCTATGCTTATATGGGTGTATGTATAGATTGTCACAGCATATGGATGCCGCCGGTCAGCAGGATTAATTTTTTGTACAGGCACTTAAGAACTGGTTCGGTGGTTAGTGTCTTGTAATTAGAGGTAATTATTTTAATGTGCCCACCACTTTTGCTCTGCTTATTTCTACTCTGCTAAACTCTATCATACACTAATAAGTTGTGGCCTACACTAGTATGAAACTTTTTAAGTTCTTAAATGTCAGTTGGGCATCTGTCATTCAAAATTAAACATTATAACAACTTTCGTCACTTAATGACACAAATTCAATGGTTCCGGTTGGAGTAGGTGTCTTCCGAAGCAGGACAAATTCTACAGTGTTAAAGCAACATTGAATCTAGCTTCTTCTCTTATTGGCTATTTTCGATGACAAGGTATATTCCTCGCATATACCTTGTGACCGAAAGTGCGAGTATAAGACGATTGTCTGACCTTCCTCTTCCGCCTCTCCTGCGCGATCTCCTTGCGCGTCTTGGCCCAGCCCATCTTGAGCGCGTGCACGATCTTGCCGACGGCGCGCTGGTCGGCGCGCGACGGCAGGAACGAGCGCTTGTGCTCCGGGAACGCGCGCAGCGGCGTCGCCAGCACCTCGCGGCTGAACCACTCCACCCACGGCTGCGAACATTTCCATCCATCACGAGCTCATAGCACTAGCCCTACTGTGTCAAATAAACGTATATTGGTTGCAAATATATAATACACATTCTCACATTATATGCTCCCTATTCCTAAATATATAATAGAGTAGATTGATGACTGCTTCACCCAGCCAGCGTACCTGATACTCGTCGTGGTCGGCGTTGGGCACGAGTCCCTGCCGCACGCGCTGTATGAGCTGCAGGTCCTCCTTGGACAACCGCACGTCCTGCCCCGTGGCCGGGTCGCGCACCGTGCGCCAGAAATCTGGGTCCTCACATTTCCTATAAACATACACTTATTGTTAACAATAACTACTAGAATCTCTAAAATTCTTCATCGAATTACTATAGGACCAACTGTGTGCTAAACTTTCAAATAAAAAAACAATCATCAAAATCAATTCACAAGTGACGAAGATATCGCATAAGATACGTACAAATATATTGCTCATACCTCCATGATTTATGAAATATTTACTGGACATCAAAGAATATGAAAATTTAACTCAATATTACAGTGGGGCAGGTGGCTGACCTGAGGAACTCGTCGATGCGGTCCCGCTGCGGCGGGCGCAGGATCCTGCGGCCGTCCAGGTCGTACCCCACGTGCGGGTACTCGCGGTACCACCACGCGGGCACGTCCCCCGCCGGGTTGCGGCGGTCCTCCTCGTCCGACGTGTCGCCCGACTCGTACTCGTCTGCCAAGCCACAAAACTGATATAGCCACTTTTATCTATCTATACTCATTATAAAATTAAGTGCAATGCACATATAATTAAGTGCAACAATATTTTTTCTGTACTTTATAAGCTCTGAAACTTTAGATATTTTGATGCATTTTAACTAACATGTACAGATTTCCAGGAAGAATTACATGGATGATACATGAACTTGACCAATATACAATGTGCCCGGGAGTCCCAGCGTCAGTTTCGGCGACTTTTATGTAAAAATAAAAATCACCCCCTATTATATATTTTTATTCTACTGTAGTGAAATGGTAGCCATTTAATTTTTTTGAAAACCAAGGCGTGGTGTCGTTTACTAATTCAACCATAATTACTCATGTTAAGGTCCTATACATATAAAATAGGTCGCATTTGATGGCTTAACATGTAGACAATAACTCTATAGAAAACATTCTTCAATTTATATGAAAAAAGACTGAAAACAGCAACTGACGGACAGCAGAGCCTTAGTAATAGGGTCCCGTTTTTACCCTTTGGGTACAGAACCCTAGAAATTGAATAAATTTTTAAAGGAATGAATAAATTTTCATCATAATAAAAATTTAGAAAAACTAGCTGTAATGAGCAATTTAAAGACAAAAATTTCCTTAAATCATACCACTAAAGGTGCCATTTTCCAACTTGCCCTGATCGGGGATCGAACCCGGGACCTCTGGGTGGCGGATTAGCATGATGACCACTACGCCACAGAGGTCTTCTTCACTCACACACACACACAGAGGTCACTTGTCATTGACCATATCCATTTTAAATGTGATTTTAGATTTATTATTGCAGAAAAACTGAAACCAGGTGCGCTATTTGACTCCATGAAACTATGACGTCATAAGCCTGTATTTAATACAAATCCCATATAAATGTTTGTTTCGATGTTTAGTAAAAAGTATCTTATTTGAGTGGTTGGTAAATAGCGAATTACTAATAATTTATTATTTAAAATAAAAAATCTACAATTAGAAGCATTGTACAAATACCAGATTAATTTACCCTTTTCCTCAACAGGTTTAATGTTAAAGCTGGTCTCCTTGATCTTTTCTGACAGCATGTCCACTCTGCTTTTATGTTGCGTTGTTGCTGCCTTTTGTTTCTTCTCTGCTTTGTCACTGGTCACTGTCTGCTGTTGTTTCTCATTGTCACCTCCTCAAAACAACAAAATTGTACATCTAGTAACATTGCTTCTCTTTGAAATTAAAATGTATGAAGTATTAAAAGTAGTGTCCGACCGAAAATGTGTTTTCAGATGAAAACGAAAAAGACTATGGCTTGTTATATATTGACATGTGGGTAGTGTGACAATCTACAGGTACCTGCCTGTTCGGTTCTACAATGGAAGCCAGCACACGTACGTAACATTCTGGCGACGAGAATTAATGCGTTTATAAATTATTAGTACATTAAACATAGTGTTTGAATGTTTAATTGAAGTGTTGTTGAGTGTCGTGTTTAAAAATGGTGAAATTTAGTGAGTTTCATATGGACAAAGACAATTGGAAAAATTACGTGGAGAGGTTCGACTATTGTCTACTCGCGAACGGTATTCAAACAGACGATTTAAAAAAAGCTAATTTCTTTGCTGTTTGTGGTCGCGATTTATACGATTTGATAGAATCGTTAATTTCACCGCAAAAAATCAAGGACATAACCTATACAATTGTAAAAAAGGCGTTAGATGAACATTTCAATCCAAAGCAAAATGAAATAGTGCAATCGTATAAGTTTCACATGAGATGTCAATTGGGTAGTGAAAATATTAAAGAGTATGTGGCTAGTTTGCGCAAATTGGCTATAGAGTGCAACTTTAGCGATTTAGATCGCACGTTACGTGACCGGCTAGTATGTGGCATTCGGGATAAGTACATTCAAAAACAATTGTTACAACAGACGACATTAACGTTTGATCAGGCGGTAAAATTAGCATTGACTGTTGAAACGGCGGACGCTGGAGTAATAATCATGGCGTCGACGCCATCGGCTCCTAGCGCGACGCCGACGCCGCTTACGACTGGCGGCGACGAGCCAATGGAGGTCAACAAAATTAAAGTAAAGCCGTTGGGACCGGGCAAGGATTGTTGGCGGTGTGGCAAGACACACGAGGGGCTCTGTAGGTTCAGATTTAGTAAATGTTATGTGTGTAAAAAGATGGGTCACATTGCTGAGGTATGTTACAAAGCGCGAGAAAAAGATAAGTCTAAGGAAGTGAGTCATCTGAATGGACTATATGAAGACAGTTTTTGTCATTTCGTATCGAACAAGGTACCTCCGTTTTATGTGAATGTTAAAATTAACGGTAAGTTAGTACATTTGGAAGTGGACTCTGGGGCTGCCTATTCAATGTTGAAAGAAAGTACAGCAAGAGAAATTTGGAATGGACGGTTGCCAAAGCTGGATGACTCGAGAGTAAGGCTGACAACCTGGACAAGTAACCAGGTGGAGTTGCTCGGAGAAACCAGTGTAGACGTAAGTTTTAAAAATATAAGGACTAAATTGAATGTGCTGATTGCGAAAGGCAATGGTCCAAATTTGTTAGGTCGTGATTGGTTTCCAGATTTAAAAATTGATATCCATGGAATATTTAATATGAAAGTAGAAAATGTAGACATAGATGCCATATTAAAGAAATATGGAGAGGTATTTGAACCAGGTTTAGGCAAATATACTGGACCAGTAGTGTCAATACCATTGAAAGCAGACGCAAAGCCGAAATTTTTAAAATGTAGACCTATAGCATTTGCTATTAAAGAAAGGGTTTTAAAAGAAATAGACAGGCTAGTGTCAGAAGACGTGTTAGAACCAGTGAGCCACTCTGAGTTTGCCAGTCCGATCGTGCCTATAATTAAGAAGAATGGAAAGGTGAGGCTTTGTGGTGACTATAGGGCCACAGTGAATATGGCTACGGAGACTGATACTTACCCTTTACCAACGTTAAATGAAGCTTTTTCAGTTTTGCAAGGTGGTGTCATATTTAGTAAAATAGATTTAGAGCAGGCGTACACACAAGTGGTTGTTGATGATCCTACTTCAAAATTGCTTACGTTGAACACACCAAAAGGATTATTTAGATGCAAACGATTGGCATTTGGTGTTAAAGCCTGTCCTGGTATTTTCCAGCGCATGATGAGTAATTTGTTAGCAGGGGTTCCAGGAACAGCAGTTCTACTCGATGATGTAGTGGTAACTGGAAGCACAATACAAGAACACAGCGATAGACTTCAGTGCATTTTAAAGACTTTGAAGAATGCAGGGTTGAGGGTCAACAAGGAGAAGTGTCAATTTGGGAAGCCAAGTGTTAATTTCCTGGGACATGTTATCGATGCTAATGGATTACATCCTTGTGGAGACAAGGTCAAGGCAATAGTGGAGACACCAGCACCAAAAAACGTGAGAGAATTACAGGCATTTCTGGGGTTATTAAATTTTTATGACAGATTTTTGGCTCAGAAGGCTACGGTGGCGGAACCATTATATAAATTGCTAGTGAAAGGGGCAAAATGGAAATGGACTCAAAATTGTCAGCAAGCTTTTAATTTTTTGAAGCGCATGTTAACCACAGGCGACACATTAGTCCATTATGATTTAAAGAAACCCTTGGTCATTACATGTGACGCTTCACAGTATGGGCTTGGTGCGGTGCTAGAACATAAGATGGATGACGGCTCATTAAGACCTATAATGTTTGCATCCAGGACAATGAGTTGTCATGAAAGAAACTATTCGCAGATTGATAAAGAGGCTGCAGCGATAATTTTTGCCATACAAAAATTCTACTGTTACATTTTTGGACGTAAAATTATAATTCAGACAGATCATAAGCCGCTTTTGGGGATATTTGACCCACAAAAGCCGATACCTAACATGTTATCACCTAGAATGTTAAGATGGGCCTTGTTGCTGAACGCATATGACTATGAGTTAAAGTATGTTGAAGGTAAAAAAATTGGGAATGCCGATGCTTTGAGTAGGTGGCCTGGACCAGAGAAGAGTATAAAAGAAGAAGAAGTGCAGGAAGTCAGTGTGTTACTGCTAAATGAGACACCAGTTGAGTTGGAAATGACAGCTAAGGATGTGGCAAAACTGACTAAGAGTGATGGAATATTATCGAAAGTTATGTTTTGGATAAGAAATGGTTGGCCTAATAAAGTAGAAGAAAAATATAGAGATTACTATACAAGAAGGGAGGAACTGACGGAATACAATGACTGTATATTGTGGGGAAGTAGAGTAATTTTGCCCTATAAGCTGCGTAAAAATGTTCTCCAGGAACTCCACAACAATCATGATGGCATAGTCATTACTAAGGCAATAGCAAGGAGTTATTTCTGGTGGCCTGGACTTGATAGGGATATAGAGAGCATGGTACAAAATTGCCATGTCTGTAGGGAAGTAAGAAATATGCCAGCCAAAGTTACTCATAGATGGATCTCTCCACCAAAGGCATGGTCTAGGCTGCATATCGATTTTGCAGGTCCTTTTATGGGCAAGGTTTTCTTAATATTAATTGATGCTTACTCCAAATGGCCTGAGGTAAAGATAGTTAGTGAACAGAGTTCCAGTATGGTGATAAACAAACTTGAAGAGATATTTTCAGAACAGGGACTACCAGATACCATAGTGAGTGATAACGGGAGAGCTTTTATATCAGAGGAAATATGTCAATACTTTAAACAAAATGGGATTAAACACATCTTAGTACCTCCTTACCATCCGGCATCGAATGGACAAGCAGAAAGAACGGTCCAAACCATAAAATTGAAGTTAAAGAAGATGGCACACCTTCCATGGTCAACAAGACTTCAGAAGATATTGTATGGCTTGCGAACTACACCCAATTCTGTCACTGGTAAAACACCTGCAGAATTGTTAAATAACCGACGATTTAGAACTAAATTTGACAGGCTACATCCCCTTTCAATTCAACAAAAGGACACTGAAGATGTAGAAGAAAATGAAACAAAGAAGATGAGGCAATTTAAAGTTGGGGAGATAATCTGTTTCAGGAATTATAGAGGTGGACCCAGGTGGCTAGAAGGTACTATAGTAAAGAGAATTGGCGTGTTAAGGTATAAAATTAGACTAGATAATAAGTTTTTCATAAGACATGTGAATCAAATACTAGGGTTTACCAGAAACCATGGAGGAGAAGAACAAATAGGTACAAAGAAGGATGGTGAAATGAAACATGAAGAACCTGGTCAGGGTGAAGAGGAAAAGGAAGATAAAGCATATGGTACTATAAGAATCCCTCCACAGAGCCAGTGGGCCGAAATTATTGGTGTAAGAGGTCCTGAGCAATGCGAGCTGCGAGATGATTATCGATCAGCCACTCGAACAGAAACTAACAGTAACAAACGGCCCCGGTCAAGTGAAAGCCCACCATCTGCCACACCATTGTTGAAAAAGATGGCACTTCAAGAATGTCCTAGTGTGCATAACTCAGACATAGAATCTGATAGTGGAGAAGAAGAAAATTATAATGCAGATAGCCAATAACTATTAGATAACATAGAACAATAGACAATGAAAGCATGTGTAGGTTATAAGTGAACAATTTAGTGTTAAGTGCATAATAGCATGTGTTGTATTAGTGACTGAAATATTGAACAAAACAGTGATGTGCCCTCTATCCTGGGGGAAAGGCATGTTATATATTGACATGTGGGTAGTGTGACAATCTACAGGTACCTGCCTGTTCGGTTCTACAATGGAAGCCAGCACACGTACGTAACAGGCTTTAGCCTTTGTTACAACCAAAACGCAAACGAAAATGATTTATATATTTCCACTTGTTTGTTTCCTTATACCTAAGAAAAAAGTTTCAAAGAAATAAAATACCATAATTCCGGTAAAGTAAAAATACCCTTATAAAAAAAATACTAAAATTGACACCCATGGTGAAAAAAAAAACATATTCAGGTAAGTGAAACTATGATCGAACCTGGTTCACTCTGAAGAAGAAGATTTTTAAGAATTAGGCTCAATTATGGCTCAACTGGTGAAAAGCTTCATGGGGTATTTGACTAAAAACTAAAATATGGCTGAGTCATGATTTTTTGGTTGAAGGAGGCTGAAAACAAATATTTAATCGGTCTCTAATTAAAATCAATAAAAAGCTCACACTGTTAGATGAGAAATATTAGTGTAATAAGCTCTAGCAGGAGTTCCTTCGTTCTTCTTCCTGTAGTTGACATTGTATAGACTCACCCTTCTTACCACTTGCTGCCTTGATCACTTTGCCTTTTTGTTTTTTGTCTCGTAGTTGTGTTTTGTCTGCTTCATCTCTGGAGACGGTGAGCCCTGCCCCTGACTCCGCCCCACTGTCCACGCTCTTCTCTGAGACCTCATCATCATCTCCCTCATCACCATCACTGTCAATGCTACTGTCGTCAGATCCATCTTCCTCAGAATCTGTTAAATCCTGTAATAGTATCAAGAACAACAGCATATTATTGCCTGTTCCTCATTCCATTCATATACTTTTTCACAAGTAAACTGTAGATATTGACTCACTGAAGATTCTCCAGCCTCACTGTCTTGCCCTTCCTCTTCCCCAAGAGTAGAGTCTACATCATCTTCAAACAGCACTCCCTGCGCAAACACACCAATCAGAAATTTGTGGTCAGTGCAGATACAGTCTATAGATGTAAGAAAATCTTATTAATATGCCTCGTTTGTGCACATAACTGTGCTGACATTCCATTTAATAAATAATAACCCACAACTTCTGTGCACAATACAAGCTATAATGAGGAAGACAAAACATTACTAAACATAGAATTTGCAATGTGTTTTATATTTGGTCATTATGTAAACATTATTTACTTGTCTTATACATTTTGCCAATATTAATTTTCTCGATATTTACTAGCTACCACTACAACAAATTGCACTGTACTATTAACAAAGTTTGCAATGACAATGAAATATGCAAAGGCATTGCAATCTTTGTTTACTAGTACAGTAAAGTAAGGGAATGCTGGTGTATACACCGTCACAATTCTTGATGACAAAGTGAGCATCACAACTACGAACTTACGTCTTGTTCATGGTCAGAATCGGCGTCGGCGTTGAGCTCGTGTTCTGAGTCTGTGGAGTCTTCTCCGCCGTCGAGTTCACCGCGAAACAGCTCTTCCTCTTCCAACGAGCTGCCCTGATATCACAAACATATTAAATTTAGACCTCATGGAGTAAACTTTTTGTTGAAAACTGCATAAATTAGAAGTCGGTAAACCTCTTCTTTCTTTGCGGTGGAGGTATTAGCTTCTAGTGTAGAACTTTTTCGCTTCAATAAACCACTTTTAAATGGAGGCATTTTTAAAATAAATCTATTAATTTAATCATATATAATTAAGGAGAAAATAAAAAATCACATGTGCATTGTGCACAATAACAAGAAGCAACCATAACCACGTTGATTTGACATTTGATTTGATTTTGACATTGACAGATGTTATGTTGACAAACTAAAAAAAATACTTTTTTATAGTATATTTTTATGAGTGAACTTGAGGGAAGCAAAGGGATAATCACTGAACAGCCTTATCTTTCGTCCGTCTCAATATAATCACATTTTAATATATGATAATCACTGAACAGCCTTACCTTTCATCCGTCACATTATATATATAGGTAAATAGGGTAAATTCCCATTCCCATTATTTCTCATCTCATCCCTCAATATTAAAGAGAAATGATGAATGTCTACCTTCATGTGATGATGTAATTTGTTTTACCGAAATGTAGATTTCTCATCTCAATTTCAAGACGATTTTTACGAATGATTCAGTAGAATTGATATAAACTGTGTTTAATTAATCATGTTTTTAAAGGTAGGTATGTATCAGGCAGGCAGGAGTCTCTTATGCTCAGTACCATTTAGTACTCACCTACACAGAACACATAACAGTACAGTAGGTACTCAACGAGCTATTATGTACTTACGTACTAGAATAGACGCCACATATCACAGTTTTGTTCCGTTCATCGTAAGCTATCAGTGCTATCCTATCACTGTTCACCTCACATTAGTCCATGGGTTATTCATTCATGGTTATTCATTCATCCATGGGTCCATTAGTCACGTCGTTATCTATTACTCTTATTCCGGACTAAATATCAAAAGAACTTTTAGTTAATATTTTACTATAATTTTTAAAGATGTCGCACTACATGCTTTCTCATTCTACCGTTTTATGGTGCTACCTGAATGGTGTAACGGTTTGGGCATCCCAAACTAATCAGAAGACCTCAGGTTCAATTCCCCACAGTGGCAAAAAGTTCAAAGTCTTTTTATTCGTTATTCTATTAATTTAGTGTTAACTTTATGAGCTATAATTTCGCATATCCAGTACCAAGCCTGGATGGTGTAGTGGTTAACGCAATAGACTCAAATTAACAGAGATCTCAGGAATCTTAGGTTCAAATCACACCTTAATGCAAATAAATTTTATATTTGAATTTTATTTTAACTTGGAATAACATTAATAGATGAATTGACACTACATTTGCAGGTTTGCAGCTTATATTGTTGGCACAAAAGTTACGCGAGATGGCTCTCTATTTTAGTAATATTCATGAAGATATAGGGAAAGGTATATTCATGGTTATATTACTCTATTGCATTAATTAGTCCTTAGCACAAATTAGACAGAATATATCGTCCGTAGTCGCTTGCTAGCATTCACGCGCCAAGTACGTTTCTTAGTTGATAGAAGAAAACACTGTCAACATAATCAAAAAAGCATTGGTGTGTGTTAAGATACTGCTTTAATAACTCAAAGAACAAGGCAACATATAAAGGATTAATTTTCCCTCAGCAAGTGACTAGATTTCATTATCTGAAAATTAAATACGGTTTGCAAAATCCCCGCCGCCATAATGAATGAAATGAATGCTTTAGTCTATGAAATCTGTCAATCGATTGAATGAGTGAGTATGACAATTAGCGAATCTAGCGCTGTGCTTTTAAAGGACGACTTAATAGCGAACTTAGCGCTGCAGCGCGATAATTTTCAATTACCAAAAAAGGCATGGCCGTTGTTGAAGTCCGCTGGTCTAGATATATTATGTCGCTGTTTTACTTATAGTTACTATTTTTTCTTTGTCTTACATCTCAGTAGGAATATCTGCAAGAAAGTAACAAACAGGATGCCATAGTTATCAAAATTAAATTTATTAAAAAAAAAAACTTATTGCTTTAATTAACAATAATTAACAATTAACTTTCTATGATTCTTGAACCATAGACTGAAGTAGCCCAAGAATATAGCTGCCCAAATCTTCATCTTGATTGGTCCAAGAAACATAAATACTCTTGGTACTCTCATCTCCTTCTATTTTGATGAGCACAGACTCCACAGATATGTTTCCCTCAGACATGGTAATGGTCCAGCCATCTAGCTTGTCCTCCAGCAGAGCCTTCAATTTCTCTGCCGTCTTCACAGCAGGGCCTGGGTCTTCGAACCTCACAGTGCTCGTGAAACGTATGACGTGCCTGTTGATTCCTATCTCATCACACACTTCATCAATATCAAGCAAGGAAAGTCTGTTGTCTTTCACACAAAGAATACCATTGACAACACGGCGCCTCTTGGGATCTGGGGGCAGAGCATTGTACTTAACAGATTCTGCTTTGAGAAGCCTCAGAGAAACATCTACTGGTATCTTTGTAGGGGTGTTAATAACACAGGTTTCTCCATTGGCAGGCATGTAACAATTTATTTTAAATTCTTTCTCAATCTTGTCTTTGAGGAACTCCATCTTCTGTGCCTCTCCATGCACTAACAGCACATTCTTTGGCTCACAGTATTGGATCAGCTGCATGATGCCCTTAGCATCAGCGTGGGCAGAGAACGACATGTACTCCACGGCCATTTTGACTTCTACAACTTGCCGATTTTCAAACTCAACTTTCTTAGCTCCATTAAGAATTTTGTGACCAACTGTGCCTTGAACACAGAACCCTGGCATGATGACCATGTTCTGTTCACAAGGTGCCCATTTCTTAAAGATATTCAGTGACAAGCCAGCGTGCAGCATGCCCGGCGTTGCAAACACGACCATTGCTCCCGGATTGTCTATATAAGATTTGTCAAATGGTTTTATATGTTTAAAATCAAACATATTTCTTTGAACAAATGTTTTTCTTATCTTTTGGTTGGTCCAAGTGATGAACATCTTGTAGTAATTATTCGCTTTTTCAGTTAAGCCTAAAGCAAAGTAAACAGGATATTTCAAATTCATTCTCTCCCAGTACGTCTCCAGTAGGATGCACAGCTCCTGTGCTCTGCCCAGAGCAAACACTGGAATAAGTACTTTGCCTCCTTTTTCTACACACTCATGTACTTTCTTGAGGAAATCTCTTTCCCGGCAGCGTTTTGAATCTCTGATGGTGGTAGCATACGTTGACTCTGTTATCAATAAATCAGGTCTGCACTTATCAATCCAAGCTGCGCCCAGATGCCTGTCAGGCGTCATGTTGTAGTCCCCGGTGTACACCACTGACTGCGAGCCCACACGGATCCAGAACATGGCAGCTCCTAACACATGGCCGGCATAGTAGGCTTTGATTTCCAGTTCATTGTCCACCATCACCGACTGGTGTAGCGTTACGGCTGTTACTTTCTTTATGCAGTCTTTAATCATTTGAGAAGTGAAGAAGTTGGACTCTCCTTTCCTTTCGACGGCGACTTTTCTCATATCTTCGAGCAAAATGGGTGCAATGGCTTTAGTGGGATGAGTCATATAGATGGGCCCCGTGTAGCCGACCATCTCGGACATGTAGGGTAGCGCGCCGCAGTGGTCGAGGTGGAAGTGCGAGATGATCACGCAGTCGATCTGGCTGGTGATCGGCCCCTCCGGCACGATGTACGAGAAGTCCGGGAACCGCCGCTCATCGTTGTAACCCATGTGCATGCCACAGTCCAACATGATGTTCTTGCCTCCCATGGAGAGTAAAATGCAGCTCCGGCCCACATCTTGTCCCGCGCCCAGCGGCGTTATCTTGATATCAGGCATCGTAACGTTGTTTACACTTGTGAAACTTCTGCTGGGTGAAAGGGTGCTGTATTACAGCGCGTATAAATTGTAGTGTCAGAGTCTCAATTAACATCAGTGACCAGTGCGAGCTTCTAATTCATAAATGATGTGAATATTTTTTAGCTATAGGTAGGTTACTACACTATATCACTTAACACTAGAAATTAGAAAGACTGAGACTGATTATAACAATATCCAACAACCCAAAGTCAAAGAATAACAACACATATCCCTTATCTCTGCAATATAACCTCCAAATCCTTAATCCTACAATTTTGCGTTTTGTTTACACACACACAACCGCAGTGTCAGCAAAAAACGTAAACCCAAAGATATAGGATTTTTTGTTGCTCTTTGCGTAAACCATTCGTAATGTGATAAGTAAAAAAATAGCACTCTTGCACACTCTTGTATGGGTTACTTGACAGCACTGACACTGACATAACAATCAGTCGTAAGTGACAGTGACAGATTGTGACATTTTGACAGCTTTTCTGACACATGTCACACATGACACGTCTGTCTGACACAGATTTGATTTGACAAAGAATGGTTTTGGGATGGGTGGATTTAATTTGATTTGACGAAAAGCCGAAAATGTTGTTTTTTCAGAAATTCCGAAATACATACCTACTCAGAATATGATAAATATTCAATCAAATAGTTATTTTAATTAAAGATAAAATTGTTATCCCTATAGTAAATAACAAATGTAATTGAGAGTTACTGTTTTAGGTGCACTTGTTTCTATCAATAAAACTTTTGGATTACGTGGAATGTTTTGTATTGTTGACATTGTTGTTGATAAGCCTATCAAAACCAAGTACCAACAATTCATTCATTGCACCATAGCGTTGCACGCGTGCGGTTGTTTCAGTAGCTGCTGTTAGTATTTTATAAAATGTTGGGCGACGACGCTAGTAGCACCAGCGATAGCACAAACAGCACCAACAAAAAGGTGGCTCTTATCACCGGCATCACCGGACAGGTACTTACATGAAATAATTTATTCCAATTATGTAGCTTATGAAACCTAGTTAGTAATATACCTTCCTACTGGCTTCCACTATTTTACTCTCATTACTTTTTTAACCTACATTGTCCCACAGCTGGGCAAAGGGCTAATGAAAGAAATTTTGTGTTGTAACAATATGAATTGCCTAATTTCTGTAGGATGGATCATACCTAGCAGAATTTCTTCTTGAGAAAGGATATGAAGTGCATGGGATCTTGCGGCGGTCGTCGTCGTTCAACACGGGCCGCATCCAGCACCTGTACGGGCAGCCCGCGTGCCACACGGGCGGCAGCATGCACCTGCACTACGGGGACCTCACTGACACCACCTGCCTCATCAGCATCATCACCAAGGTATGCTTGTCATGGGACACATAAAGACATAATAGGGATGTGGACTAAAATATATTTTGACTTATTAGATAGATTGATGAAGATACAGCGCATTTAACTTTGGTGTGACATCACAATCAGCTGCGATTTTTAACCAACAGTGGCGTAAATCACCCCCACTCTGAAAGTTCAAAGTGCTGTATCTTTGTGAATTTTTACTAATTGGCTAAACAAAAAAAAATATGGGTTCTTTATTTTTGGATAATCTAGTTGGCAGACTAAATAAAATAATATATTTTCTACCCATTCCACATCCCTATTCATTAGTGGCAATAAAATGGGACTCTGGTGTAACTTTAACAATGCCTCAGATAAACTTTTATTTGCATAAACATGTGTTTATCTACATTAGTTCGTATTTATATTAAAAATATCTAGCCCTTAGGTCGAAACATTGCCATTGCTTCTGGCACTGTAGTGTGGGTCTGTAGTTCCAAATTTTTCTGAAATATAACCATATCAAATGTTGCTTTTTCCTATAGATTCATTATCACGTCTTTGTCTCTGACGGGGTAGACAGAGCCCAGGGCCGTAAGACCCAAAGGCCATGCTTAGCGTGATGATGGGTGTTAAGAATTTAAGATGGAAATAGGAACAAATATAGCGACGGGTTGCTAGTCGCAACGCTTATTAACAAAATTCAAATTTAACTCGTTCCATCGATCGGTTTTTCCAATCTGAGGGGAAAGAGAAGCAGCTAGTATATTCTAAGATTTTTCTCTACTCCCAGACCAGCATGGAATAATGGCCTTTCTTTATCCATTGTTGATGTCAGTGGCACTGTGCTATGTCGCATTTGGATTTGTCACATTGAAATAACATAATGTACGAAAGATGTGTGTATAGTGTCATATCAACAATCAGCTGCCAGCCGAGGTCATACAAGCCTGTTAAATTACATAACTAGTGGTTCGCCGCAAACTTAGACCTCCTGATTATTATTCCAAAATACGAACATAGCCTGATTCAGAGAAATCAGTTTCGTATCAGACGTCTACATCTAGTGACAAATAAATATATTTATTATTTATTTACAAAATGCATGTACATAAAATAAAAACACGAACAGACGAAGTGGTAGCTAAAGTGGCGCCCTCATTTGAAATAAATTGTTTAAAACTAAATATGGTGATAATTAAAAATTTGATTTGTATAAATGTCTAGAAAGACCTTTAAACTATTTTATGAATAACCTTTGAAAGTAATGTTTTTCGCCAAAAGTGGCCACTTTTGGCTAAAAACAGTTTTAAAACTAGACGGACTATTAGTAATAATTTCAAAGGTTATTCATAAAATAGTTTAAAGGTCTTTCGAGACATTGATACAAATCAAATTTTTAGTTATCACCATATTTAGTTTTAAACAATTTATTTCAAATGAGGGCGCCACTTTAGCTACCACTTCGTCTGAAGTGTGAAAAATACTATGAACCGATTTTGAAAATTATTTAACCAAAAGAAAGCCACGTTATTAGTGAGTGTCATAGGCTATGTGTACGTAAGTTGATTCATAGCAATCATTAAATACTACATCGTTAAACCAGCCATTGTTGAAAAATGATGTAGTAGTATCATTCCGAAATCAAACGACAGTTTCGTACAAGGGATCGCCGATGAAGAGATTTTTCGGCAAACAAATTCGCAGTGAAGCGATTAATGTAGAACCGCGACAAGGTGAACGAATTTTTGGCGAACCGTTCATGGCCGAGGATTTTATTCGTATGTAGTACCAACCAAGGACTAAGCATAAAAGGGTAAACCGTACTTTCCGAGTTGGGTAATTCGGAATCAATTGAAATTCAATTCGGAGCTCCATACAAACAATGTTTTCTCACCCCAACTTGAATTGTAGCCCTCGCTCGCTTCGTTCGCTCGGACTATTATAGCTCACATGCCATGCCCACTTACGGCTCTTTATTAACCCATATCTTTACAGTAAACATGCCGGCAAAAATTCATGACGCAATGAATTCCTTTTTTATTTATTATTTATAAACAATAATTTAAGCCAATTTTTCCTCATTGACATGAAATGACATTATATCGTATAGATAGGATACCTTAAGGATTTTTTGATATGATAAGCCCTAATGAAATAAGAATTTTATGCCATTAGGGCCTAAGGCTTAGGTATAGTTTTAGATAAGCGAGCCAACGTTTGAAGTTCGGCGCGAGTGTGATGATGTGTGTCGCAGACCCGGCCCCACGAGATCTACAACCTGGGCGCGCAGTCGCACGTGAAGGTGTCGTTCGAGCTCAGCGAGTACACGGCGCAGGTGGACGCGCTGGGCGCGCTGCGGCTGCTGGAGGCGGTGCGGGCGGCCGGGCTGGCCACCAGCTGCCGCGTGTACCAGGCCTCCACCTCCGAGCTGTACGGCAAGGCGGCCGAGGTGCCGCAGACCGAGACCACGCCCTTCTACCCGCGCTCGCCATACGGTACCCGGCTTTTGTCTACTCTACGCACTCATCATCGTCAGGTCTTTTAGTCTCCACTGCAGGAGCACGACCCTCTCTGTACTACCAGAGCCATACTTGGCCAGAGCAGCCAGAGGACTTGGCCCAGACTCTCCTCGATACTGAACTACTTTCCGTAAAAATAAATTCATATAAATTAGCGTTCAGCCAAATGGATTTTTTAAATTTTTGTTTAATTTTTCGATAATTGTTTTTATGGAAGTTTAATTACAGTGATGTTACGAATATCAAATTTTCTACATTAGCGAATGCGAATACGAATGTTTAGGCTGCGAATGTGCGAATTCGAATGTAGACATCAAGCATTACAAAAATATACTTATGAATTAATATTTTTTATTACTTAGGCGTAAAAATCGCCATATTTTACTTTTTATTCCCAATGCCATAATGAAAAACTGTCTAATTATCCCAAAACAGTATATAATACGATAAAGTATTTGTTTCTCTACATAAGCAATTACAGTAGACTGCAACTAAAACAAAACAAACCAAATAACCACAACAAACTTGGTGAAATAAACGCTTCATATTGGTCGAAATAATCACGTTATGTGCGAATCATCGAAACGCAGGGTTGCGTTGCGGCGCAGTGGCGTGTCCGCGAGCCGACGGGCATGTCATGACCTGCACACATTTGCATTCACATAACATTCGCATTGATTAATGCGAATGCGAATGTTGCGAGTGTTTAAAACGATGAGAACGATTCGCACATGCGAGTATCCATCAGATCAGACTTTTTTAACCTTTGAATTTGTATGTGCTGCGGCATGTTGAAAAATTATGATGATGAATTATTGAATGTAAATAAAGTAATGCAAATATCACCACACCACAGCTGAGTCAACAGCCATCTTTGAATATCTGTGAGGGTCTATTTTGTTTGATAACATTCCAATTAACCCAATTCTATGCAATAGAATAGATTACCACTCGTATCCACACAATAGAATCTATTGTGTGGATATAGTTATGACTGTTGTGAGTGTATGATAAGATTGATAAGTTTTGTGGCTATGACATCACACTAGAGTGTTTCGGATTAATCCAAGTTATAAATATGATTTAGAATTTGCCTTGTAACTTTTCAAGTTTGAGAATTGGGTCCAATGTTGTAGATGTTTACCAGATGCTGTAAATCAACAGACAATAGCTGTTTATGAATTGTAAAGTCTTTGGCAGATGATTAACGAAATCAACAAATAGAAGTGTTTGTTAAATGCCTTAAGTGATCCATAGACAAGAGGGTGCAGTACCAATATGTAAAATATTGGTACTGTTAAGAAAATAAAACATCACAAAATAATGTCATTTTTCTTTTAGATTTATTATTGTACAAAAACTGATATCACGAGCGCTATTTGACACCAAGAAACTGTGACGTCATTAGTCTGTATTACATACAAATCCCGAAGAAAATGTTTGTTTCGACATTCAGAAAAAAGTGAGATACAGGGGCTTTCGTACGTATGCTTCGTCACTACGTTAGAAATAGATTGACAGCTGTTGGTGTTCGTCCACTGGTTGTCTGGAAGAGACCGTCCATTGTACTCATTATTTCTTTGTGTTACATTTTTCTTTTGGTGTACAATAAAGAGTTATCTATCTATGTATATGTATGTCTGGTCCGCAGCGTGCGCCAAGCTGTACGGCTACTGGATCGTGGTGAACTACCGCGAGGCGTACGGCATGTTCGCGTGCAACGGGCTGCTGTTCAACCACGAGAGCCCGCGCCGCGGCGAGAACTTCGTGACGCGCAAGATCACGCGCGGCGTGGCCAAGATCGCGCTCGGGCTGCTGCCGCACCTCGAGCTCGGCAACCTCGACAGCAAGCGCGACTGGGGCCACGCCAGGGACTACGTCGAGGTGCGTCTTTATATCTATGATGTGCAGTGCCGTAGCCAGGGGGGGATTGGGGGTTCAAACTCCCCCCCCTGAAATCAGAGCCAACCAAAGGGGTTGTCCATTAATTACGTGAGGTGATCAGAAGGGGGTACAGTCTTAAAAAATCTCACATGGGGGAAAGGGGGGATCTCGAAAATATCACGTAATTATCATCTATAAAATTTTAATATATTAAAAGATTGTGTCAAATTTTGCCATATTTTGGTCTAGAAACATGGTTTACATTAATTTGATCTGATTTTTTTACATTCACTTCCACAAATTATCTTGATCACCTCACATAATTAATGGACGCCCCCTTTGGTTGGCTCCCGGCTACGACCATAATGTTGTGACGTGCGGCTGGTACACTGTGTAGTAACGTGGGTGCGTGTTCGCAGGCGATGTGGTTGATGCTGCAGCAAGAGAAGCCGGACGACTTCGTGGTGGCGACGGGCGAGGCGCACAGCGTGCGCGAGTTCGTGGAGAAGGCGTTCGCGGTGCTGGGGCGCGGGGTGCAGTGGCGGGGCCGCGGGGAGGGGGAGACCGGACACGACGCCAGCACCGGCCAGCTGCTCGTCAAGGTCAACCCCAAGTACTTCCGCCCCACGGAAGTGGTGAGTGCGGGACTCTCCTAACGCTCATTTACAAAAAATGTTGTTAGTATCATCAACTGAGAGCGGCATACAACGTGTAACGGGAAGGGGGTATCAACCCGAAAGGGAGTTAACATGCTAATCAATGTGAACAACTTTCACTATGGGACGATCCGTGAAATCGTAAAAAAAATCTTCACCTCCATACAAAATTAAATACCTAGTGTCCCAAAATGTCTGGAGCTGCAGATTTTTTTTTACTGATTTACTCTATCCAATCAGAAAAATACTTCAAAATTAGAAACACGTACTACACTTTAGTTCCACTATTTTTTTTTAAAATTACAAACGGATCCCTAAATCGAAAGATGGTGTTCACAAACTCTCAATATTTTTAAAAGATCTATTCAACGACACCGCACACCATGGGTTAGCCAAAAAACAAAATTGAATGCCACTTTATATGTATTTGAGTTAACCTGGTCGGGTCGTTGGATTCCCTCTAATATGGTTGACTTTAACGATGGCTGATCCGTGCGTCAACTCGTGAACGGGTGCTGCCGGGAGGGACTGATCAGCTCGGCTTCGCTTTTTTGACTACTTAATATTTTTTATTACGCAATTTATGTTTGTTTACTTGTTCTCAAGCATTACATGTTATAATGTGTCAACATTGAATTATACTTATTGACGTGTAAAAGTGCCTGTAAAGGTCTAAATACTGAATAAACATTTGAAATTTTTAATCTTTGAACCTAAAAATATATTTTGTGGCGGACCAACCACATTTATCGGACAGGACGCTGGTTCTTGAAGGACGGTGTGGTCCGTTTTCCTGTCACCTACCTACCTACTGTGTGGTGGTTAGCTCGTTGTATCGAAGAAACGGTGTTGACGGGTCAAAGAAACAGTAATAGGTCAAAGAAACGGTATGGGTATGAAAGAAATAGAAAAACGGTTGACTATTGAAGAGACGAGCTAGCCCACCGTCTAAATCCGGACGAATTGACCACAAACCCCGCTATCCACGACCGCGGTAGCTCACACAAGGATCTTTCTTCTGAATCTTCTTGCCGTAGACCCTCGGAGCTTCTGTATCGCACTGTTGTTTGCTTAGCTTTGATTTGCACTGCTGGGTGTATCGCGCGGCTCACTGTGATGCACTGCGCTTGCGCGCCGGTCTCTACGGCGTTTTATTTCGTTCGGATTGAAACTTATAGCGCTATCTCGCTCTAATCTTTATTTCTCTTTTATTCGGAAACTACATAGAGTATACTGTTGAGCAAATTACTATTTCTATTATTTACTAAACTTCTCCTATTTTCTTATAAGAACAGTATGTACACAATCTAATAAGATTATATTATCTATTTACTATATGAATCATCTATCTCTAAACTGTCCTTACAAAATCGTCTATACAAACAGAAAATTACTATTATATATACAACTAAAATCCATTTGTTTAGGTATTTAAAAGAATGTAAACAATCTTGACATGTCTTTTTATTGAAATATACCCTTTATAAATCAATACCTTCATAAATTACAAATTATTTATGATATAAATTATAAATGACATAATTAATTTGTAATTTGCAAAGGTATTGATTTGTAAAGTGTATATTTTAATAAAAAGACATGTCAAGATTGTTGACAGTCTTTTAAATATCTAAACAAATGGACTTTATGTAAGTATACTCTATTCTATTGAATAGCTCTTACACGAAATTTTTTTATTTGTTAACTATTTACTAACTACTAATACATCTAGCTAGGTAGGTACCTGTAACTATAACAAACAACAAATGTAAATATACATAAACTTTTCTTATCACAGTTCTGTCTATTATCACTTCACTATTTCACTGCGTATTGTCCGTCGTGCACAAATTTTATCACTTTTTCGTGTGTGAATAATATAAATACGTACAATGTACAAGCCAAATTACAGCTTTCTAGTACTTATAGTACTTATCTGAGTAAAATCGCGGACTAACAGACATGGTGAAACTATAAGGGTTCCTTGTGTACTCAGAAACCCTAAAAAGAAAGCAGTCTGATTAAAGCAGCTTTGCTATCAATTGACGCTTGGGTGGGAGTTTTCAATAGTCTATTACTAATAGTCATCGTATTACACCAGGGGCCAATGCTTACATATTATTAATTTATTTCACTGAAAAAAAAAATGTATTGTCTCTACGAGCTAAGAATACCCTAGACTTTTCCATACAAACGTAGTTTAGGTTTTATTTTGAAATGACATATCAGATTTGGGTAGAAAATTGTAATTCTAAAGAAATTGCTAACTTAACTATTTAGGGATAAATTGGTTTCCTTGTAGAATTTCTCAATAGAAGAGAACCTATATAAATGGTTGTGTGGCAGGACCTGCTGCTGGGCGACCCGTCGAAGGCCAAGCGCGTGCTGGGCTGGGCGCCGCGCGTGACCTTCGACGAGCTGGTGGCCGACATGGTGCGGGCCGACCTCGAGCTCATGAAGCGGGACCCGCAGGCCTAGCGCGCCGCGGCTGGTGAGTGCGCCCGACCTCAAGTGTTGGACAATGTATTGACTGTTAAAAGTTGCGATTCGAACTCACGCCCCTCATGTTTGTACCATGAGAGCACTTCCAATTGTGCTACCGCGAAAAATAATATTTTACTATCTAATGTATAGAATTGTTGTGTCACAAAGTTTGTAACAGAACTCATCCGCAACTGCTTGACCGATTCTTTTGAAGATTTGTATGTATATCTTGTACTTTTTTTCATACCCCTAAGTGGAACTGTGGAAAGGGAACGAGAACGGGGACGGAACGGGCGGAACAAAGTTCGCCGGGGGAGCTAGTTTCATTATATCATTTGAGTGCTTTAGAAAGTACTGCATCTTGAATGTCTAGAACCCTATAAATAGTATATTATGCAATTAGTGAATAAAGGACGGATTTACTTCGAGGGCCATAGATAAATCACGAGTAGGTGAAGGATCCTAACATTCAAGTGTTAGAATCCTGAGCAATGCGAGTGATTCATGGCCCTCGATGTAAATCCGCTTTATTCAAGAATTGCATACTATATTTTATACCATGACTAGGAGAATAATTTTTCAAAACTAAAAACTGACTTCACCACCAAACTACACAACCGGTTTTAATAAAAAAATTATGGTACCTCCTGACAGGTATTCCCTTTAAAAAAAAAGAATATTCTAAATCGGTACAATACGTCTTCGAATAAATCGATCAACATAAAACATAAGATTCCGACGAATTGATAACCTTCTCTTTTGGAAGTTGGTTAAAAAGAAAAATTTAAGCGAGAATAGACATTTAATGAAGAAAAAAGAAGGTTAAATTAATTAAAATGGACGTTAAAATTGGAACAATTACTAAAATTAAGAGTCAATTGTTCTAAATTCAAACATCAAAATAGTGAGAAAATGTGTATTTTATTCACTGGTTTCAGTGAATAAAATAAACTTTTGAGAGGGGAATGGTATAAAAAAAGTTTAAATGTCATTTACAGTGCTTGAAAAAATATCTGAAATAATGATAAGTGATAAAAAAAATTTCGTCACGAGTGAGATTCGGATGCTTGCTTTTCATTTTTGTTGCACAGTTGGAATTGCATTCATGGTACTATCATGAGGGGTGTGAGTTCAAATCTCACTCGTGGCGAAAATTTTTCTAAATGCCTAACATGCCAATCCGATCAGCGGTTGTGGCTAACAAACACCCAAACATCTATCTTTACAAACTGTTATGTTAATAGAATTTAAAACTGAATTTCTTGTATTGCCAGAGTGTACAAGTGTATGGATGACAGACAGCAGCAGGCGCCGCTCGCAGGCGCCGGCGATCGGCGGCACGTGGCAAAATGAACTTTATGTCGGACCAGTAAAGTTCATTACACGCTTTTTGTAAAAATGTATAAAACGGGCCTTCAAAATGTAAATTTTGTGTAAAAACTTGATTAATGAATTATGAATAAGGACTTAAACAGACGAGCGACCGTAAAGTCGCTGACTGGCGTCGCTCGTCTGTGAGAGCCCTTAGATAAGTATATAATATTATATATAATCTCTGTGTGTCATCATGCCAAGCTGTCACACTCGAGGTTTCGGGTTCGATCCCCGGTCAGGTCAAGATGGAAAATGATTTCGATGTATATCTATGTATGTATTTGTTATAAAATATAGTATCGTTGTGTTAGTATCCCATAACACAAGTCTCGAACTTACTTTGGGGCTAGCTCAATCTGTGTAATTTTTCCGTATATATTTATTTATTATAAAGATGACACCGCAACTGTCAGCACCGAATGTAGTATTTTTTATTTTGTCATTGTATACTTTAGTTGGCTGCATGCAATCGATGCCGACACATGTGCTGTCAGCGGAACCAAATGAAATGCATGTGAAGTTCCCACACAGTAGCTCGTGCCGCGTCGCGTTTACCCCTTGTTATTTTAGTTAATTATTATACGAATAGTTTCAAGTTTTTAAGGCGGAGTAAAGGATAAATTGGGTATCCTAGTTCAAAAATAAAATCAGGTTCCTATATTTTAAGGCATTGATTTAAAAATACAACTGGATGTTCTTTTTAAAGGCTATCCTGTGACATGAATGTAGCGTCTTAAATGTAGATTATAGGTACATATTTTTCTTTAATTTTATTTCTAATAAATGTATTCTTAAAAACAATACAGAAATAATAATTTTACAGTTGTTGGGAATTACACGTCGTGGCAACAGACGTATGTGTATCTCTTTAGTCTTCGCAGCATCACAATTTAGGACACTTACCTGATAAGTTCGTCAGGGAAGAAACGCAGGCATGAATGTGAAATCACAACTTAGATAAAGTCAATTAAAACGCCATTATTGTTATTGTGTAGAAGCTGGGTTCACTATACTCCACGTTTCAAAGAATAGTTGGTCAAAGGTCAAAATTATATGAATACTCAATTTGGTTTTTTCTTTACGTTACTATGACGTATTTACCACTATTGAAGTTAGTTTTTTGTCGTAGTAATTTAATTATCAACTTGCAAAGGCAAATGCGTTTCAACTAAAAGACAGTAAAATTCAACATTATTTGAATGTAATGAGTTTCTTTACGTTGTAACTAGTTATTTGTAACTTTGGCTGTTATGTTAAGTATTTTTGCTTTACATTTATATACGTATTGTCTCAAAGTATATTTTATAAGACAGCACATGAACGTGTGCAAAAACAAATATTTTTTTCTGCTTTTGTGTCGAATAGCTATTTGTGAATCTGTTAATTTAATCTACAACTATATAACTATAAAACATTGCATACTCTTTCGAATATTGTGATACACGCATCTAAGTATTCATTTGTACTTGATAATTATGGGGAAATCACTCATGACAAAAATAATAAGCATTTAAACATGATACTTTTTACCCGACTACGGCAAAGCAAAAGGAGGGTTATGATTTTGACAGGCTATGTATGTATGTATGTATGTATGTATGTTCATCTGTTCCCTCGTAACTTCTAAACTACTTATCAGAATTCGACAAATGACATATCATTAGAAGCGTCTTAATTGTCCGCTGGTTATAGGCTATATGGCGTTTCACAAAATCTAATGTGGCGCCCTCTAGCGGACAAAACATATAGAGTAAAAAAATAAAGTTAAGATAAATATGCCGTGTTTGGTATCATTTGAAAGCGCTTTACTTGTACATTTTGAATATATATATATTACTAGCATTTGCTTGTGATTGCATATAATTCACATCTTTTCGTTCATAGCTTCTTTTTAGTTCATCAATTTAACTTTTGTTAATATTATGCGCCACAAATACACTTTAACACCAAAATAGTACAAATAATAAAAAGTAAAAATACTAAAACCCAACTACGACAAAAAACGACGCTGAAAAGGTATAAAACAAGATTTTCAGAATACTGAACTGAACAAAGTTGCTAATGTAGTTGCAAGTAAATGGACACAGTAGACTCTACCAAGATGCCTTCGTTGTAAATTGACAATAATGTCATACAATACTATCACGTACATAGGCGTAGTCACACGTTACATATACCTACCTACCGTAGCACTTTGACAACGTGTGACTACGCCTTTCCAAACATGAAAATTTATCTCTACATAGTGAATATTGCATACTTCAGAATAGTATTGTATGACATTATTGTCAATTTACAACGAAGGCATCTTGGTAGAGTCTACTGTGTCCATTTACTTGCAACTACATTAGCAACTTTGTTCAGTTCAGTATTCTGAAAATCTTGTTTTATACTTTTTCAGCGTCGTTTTTTGTCGTAGTTGGGTTTTAGTTTTTTTACTTTTTATTATTCTGATCTATCTATGTCAATCATACGCACGCACTTTGTCAAAAAGTCAAAAGTCAAAAATCATCATATTAATATCACTTGATAATTGTCATTTCTTGTTTCTTTCGATTTCTTAATAGTTAGTTGTTGACGTCAGATCATTTACTTACAAGTTTACTGCCGCCTTCAAAGCGCAAGTACAGAAGAAGCGGTAACAAACTGTACTGCAGCATTTTTTCCAAAAACGTCAACCTTACAATTATACTGATATTGAAGTTAGATATGTGGACTGAGAATACATTGTTATGTCATAATTATTAATTAAGAATGATGTCAAATTTGAAATGAATGTCAATTTGTCTTGACTCCTATCCTCGGATAGGAGTCAAGCCTCTGCTTGAGCGACAAAGCGATGCAATCGCTTCAGGAGGCGAGGCCCGGAATAGACTCGCTGGCGTGCTCTGCTCCTTCTTAGCACAACCGAATGTGTGCGCACACTAGCAGCCCGCGTCACTCCCCGTTTAGGTATCGAAAGTATACCTTCGTTATTATTATGCGCGCGACGACCACTCCGGAGGGGAAAATTCAGTTACATGAATCGTTTGTCCAGAGTAATAAGAATGACATTGGCTTGCAATGGATGTCTAGTAAAGGAAGAGGTGAGGAGTTCTGACGCGAGCTAAAGTAAACCATAGCGCTAACCACATTAAGTAGATATTTCTTTGAATTTATTTTCTGAGTAAGACTTGTGTACGTGTGTACTAGTACTAATTTTGTGTCACTACACGTGCCGCAGTTGACACGGGGCTACTTTATGTGATGTACTAAATACTTAATATATTGGGTCGATACTCCGACTCTCAGCGTGGCTAGTATGCTGACGGCGACAGTTTTTTTATTCTTGTAATTTGTCGCATGTCCAGCAGTGGACGTTATGCGGCTGAAGTGACGATGATCATGTAAATTTTTACAGAGGGAAGATATGTACACATCTTTCAGTTAAAAACATACTAACCACGCAGGGAGTACAGTTTATGTACCTACGTGTAATGAAATCACTGAAGTCTCCAAATCAGTATCATATCAAGAGCCTTGTGCAATAAAGAGAGAATAAAGCATACTTTATTTTGTATTTACTTATTGTTTGTAATATGTATGTCAGCATATTGTGAAAACATGCCATTTTGTTAACATACTGGAATATCTTTACATTCCGAGCTGTAAATGTTTGCATTACTTAGGGTTGGGATTGGGACACATCTGTCGGCACGGAAAAGCACTTTTCTATGTTGCTTTCCTGTTCTGTCGCTCAGAACCGTCATCAGCTAGAGCGAGAGAGAGCGACAGAAAAGGATATCAGCATAGAAAAGTACTGCATTCCGTGCTGACAAATGAGTCCTACCCCTTAAACAATTTTTTTCTTTTAAATTGATGTTATTGGAAATGTGTAATGAAAAATTCACTGCGATCAACAGTATAATGTAAAAAACTCGTTTGTCATCATATATTTTTGTAGAAAAATAATTGATACCTACAAATAATTGTATTTAATTTTATTTGGTTTATTTAATTGATTTAAAGCTTCTTTTGAAATGTATAGACTGTACTGAAATAAATTTAAATAAAAAATACATACAGTATTTTATTGATTCTTAACTAACTTCAAAAGTGTGCTAAACGTAATTTGTTATAATAATATATCTAATTGTTTATTACGAATGATGAATGCTTGTGACTAGGGATTTACTACATAGTCTCCACCGGCTGCAAGTAGTAATGACATCTACGTCTTTACGTTACAAGTTGTAAAAATTAGCAGCGCCCTAAACAGGGAAAAACTGACCAACGGACTGTAATAAATAGATCCATAGATCTCTATTTGTGGTTGTTGCCCACCGTTACCGATACCAATATAATATATGTTGCAAGTCAACTGCAATGCCACAATCACATTTATTATGCAGATAACACAAAAAAATAAAGTTTTGTTATCATAATATTTCACTTTAAATGAGAAAAACTTATGTGTATAAGTTACATTAGTGTATACGAAATGAGATGTCACACCATCGCACCGCACTTATCAATTCAATTAGATATTAAAATGCATCACGAGTAATCTGAACGTTGAGCCGCGCGAGGCAGGACGAGGTCGTCCTTGCCAAAATACAAACTGAATCGAAAAGGAAATACCTATATTACTTTAATCTACTGACTTTATGCGCGTATCCATCACCATGCTTACCTACCTGGGAACCCATAATTTTAATTCGGAGATAAAATAATCCTATCCCACAACGTTTGAGTGTTAAGTTTAATTTATGACGATCTCTGTGGCCTAGTGGTCGCCGAAGAAAGTCCCGGGTTCGATCTCCGGTCAGGTCAAGACGGAAAAATCATCTTTTTCAGATTGACCTTGGATGTTTATCTTATGTATTTGTTATAAAATATAATATCGTTGAGTTAGTATCCCATAACACAAGACTAGCTCAATCTGTGTGATTTGTCCGTAAGTATATATGTATATTTATTTATTTATAATTTCAATAATTGAAATGAAACTTCAGATTCTGATTTCAGATTTATAAAAAAAACTTGTTTTCGTTTATCATTTTGGAAAATGGCCTTTGTCAAATTGTCCCAGGGTCTTGGATGTTTATCTATATATGTATTTGTTATAAAATATAGTATCGTTGAGTTAGTATCCCATAACACAAGTCTCGAACTTACTTTGGGGCTAGCTCAATCAGTGTAATTTGTCCCTATATATTTATTTATTTATTTATCATTATCACAGAATAAGTAGTTTGTTTTTGTTATACACTATGTGAGTACTTACTTTCATGGAAAAGGAAATTAACTGTTTTGTAAAAAGATTAGAGGGAAGGGCATGATACTGTGAACCCTCGCCCTTAGACTATGATGCCAGTTGGGAACGCGGTTAGGTTATAGGCTAGGCGGCAGTGCTCCTGGCCTACAACTTCGAAGATCAGGCAGCTGGCGAGCGTTCGTCCTACTCCTACTCCGCGGCCACCGGCTCTATGTCGTGTACCGGTTCTATTTGCCGTGTTCTTTTTCTGAGTCTGTGGCAATACGGCTGGTGTAACTTCTTTAGCAACGTCTCCAGATTTTATGAATAATAATTTTTCTGGCCATCACGTCGTTTATATCGTCTCACTATCATCCCGACTAGCTTTGGTTTATGTCCGCTTTTATGGTTATTGATTTCGTTGTGCAGATCTGTGAGTTCGGCTGACCGGGTCCGCTCTAAACCGGGCGCTAAGCTCTCCGTCCGGAAAGCATCTTATTTAGGGTAAAAATGGGACCCTATTACTATAAGACTCCACTTTCTGGCTATCTGTCTGTCACCACAACTACGGAATTCTACACTGCCACTGCGCTTGGCCCGACACGCACTTGGCTGGTTATTTATCGGTGACGGCGACCAAAAGTCGGGGGTCCAAAAGGATTCATTCTTGTGTCCTTTTATCATTTTTGTTTTTCCCTTTTCTGGGGACAGCGAGGTTTAATTATACAACTCTTCATCATCAGGGGAAAGGGGCCCAAAGCGGGTACCTTAGGGTTTGTGTTAATAAAAATGAAATTTTTATATTTTAATAGGTTTTACTTTAATATTTGGTACAAATATTAATTAAACTCTGTATTTACAACAACAAAACACGTCTCTTTTAAATAATCACTTAGAAAAATCAAAATCAAATCAGTCTGTCAGTTTACCCTCTTTACCCGGAAGAGGTGCCCCAAGCGGTTATGGCCTTTGGACTTTGGAGCATGGAGCATTAAACAGGGGGTGTTAACAGACAGTGTACCCCAAAAAGTATAAATATATATTTTTTTTGTATTTATATATAATAAACTTAAATAAATGAAATAATTCGACAATAAAATTAATCTCTAGGGTAAAGCGGGTAATAGGAACAAACGGCTTCCCATTTTACCCCTGCCCTCTTTGCCCAAAAATTTTCTTTTACACGTTTTGTACAATAACTTAAAAATCTTAATATAACACACAAATACTTATAATAATATAACTTTAAACAGATTTTACGTCGTACGCGTGCCGCGGGATCCATACGGCAGCCGCGGAAGCCGTGCGGGTGCCGCGAGAACCGTATGCCGCCCAGAAGTGCGGCTTGCATTGTGCTGTGTAGACGCCATATAATTTTATTTAAAAATGTTGAAATTATTGTTTGTTTGTAAAATCTTTATTGTACACACATAAAAACAAAAATACAATTAAAGAGAACAAACACAGTACAAAGGCGGACTTATCCCAGATAAGGATCTCTTCCAGTCAACCTTGGATTGAAAGGAATAGGTTTTACAAAACAGGGTAGAGAGTGGGTACAATGTGGTATGAATACATATAACTACATAATACACTGCTAAAATGCTATTTAAAATGAATACCTACACAATTGTATATATAACTAAAAATAAATAAACATAATAATAAAAAGTAATAAAACTAAAACCCAACTACGACAAAAAACGACGCTGAAAAAGTATAAAACAAATAGTTTTTTTACTTTTTATTATTTGTACTATTTTGGTGTTAAAGTGTATTTGTGGCGCATAATATTAACAAAAGTTAAATTGATGAACTAAAAAGAAGCTATGAACGAAAAGATGTGAATTATATGCAATCACAAGCAAATGTTAGTAATATATATATATTCAAAATGTACAAGTAAAGCGCTTTCAAATGATACCAAACACGGCATATTTATCTTAACTTTATTTTTTACTCTATATGTTTTGTCCGCTAGAGGGCGCCACATTAGATTTTGTGAAACCCCATATAGCCTATAACCAGCGGACAATTAAGACGCTTCTAATGATATGTCATTTGTCGAATTCTGATAAGTAGTTTAGAAGTTACGAGGAACAGATGAACATACATACATACATACATACATAGCCTGTCAAAATCATAACCCTCCTTTTGCTTTGCCGTAGTCGGGTAAAAATGGGCCGTGGTATTACTTGCTTCTCAAAGTTATATTACGTCCTTATCCTTTAGTGTACACAACTTCGAATGACTGGTCTCGCTGCACCGCGGCGCCGTTCGCGTTCCGCGACAGCCGTACGGCTCGAACTGACCCGACGCATACCGATGGAGCCGGCTATCTGTCGCGGTATGCCGACCGGCGGCGTCGACCGGAGCCGACTTGAGCCGTACGGCCGTGGCGGAATGTATATGTGGCAGAAATATGAACATTAATTTCTTGTTACAAGTTTTAATTTGCTTTTATGCCTTTCGCGCCGGGCCGGTGTGAGCCGGTCGGTCTGAATCGTACCTTATTTGATCTTTCAAATTAACACCACACATACTCCTCAGCCGTGCTCCTCAGCGCTCGCATTTCAACTGCATTTATTCTACTTTCATGCTTTCTCTGTCACATACCCAACTCTTACGACCGTACATTAAAGTAGGTATTAGTGCTCCTTGAGCAGCAAGACGCGTGCCTTGCTTGTGTGATGCCTTCCTACTGCTCATAAAGGAATGCGACGCTCCATTCACTTGGTTACCCGCATTAACTCTTTTTTCAACATCACCCTCGTGCTTGCCATCTTTGGTTTCATTTGTTTCGAAGTATGTGTAGTTTGTATTTACGCTAGTATATAGTACACTGTGATTGTATCTTGGAAATTATTTTATTAATTATTTTTAAGTTATTGACTCTTATTATTAGTGACGGCTTTACCTATTAGTTTTTTTATACTTGTGTTTTTTTACATTTTATAATACGTCTTAAATTTTCCATAACGATTTCATTACTAACACCAGGTTCTGGTTCTGGCAGAAGCTTAGCTATTCTACTGAACTTAAAGAAAGGCTTGCTACGGTATGTTGAAATTCTAGAGGGTAGAACATCGATGTCCATCTTTACATTTTTAGGTTTCTTTTCTTTGCGATACAAAATAGGTTGAAATTGTGCCACGTCGTCATTCTCATTTCCTGATTCTCTAGATGATTCAGATTCGCCGCAACACTCGTCCTCATTTCTTTTGGAGAGTGATATGCTGTTTTTTATTTCTTGGCAGTCCGGCAGTTCGGTTTCAAGTAACTTAATTGGATTAATTTTTTTAGGTGATTCGTCTTCGTCGCTTTCAGAATTATCACTGATTTGTCTCATCAGTGTCTTGTTATAACATACTTGTGGAACTAATTCTTTCGAGACATTGGACTCAAGATGATTAAGGTTTTCATTGAAATAACATTCAGACGATTCAATACCTGATGAATTCATAAGAGGCGCATCAATATCAAGGCAAGGTAATTTATAATTTCCTGTTTCAAATTCCTTGTGTATGCCACGTGTAGCGGCGTCGTCCTCTTTTGACAGCGATGTTTTTCTTAGCATAATGTTACATTTGTTTATCATATCTGGATTGATCTTCTACGTCATCTATTTTGCCTGATGATTGTGAGACTTCGTTATATTTGTCTTTTTTCTCGTTCATGCATACCTATGTCATCTTGTTTTCCTGCAGCTGGACCATTTTCTGTCATTTTATTGAATTTTTCTTGTATTATTTTTGCTGTAGGTCGATCGATCGGCGATCTGAACAGCTGACATCATCGAGAGTGCCTTGCTTGCGCAGCTATTGAGATTACTTTTTGTTCCGACACAGGGAGTGTGTAGCTGTGACATCAAAGTTCCTCAGTAATTATCTGAAAAAAAAAGAAACCTATGTAAAGATATAGCGCTTTTGGTACCTACTACCAATGAGATTGAGTGACAGATTTTAAAGGTTTAATTAAAAAAAAATCAATCTTAAAATATCAAAGAAATCTCACAATTCACCTGTACAAAAATAATAACTATTCGTTCCATGCTGTTCTGGGACAAAAGAAAAATTTTGTGTTCCAGTTGCTTCCCGAGTAGGTACAGGTACCTAAGTCGTAAATGTCAGAAATTAGCTAAATCTGAATCGTATCAAAAAGCGGCGGCGCAATGATGCCGAATGCAGATTTGATCGCTTATGTTATGAGACAAGTCATTTCAAGGCCACTCTGTGATCTTTACTGTATCCAACTGCAGAAACAGTTACTCTTTAGTTGACCTCTACGAAAGAGATCCAGCGCGCCAGTGCGAGTAGGTAGATAATCTGGTTTCTCCCTCTGAAGGTCACACCAAGTTTTTTTTATCTCAATGGCGAACTGTTCGAAATGGCAACACGGACCGTTTATATCAATATCAATTTTAGTAAAACAGAAAAATCGCGTGTCTGTACTTTTTGTATCGCCTACACTCATTTTATCAATTTATGATAAAATTACAGAATAAAAATGTAAAAACCTACTTACTGTGCTCGTCAGTTTCGGACAATTTTGGTAAAATCTGTCGCAATCGCACAACAAGCCAGACGTCCTCTCCGCACGGCCCGCGGAAAACAACCGCGAATATGTGTGAGTACCTAATAAAATAAAATGAATGAGTAATCATCACAAATAACCCACCCGCCGTCTGTGGGTTTTTACGTGTGGTTTCAGCTAGGTAACTACTTACTTCAATACAATAAGTACGGTTAAATTGCGAAACGTAGGTACCTATTTCCTATTTAAATGTAATGATAACATTACTATTGATTAAAAACCAGAAGTCTAGGTGTTTTAAGTTTCATTCATATCACGCTAGTGAGGAGTCAACCCGCGTGAAATATATGTAGAAAGATAACAGCAGTTGCTAGTTAAACATACCTACATTTTGCCCAGCGATAGCGACAATTGTCCGGCTAATAGGTTGTCGAAGCTGGGTCCCTTGCTGTAGCATAGGGTAGACTGGGTATCACCATCATCATTCATTTCAGCCGCTTAACGTCCACTGCAGGACATAGGCCGCTCCCAAAGACTTCCAAAACATCCAGCGCTTTCCAGCGACCTTAGTCAGTTAGTAGTCACCTTGTGGGTGAGTGTCCTACGCTTCGCTTGCCAGTACGTGGTCGCCATTCGAGAACCTTTTTGCCCCATCGGCCATCGGTTCGACGCGCTATGTGTCCCGTCCACTGCCACTTCAACGAACTAACCCGCTGGGCTATGTCAGTGGCTTTTGTTACTACGAATTTCCTCATTTCTGATTCGATCACGTAGGGAAACACCGAGCATAGCCCTCTCCATAGCGCGTTGACTGGCCTTGAGCCTTCTTACGAGACCCATAGAAAGGTACCACGTTTCAGAGCCATAAGTCATCACTGGTAAATTAATTAAACACTTTCGTCTTGAAGCAATGAGGTATTTTGGACGAGAAGACACTGCGTAGCTTCCCGAACGCTGCCCAGCCGAGTCGATTCGTCGAAAGACCTCTTCCTCGAAGCTGGAACTTCCTGCCTGGATCAGAGACTGGGTACAGTTGTGTCAATTTTCACTTGATCGCCTATAATTCTGTTAGTGTATTAGTTATACATATAAAAGGTGTTTTTTATAGTAAATTGAACATTTGTCTACTTATAAATGTAAAAAAATCCCTTAGTGGCGAATGGTTAACTCCTTATAACAAATTAGAAAAAAATCGGGAAAATGTCACAATCGACCACACGGTAGTGACAGGTAAAAAATATATCAAAAATTCGATAATTAAAAGATTGCAGCATAAGGTACCGTGGAAAAGTTTATAAGCGGAGAACTAGTTAGACTCTATATGCAATGGCGACTTATCACCTGTGCACTCTAAGTATGCAAAGGTTACATTTTCCTTGATATTCGATCCATTCCTCGCCAGGTCTACAAGTTGAATGTGCACTTACACAAATCAGTTATCGATAATTTAAAATAAAAACAACTTTTACCTATGTCACACCCGTACCCAGCAAAAATGTCACTACTGTCAGAGGCGGCGTAAGTGCCGCCACAGACGGGGCGCAAGTTCTGTCGCGTAACAGCTAGAGATGGGCAGTGGATGGTACTCAATCAACCCATTTGAGTATTTACTCAGTAGATTGAGTGAATATCCGATAAATATCCTTATTTATCCATTTGGTGAGTAAATTGATTTAGGTATATGAGTTGCGACTCATATTTAAATTCATATTCATTATTTCATGTTTTCATGACAATTTTGAAACTTAAATCTAGTATACACTTGCAATTCTTGTCGGAAGTGTGTGCGTACGCCATAATATGCTTAAAATGTAGGTAAACGTTATATGCGACGCTAAATTATATGAAAATACCATACTAATCATACATTGAAAGTAGACTTCTTTGACTAATTATATTTTTTTTGTGGGAGGTGTGCATAGACGTAATTTTACGTAAAAATAAGAAAACAGACACCAAATGCGATGGCGATACATGAGCACGCTCTATTTACTCTATTTGTTATATCTAGTGAGTAAATACTCAAATGGGTAGATTGAGTACTATCCACTGCCCATCTCTAGCTGTTACGCGACGCAACTTGCGCCCCGTCTGTTGCGGCACTAAGGCGTGGGCGGTGTGGGCCACCGCTCACGGCCTCGCGGTACAAAGGGCCTCGCGCCTCACAGCCGAAAATTAATTTGAAAAAGTATGGAAAATCCAAAAATACGCGCACGCCACAAGAGTTTTCTTATTTCCACTCTTTGGTGCACGAAATGAATGAGAATAAAGCAGCTTTGGCAGTTTTATCTATTGAAGTAGATATAGCATATAAGAAACGAACCAAATCAGTAAAATCAAAAGTAGAAAATTACTGTTCCTGTAACTTTCTTTTCATTTTTTTTAATGTTCCAAAGGAGTATAGTAAAAATTTGGGATTGTTGGATTTTTTAATTTTATATTCCCTTGCAACATCATAGGGCCTCGCGAAATGTACCTTGCCCACATTAAGTTTAGGTCTTGCGCCGCCACTGACTACTGTACCCAACACATAGCAACCTTTGCAAAAATACCTGCCATGGCCCATGACGAAACAAAGTGATCAAGATTCAAAGTGATGACTACTAATTAAATATCAATGTGTTACCTATAACTGTTAAAACACCAATGGCTCTATTTGTACATATATGCAACCAATTATTACAAGAAATTGTATAAAAATAGTTACTTTGGACTGCGACAAAGTAATACATGCCTCTGCTAGCATTAATGTCGCACGACGGATGACGCAATGCTGTGACACGTGTGCTAACTAGAATGGCGCTTCTTTTTCTCCTTTACCATCCCCGCCCGCTTTTCCTTATAGTTCGGCTAATATCGCGACTGTCACAACCGCAACCTGGCACAACCGTACCCAGACCTACTTAACTCTGTGAGGTTTGCAATAACATGTTATAGTTGTTTTTCGTGTGTGTAAGTGGCCAACACTGCTATCAGATTTTTCAGGTTGCCTAAAGGCATCTAACATAAATATAATCTGCAATTAAATATTGAGCATTGTAGTGCTAGGTCTTATGGCGAAATCATAAAGGAACGCTGCATTTTGTGATGAAAGCAAGCCGCTTTGCACAGTGATAGTAAGGACCAAAATAAGCGATAATTCACCTGCAGCAGCGAAAGTTTCATCCCTTAGGAACAAAGATGGCGCCACTTCCTTAAAAAAATAAATAAAAATTTTTTACAAGCCACACCACCGAACCCGATTTTGATAGAATAAGTGTCAAATGAAAGATAATTAAATAATCTATCATTAAAAAAATTTTAAAATCTTACCTGTAAAAAATGCCCAAATATTTGTTTTATTTTGGAAAAAAATAGTTTTAGTCTTTTTTTAATTACATAGTTTAATTTAAAAAAATATCTGTGGGGTATTTTTTGGTTAATTAAGTTTGTTCTATTCGCCATCACTGGGGGCAAATGAGACTGCAAATGATTGGCAATTGCCATTCGCCACCAGTGGGGGCGTCGCCGCGTCGTGAGTGGTGGCATCTGGCACACGTGTACATAAAAATTGTCCAGTCTGTCTGTAAAAATTGTCACAAGTGGTGGTCGCCCCCAATGGTGGCAAATGGGATATAGGTACCCAATTCATATTGTTGCCAATTAAATACAGTAGGTATTAAATAAAGAAAACTGCTAGTCAATATCCTTAATAATTATATAGATATAAAATTATTAATGAGGGCACTAATTTTTGGGGGCAATAATCATATAGTTTGCAAGTAAATCTGGAAACAAAATATCTTTTGTACAGAAACATAGATACCTGTAGGCTACTCCCACTTTCTTATTTATAAAACAATCATTAATAGTTTTTGCTATCTAGACTCTTTTATTTTCTACTTGTAAGCGATGGTCTTTGGTAGTTGCGCGCGCAGACATTTCGCTATGTAGCCAACTGACAAAGATCTTCCTTCACGTTTCTCTGCCTGTCTCTTGAGTCAATAAAATTTTCTGAAGATAAAAATATAATTTTATTTATTTTTAACATTGAGATCAAGTTTACTGTATACTGAATTTTACTCCTGTATTTTCTGACTTCTTCCTTCATTTCTTCTTTGCTCCGCTCGTGCACCTTGTTTTCTTGTGTACTACAATAAAATACTTAATTTAAATTTCTCAAATATATATTTCTTCTTCTTCATCTGTACACATTTTCCTATCTGGGACGCTCTGCCCAGGAGCTCCCATACTCCATATACCTATGTAAATTCCTTTTTTTTTATTCTTTGCTAGCATATCTTATCCTCTAGAAACCCTCTCCGAAGAGGCAAAGGCTCAATCGGAACGGTGTGTGCTCATCATTATAATTCTTAAAAAAGAGGAATTTACATAAGTATCTATGTTTCTGAGTAAAAGATATTTTGTTTCCAGATTTACTTGCAAATTATATGACGCTCAATCAACACTCGAGTGTCAATGCTGTACTCAAAGACATGTTTGCCATCAAAAATAAGCTAGTGACAAGCCTTCCCCCGACATCAGCCGCACTCAACAAACATGCAACGCCTTGAATTTAGGAGCCCCAATTCCATGTCCATCTTCGTGGGGATGGTACCTACAAAAGATCGCAAGGGCGATGGACTCCTAAATGGTCCTCTGCTACGCCGATTTGGTCAGAGTTAAGCCTCCTAGATCATTGCGGTTGCAGAACTTCCTGCGACACTATGCGCTGTAGTTGTCGACGCATCGGCCTGCCATGCACTCTGCGGTGCTGCAAAGGCGGTTGATAATGATTATATTTTAATGATTACCCATCCAGAGTTAGGTACTTGCGAAAGCGCTAGTAAAGATGCGTTCTATCACCGCCACCAAGCTCTTAGTTTGCCGTTTTTTTTAGTTAGATCCTATAACAATATGATTGTTTACTTCTTTATAATAAATACTACGAAATGTATTTACTTTTATCTGTAACCAGTATAACTCGATTACTCGAACTTTGCAGAAATTATGAGTAGTACCTATTTAAAAAAATACTTTAGTTCACTGGGATTATAAGTACTTATAAGATCCAACAACAAAACCCAGAACACTTTCTGGCCGAATTCGAATAACCTGTAGAGCTTGGCCCGGCCGAAACGCTCTGGGGTTTGGACTTGGTTTCAACTTCAAAAGCCTGTGTGCTTCCTGGCCTTGGATAGTCCCTTTCTGAACTAAAAATGGCTCAATGTCAGTTTAAACTACAGCAACAGGTGAGAATAGAAACTTACAAAGATTCAAATGTTTATTCAGTAATTATACCTTTACAGGCACTTTTACACGTCAATAAGTATAATTTATGTTACGTGTAAAGTATAATACAAGGCGCGTGTGCGACGTTAACAAAAAGTAATAAAAAGGTTAACGAGCTGATATTGAATTGTAAGCATTAGGACCCTCCCTATTGGAAGTGACGTCATCGCACTTTATTGACGCACTTTTCTACCAGTCAACTTACAGATGGTGCAGACATGCAAAAATTTCAGAAAAAACTATGTGCAACAACTCTAAAATGAAAAACTGAGAACGCATTCTTATAACACAATGCAAAACTACGTACAGTCAAGTACCAAGATACCTGACCAGGCCCTCTACTTATATCATGAAAATTTATATTCAGATAGATTTTTGATTAAGTCTTTCTGAGTAAAAATTTGCATGGTAATATCACTTTTAGTTTAAGAGAAAATTGAAGATATAAGTAGAGGGCCTGGTCAGGTATCTTGGTACTTGACTGTAAGTACCTATGTTACCGCAGAGTAATAATAATATAATACTTACAAATACAGACTCACTGAAAAAATATATAATACAACGTGGAACGGAGTTCTCTATTTCGTCTCATAAAATTTAGGATCTCATATTTTTTTTCCATAATAATCATATGTCCGAATGATGCCTAGCCCTAACATAAATCACGCGCCCGAACGTTGTAATCCCGAAATACAACGTGTAGTAATTTTTTTTGCTATAAATACTTATTATGATCCATAATATTCAAACTATCTAATTTTTTTCCCCATAATTATCTACGACCTTTTGGACATATGATAATTATGGAAAAAAAAAGCAATAAATTCGTTTGCTATAATACACTTTTCTATAATAGTAACAAATCCTAAATTGAAACAAGCAGGTATATAATGTTTATCCTATTAAAAAAAAATTGTATCAAAAATTTGAGACACAAAAAATGAAATGAAGTATAACCGAATTTGATCGCACAGGAACTAGAAAAAAAAACGTCGATTCAAAAATCAAAGTGTTTTATTTTACAAAATATTAACAATGCGCATGTTTAGACTGCCACTCGAACTATTTACGATGTATAGCATCGCGCGAGCGGGCAACGGTTCCAGTACATTGCAGGCACAGCGCGTGCGACAGGGACGGTTGTATCTGTCGCGGGCGCCGTCTCTGTCGCACGCGGGGTGAGGGTGGCTACACACGACACAATTTAGCATACAATCGGGTGCTGCACTGCAAATTGTATGCGAAATTGTGTCGCGTGTAGCTATTTTTAGAGTTTCTCACGGCAGAACGGTCTCGCAGCAAGACTGAACTGCCGAGCGAGTCTCGAAAAAAAAAGTAGTTTCTTAACTTATTAGCTAGACTCAAAGAGGCTCCGGCTAGACTCTAGCTCATAAGTAACGGGACGTTTTTTAATAGTGGCAGCCCCTGTCATCTCCATTATCTCCACGGTACAAACTTCAGAATAGGGCTGCAAATAACACTTTTATATCTAAACTTATAAGCCAGAGTGTGTAACACAATCACAAAATTTACAAACAAGTAAAAGCAACCCCAGCGTTGCGCAGAGCACAACTCTGTTGCGATCACAAAACACCAACAACAACATAAATCATTATAACAAAGTTAAACCTATTTACATTACTAGAGGTATAATGGTACATTAATTATCAATATTATAGTATCATAACTATTTGAAAAATATTATAGTTACACGCATCATCGATTGTATGGCATCTAAAATCTAAAATTAAATAAATATAATATTTAAAATTATACATTCCAGATTATTCAAAAAAAGATTTTTGGTGTTATGTTTGAAAGTCTATTTTATCAGTGTTACTTATATACTTATTGCAAAGTGACTTTCAATATAAAATGTGGGTTTTAAAAGACTTCAAATTGACTGTATGTAAATAAATAAATGCGATAGGAACCTAACTCAGTAAAAGAGTGAGATTCCATAGTGATAACCACGGAACAGAGAAATAGGACCTATTAGAAACCTATTTCTCTGTTCCGTGGTGATAACTTTTAACCCTTTCGCCGCGAACGTCGGATTTATCCGACAAACATTGTCATGCACATTCCGCGAGCGTCGGATATTACCGACAAAAAAAACACGCTCGCATTGCACATAACTTAAGTATCCACATCCCTTTTTGATTGTAGTTTTATATTTTAGATTTAATACCCCTCGCGCGGGGGACACGGCAACTGATATAAAGTCTCGCGGTGAAAGGGTTAAGTCGATTCATTTTTATTACAAATCAGTTGTAACATTCAAGAAGGATCTCCTTTACGGCAATTTATATTGTCTGCTGTAGTACGGGTCGCCACGGTAGTCCGTGAACCGATCACTGTTATGTGAGTTTTTAAGGAATCTAGCTTCGCGCAGCGGAAGTTATTGGATCTTTTACCGTGAAATCAGCTCATTCTGGTCAGATACGGATTACATTACCAAAACTTACAATACAATCACGACTAACGACAATATTTTACGTTTTGTACTTTATGAATATACAAGAATATTTTATTCTAGTGCGTAAATTATAGATTTCTTCTGTCCATGTTTCGATGCGAAGAAAAAAAATCGACGTCTTATTACATACGCACGATTAGGCTTCAAAAATTTGCACACTAGTTAAAAGTATCTCGTATCTAAGGCATCAGAATATACAATATGTAACAAACACCCTGTCCGATCCGTGCAGGAGCAACTCAGACCGCTAATATGAACAACTTTTCCTATGCGACCAATGCTGCGAAACTCGAAGAAAAAATCGTCATTTTCATACAAATAGCCGGCCCGGCCGAACACTTTTGTATGATTTTTTACGAATTTCAAGCATTGTTCCCATAGGAAAAGTTGTTCAAATTAACGGACTGAGTTGCTCCTACAAAGATCGGACAGAGCTTTTGTTTCATATTGTTTATGAATATACTAAAATAAGATCAATCTTAAGTTATAACTTATTACATCCCGTTTCATAAAGTGTCTGTTTGAAGGTCGCGCAGCGCAGCACTGTTTCTCCAAAACACGCCGCGACAGCCGGGCGCTTTGTCGTCCTATTGCAATGTCAAACCCACGGAAGAGAAAAAACTAGTTGAAGTGCTACTAGACAAAAATTGTATCGGGCCCGTTGTCGCCGAAGTCACACAAATAAACCACTTATAACTTTTACATTACATACAATTCTAATTTGTCGTTTTTATTTCTATTCATAATAGCATTCCGGTTTCATTAATAAGATTTATTTTGCTACAGTCCAAAAAATACTTACGATGTCTTAACACTATACTATACTGAATATGCGACTGTAGTTTAACTATAAGAAAAAATTCTCGTACTTTTCCATAGATGGCGTTATATTCAAAAGAAGCAATAATAAATTTAAGCCTGGTTATATTTGCGTCAAAATATATCGTCGGGATTAAGTGGAGTTGTGCTTAATTATGACACGCGCGCCGTGCCCACTTGGCACTTCCACGTTTTTTCTCTTCCGTGGTTAAACATATTCTTAATCTTTGGGTCAAACGAATTACACTATCATTGTCGCTCGCCACTGCGACGCGGGCGTACACACGACATATGGCGCGTCGCTTTTGGAGTTCAGCTCCGGCTGCCAACGCGTCGAACTGACGGTCAACTCTGAGAGGATTTATAGTACTTAATCCTCATCAAATACGTTGTGATCTATGTTTTATAAACATTTTGCTATTTACATTCGATTTAATCAAACCTTAGAGCTAAAATAGGTATCAGCGGTATGTTTAAAGTAATAAGTAGAAAAATATACGACAGTATGTACAGTGTACAACAGCGATCGACGCTTTCGCTCGGCTCACAAACTTGCCGTTGAAAAATGCACTTCGCAGCCAGTTCATAGCGTATTAACAAGAACCAGAGACCGTGCCAGCTGCCGGGCACGTGTCCGGCGCTCAGGCCAGCCGGCTGCCGGCCACGTCGAGCTGCTGCCGCAGCACGCCCCCCAGCACCAGCTCGGAGGACACGACGGTCCCCCCCCGCGCCAGCACGGCCGGCCACAGCGCCCGGTCCGCGGAGCACGACACGCACAGCCAGCGCGGCCCGCCCTCCCGCCACTCCCCGCCCGAGCACTCCACGATCACTGAAACAAACGCACACCAACTCTCAATCATTATCACCCGCACCACAGAATTAATATAAGAATTGCATACAGAAGAGAATCTCCAAAGGTCCCCGTGGTATATGCATCCCTGACCCCACACCTCTCCCCCATTCGCGCCGTGTGGAGGTGTTGAGCTGGCTGCAGCGCCTTCAGCCGCCTCGACAAGGTGAGAACGGGGAAGGCTTGAGGACCGGGAACGGGGACGCATATTGCGCGGGATCGTTGGAGATTCCGTTCTGTATGCAATGCTTATATTTAATGCTCGCATACGGCGCCTCCTGGCAACATCGGTTAGGTCGTCGGAACAGCTTGTGAACGAACGAGATTTTTGGAAAATTTTATTTCATTATAGTTGCTGTCGTCGGATCATTTACTTACAGCCGAGTTTAGTGCCGCTTCCTAAGCGCAGGTGCAGAAGAAGCGGTTACAAATTGCACTAAAGCATTTTCTCCATCCAAATACGTCAAATTAAAATTAGACTGATATTAAATTAGATACGTGGACTAAGGATACATTGTTATCATAATTATGAATTAAAAATGACCTCATATTAAATTAAAATTAATGTCATGTATAGGGAAAGAGATGATGTCATATAACAGTTGGTAATTTAACTGCCATTGCAGTAAAATAGGGACACTATTTTGATAACTGTGACAGTTAAGCTGTCAACTTTCATATGACAGATACAGTTAAGTTTTCAACTGTCATGAAATTATTGTTTTTATACATCAGATAAAAAAAGGCAAAAAAAAAAAATGGCGGCGTTAAAATGAATGGTGTACGAAATTGTGATTTAAAATATTTTTATTTTGCGACTTCGTCCGCGTGGTTGTAGAAAATGTTTCTAATAGTATTTTAAATAGGTTTTGTATGTTATTAATTTTGTTATAACATATGTATTATTATGTCAAAAATTAAAATGTTTGAATACTTATTCAATATAACAATTTTTAATAATAGTGTAAGGATTTAAAGGTCCAGCGGACCCAACGAACTTTGTTCCGCTTGTTTCCGTATCAGCTCCCGCTCCCATTCCTGTTTCAAAAATGATAAAAATTCATACAAACTGGCAATTCCTATTTCACCTCTTTTAGGGGTGGAATTTCCAAAAATCCTTTCTTAGCGGACGTCTCCTAGTCACAACCTTTTTGCCAAATTTCATCTTCATTGGCTAAATAGTTTACGAGATTTCGTGGTGATGATATATAGATAGATAGGATTGACCGGACCGAAAATTCTGATATTCATTTACGATAAATAGGAATTTTATTCCTAATACTAGAAAAAGTTTCAGGCGTTTTTGAAATTTTTCATCCCTCCCCATTTTATGTGAGTAATGTTCATAAACCTCAAATGCACAGTGATGTATTTTAACAAAATATTTTTTTAAATAATTTTTCCCATGTGAATTGGACCAAAGTTGTTAGTTTCGTGAAAGTGGGTAAGGTAGGTGCGCCACTCACGCTTCATCTCGGCGGCTTGCGGCTTGACGCCGGGCGTGGCCGACACGTGGCAGCCGCGCAGGAAGCCGCGCGCGCCGCGCAGCGAGCGCTGCAGCGAGAACCTGAAGCGCTGCTCCGCCGCCGGGTCCTGCAGCAGGTACTGCCACGGGTCTGCACCGCACAACAACACAGTTGCCAATGGCAGTATACTGTTTAAATTGTTAAGGGGGACAATTGAGAATCCGGGTGCCACAAAGGCATATCTAAAGATAATTTGTTACAAATTTAATTAACTGTAAAGCAAGCATGTCGCATTAGGCTAAACCTGTAAAGACAGCTGTTTATGAAATAAATAAATACTAATACAAATATCTTCTTATTTTAACTAATATAGCTTCGGGGATTATCGGTTTTGGGGACTTGGAGAGGGACCTATGTCCCTCGAAGTAAATCCCGCCTTTATTCATAGTCGTTAAAATCCTTCACCTGCTCGTGATTCATCTATATGAATTACGAGCAGATTCTAACGACTGAATCACGACCGTAGAGAGTGATTCATGATGATTCAATGGTTGTGTGAATCCTGAGCAATACGAGTGATTCATGGCCCTCGATGTAAATCCGCTTTATTCAAGAATTGCATACTATACTTTATACCATGACTACGAGAATAATTTTTTAAAACTAAAATCCGATTTCTCCACCAAACTACACAACCGGTTTTAATAAAAAAATTATGGGACCACCTAACAGGTATTCCCTTTAAATGTTTAGCAAATATGTGTTGGAACGCACCGAGCAGCCTGTTGTTGTCGGCGCAGGCCTGCACCCAGGCGGCGCCCACGACGGGGCGGCCGAGCCCCACCGCGCACAGCAGCTTGAACGTGCGCTTCACGTGCTGCGTCACCACCACCGAGCACGACACCACGTCCGACACCACCTCCGCGCCTGCGCACACACACCACAATGACTACTCTACGCGACATTCCATAAGCCTGTTGATTTCGGCCAGGAAGCACACAGGCTTTTGTAGTTAAAGCACTCACTCCAAACCCTAGAGCGTTTTGGCCGGGCCGAACGCTACAGGTTGTTGGAGTAGGAAAATAGCGTTAATGCAACTACACATCTCCGAGTAGCTCATCCAGCTCAAACAGGACTTGTAGGTTTAATTGTAGTTTTGATTAAAAATAATAATAATTTGTTAATAATGTTTGATTTTTAATAATTACGTGACCTATGCTGATTATCAAAAAATATGCCGTGTGGTTTCCGGCAGAGTAGAATAGGACCACTCCAAGTCTTCCTGTAGATGTCGTAAGAGGCGACTAAAGGATACATTTGTCACGAACACCAAAACAGGCTTCCGATGGGCAGTAGCGTCGGAAGCTAAATCGTGACACAACACTGCGCTCCCCAACCCGCCTGCCAAGCGTGGCGAGTATGGCAAAAACCCCCCAATGGAGGTACAAAAACTGGCCAGGCCCCCAGTACCCGGCGGGCCCGCTATTTCTGACTCTGGTAACGACGGGGCAGGGGGTGCTAAGAATCTCCGGATGAGATCGGGCTACCACCCACGGCGGAAACTGGCCCTGGTAACACACAGCGTCCGCACTTTGAGGTTGGACGAAAAACTGGCTAAGGTGGAAGAGGAAATGAGTAGGTTACGTTGGGACATTGTGGGGTTGTCTGAAGTCCGAAGAGAGGGCGAGGGCACGACGACCCTTAAGTCCGGTAACCTACTATATCACTGGGAGAGAGACAAAATAAAGTCTCAGCATGATGTGGGGTTTCTCGTTCACAGATCCTTCGTAAATAACATAGTTACCATCGATAGTGTTTCCAGCAGGGCAATATACCTGATACTCAGAGTATCGAAAAGATACTTGCTGAAGTTTATACAGGTATACATGTCGACCGGAAAACACTGAGATGCAGAGGTTGAGGTCGTGTATGAGAACATTAGCCATCTCTCCATCGCGTGATGGAGAGATCAGGGTGGGGCAATTTGAATATGGCGAGCGCAACGACAGCGTAGGCTGGTTGATTTTCTAGAAAAGGAGGGACTCTTTGCGATGAACTCTTTCTTCAAAAAGCCGCCACAGAGGAAGTGGACCTGGATGGGTCCTAGTAAAAATGACCAGCCTCCAGTCAAGAACGAGATAGACTTCGTCAAAATCATAGAGGAATCACAAAGACATAGAGCAAAAACAAACTTCTAAAATGTAGTCCTTGAACTGATGTTTCCAGATTATTTTTTTCAACTCTTTCTGCCAGCTATAAATGAAGAGTAGGCTTCACAAAATGCCCATTTGATGAGGAAAATCGTACTAAGCACCTTAACCCAGGGTGCGCAAAAAGCGCGTCAGTCAGTCTGCCTGTAGCGTCTCAGTGATTGATACTCAACTCTCGTGAAATTAAAACTATTTCAAAGGTATTTTATCAGCATGTTTGCATATATTTAGGTAATTACTCGTAGAAAGTAAATTGTACTCACCTAGACTTTCCAGTTTGTTTTTGACTTGTTCAAAAGGAAACGCCGTGAACAACACGCGCTGAGTGGGGCCCTTGTGCGCGGGCCCCGAGCCGGCCGCGGCGGCCGCCGAGCGCGTCCGCTTGGCGCTCGGCGCCCGCAGCACTTCCGTCGCCGAGCGCTTCAACCTCCGCGGGGTGTCTGCGCCGGAATCCGAAGACACGCTGTACACCGTACTGCTTTCATGTTCAACTTGGACCTGTTTCACTTCTTTCTTTGCAGGTTTAGTTATCTTCACTTTTATCAAGGAATCGTTCTCCTTTTTCTCTTTGTACGATCTCTGTCGTCTACTTCGCCTCACTTCTTGCACGTCTGCTTCCTGTTTATCTTCTTGCTTCTTCGAATTTTTCTTTCTTTTGTCATTATCTTTCTTCTCTTTTTTATTCTTTTCCTTCTCTAAAGATGCTGATCTTTTATCTGCGTCTTTTTCCGTTACTTTATTTTTATTTCTAGTACTTCTCGTACTTCTTTTACTTCTTTCACTGGTCACATCGATATTTAATAGACCACTATGAGTTTTACTTTTACTTAATTTGGGAATTGAAGAGTTATCTTCTTTGACATGATTTAATTTTTCTCTTTTACTGCGTTCAGATTTATTTGTTTGTTCTTTGTCATCATTAGTTCCTCGCTTATCTCCTGTGGTATGTTCTAACTCACTTACATATTCTTTGATATCGTCCGTTTTTCCCTTGTCATTTGTAATATTGGATTTATTTACATGTTTTTTGATATCGTCAGAATTCTGCTTATCTTTGGTATTGTGTTTGGTTTTACATGCATGATCTTTCAAACTGTCCGACTGATGTTTGCCTTTTGAATTGTCTTCAGTTTTACTTAGTGGCTGATGGCCTGTCGACTCATTTTTTAATTTTTTATTGGCATCTGTACTACTTTTATTCTTTTCATTTTTGTTTTTAAGTCTTGTTATGTTTTCAATAACTATTTCATTACTAATGTCCCCCTCCTGTTCTGTCAAATATTGAGGTTTACGCTTATTTAAATTATCTTCGCCGTGTTTCAAGGGAGGCTTGCGAACTCGTGTTGTAACTCTTGAAGGTAATGAATCAACATCAAGTTTCTTTGTGACATCTAATCTAGCGTCAACTTTAGGTTTCTTCTTTTTACGATATAAAATAGGAGTAAACTGTTCTTCAGTATCATTTTCAGTTTCTGATTCACTAGACGATTCTGTTACATTACTGTTATAGTGCAATGACACGCTTGTTTTTATTTCTTGGCTGTCAGGTAAATCGGTTTCAAAAAACTTCACTGGATGTACTTTCTTGGGTGTGGCTTCGGTATCAGATGGATCACTGGGTTGTCTTTTTAAAGGATATACACCAATCACATCCTGTATTTGCTCTCTAGATAAATTTGTTACAAATTGATTAAGTTGTTCATCTATATTACTCTCGGATGATTTGCCTGATGATGGTGATACATCATAATCAAGACCAGGCAATTTATAATCACCAGTTTTATCATCTTCGACCGAACAAGGGACAACATCATCATCATCATGCTTTACTGGCAGAACTTCTGGTGAAAGTTGTTGAGTGCAAAGATCATCTAATATATCTTGTGTGGCTTCATAATATTTATCATCGTTCTCACTGGCAATATTATTAAATTTAGGATTTTCTTCAGCGGTATTGGTCTCTATAACTTTATTGACTTTCAATGTATCTTTCCGTTTTGCTTTTCGCGGCGACTGCAGAGGAACCTTGAATGGACTTACAAAGTCATTCGAAATCTTTTTTATTTCATTTACTTTGTCGGGAATGTCATCAAAAAGAACTTGTGTTTGTAACTCATCAAAATTATTTATTTCGGATAACCCATTTTCGTTGGATATTATTTGTGTGGGCATATCTTCAAAGTTAATATTATTTGTTGGTAAAATGTTAGTTGGTTGGTCTTCCTCAATTACTTGTGTTGACATATCTTCAATAGAAGTTTTAGAAGCAGCTGTTGCAACTAGTAAAGTGTTATTTGTTTTAGGTATCGTAATAGTGCCGTTGTTAGAATTGGGCAGTTCGTCGTCAAGTACTTGAGTGAGCATTTCTTCAAATACCACGTTTTGGTTGTTTTGCTTAGGTTGGTGCTCTGTTTTTGTGTCATCATTCAGATCATCTTCACAGTCCGTGAGATCATCTTCCGCCGGTCCCGCCGGCAGCTGCTGTGTCGCCGCTATTTCGATATCCTCGCAGTCTGTTGAACTGTCTGATTTCAATCTCGCGTTCCTTTTTGCTGGCTTCTTGAGTGTAATGACTGGGTCTGTTTTATTTTCAGTTTGATTATCAACTTTTAGTTTCTTTGGTGTTTCCGGTAACAAAGATTGTGACTCAAATTCATCCTGAAATAATTCGTTATAAATGTCATCAAATATAATTTCTTCTTTTGATGTATGGAAACTGGATTTCGAAGTATAGTTTTGCGCTTTACTAATTTTTACAGCTTTATTAATTGGTTCCGACTTTATAGGGATACTTTGTAAAAGGGGTTGTGTCTCTGCATTGAATATGCTAATATCATTTTCTTTGTTTGCTAGACAGAAATCAAACTGCATTTCCTGTTGGTTGTTCACTTTGCATACATTTGGTAGGTTGTCCGTCGCCGGCATCTGTGTGTCGAGACTATGTATGGATGGTGAAGAGTTAAAGTTGTCTGGTGCTTGAGTGTTTGCAGTGTAAATAGAGTCAACACTCACGTTCCGTCTACTCACACTAGGTAATTGAGTATTGGCAGTATGAATAGCATCTGCACTGATATTGCGATTTGGCATTTGGGTATCTGCAGTATAAATAGAGTCTACACTCTGTCTGTTAGTTTTTTGATTGTACATATTCAGCATTTGTGTATTGGCGGTGTAAATGGAGTCCACACTAACATTATGCACGTCACGGTTGGGCGGTTGTGTTTCCATTTCATGTAAATCTGTGTTATTCGATTTATTCATTGATATTATAGAATCATTCATGCTTTGATTTGATTCGTCGAAAGTTGAACCTATTGAAGTAGATTTCTTTGAGGAATTCCAGTATACATTATCAATTTTCTTGGAACCGATCGGTTGTATGGATATCGTCTTTGCAGCAGGTTTGATGAAATTCTTGCTTTCAGTTTTATATTGCTTGTGGAATTTTGGTTGAGAAGGTACAATGAATGATTCGTCCTGAAACACCACATTACAATTAATAACAAAAATTGCAGTAGCAGTTAATTCATAGTTGAATGTCATAAGGAAGCCGCTAGATGACGGCAGTAGAAAACAATTTGCATACCATCCATCCATTTCCACTGTTGTAAAAGGCCACTAAGAGAGATACTGCTGACAGAAAAGGGAGAGCAAACCCTCTGTAACAACTTTATATTTACTTCATACATACTGCAATCACTAACCCGCCTGTCCAGCGTGCTGATTATGGGCAAACACCAAAAGCTAGACTACAGAAGCCCCCTCGCTTCCAATATCATAATCAGTAGATTGATATAGATGTTGGAGAGGAAAACAAAAACTTGATTGAACATACCCTGTCACTGACTTCAGGCGATTCCGGGATGGTGGTGACGGCGAGCAGGCGCGAGCCCGGCCGGCCGGCCACGGGCGTGTCGGGCACGTCCAGCGCCTGCGTAGCCGGCAGTGCCTGTGTGGCCGGCAGATCCGCGTCCTCCTGCAGCAGCCGGAAGATGCCGAACACCTTGCCGAACTGCACCGTGTCGCCGTGCTGCAGCGGGTGCGGGATGTACGGCTGGAGAGTTTTCTAAAAAATTTCATTTTATTTTACTTTATTAGAAACACAAACAGAATACAATCATATCAGGACCAAGGTACCTAATTTCTACATATCTGTTATAGACTGTACTCCAAAACTGTGTTTACAGCATGTTTATACATAGTTGTTTTATTTAATTGTTTAAAATATACCTACTTTATATAAACATTGAATAAACTAACTAATTAATAAGTGCATTGAATACTACATAAACATTAAAAGATACAATACAATACAATACAAATCAACTTTATTGCACCATAATAGACACACAAAAATTACAAAACAACAAGAAACAATATAGGCACAAAGGCGGACTTATCGCTATAAATGCAATCTCTTCCAGCCAACCTTTGGGTGGAGGAAAAATTTATTTGAAACAAAGTGGGCGCAGTACTAATTCTATTTTACCTACTTACATATGAATATATACCTAAATACATATACACACATATATAATACATAATAAATATATATATACATAAGCATAAATAATACATACTTATATGATACATAGAAATATTTACATAAATACATATAGTAACACTGAACAGAACTGATTATATCGTCAGGTAATATTTATAAAGGCGATTTTTAAAGATTGTTTTAGTCTTAGCAGTCCGAATTTCAACAGGGAGAGCATTCCAGAGATAGACAGTTTGTACTGTAAAAGATTTGGAGTAGAATCCGGTCGAATGAATAGGAATGTTTAAACGTAAGGCATTAATACTCCGCGTGGGACGGTTATTATCCTGATGGAGAAACGTAAAACGCTCCTTTAGATAAGGAGGAGAAGATGGCATAAAAAGTACGGAGTATAAAAGATAATTAGAATATACATAAATAAATAAATCTAACAAACAATATGTATTACAAATTGTTGGGAATAACTGTTAAGGGTCCTCCGACCCCAGCGCATTTATAATTGCTCTGCGAAATTGGAACAAATTCAAACGGAAGATATCTATGTCTCTGTGATTGGCAAGAATATCATTGTACTGGCGACACATATGAACTATAGGGTTATAATAAGAAGTGTTGTTGGCGTACACGTTAAGGTGGAACATATTGAAATTAGGGTTACAAGATCTAAAACGGGTGTTAAAATTTAGTGAGACAACAGAACTGCCAAATCAATTTCAGAATGTACAATTTTATAAAGAACTATCAAGGAACTGCATTTCCGACGTGATTCCAAGGAAACCATACTGAATTTAGTCAGTCTTTCTTTGTAGGATGTAATAAATACGACCTAAACCACATCGGAAGCAAATTATAGCCAAGATTTTCTTTTGAATTCTTCCAATACTTTGGCAATGTGTATCGTAAAACGGGGCCCAGATGACTGAGTTGTACTCCACAATTGTTCGGATCAGTGTAAAGTACAGATAAACTAGACTGCGTGGGTTTTTAAAACTACGAGTTGACCTTGAAATGAAACCCATTAGCTTATTTGCCCTGTCAACAATATGGTCGTAATGATTATGGAAAGTTAGTTTACTATTAAAATAAACATTAAGATCCTTTGCAACGCTCTTACGATTCAAGACTTGACCACTAAGATCACATTTAAAGTTAAGCGCATGAAACTTCCAAGTGAATGTTACAATGAAGCATTTATCGACATTAATTTTTTGTCAAATAAATACAATAGATACAAGGATTTCGTATACACTTTCCTACATCAGTGTTCATAGTGTATTATGATTTTATTGAAATCAAATTTAATAAGGTTGTCTAATGTAAAGTCATTCAGATGCCTGAGAAAAAGTTTAAAGCTTATGTAAAGAAGGTACTGTGTGAGAAGGCTTATTATAGGACCGATGACTATCTTAAAGACAACAAAGTCTGGCTTGAGCTTGGCGCGGGTCCCTCTTAAAGGTTTGTATACTCAGAAATGGTCATAATCTGGTACATTAAGTACATACTGAATTTACAACTTGATTTGACATTATTTCAAAATTTCGACATTAAAAAAATTAATTTAAATTATGACAACAAACAATGTATACTCTGTCCACATATCAACTATAAATATTAATTTCATTGTGAGTTGACGTTCTTGGAGAAAATGCTGCAGTGCAGTTTGTTACCACTTCTTCTGCACTAGCGCTTTGGAGGCGGCAGTAAACTTAGCTCTAAGTAACTTTTTGACGTCAACAATTAATTGTGCAATAAAACAAAGTGACGATTATTAAGAGATATTATAAATATCCTATGATAATAAAGATATATTTGAATTGAATTGAATTGAAAAAGGTTGGAAATTTGAGAAGAAAGAGAGACGTGACGTGAAAAGCAAGCCCCAAAAAACTATTGGTCATAAATGAAATAAAAAGTAAACATGGGGATTGGTGTTACATACTCTATGGATTCAGTATACATTTTAGTTACCAAATTTTTTTGTAAAACAGCGATTGTCGCTCTTTGACATATTGATACCAAAATTAAACTAATAACAACGTAAAAAAATAATTAGAAAATGAAACTTACACCAGACAGCTTGGTCTTGTTAGCAGAATCCAGGTCCATGAGCATGAACTCTATGTTGTTCAGGATGTTGATCACCGCATGCTGTCTTGATATGGACTGCATGCAAATAACAACTGATTTAATAAGTTTACATTAAGTTGGAACTTATCAATTTTTATTTTATTATTATTGTTTGAAATATAGCCTTTTGGTTAGGTATGTGATATGAAGTAGCTTATTTTATCACCTGATTACTGTGAATTTTGCTTTTGATTTCATAATACTTGTTGACGTTAGATAATTTACAAGTTTAGTAATCAAAATTAATTTGTGAAATTTTCATAAACTACCAGAAGTAACTTTTTTGTTTCAATTACCTCATTACATTAGACAGGATGGACAACCTTAAATTTAATATTACATTATAATATTTTCATAAGAGTGTCTTTAGGAACTATTATAATTGACATTATAATATAATTAACGAAGTTTTAAATAGTTAAAACTTTAAAAACAAATATAAATGTATTCTATAAATGACTCACTTCCAACTGCAACACAATGCTGCAGGTCTGGGGGTCGCGGCCGATCTTGTTGGGGCCCTTCTTCACCGGGTACTTGTTGCCACATATGCCTAGGAATCCAATCTGTAACATCCAAATAGTGGCCACTGCCATAACTAGATACTTATCATAACTATCACATTGTTACCGGGTAGACTGAGCCTAGGCAGACACGGATTCAACCTTCAAAAAAGGTTATGCTCAAGTTAGGTCCTACTTGAAACTGGGGGTCTCTTGAATTCAATAGATAGTGAAAGCGTGACACCACAAAAGTGTGTTTAAAACATCGGTACTAGTGTTCCATTTTTACCAGTTATTAGCTAAAGGTTAATACGTCTCATTACTCGTCATTCTCTACATTACGCAGAAAAATAAATTCTTGGTCTATGGTCTCTACTGCTATTATTTAAATCTAAGACTATATTAAAATCATTTGTTTTGAAAACAGTTGTATACGGACCAAATGCCACAGCTAACATTAATTTTTTATACATTACCAATTTATTTTAAATACTGTCCCACAGCTGGGCAAAAGTCTCCTTTCCCACACCATTTGTTTCTGTTGAGAGCTGCTTCACATCAAATCAACTACACCGAAAAGCTTCGAACTCTTCGCGCCAACGCTTTCTAGGCCTGCCTGATGCCTCACGGAACGTCTTCAGGTTATAAATTACAAGTAAGTACCTATACCTAACTTTAAGTAGCAAAACTAGGTATATAAAATATTTCTGACCTGTTCTGGGCATGTTTTTTCTATTGGGGAATCGTATAAGTCCTGAGTACATTCAAGCCGCTGCGTACACTCCATGTTTTGTTATTCTTTTGATTCAATTTATCGTCAGAGTTGACATCTTATTTCACAGTGTACTTAAAGTGACTGCTAATGAAAACTGCGAAATTAAAAAATAGCATTACAATAATTATGTTACATCGAAAAATAAAGCAGGGCACGCACAGGCAAGTAAGTAAAATACGTACACAACACAACACAACGCAGTCAACAAACGCAACAAACAACGCAACACAAATTAGACAGAATATATCAACGCAACACCCATTCGCAACACAACTCAAACAAGAATGAATGAATCGAATCATGGAAATGAATGAAAGATGAAATTCAATGATGATTCAATGAATGAAATGAACCGAAATTCTGGAGTGCTATTTTTCATTTAAGGACTCACCGAAACACTAAACGTGTAATTTTCCAACTCACAGCTCGCGTATAAAACCAATTAGCCGAATTTTTGAAACCGTCATGTCAGCGAAAAACAATATTGTTTTACGAAAACATCGAAAATATGTCTATGATCTTCTAAGAATTTCACCACTTAAGCAGCACGAAACGGAACGGATTCTCCATGAAAGATTTCTTTGACATATCTGCGCCACAAATATCAAAATTACGAGTGGTCGAGGCCACTCGTTGTAAATCCTTCGCAAACTATAATTTCAAAAAAATGCACCCGTTTGGAAACGCACGCGTAAACCATGCATGATGTGACAAGTGATTTCAAAAATGCTACCCCTGGGATCACATTTTTTTAAATGATCGTATGCGATGGATTTGCACGAGTGGTCTTGACCACTCGTAATTTTGATATTTGTGGCGCAGATATGTCAAAGAAATCTTTCATGGAGAATCCGTTCCGGTTCATGCTGCTTTTTTATTCATGGTGTTTTCAGATAACCATAGACATATTTTCGATGTTTTACGATGTTGTTTTTAGCTGACACAACGATTTCAAAAATACGGCCAAATGGTTTTTATGCGCGAGCAGTGAGTTGCAAAACTACACGTTTTGTGTTTTGGATAGCACTCATTGAGCATATTCATATTTGTGGTATGTACTCATATAAATATAAAGAACCTATGACAGTATAGAAACATATGATTTATATTTTCTATGATCATAAATATGGATGGGCAGTGGTTATTATTCTATGGACGAGCAGTTCTCAAAAAAATTGTACTTGACTGAAAATAGGTGTCCTCCACATTCAAAATTAATTTAAGACAAATAATCCGATGCAATTATTTACCAAAACGTTTCTATTGGCATTTCATTTCTATCAATTCTATATTAAATTCACGGAACAGAGATTAAATTGATAGAATTAATGATAATATGTACCATTAGAATGTCACAAAATAATAAAAAATTTTTTTCTTAAAATGGGATAATTTCAATGTATGAGATTTTCGATGTCCCACCCCAGTCGTACAATTTGAAAACTCATTTTTAATTAATGAATATTTAGTCAGTTATTTATTTGGTTTAACAGTTGTATTTTAAATATTACAAATCAATTTTTAAAAATTGATTTTATATATATATATATATATATATATATATATATATATATATATATATATATATATATATATAAATAATTTAAAAAAATATATATTTTCAATTCTTTATATTTTAAAATCAATTTTTAAAACTGTCCCAGAAAAATCTAATTTCTGCGTGTCAATTTTGTTATCGTGATATTTCCCAATTTAAAAACTATATTTTGACGGGAGTGTAATCTTAAAGACGGCAATATTGTCGTTTCATAGCCAAAATAACTTTATTAAAAATATCTTGTCAGAATTCAATGTAATATCAAAGCAAGCGCGTGGGTTATATTTTTTTATCAGTTTGTGGTCAAATTTGTGCCTTGTTTAACTGGTAAGTATTATATCTAATGTATATGTTCATTTTTGTAATCAAAACTCCTTACGCTACGCTATTTAATCAATAATTTTGAGGGTTATGAGCTAAATAGAGGAATTTTTAACGCTTCGGGAATCGCCTAACCTCTCAATTTTGTAACTGTCAAATTTGTTAGTTTTGAACGGTAACGTATATGTTGACTTGATTGGTAACAAAATTGAGCTGTTAGGAAACGTTCACATTTTTATTTGTGTTCAATGTGAAATTTATCTTCATAATCGTCAACTTATTGAGGCTCCATACGAAATGAATGTTCACTCATTTTAATTTTTAGCTTTTCGTTTTCTCCATAGAAAATCAAAAAAATTGTGTGTAAAAATTATTACGATTATGGGTTTGAAAACATAGCCACATGGCACGAGTTTCGATCGGCCGGCGCTCGCTGCGTGTGACGTCATAGGAGTTAGGACAACGCTTGCGTCGTACTACGTTGTGCGCTCAGATACGGTTCACTAGAAAATTACGCAAATATTATTTGAAGTGTCTGACCCAAATACATGAAAGTCATATGTTGTGCTAAAATGTAAAATCACAAGCACCGAAAAAGTTATTTTTTGTGGTTTGAATAATTGTTCAAATGCTAAAGATATGGATAAAAGCCACGAAGAGGTTGTTGTAATTTTTTCAATTCACAGATGCTGATTGAACATAATGTAAATTAAAAGATTGTCAATAGCAGTAATCCAAAGATTGAAATACATATTTAATTTTTAAAATTATTCATAAGTAAAAGTATAAAGTCTATATTTTTATATATTATAACGTTTGTTGTAACTATTTGCTCTGGGAAAATATTCTAAAGAGCATCTTTTGACAATTCTTTGTATTACTTAAAGTCAAGAAGTTTTATTTATCATTTAAGATTAGGTAGGTATTCTCAACATAAATTATACTTATTGACGTGTAAAAGTGCCTGTAAAGGTCTAATTACTGAATAAACATTTGAATCTTTGAATCAAAAATTCAAGAAATAAAAAACATCTTCTTTAGATACTTATTTTATTCAATGTATACATATACAAGCTTTTGCCCAGGGTTGCACCCGCGTGAAATTAAATTTCCTGTAGAAAACATGCAAATTTTCGTGATAAAATATTTCATCCTATCTTATGACCTTCTTCGTATCCCTGACATCTTTAAGCAAAATTTCACTCAATTTTGTTACTGTCCCCAAATATTAAATAGTTTTTTCTTTTCTAAAATTGTTATTTTCTAGATAAATAATAAACTTTCTACATATTTCACTGAAAATGTTAAGGTTTGATAATTGCCTTGATACTTTTAGCATCTAATATAAGGTTTTTAAGGTAAATTGTAAAAATAGGTTTCATATTTTACCTAGGTATCAAAATTGACCTTCAACCTATAAAATTTTAAAATTAATCCTGTTTTATGAAGATTATTTTGGTTCAAACATAACTTGATTGTCCTTGAACTGCAATAATGTTAATATTTAACGAAAAATTACTATTTTCATAATTAATTTTAATGAAATAAATAGTAACAAAATTGAACACAAATAGTAACCATGTCCAGAAAAACTGCTTTTATAGTTAAACTGTAGATATTATATCTATACCATTTCTAAATAACACAAGATGAATATTTGATACACTAAATTTTCCATTAAAAGCCAGGATAAACACACTTTTGAAAAAAACGTAAAATATTAAGTAGGGTACAAAATTTTTGAGAACTGCTCGGATATGGAATCCTATTTGGCAGCAACAGAATGAATACAAATATGATCACATTTTTTGATTTTGTTGATAAAAATGGCATCCTCAAATAGCAAAACTTTTGACTGGCATATTGAAAGGAAAAAATAATTAATAAGCCTCCTGTATGACCAAATTCCTTTAATTTCATACTTTACAGCAATTAAGAAAATACTTTCATGCTAGTCTGGGAGAAAAATAAAAACTTACCCTCAAATTCATAAAAAATAATAAGCGTTTGCTAAACCCTTTTTAGTTAAAACATGTTTTGTCCCTTTCCCTCTTTTGAATATTTGACGTTGAAAGAACGAGACAAAACATATTTTAACTAAAATAAGTTTAGCAAACGTTTATAATTTTTTATGAATAAGGGGGTTAGAATTTAGCTACTCCTCCCGTACAGATCGTAAAAGTTGATCGAGAAGTGAATAGGTTTTGAATCATGTTAACAGGCTATGGCCAGCGGCTGACAACCCATCACTATTTTTATTCTTTTTTCCATCTTAAAGCCCATCATCCATCACAGTAAGTGGGGTGTTCGGATAATATCGCTATTACCGCCCTGGGTTCTATCTACCCCGTCAGGGATAAAGACGTGAAAATATGACGTTTATGACCCTAGGTGTAATGGAACTTGTATAACACTATACATTAATATTTATTTATTTAATATTGTATTATAGGACCACATCCTAAGACGTATATACTAGATCATAGAATTTGACAGATATGAAATCGTATTAAATATTATATTATGAAAAATGGTACTTAGTCCTATGGAATTACGGATTTTGCATGGTTTTTTTTTATAGAACCATTTTTATTAGATATTGACTAATGAATATCCTCTTCGCAACACAAGGGGTATGGGTGGGTGGGACGGCATATTTGGCTTAGAAATTACTAGGTTTTATATCAATGAATGTTTATATACGGTATACGGACAATTTTGTACGGATTTTTAAATGAATATAAAGATTTCCTGCCTCTTCGATATGGCAACACTACTTACTTAGTCAGTTTTTATTGTGTCAAACTGTCAAGTTTGTGTAATCGAATCGATCTTCGATAGTCGAGTCGACTTCTAATCTAATCTAAATCAAGCATAATTTTTCTCTCATCATTTGTGTTGATTTGTATTTGTGTGCACAAATTAAGAAGAATATATCTGGTTGATTTGTTGCTTCGTTTTTCCGTACATGAGGTGTAAGATTCCATCTTCCGTAGTATTTTTGCGAGATGTTGGATTTGATGATCCCAGAAATGTAAATTTGCTGATGTTTGGAAACCCTAATAACCTAATAATCTTTTAGCACTTTATAGAAGCTATATACACTATAGTTATATACTTGCGTTGCATACTTTTGCGTTTTTTATTCCTGGTTGTTCATAAATAGGTACTTACTGCCTATATTTATGGCGGACGAAAATGAAAAAGCTTCGGAGCCGGCCGAAGTGGAAGACGTACCGAGTGATTTTTTTGATGACTTTAGTAAAGATGAATTCATCGAAGGTCTCAGTGTTATAGACAGCTGGGACGACGATTCCAAGAAGCGGCCTTCCCGCATCGACGAGTCCACGTTGGACAGCGTGCGGGACCTGCGCGAGGTGATCCGGGGCGACGACCGCAGGAAGAGGAGGGACTCGTCCGACAGAGACAGAAGAGGCGACGGCAAACAAAAATATGATGATTACTATAAATCTCTTAAGAAGAAAGTCAAAGAGCTGACAGTCCAGTTCGACCTGGACGACGTGATCAAGCCGGGCAGCCGGCGCGATCCTAACAAGACAAACGAAGCTATCAGGAGGGATAAAGAGGTGAAGGTCAGAGAGTACCTCGGCAAATGTTTGGAAGGAAGTGAAGAGCTGTTGCCCCCGGGTACGGAGCTTGACCACCTTGACGAGAAGAAACTGAATGTGAATGAGAAAAAGAGAGAAGTGGACATAGGATCTAGAGATAAACCTGGGAACTATTATCAGAAACGTCACAGTCCCCGGGGGAGTCCTAAGCGCACGCTGCAGCGTTCCAGCCCACGACGCAGTCCTAAAAGAAGGCCTAGTAGGAGCCCACTGCGCTATCAGCGTCGGAGTCCTCGACGAAGCCCGCGCCGCAGCCCACGCCGCAGCCCCCGCCATAGCCCTCAACGCGCTCCACGCCGTAGCCCCCGCCATAGCCCACAGCGTGCTTCACGCCGCAGTCCACGCCGCAGCCCGCGCCGCAGTCCCCGTCGCAGTCCACGCCGCAGTCCCCGCAGATACAGTCCCCAACGCAATCATCATTCCAGATCCCCATTGACATTCCATTCATCTCGGCGTTCACGATCAAGATCTCGTTCCAGAGACAAGTTTCTATACCCTACGTCTTCCCCGGGGTCGTATCATCGACATTCAATGGAATCAGCATCTTATGCTAGTCAATTGCATAATATGTACTCTGGTCCCGAGCAGATGTATCAACCCCCGAATTTTTATGGTGCCTACGGCAGTGGCTACGAGTTTGCGATGGGCCCGGGCGAGGCCGCGCCGCAGCCCGTGCCGGCGCCGCCGCCGCTCATGGCGCACCCCCTGCCCCCCGCCACGTCACTCCCCGCACCCCTCCCCGCGCCGGCCCCTGCGATGGTGCCGCCCCCCGCGCAGCCCATCCCGGTCCCCCTGCCAGCAACTCCAAATCAAGCTGCACCTTACGATGCATTAGCACAAGTAATTATCTTACTCTATCTATCAGTCTTTGATATTTTTCTTTTGCAGACATAAACATTCTGGGTGACTGTTTCAGCTGGTGGCTGATGGGAAACTTTCTAAAGAAGATTATTTGAAGCTGGCTCCAAAAGAAGGTTATAACATTGATAATTAATTGTTGTCATTTATTTAATTTTTGATTTTAAAATATGTTTTTATATGTTTTAGGTACACTAAGTAAACAAAATAATTGTTTTTAACATGTTACAGGTGTGTTGAAACCTATGGACAACAATGCCAGAGTAGTAGGTGAGTACACTATTAGATAAATTGTTGGTTCAGATGTGATTCAGCAATTATTCTGAATTTTAATAAATATTATTTGTTTGTGTGTTTGTAATTTTTTGTGCAAAAACATTTATTCTTTCAAAAGCAGAAATAGTTCTAAATTGATTTACAAACATAACCATTTTCTTTGCAGTGTTGAATCGCTGCAATCAGGCTTATTGCAGGTTGTCGAACAAGCAAGTGCTGCCCAATCGGCTGGTGATGCTCAAAGAGCTGATGAACATCCAGGAGCCCAAGTGCCTCGCGCCCAAGTTCTGCTCGCCGCTGAAGAGACAGGCCGCCGTGGAGTACCACTTCACGAAGGCCGCGGGCGCGGCGGCGCCGCCCAACAAGCAGGTGCTCGACGCCGTCATCGCCGCCATCGGCCTCGACAAGATCGCCTCCAAGCCGAAGAAGGCCGCGCGCAGGACCAACACCAAGGACGCCGCCGTGCAGACCACGAGGACGTGCTGCGAGGCGTGCGAGATCCGCGAGTCCACGAAGCACAACTCGGTCGGCACCTCCGTGGACGCGGAGCACTTCTCGGCGTCGGCGCACACGCAGGTGCTGGAGCACGAGCTAGCCAGCTCCAAGGTGGTGTTCACCCCGAGCGGCGCCGCGCGCGCCGCGCCCGTGTCCATCGCGCACCTCACGCCGGCGCAGCTCGTGTCGCAGCTCGCCGCCCGCGCCAAGACGCTCAAGCAGGGCGACGCCCCGCCCCAGTACCACCGCCGCCCGCCCGACGACTACGACCCCCGCGGACAGCAGTACAACAACTACGGCTACCGATACTAGTCTCAATTCTAATGTACTGTCGGCACGGCACAATCCAGTCCGACTATTTGAAATATCCGAGTTTACTTTTGTGTCATTTTCAATTTATGTGTGACAATGTATGGTGTCTGAATGACAAAATGGGCGAGGTGTTTCATTCTTTGCTTCCTAAGTTTAGTGAAGAGATCTGTCTCAATAACCTAATTGTTTAATCAAATAAATATGTAAGGCAAATTTATTTTTATTCATAGTGCTGTATACATCTTGGATTTAATTTGTGTAAAGTTGTATCTTTAAAATAGGAATTTAATAAGTTCCAGGGATAAGGAATAAAATGTGACTTATTACATGAAAATTTTCATTTTTGGTTAATATAACTTGCAATGTTATTTTTTGTACCTGTGGTTTGTAACTAAGTAGATACTTAGATTTTTAAGTTTAATGGATTACAAGAATTTACTTTGGAAAAGCTGTTAGCGAGTCCGGTTCGCAGCTGCGCCAGTCTGAGCCAACCAAATGAAACAAAAATCAGTGCTAGATAATTCACCTGCCCTGACATCCGGTCGTGGTTATAACTTAACGTGCCATAAGCCATACCAGTTTGCTATGTGGCTCTTTCAAAACCAGTGTGACATTTTTGTAATGGCTCTTTAAACACCCCATTGGTCAAAAGACCGCAGTCTGGAGTCCGCAAACACTTTAGTGGACCATGGATGAGACCAGTTGTGTCTACCGGACTGGTTACGACCACGTCGATTATGTCCAGTGAGGTCACTAAACGATTTATGATTCGTCTACCAGGAAAATCTGTTTTGTTCTAAAGATACTTACCTATATGTAGGTATTGTAATGTGTTGATCTTGTAAAAGATAAACCCTTAATTGTATTCATAAAAAGCTCTTTAAATCTGTTACGTATATAGTATAACGCTACTGATTAAAGATGCTTTGTTTTTCTGTCAATTGCATAAAAATGTCTGCACTCCTTAAATGGTGGCATTCTCACTTTATGACCGATTTAGTATTGGTGGAAATCTTACTATATGATCGTTTTAGGTGGGCAGATTTTTATGAATGGTGGTCTTTGTTTTTGTTGTTGGGCAAGCTTTTGTAACCGGTGTAGAGCTCCCGTTTTGGTCCTGAAGTCGGGAGTGACGCCTACTGTTGGAAGAACAATGTCGGTGTGTGCACATAGTGGATGCGAATGCACGGACTCAGATGCGGACAGATGCCTACAAGCAGCCGCTGTCTGGACGCTATCGCGTGGAAGGAGGATTCTCAAGTTCCGCTCATTTAATTTTTTAGCAAAACCATGCCTATCCATCGCCTTATAAACATAATTAATTATTTTCCTTGTCACTAGATGGCAACACAAGTATTTATCAAAACATTAAATTCATTTATTATTACTATTTAAATAAAGTAGTACTCTAATTCATTAATTATGACTTATATGCAGTGGTCGGATAATCGGATGCATATTTACCTAAAGGTAATTTTTGGCTAGGAAATTATGGAAGCGGCTTCTTAAGACATATTTTTTAAATTCAAATTCCGGGATTCAAAAAACTTCTCACTAATCGATCAAGTGCATTCCACATTAGCCAACACCTGAACGTAAGTAAATATACACCTTACCCGATTTGATTCTATAATCAAAACACAAAATTTTGTCGATTCTGGAATCCTGGGATTTTTCAGATACAAAAGTGCACTCCATAACTGCCAACATCTCAACTTTAGGTAAATATGCATCCGATTATCCGACCATTGCTTATATGATATGCAATAAATATATTTAAAGCATATTTAACACTGTCTTTGTCACTTTTTTGCTAATTGTGTATGCTGCCATCTCTGTGTGGCAGGCACGCAACTCCAGTTTTGCATATTTACGGGCCCTCCAATAGTTTCTATGGCGTCGGGTATCTGTTACGTTGGTAATTATTTTATCTTTGGCAAAACTTACAATGTAACGTATACTAGTCTAAATACCTACAATTTTGATTGACACAAAAATAACAAAAAGCAAAAAGAAACGTACGTATAAAATATACTTAAAATAATCAAATAAATGTATGTTTATTACATACAACTTGTACATATGATACAAAACTATAAATACACTGATTGTACACTTGTTCCTTCGTAAATAAACGAGTTGCACAGCAAAATTGTTGTTATTTTTTAGGAATATAACGTTGGCACACATCAACCGTCTAAAAAGTCATCGAGCCACTTCTCGAGGTCTTCTGGAGATTCAATCGCCGGGGTTTTCGGTTTTTCCGACTTGTCTTTAGTTTCGTCGCCTGGAAAGTAAGGAATGCCAGCTGATAACTATGTACGTACAGGGGAGCTATGTTGTCACATGTAAGTCAGGCTTCAAAAATGGACTCATAAGTTATCATACTAGTTGTATGAGAAATTATGACTCAATTTTTGAAGCGTACCATACAAAATATGAAGGGCGGCTCAACGAACCACAAAACAAATGGGACAAGTTCTTTTTTCAAATAGAACAATAATTTAATCTTAGCTGTCCTTATTTTTTTGAACCTTTTGATAAATTAACGTATCTACCTACCTACCTACGTATCATGATCATCGTCACCTGACACATAAAGTTCAAAACGTTATGAATAGCCTGCTACCCAGGCTTGGGTTTGGATTCTAGCATCCAACATAATGTTTAATATCTTCACTGTTATTTGGACTATTAACACGTTAAATTGTTACTTTTAGCGAAACAATGTAAACCATTTAGCAGTTTCATAAGGAGGGTTAATATTTAAATAGCATTACAATACAATACGGGCCGAGCATCGGAAACATATCTTAAGTGATGATGAGTGCGCTATTTCACTCCAAGAAACTATGACGTCATCTGCCTGTATGTCATACAAATCCCATAGTGTTTGTTTTGACGTTTAGAAAAAAGTATTTGATTTGACTTGTTGGAAAATAGCCGTATTACGTATGCTACAAATGCGGCAGTAGATATGTATATGTGATTGAGAAATTCTGAATATAATTCATATTTTCTAACTATTGACATAAATTTAATTTAATGTTTTATTTTGTTAAATATATATTTTTTTCTACTTAAATATAATGAATTACTATTTTGTATCTCCTTTGAGAATCACGGGTCTTTTTCTTTGAGAGGCTTATTTGGGGATACAGATCCAACACATAGAGGCCCTTTGGAGAAGTTGATGTTATATGGCGCTCCCGCCATACCCATACCAATACCCATTCCTGGATATACCTATGAAAGATGTACCTACTACTAACTATTCTCTGTATGAGTGCATGCAAGACATAAGAAATCCGCTGGGGTGAGTAGTCCCAGTAGCACAATTGGAAGTGCACTCATGGTACAATTTGAGGAGCGTGATTTGGAATCCCACTCCTGGCGAAAATTTTTCATTTATTATTAATTAACATATTTCTGCATAGGTACTTACCTTTTTCAATAAGTTTTTCCATAGTTAAACTTTCACGTTTTTCAGTTTTACTGGGGATCTGCACTTCTACAGCAAGTGGTTTAGTATTTTCAACTTTAGCAGGTGTACTACAGTCTTTATCATCTTGTATCAGATCATCAATGTCTTCGACAACTTCTGCTACTTTCTGCTGCGTGTCTGGGCTGGCTTGCGGCTTTGCATCCTTGACGTCACTCTTTAAGCTGGCACATATTTTATTTTCTAATTGGAATTCAATTTGATTGCTATCTTGTACAGAGAGATCTACAGGCCTTTCACCAGCCGTATCCTTTTCCTGTATATTGTCCTTGTTTTTGGAATCTCTATCATCGGCGTCGGCGTTACTAAATGCGTCTTTGAAATTATTTAGTATTTTATCTCTAGCTTCTAATTCGGGAGTAGTATAAGATTTGTCATTATAATATTTCTGTTTATATTTGATAGCTCTGTTATTCATTGTCAACAAATCAGATTCACTAAAGATATGTTTGTCTATATTATTTCTCTCATAGAACGGTATTGTGCATATTGCGTTGGCTAGATTGTTCATGTTGATTTCGAAATACTTGTCGTAAGGCGAGGGGCCCGTGCTGATGTCCCACGACTTCTCGTGTTTGAATTGAAAATGCCCGCCAACAGAGAGAGGCATTTGTACCAGTTGCTGAAATTAAATATTTTTAGTTAACAATTTAATGATTCTAATCGTCAATACATACTGGAATGCCGCAGTGCACTTATACTGTCAAACCATACATTTTATTTCTTAATCAAACTTTATCGTCCACACCACAGCCAAAGTAAAAATATACTTATAACAAGTGATGGATCTAATGCTAAAGAACATTTGGCCGCTTATGCACACGCGGCGCTCCGCACAGGCGCGTTCGTTTTGTTTTTCTCAAGTAGTACTTACTATGAATTTCGTAAATAGAAATACAGGTGACTACAGTTTCACAATTACAATAACAGTGTGCTGCCAACGGCTGCCTTTCCAGAATGAATTAGGCCTAATAGCTTTTTTCCAGAATGTAGAAACAAGAATTTAATGTAAGTATATTCATGGATTTTAGCTAGCCAATGGATACTGTGCTTTTTCCAGAATGAAGAAACAAGAATTTAATGTAAGTATATTCATGGATTTTAGCTAGCCAATGGACTCTGTGCAGACAGCCTCGAAAACAAACTCGACTGATGATAAGTATGTATCACAGGTAAAAGAGGTCAGTCGGTATGCATGTCAGAGAAGCAGCAGTGAATTTACACTATTGGGTAAGTGTACATTATTTTGTACCCTCAGAATGAAAGCACATGTGATACTCACATTGCTCATTTGTTTGACGGGCCTATTATAACTATAACAATATTTTTCTATATTTACTAAGAATTAATTTGTTGGAATGAGACTGTATAAATAATTTGCCACAAGGGGGCTGAAATTAAAGCCACAAACCTCATAGTCTGCACCCATGTTCTCCTGTTCTTCAATGTCATCGTAACTCTCAATGGGCATTTCATATTTGCTCCAATTGCTCTGGATTTCTTTCTTCTTATACTTAGAATTTGCTTCCTCGGTTATCTTCAATATCTCTTCCGTTTCTCTTTTGAGGTTCTTGTAAAACTCAGGACCAGGATCCTCATACACCGGCTTTTGTGGGGCTACAGCTAGGAAACAGATTTGAAGAAAGATTTTGTGATAGCTGATTGGTTATGGAAATAAAAATCAAATAAGACGTTTTTTGAGTTATCTCATGAACATGAAGGCATTTATTGAAAAAAACTTGTAATGAATTAAAGGATTCCAGTTATTTTCATATGATTATCATCATCATCCGAGCGTATTCCCGGTTGCATCCTCAGCAGTAACGCTTCAGAGCCCAGGGTCCGCTACCTAACCAAGGAGATTTGACGAGGTTACTGGTTTTTACACAGAGCGACTGCCGTCTGACCTCCGCAACCCAAAGGGCAAACCAGAAACCAATCCTTGAATAGCTTGATGATCAAACGCTAGGAGGCTTTCGGGACCCACAGTTTTACGTGCCTTCCGAAACACGGAATCATCTTTCTTTTCGGATAATCAGGTGATTCAAGCCTGCAATATCCTATCCAGACTGGAAACAACTTTTAACAAAGTATGCTTCCCAGTGGGAATCGAACCCATGACCTCCGGGTCACAAGGCGAACGCCTTGACCACTGGACCACGGAGGCAGTCGATTTTATATGATTATATATAATTAAAATAAGTAATCCAATAAATCGCTTATTTATGGGTTAGTTACCTTTACGCTCGACACGCTCGTCACTGTTCTTTTCGGCAGGTGCGGTTTTAGCAGCCGGTCCTGATTTTTGTCTCCCCTGACGAGGTTTTCTTTGTTCCTTTGCATCGCTCTTTCCTTTTTGCCTTAAAATGAAAAACAGAAACACGTTGATTATATATGATGGTATTCATTTCATGAAAGTTTGCATTAACAGCGGTATATAATGGGATACCCATAACTTACTGATTTCTCTTATCGTCCGGCATTATTCCAGTCGATAAAGAGCCTAATTTTGTTATAAATTTGTCAAAAACTTATTATTTGGACCGGGTAAAACATCAGTAGGTTGATGTAAGTTGATTGATTTCTTCAACAAACAAATGTCAATGTCAGTGTAGTCCCGTGATGACATTAGACATATCGTTTTTTTTGTTGGAATGTAGCAAAAGAAGTTAAAAATTTATATCATAAAATACTAAAAATAAATAAAGTAGGTACATAGAATGTTTGTTTAATATTGTGTTTGGTTTCAGGAGTGAATGTGAGATCCTATTTATTAAACATATGTAAAGGGTAAACGATTCGTACTCGTACAGAAGTGGGACTAGAGGAGTAGATTAGAATAGGTTACTTTCATAGCGGTAGAACTTAGACCAAGATACTTATTTTTGCACCTGTGAGTAATCTAGCTGGGTTGATGAGTGGTTTCTTACATTATCAAATTAACAATTTTAAAAACATCGGCCAAAATTATTTATTTACCCTTATCATTATATTCAAAATTCTGCAATTTTGTGTCCGACCAGATTCAATGCGAGACCGAGAGCTCGATGGCTTAAGGGTGCGCGCCCACTGCCTGCCTATTGTTGCGTAAACCAATCGCTACGTAGATGCGGGCTGCACCTGAAGTGCGTTTCTAAAACACGGAGTCATCTAAACGAATGGTTTTCCCATACAAAAACCATTCGTTTAGGTGACTTCGTGTTTCAGAAATCGCACTTCTGGACGAGTGCGCCTGTACTTTGTACAGGCTCCGTGCTTCAAAAGTGCACGTTAGGTGCCATCATATTTTTGGGTCTACAAAGTAAGTTGGGTAAACAATTTTTATTATCATAGGATATTTACAATATCTCTTAATAATCGTCACTGTAACATCGCCGAAATATCAGGCCCCTCCAATCTTATTATGAAATTTTCTTTCTTATATGGTGCTTGATTTGCTTGATTTAAGATCCTAGGGCCCCCATGTGGGGCAGAGGGCTTCAACAGTGCTTTGTCATCCCGATCGATCTCGGGCTACGCGCTTTACTTCGGGCCTGGTTAGCCTGATCGTCTTCATCTTGGTCGCGACTGTGCGCCGCCAGGTCTGCATGGGGCGGCCAACTTTTCGCTTGCCCTGGGGGGTCAACTCCAGGACTTTTCTCGGGATGTGTGTGGGGTCCCTCCTGAGAGTAATACTTTTCCACATCCATTTGCGGCGCAAAATCTGCTATCGATTGGCATTTCCCGACACGCCTCTCACAGGCGTTCATTGGAGATCTTTTTGGGCCAGAAAATGCCAAGAATTTGCTTTAGGCAGCGGTTGATGAAAACCTGGATTGGTTGCGTGATCTCTTTAGTCACCTTCCAAGTTTCGGACCCATATATCAGAACTGACTTAACATTTGAGCGAAAGATCTTGAGTTTGACTCTGCAAGTCAACTTCTTGAATTGCCATATGGGTCGAAGTTGTGCGAAGGTAGAAGCCGAGTCCTCATCCGCTTCTCCAGTCTGCGATACGACGCTTCCTAGATACGTGAACTGATTGACTCGCTGTATCGGCTCTAAGCCCAGCCTAAGTGGCCGCGGGTTTTTACCAGTGCGCATCTCTTGGGTCTTCTTTGAGTTGATCTTAAGACCAACTTTGGCAGCCTCCCGCTGTAAGTCGTCCAGTATGGCTTGCATATCGACGACCTTATGGCTAAGCAAACACAAGTCATCAGCGTAGTCTAGGACATCCAGTTGGTTGGAAAACCCCCGCTTTAACCGCGTCGTTCCGTCGTTCACTTTGTGCATAACACCATCCAGCAGGATTAGGAAAAGCAGGGGCGAGAGAAGACATCCCTGTTCGACTCCAGCGTGAACAGCAATATCCTCAGAGATAAGGCCGTCGTGAGATACTTTGCAAGAGTAATCCTTGTATAAAGCCACAAGCAGGTCTCTGATCTTCGGCGGGATTTTAGAAAATTTAAATTATTTCGTTCATAACGTCTCACTGGGACTTCCCAGGGGTCTGAAATTTTGTATGCTGGGGCAAAGCATCCCGCGAAATTCGAAACTGTATTTACATTTTGGTTTCGTGCTTTCCCACTCTTGAGAGATATAATAGCCGCTTCGACTTCTTCTCGTGATAGTGGTGAGATGTGGATGTCCAAAAGCTGTGTTGTGGTTGAACTCGGAGCTAGTGGAGATGGAAGTCCAGTTGGGACGCAGAAAATCTCATGAAAGTGTGCGCGCCATCGTTTTAGTTGACCCTCTGCAGTCGCAATAAGTTTGCCATTCTTATCACGAAGCGGTTTCTTTACGAACCTATTTCTTCCCGCCAGGGTTTTGGTGGCGCTGCACAGTTCCCTCAGGTTGCCCGAGTCGGCCGCTGCTTGAACACGATTAGCAATACCGTCAGCATATCGTCTCCTGTCATTTCTGGTACTACGATAGATGTACCTGCGCATCTGTCTGTATTGCTCCCTGAGTTTTGATCTTTCGGCGTCAAACGGGGTCTCTAAGATTTTCAAATGGAGTTCGCGTCATCTCTGTGTCAGATCCCAGGTGTCGTTTGAGATCCAATCATCTTGCTTGTTTTTACGGTGACCCAAGACAGAAGAACTGGTTTCTTGATAGACTACTTTGATTTGTTTCCACTCCTCGTCTATATTGTTAGTATCCACATGGAGACGAGAGAAACGATTCTGTAGTTCCAGGACGAATTTGCTACGTGTATCCGCTCCTTCCAGCTTACTTACGTCAAACTTGCAGCCCACCATACTAGTGCCAGCCGTTCGCCGTGCAGTCGCAACCTTGAGCTGCAGTTCAGCAACTATCAGCATGTGATCGCGCTTGTTACGGACATCCAGTAGCGAAATTTGCCATGTAAAGCTAACAGCTAGGTGGTCAATTTTCGTACGCATATTGCCAGGTAGTGAGTAAAGTGAGGTAAACCGTAAATGAATATTTCATTCCTTCTCACCTCACTGATTCTGAGAATGTGGTTGTATGTACAAAAATGTGCTTCGGCCTGGGCTAGTCTGCTATCGTCAGTCAGTGTTCACACATTCTAAAAACCTACTAGTGTCCGTGTTTTCATACCAAATGTCGTCGTTAAAATTTCTTAAATCTCTAAATTCAGACAAGTAGGTTAGCCCGCTGTGTCCTAGTCTGCTGGTGGGGCTGCCATCTCAAAGTTTGCAGACGCACTCGGTTTGTTTCGGGTATCCTCCCTAGTGATAGATCCTGTTTTCGGGCGCAGAATGCTCGCCCTGTGCCCTGTGTCCTTGGCAACTACAGCACTAGATGGCGGTCACGCGACAGTGCGGCTGTAGCCGGTCCCAGGGTGGACGACGGTGACGTGGATAGTTCGGACTAGCTGAGGCTCTGCTTAAGTAGGTGTTCCGCCATTGACACAGCAGATGGATATTTGGCATTTTATAGAAAAGCCTGACTCACTACTATCAGGTCTCCCACCGAGACCATACCTCAACTTCCCACCCCATATGATGCAATATGCATTTATTAAATTTGTTATTAAAAAATAAAGAAAAGAACAACTAAGTAACTAAAACTAAACCAATTGCTTAAATTACTTATAAATAACAAAAGCCCTGGCAAATCGCTGTCCCATGATCATGTGCCCAGTAGGCTGGTAGCGTTGCTACGTTGAATGGCAATGCTTGTAATAAATATTTTTCAGTCATTTTACAGATTGCATGCTTTGCAAATCACTTAGAGTTCAGGTTAGTGTGTATTTACCTGAATTCTTACGTTATTTGGAAGTAAGGTACCTTACTCGCCCGACTTGGCACCCTGTGACTTTTTTCTATTTCCCAATCTTAAAACCTGGCTTGGAGGAAAAAGATTCAGATCAAATGAAGAGGTTATTGCGGAAACAGAAGCGTATTTTGCAGATTTTGAAATAAAATACTTTTTGGAGCGGTTAAAAAAATAGGAAAAACCTTGGGAACAGTGTATATAGTATAAGTGTCAAAGAAGATAACGTTGAAAAAAAAATTGGAAAAAATTGCGTCTTCATTTCACACGGGTGATCAACCCACGTACGTAAGCCCGCGCCAGTTGACGAGACAAATCGCGCGTACCACAGAGCCATCGAATTCTACAAATGCACTATGCTAAAAGGTTTTAATTTAACCCCCATCTGTGGCATCGTAGCCCTCGAACGGATCAACTGATTTCGATGCGTTTTTTTTTACGTTAAAGCAAGTTCCTTTGCGGTGGTTCTTAGACATGTTTGATAAAAATCGATTGGGGGTTAACGCTTAAAAGTCGGGGCTTCCTCTAGCAAATAATAGATGGCGCTACGGATATCAAGTCGTATCGGTAGTTCCGTTACTCATCACTAGATGGCGTTCTTGACCGTCGGGGTTTTTTATTTTGCCTAGCAAATAAACTAATAAGATGTTTAAATCCTATTTTTTGAATAATTGTACCCAGAGCCATAAGAAATAATACTATCCCTGAATCGCCTATAACTTCGCGATCGCACCGCAAATAAACGCTTTCCTTACTGTGCTACTGATATCCTTAACCTTAAGATGATGTCCCGCTGGCTTAAATTTTATGGATAGAGATCTCATTCTGAGATTTAAAGCTTAACTTCGGCATCCGATTACATGATCATTATACGTATTATTCAAAATTTACGAGACGAGTCCCGGACAAAATGAACCACGCGTATCTAAATCACTGCATACAAAAGGTTAATTACAATCTTGCCTTTAACTTCCCATAGGTAGTGATGCTGCAGTTATAAGGTTCAAAATGGTTCAAGGCTTAGCTACCTTCATGCAGTCGTTTAGGAGGGTGACTGGTTTAGTTACAAGTTACAACTGTTTTATGTGGGAGGCTCGTAGGAGGCGAAGCGAAGCTTTTGATCCATCCCAGAATTCCCAGATAGGTATATTGTCATACATAAAGTAGAAAATGTAACTTTTAAACCTTCTGTCCGTAAGTCGTATCGTAAATCAGGTACTTAAATAGGCATGACTTACGTAGTTGTGAGGCTACGTAAGTCATGCCTATTAAATTAAGCGATTTATACATAGAGGTGACGTCGCAAGCCCCCAGTCCGGATCTTTGATGCTTCGTATGTGGTGGTAGCGGTTAGTGGCAAAAACAGTGATTATACGGCACTTCATATTAGAATTGTGCCACTTTGTACACTTGTTCCCTAGACCTGTTAGAGCAATTTGAGTCGCACAGCCGAAAGTTCCGTCCCTTAGGATTTGAAAAGGCTCCAATTTTCAAAATGGCGTCTAAATTTAATGTTTTTTTTTTCCAGGTTTAATTATGCAGTCATGGGTGTCGTTTTTGGGGTTCCCGGGGGTTAGGATATCAAAAAGGTATTTGCAGTATTTAAAATATTATAACTGTTGGCCGATTTTACACATTTTTCAAGTCTTGAAAGATTTAATAGTTTTGATAGATTTTCGTAGTTGGGTTGTGGTTTCCGAGGATATTTGGAGTTATGAATTGCAAATTTGAATTCACACTAGCCTATCAGACCCATGCAACATAGCAAAAATGCAGAACTACATCACGCTTTGCGAATTTAATGTCTATTTCCAACGGCCTATCATACTTTTCTGTTGAATAAATAAGTAACTTTTAGTTATTTCTCTCTTTTTTCGAAGCCATTTTCTTACAAAATATTCTTCTGCATACTTTAAATAGCATAGCAAATTCTTATCGAGGTTGTTTCCGTCATCCTAGCCCGAAATAGCCTCGGAAACGACAACTCAACTAAGAAAATCTATCAAAACTTTTAAATCTTTCAAGACTTGAAAAATAGTGTAAAATCGGCCTTTATACATAATATTTAGAATACTGAAAAAGATTTTTGATATCCTAACCCTCGGGAACCCCGACAACGACACCCCCGACGTCATAATAGATTTTGGTGAAAATAATCTTGAACGCCATTTTAAAAATTAGCGCCATTTCAAATCCTAAGGGACGGAACTTCCGGCTCTGCGACTCAAATCGGTCTAATAGGTCTAGGGAACAAGTGTACGAAGTGGCACAATTCTAACCCGAAATGCCGTTTTTTCCCTCTAACCGCTCCCACTAATGGTCTTTGTGATTTTTTTCTTTTTTGGCAAACTGAAAATGTGGGTCCATTACTTTTGGATAATGTAAAAGACGGAATAATTAGAATTATACTTTAGTTTTACTTTACTAACCCTGTCGTCACCCCTATAGTAGTAAAGTGCTGACGAAATATGAGATGATACTGCTACTAACTAATCACTATATATCTAATCAATACTTCATCATTATCATCATTTTAGCCGTATAACGTCCACGATCATGAGTGGCCTGCATTCAGCGCTTTCCAGCGACCTTGGTCAGGTCATCTGACCACCTTGTGGGTGGGTGCCCTACGCTTCGCTTGCCAGTATGTGGTCGCCATTCGAGAACCTTTTTGCCCCATCGGCCATCGGTTTGTTGCGCTACTTATGTCGTCAAATTCGCTGAGCTATATCGGTGACTTTCGTTCTCCAACGAGTTTCCTTATTTCTGATTCGATCACGTAGAGAAACACCGAGCATAGCCATCTTTGTAGCATGTTGACCGACTTTGAGCCTTGATACGAGACCGAATCGATAGTAATCGATATCAAATCCGAAATCCATGCGCCAATCCAACGTGTTGAGTTGTAAAATTATTATTAACCTGTCCTGCTTGTTCAAGTACTTAGGTACTTAGGGTAGGTCGTGGCTGTGTATGGGTAGGTCAACTAAAGCTCCAACATCATAAGTGGGATATAGAAGTGACTAGATAGCTGTGAATGTGAATATACCATTAAAAACCAAAGATGTAGAATATAGATGAAAACCATATCCACAAAGGTAAACTCAGAAAAGTAAATAAAATAAACTAAAACCAACCAACACAATGCAACCTTTTTTTGATGCAGGGTCGGATTCTGCGAACAAGGAAGCGCGGGCGGAACACAAGGGTGACGCACCGCGCATGCCCACAGGGGCGGCTGGCGCAGTCGCTGTGCGCCCGTCCTCTAACCAACATGGCGCAGCGCGTCGCTCAAGGACGTCCTGACAAACCCCGCCGAAAAACATCGCCAGCTGTTAGCCGCCGAGCCCCAAACCCCAACGCGGAATAAACTGTTTTTATATTTTTGTGAGTGCAACAGTGCAGTGTTCATTTGGTGTGTGTTTACTTATTGGAATACCGGTCCGCCTGCCCCGATTGTTTCCGCAAGGTATGTACAAAACAATAATAAAGATGATTAACACGATGCTGCGTGCGAGTTATGATGGGATTTTGTTATGGGAAGATCGTGTATTGATGTGACTGCACCAGGCACTGTTACCTGCTGTTTATCTCGCACAGACCCATAAATTTTGTTTACTATAAGACCAGTCAGACCCGTCACAGGCCCCTTGAAATATCCACATGCTCCACCCTTCCTTGCGATGGTAACATAGTGCCTACCTACACTGCAATTTTTCACAGAACAATGTGTGATAGACAGGATAAATTTGTGTCAGTTTTACCATCAAAATGGATTATTTTCCTCGAATATTTTCCTCATACAAACAAAATTAATATGCTAATATTATGCTTTTGTACATTTATTATTAACTTGCAAATAATGTAATTATTATCCCTCTGCCTTCTATGTTCTACCGTCAGCAATCGGTATCTATTCAAATCATTGATTTGCACATATTATGGCTTATAGCTTCTCGATTATATCTACTTTCTTACGGTATAGTTTCTGCCTAAATCATAATGATGTCCAAAAATAAAATTGTTCAAAAATGCTCCATTCATAGTTAAAACTACATCGCGCAAATTAACTATATTGATATATTTGTTACATACATAACAACGCGACATGCATTAGATTTAGTAGTGGTGGTTGATGATGTCGATAAATCTGATTGTGCTGATAACGGTTAATTAAAATAAGGTCATTTTAGCTTCGTTACTAGAATGAACACAAAATTGTAATAAAACATGTCTACGTACGTGACAGCTAGCTGTTCCTAGGGAACAAAAATTATGAAGCTCGATATGAAGGGACTGGTCAACTCGGCTTCGCTTTTTTGACTACCTATTTAGTATTTTTTATCTCGCAATTTATGTTTGTTTATTTATTCGCAATTACATGTTATAATGTGTCTACATTGTATTATAAGTATTTATTAATTAAAAGACAATAATAATAATATGACAAAGCCCTTCTGACGAGTAGGCGACTAATACTGTGAAAATGAGTTAATTTCGGCGTTTTTTCTTAGCAGTGGTCGTTTCAAAGCGCTGGTATCGGTAGCTTTTCTTTAAAAATTAATTAAATTTTAATATACATATCTACTTTAAAGCTGCATCCCTATAGTGGAACTGGGCAGGACATGTTTGCCGTATGCTCGACGAACGCTGGGCCAAATCAACGAATCAATATATTCCTCGCACCTCGCTACGGAAAGCGGAAGCCTGGTAGACCCGGAAAGAGATGGAGGGACGAGCTTGACTCCTACTGCAGGGATTGGGCCTCAAAGGCCCTCGACCGAGAGAGTTGGAGTGCTGGAAGGGAGGCTTTTGCCCTGCAGTGAGACAGTACAGGCTAAAAATAGAAATAGAATACTTTACACGTAGCGGAAATTATACCTATTGACGTGTAAAAGTGCATGTAAAGGTCTAATTACTAATCTTTGAAGAGATATCTACAAGACCCTTTGCTGCCAGCTAATGCATGCATGAATGATAAAATGAAATAAAGGCACATCATGTCGAATAGACTTTCTATCTCTGGTCGGGATAAACGTTACACGTCATCCTCAATATCAATGCCTAAAATTTTGGGTAAACTGAAAAAAAAACTTTGGACGGTGAAAACGAAAACTTTCTCATGATTTTCCTAGTAGTCTTTACAAAGAGGCATTCAGAATTGCAGAAACAATCGCTAATATGCTCTGTTGTCTTTGTTGACAAGTAAACTCTTAAAAATAGATGAATATATAAGTGGTCATCACCGAAATAATGAGAGCCTTTCAGTGACTGTTTGGGTCTCAATTTTTTACGATGACTGCAATGGAAGGCAAATTGCCGCCTCTTGTTTCTTACAATATAAGTACCTACTGAATTATAGATCGGCAATATCTATTGCTCAAAGTAAATTCAACTTCTATTATGATGTTTCAAGTCTTAGACGGCGAAAATTTTTGAAATTTTAGAAAGACGCCTTTGAGCATTCGGTGTTTTCATTGGATGAATATTTTGTTACAATTGGAGCGCCGTTAAAGGAGTATTGTGTGCTCTCACAATGGTTATGTTAACAATCGTGTTATTAAAACTCGAATGTTGTTCCAGCAGAGCCGCCGACCAATAACGCACGTGCAATAACTATAAAAGCGGGTTAAATAAGTAGGATTTTACGCATGATTAATCGGCTAGTAGCTTGTTTAGAAATCAGGACCAAATTTCAATACTTTCCTCATAGTTGAATTAAAATTAAATGATTTGAAATCACTCGTATAGAGATGCTACTTGGAGGGCTTGAGCTAGTCTTATCTTATATCATCGTACAGTTATTGATGCCATTGAAAATATGAGCATACTGCAAACTACACCACACGCAAAGTATTTATTCCTAAAGGTTTACTTGTAACTTGTAAACAATTGTGCTACTCGCCTGGAATGGCTAATTCCACTTAAGACGTGCGTATTATGGACACACTTGTAATTGACAATGAACTACATTATACTAATTGCCGACCTCTGAGACCATCCTCAATGCTTCGTTATACTTCGTATCACTAACCTACGCAATTTGAAAAGATAACAATGTAGGGGCCTATTGAGGTTTTTGTCCAGCACGGTAGGTAACATAGAGTACTATGTAGGTAACTTAGAATCCAAAACAGAGAGACATTTTGTCAGTACCTTTTTGTACTCTAGTTTGTTGTAATAGAGTTTCAAGTCTCATCTCAACTTTTGAATCATTGCTAAAACTATTTTAATTTTCAAACTCAATCAAGCATCATAAAAAATACATTGCAGTACCTATTAATTAGACATAGGTAATATGCGTCATCAAGTCATCATCTACATATTTGATCGTTCTGATACCCAAGTACATCATTAATGTGTACCTATTTATTTTGACATCCTATTCCAGACAAATCGACAGAAGATTGTTTATACATACCTACCTACTTACATTATGCCATGGAAATGAATTACAGATTACTTACAATACATTAATGAAGAGTAATTTATTAATACCCAGAACGGTTTAGTGGATATTATAAGTGAGCTAATAAGGAACTGCATGTTATGCACCTATAAGATTTTCTTTGTCGAAGACTCGTATGGCGCTGGCCCAATGCCAGGCTGGTCTTTGCATAACTCCAGTAGCTTCTGTTATTCCTTTTGCGGCAGAAACATTCACACGTAACTGCCTTGAAGTAAAATAACTGCAACTTCGGAATGTGGTATTCTCGAATGCTAACAATTTTTCAAAAAAATTAAATCCATTTAACGTTTTTACATTGTGTTAAAATTAAGTACTTCAAACTAACATCTTGTTATAATACTATTAAAACCAGAGTATAATTTTGAGAATGAAAAAGTATCTTAAAAAAATCTAAGGATGAAAATATTCTTAGACTATTTAATTTGCGTTAAACTTTTGCGAGACAAGAAGCACATTTTATGTAGGGTATTTTTGTCATCGGCGAAAAGTAATTCTGAAATAAAAAATTCCTCGTTTACTATCCTAAAACGTTTCTCTTCTGCCACACGTTCATGAACTTCACCTTGCGTCTCCAGGCGGGACGGCACGGGCCGGTTCGCGAGTCAATGAACCTCCAAATTCCCCTCGGTGGTGGCTGGCTATATTTAGAACTGCACATTGGGCGAAACGCGCCTCACGCCTCCGCTACGAATCAATCTTCAGAACATCTATTAGCGAATGTTACGTCAAGAATAAGAAAATTAAGAAACTTATTCATTAATCTTGTGGCTAGACCCCTTGGACAAAAAGCTTTGACTAGTGTTAGCTACCACACCTGAAAAGAAGGTTGCATCTTATTTATGATTGTACGGCAACCTGTTCATATAGTACATGTAACACCACTTAAAAACTGAGTAATTTTTGTAATTCTTAGGCTTGTCATCAGGATTTGTGTTAACGTTATATACACTACTATAAAGAAATATGATATGCATCTTTCCGGGTACATAAAAAGAGGATGACTATAGAAAGGAGATACCTACCTAAGGGTTAAACTAATGTGAGAGATGATATGTTTAAAGATATTCCAAACGGCAGTCAAATGGCTAAAACAGCCAGCGCAAGTCTGTTGTTTTAAAGATTAATGGAGTAAATAGTTTTTGCGTTCCTTATTACGAATGCCGCTGCAGTAGAAAAATCCGACAAACACAATTATCAATGCAAATGGTTGGCTCCTGCGCACACGCACTGGGCAGCCGGTCGACACGACAAGTTTTTGCTGCGGCATGCCCCGTCTCAGGTTGAACCCAATACGTACGTGATTCAATTCGGCTTTTTGCGATGCACTCGGATTTTTGTAAGGATTTATGAGCTCCTAATATGGATGGCTGTGTGGAATATATAAAGGCTTATATCAAATAATAGAAATGCTCTTTTTTATGTCATATACATGAATCCAAAAGTAATCGTAGTACTTTACTTACACACATACTGCGGTCGTAACGAGACGAAAGATAAAGCGATATTTACGGAGAAGTTTACCAAAAGCGAGCTCCTAGATTTTGAAAACAAAGTTGCGATCGGTGGTCTCGGAAGAGTTCTAGCTAGATTGTGGATTGTTGGAGAAATGATGGGAGATCGAAACCTTATAGAAATGCTATCGAGTGTCCGCTCGTGTAACAGGAGCCCTAGAATGCACGCGCGGGTGTCGCCTTTCAACTTCGACACACACACGTTATTGCTTACCGTTTCAATATTGTAAATAAAAGGCGAATACCTATTAAATTAGAAATCATTAATTAATGGACAGCTGGCGAAAATTATTGTTTTTAAAAGATTTACATTTTTGTTTAACCTTTAATTGGAGGTACATGCTTTCCGGATTCATCATCAGGACCTGGATTTTAATCTAAGTCTTCATATAATAGTAAAAGTTTAGTTTTACTTTAAATGACAAAAACGTAGGTACTTAAATAGTTACAGCAACAACATAAAAAACAAACTTGTTATACACAACAACTTATATTCAGTTGATTTTTATTTAAGCTGTCCACGTTCAATTTGCATCCGCTTCCTTTGCGCAATTAGGTATAGGTACCTACCTATTCACGAGCATCGCATGTGCCATCATTGTATAGACCGTTTCCCTACTTTTATTTTGGACTTTTCCTATTTCAATAGCTTATTACATATTCAACATAAGGCAAAGAATTTTGGAGGTACTTATAATAAAAACAAATAAACTCGTTTATCGTACCTAGTTGTGTTGATTAAAATTATGAATAAAGAATTTAGCATTATATTAGAAACTATTGTTATACGCAACTTATTTTTTTTTTACTAATGCATCTATAAAAAAACCTTAGGTATAAGGACCTACTTCTGAATTGTATCACTTTAGCGAATCGCAACTTACTCGTAGTAGGTTCAATTTATTACAATTTTGACACAATCATATTAAAGAGAATAGAATATTACGTGCATATCTGTTTCACTATGTAGTACTTACCCCACAGTAGTGATTGTCCAGCAGTTCAAGTAGGGACCTAGTGTTTAGCAGGCGTTGGCTGCATTGTGCTGCATGCAGCTGTCGCGGCGATCATTGCGACGGATCTGCTCGCTATTATTTAATCTATCTTTTACTCTTTTCTGATTGATTTTTTCTTCTTCAGCAATATTCAGTTTATTCTATTCATCTTAAGTTTCCATGTTTCGCAACGTTCTACGCCAAGCTGTTGGTTCTCGTCGTGCTCGTTCGCTCGTGTCTATCATTATGCGACATGTTTGAAAATTCTGACAGCACTTTTGGCCACGGTGGCCACATATGTACATACAAAAGAGAAAAAAAAAATATGATCAAAACTTGGGATCGTCCCTTAATATGCTAGGTTCATTAACAAATGCATCTAAACTCATTGTCAGATGTCACTACATTAGGTTAGTATGTTATTTGATTTGAAATGTGGAATTGGTTATTTATCAATCTTAATGTTATTTCATTCAAGCTGGTGGATAGGTACCTACTAGCTAGAATAATGAAACAACAGATAAATTATATCAGGGTTAGTCATATTTTTACAATGTTTGTCCTAAAAGACTACAACCTTCAACTCAAACACGTCGTAAGTGTAAAAATATGCAGATGATAAACATCGGCACCTGGCAGCAGCACACTCATCGCAAACATAGTTATTCTAACTATACCCACTTACAGCCATTGAAGTAAATCTAGCGCCGGCTCTGAGAATACGTGAGTTTGAACTAATTGCGCGCGTGCTATATCTGCGCGCGCGCCGGAAGTGTTTCCATATTGATATGGAAATGCACGTGCTGCCAACACATAAATTTGATACTTAATCCAAATGGGGCAACACTTCTAATCGAATGTGTGAGTGAGTCATGAGTGAAGAAAATGAGATTGTTTGGTACACTTCGATCGCAGAGAAGTTCTGAGTTATGATGATGCCATTGATTGAATGGTATCGAAGTATTTGACCTATTTCGTAAGACTACGCGTAAAGTTTTAATTATTAAAATATCTTTGAAATAAAGCTTCTTTAAATTAAAAAAAAAATAGAAGTACAAGTACCCCATAAATGCAGCGGGCTAACGAGTCTGTAGTAAAACTGGCTGACTCAAGGAATCTCTCACGTAAGCATCATTCGTGAAATCATGAGGATCATAAAAGCGACCAAATTATACCTACTCACTGGATGATTAGATTAGGTACCCGAGCGTCTTCAAGCATCGCGAATGAGTCACGCTCACGTACTGAGGACTGTTTTAGTGGGCGCCGGAAGAGCACGGACGGGACGTCTGCCTGCAGTATTGCACCCTATGCAGGCTGGCTTAAGAGCTAGAAGCTTTTCTATGCACATTAGCGAAAACCGACCACTTTTGGCTACTGTGCGTAGAAAAGCTTCACGTTTTAACTTAAAACTGTAAACAGTAGTTCATAAATTACTCTTAGTTTGAAGGGTTACCTAGGACGTGATCAAGACAAAATTTTAAATGATATCTCCGTTTCCTTTCAAATGATTTATTTTAAGTGGGCGCAGCACTGGACCCCGAAAAATTCAGGTAGCCCCTTCATAGCAGGATGGCTCTTCAAGTAAATGATGAGCGAAATAAAGGTGTGTCCAATTACAATCCAAGCAACATTTCTTCATATTTTTTTTTCTTCATGATTTTTTTTCAATAAAAGGTATTGTATTTAATATTTATGTTAGGCGACTATTACCATATTAACAATTGCTGATGGTAACCTAATAAGGCCTACTAAATTGATACGATAAACTTGTACGTAAGTACTAATCAATCTGACTTGAAGACTGCAAACAAACGCCTACTAAGGATGTGTTTTGTTTGCGGTAGTGATTAATTGCTATTATAATACAACAGGCGTTTGCTGTTCGTGGCTCGTAGTTTCTATTTACATATATAATTTAATTTAATTTTAAAGTATCTAGTGTTTTGCGGGCTGACTGTAAAACACATTGAGCATTGAGCTTATATTTGAATATTGAATTTATCTAGCTAAAAATTCCTATTTTGACGGGTACACCCCCAAATTTTTGAACGGCTGAATCGATTTCCATCATTGCCAAGAACCATCTCGATCCAGCTAGCTTTCAAACAAAAAAAAAACCGCATTAAGATCGGCCCATTGGTTTAGGCGCTACGATGCCACAGACATACACACAGATATACAGACACGTCAAAAAGTTATAACATTCCTTTTTTTCATCGAGGTTTAAAGTTAACGTTTTGTGCCTATGGACTTTAATGTGTATCTAGCGCTTATGCTTAAAATTTCTCCTCAACAAAAATCCATTTGTGCACAATTGTAATGCGATTGCATTCACGTATTTCAATAAGCTCACAAATTGGGGAAATTTATTATTGTGAAGAGTCCAATAGCGCATCCGCGTCCTCTGTCTGTCTGCCTGACCCCTATCCGAAGGCACGTAGAGCGCGGCCTTCGGGCTCGCTTGCATTTTGTTCATTCGACGCGCGATCACTTTAGTGATGTAGCCCACGAGTAGAACGCACTGTCGATTACAAGAAAGCGGTTATTATATTACGTACCTTACCTAGTTCAACGATAAATTCCTTTCGACTGTTAGTTAGGTCTTGGTGATTGTGGAATAAAACATATATTTTTCTTTTAATGTTCGTTTTTAACCGACTTCCAAAAAAGGAGGAGGTTATCAATTCGTCGCGATCCTTTATTTTTTTTATGTATGTTCACCGATTTTTCAAAGACGCCTGGACTGATTTAAAAAAATATTTTTTTGTTCGAAAGGGTATACTTTCCAGGTGGTACCAGGGAAATTTTATCAAAATCGGTTGTGTAGTTTGGGTGTGAAGTCGGTTTTTAGTTTTGAAAAATTATTCGTGTATGTAAGTGGCCAACACTGGTGTCAGATTTTTCAGGCTGCCTAAAAGCATTTGACATAGCTTGACGACTGCCATACAATGATGACAGCCGGGACCAACGGCTTATACGTGCCTTCCGAAGTACGGAGGAGCTCGAAAAATTTTTGTGCCACTTGTGGTCATTCATCCAAGTGCGGACCATACACAGTGTCGCTTAACTTGCGAAAGCACTAGTAATGGGCACTCTCGCCGGGCCACCGATCTCCTCTTCTTTCTTTTAATTAAATATACCTAATGATGTACTGTACTGACAAGTAATGGAGTAAAGTAAACAAGAAAACATAGCATTTTCAAGGGTTAACTTATCTTATAAAAGCAACTGATGATAACGTGTATTGATTTTCACGGCATGCGTCACGTGGCGCGTTTAGTGTCCGAATGATGTTAACCTGCCTTATCTTTCGTAGCATACAAACAATTCAAATAAAAGATATCGATCGTCCCTGAAGCTTTAGGTACCAAGCTGCGTGCATTGTAAGTATGATATACAATGTGTCCCGTCATCGGTGTGGGAGCCTTTAGTGGTGTGGTATACGGCAGCTTTTATCTACAAATTAAATAAGTAGTTTTTCTTTTAATGATTTTTTTTGATGAAAGTTCTCTAAAAATGTAAGCAATTTTTTAAATTGTCCTTATGCAAATTGTAATAACAACAAAACTATTTTACTGAAAGCAAAGGTGGTTAGATTTTATTTTAGAAAATATTCTCTTGTGTCGTTCGAAAAAAAAAAAAACAAGCAGTTTAATGGCCTAGTTTTATCACAAACAGCTAATAATCCAAAAAAATACACAAGAAATCATGACATTTTCGCTTAGAATTTTTTTATTCTATAGGAAATTTAAACATGTTTGCTGTCTAATTATTGTCTATATGTTAAGCTATCAAATGATAGCTATTTTATAAGTATAGGAACTTTACACGAATATTTATGGTTGAATTATTATAAGAGTCCTTGCCTTGTTTTCCAAAAAACGAAATATCTGCCATTTTACTACAGTAGAAGAAAAAGAAAGTATTGGGGGTGATTTGTCGATAAAAAATGCAGTATATCATATCACTAAAGGCTCCGACACCGATGACGGGACACATTGTATAATTGAAATATTATAATAGTTCATCAAATTAAAAATCAATTAAAATCAAAATCAAATTAAATTAGAAATAAAAATAAATCAGACTTAAAAATTATATAATGCAATTCAAATAAATAAAAGACTTATTTTTAAATGAATACCATATGCCTTTTATCCAGAACTCGCCACGATCGCCAGAAAGAAGGTTTGTGCAACAAAAATGCAAGTAAGTGTTTGAGATTCAATGCTTCCATGTTAGATCCTTGCATAGCCTAGATGATAACCAATATTTACCTAAATGACCTAAGGCTTTTTTATTTTAATTAGAATCGATATCGATTAAATGTTGATTGAGCTACACGACTGGTTGAACTTGCATTATGCTGTGCCATCGCGACGGCTTGAGGATATAAAAATAATTGTGATTCTAGGAGCACGGCGGACGGCGGACCGCGGGCTCCTTTCCCCGATGAAGCCGTTCCTTATTAGTTGGTTTTTCAATAAATTGCTCAGAGAAAGCTCGGTTGTTTACTTGTGTTGTGGGTGCTCTACTTGTGGTAGGTACTTACTTGCTGTCGCTTCACTTCGTATAAGCTTTAATTGCTAGTACCTGTTCGGATATTTTACCGAAACTTATAATTTAAATATGTTTCTAAAGAGCAAATTAATTTTATTGAGGAATCTTTCTGGGACTAAGCGTTAGCTGTAAGATGCCCATTAAATTACTAAAGCAGTAGGTACTTTAGGGCGTAAGTTAATCTGAAATATTCTGTATATTAGCTGAAGTATTTCCATACTTTTTATGTCTGATTCAAAATAAAGTTTTCCGCAGTTAGGTTGTCATGAGGTTGAACGGGTCCCTATTAGACCAGCTGCCGTCTGTCAGAGTATGTAATCTTAGATTTTAAGACGACTCATTCAAATTAAAGACAATATTTACACCGGTGAACAGAATTATGGCGCAAGTCTATTTAAAATAAGTAAATAATTTAATTTTTAACAAAAGAAAAGTTTCTTTCGTATCTCCAAATATCTTCATCATATCTTCACCAAATTACAAGGAACCAACTTGGTGCTACAAGTTTTCAAATAAAAAAAGGAATCATTGAAAACGGCCCACGGTCGACAAAGATATCGCGAACAAAAAAAAAACACAGTCGAATTGATAACCTTCTCCTTTCTCTTAAGTCGGTTAAAAAGTAATCTGTTTATCCAGTCCACTGCGGCACCATCCCGAGGGGTGTGTCACGCGCACGCCACGCTCGCAACCCCCTGTCTTGGGGTTTGTCAAGCATTGATAACGATATAAAAGTCGAAGAAGCAACGTGTTTTGGGAATCAGTATAGAAACAGCGGGTATCTTAGTAAGTACATGCATTATTAACACTCGCAACAGATAAAAAGGTATTTAATATCTATAAAAATATATCTATTATAAACTATTATGAAAATTTCAATACAATTTATATAAATACATACATACATACATAATATCACGCCTATTTCCCACAGGGGTAGGCAGAGACTATGGACCTCCACTTGCTACGATCCTGACAAACCTCTTTCGCTTCATCTATACTCATCAATCTCTTCATACATGCCCTTCGGTTACGGGTACTTTTTACCTCTCCTTTTTTCAGAACGTCTGCAATCTGGTCGCAGAATGTTATATAAATATTTGCATGAAAGCCTTCATTGAATTGGATATACAACTTGGAAAGGACATACGCATAATAAACAAAACCACATGCTTTACTAGATTATTAAAATCATTAAAAAGTTTTTTCGACATTCTCATACAAGTTTCCCGGGCGGCTGCTCACTTTTGTATGAAAATGGTCGATTTTTTTAATTTTGTACAATTATTTATTTTTATTTCATTATACTATAGTGATCTAGTATAGACCGTGGTTGGATTTATTACGGGTATGTTCATTCCACGTTAGAATTATTGGATGAAAATAACTAGTTAGGTCTAATCAAACAATATTCTTCGAGATTTATTGTAAGAATGTATTATCTTTACGTTTCCTGTTACTTGGCAACAATTAACGGACATTTATTTTTGTACCATCACTAACGTTAAATTATTATTATTGTTTAAATTAATATTGTTTAACCATAAGTATCATTGCAATTTATTTGATTTAATATTGTCACTTGTTTCCTGTTTATTTACGACAAAGTACCATGTTACATATTGGATAAAATAATAACTCATCATCAGGCACGAAAACAACCTTTACTTTATATCTACCTTATAGTTTGTTGGTATTTCTCAATATACCTAGTTAGAGTATATAGCTAGTTAAAGTCTTCAGTCGTCATCAGACAGTGATGGACAGACTGATAAATAAGTTTCGTAGTCGAAAATTCCCATTTTCTTCCGACGTACGTTTTCCAGCTGAGTTTTCCAGTAAGTTTTTCTTGAAGCGGTATTTTTTGTTTCTATCTCGATATGGCTATTGTAGTTCGTGTGTGCTGTGAGTGTGGTGTGGACCCTGCGGCAGTGGCACTGCAAGGCAAGCCGGTCCAACGCTGGCTCCGAGCAAAAACAACCAGACATACCTACCTACACTACATAGTTTTTATCTTATCTGATCGATCTATCGCGCGATAGCAGCAGCAGCTTAATTTAGCCATTATTATGATGTTAAACTGCACAGTAATGCGGACGTTTGCTATTAATTTTAACATATTTTACGACTGATTAATTCGTTAGATATTATCTTATGTCTTTATTTTTATAATATGCCGTATGTTTTTACTGGAACAATAAAAGAGTTATTTTTTTTTAACTGAAAAATATTAAAAAATTCGACATTTAAATATAGTGATAAAATTTGTTTATGACACAAGCTACTTATAGATTAACATAAAGAAACTGCGTAGAAAACCCACGCTAAAGGATTCAGGACTACAATAACTAATAAAGATACCTACGTATTATTCATATATTAAATAATCGAAGACATATTTACTGCTTAATTACTTAGCAGTAGGAAGTTAAAGAAATAGTATTTTTTTGATAACCGTAGGATAAGTGGTAATGTTACCTTCCGCGCACAAAGCATCAATTAAGCCAGCTACTTTACCTTCAGTTGAATTTGTAGCAGCTTGCCCATTACTTGCCAATTACCAAAATGGCTGGCACCTGCTGTAGTTATAATTACCTGCCTGTATTTTGCTACTAAGTGGCTAAGTGGCGCCTGTTAACGAAGGTGGAGTAAACTGGACTGATTCCATAGTTTATGCTAATTTAAATGTTACTCTTACTCTGTGTGGTAAGACATAGGTTAATTTTATACTTACACACTCTTATGTTAGTAAAAAAAGTCTCATTTTCGGAAAGGGTCTCCTCCACTTGTGAGGGACAAGTCCCAATGTGACTTGACCATCATTTTTTACTGCTTTGGTTCGTCTCGTCACCATTTTCTGGGCCTAAGTATATACTTGGTTGGTCGACGACGAACATTCTCAGACAAGCAGTCAGTTGCAATTCTGACCCATTTTTCGTCGTGCATCCCGTCGATATGTGCTTTTTTCATCCATTTCAAGTTTTCAAGCTTTCCTCATTTTCATTTTTCAAGATTTGATTTAGTTTCACCGGTCGCGTTGTGTGTCTGTAATCAAATCTTGCAATTTAAATTTGACCCACTTCCCGGTTTCTGATTTGGCTAAAATTTTGCAAGCGTATGTATATCGCGTGACAATGCAATATTATGACGTGGAGCTGATCTGATGATAGAGCTGGAAGGTGGCCATAGGAACTCTGTTATGAAACGACGCAACCCCATCGAGTTTGATAAGTACTTTTAGGCCTCAATAAAAGCTTAGCTTAGGATTTTTTTTTTTCAAAGAACTTGATTGGTAGTTATGTGCCACGTATCGGCGTTTTCTCTTTTAGAGCGACAGAGTGTGGCGTTTGTGATTCTATCTTTGTTTCAATTATTATTATCATCTGTCTATCTAGTTATTCTTGATTTACCTATCCTATTAATTGATCCCTTCATTCTTACTGTCAAGTTAGTGGGTAAACAAACACCCTAAATGAGATTAATATCAATAGCATTTGCAACAACTGGCGCCCACTCGGTGCTGGTCCCAATCCAGATCGTGGTTCATTTAAATATTCAATTATACACGAGATATTTCAGCACACCGCAGACACTATGTTAAACGCTCATTTTGCTAATAAATTAGCAATTAGTGGAGCGCTTATTTCAAAGATTTATGTATCTCACGATCTGTCACAGAGTTGCAATTTAAACTATTTTCGATACGATTCGTAGATAATGCTGTCCCAGCAGACTAGGAACTGGTAGACAGTAGGACAGCCAACCTTGGCTAAAAAGGGGATTGTGATGCATTAACGGTACACAGATCTTAGGGCTGACCTAAAATGGGATAGCGAAGAAAAAGCCGGGCTAATGTGCATTGTATAGATATATGTATATGCTAAAAAAAAAAATTGGTTTCCTATTTCCTGTTTCAAAACGTCTTCATATGTGGCAGCTGCTTTTACATGATTTAACGAAACCAATAGTATATTAACGATGGAGATTGGCCACTATAATGTTCTTGGTAAGTCGTTTACACGATCTGTATATTCTTATCATCCGAATGCTCGCCAACTGTGCAGTTCCATTTAATAGTGTGAATCCATTCCAGGTCAATCCTATGCATAATATAAATTGCCTATCTTAATGAAGACTGACCGACTGCTTCATGTATTTGAATATGTCTGAATTGCCGTGCGAAGTCACACAGCGATTACTACCTCCTTACACCTACCTACTTACCACTTATATAAATAATAATAATACATATATACATACATACATATTTTCACGTCTGTTTCCCGTGGGGGTAGGCAGAGACTATGGATTTCCATAATTATATCAGTGTTGTACTGTCACAAATTGAAATAATCCAAGCCAGCTGGTCACCGTGGGGGAAAAAGTATCACCCTCTACCAAAAAGAAACAAACTTTTTACAATTTACACACTCAAGACACTGGTCAGTGTCTTGACTCAGATTACAAGAAAGTCTACATAAATAAAGAAAACTGAACAGAGAACATCAAAAAGCGAGGTGGTCAGGTCAGACAACTTGATAGAAGGGTAGTGCACGACAAACCCAATGGGAAATGTTAGAGGAGTATTATTTTTGTTAGAGGGTCGTGGTCTTCGTCCCTCACGGTGAACTGCCGGCATGGATTTCAATAAGTTACAGTACACCACTGATATAATTATGGGTCGGGACGTTACGCTCGGGTTAGGTAACGCCGGACAACTTTTAGCCACTACCTTACATTCCTATCAGGTTCAGTATAACTGGAAAATCGACTTCCAATAACGCGCAATATTCATTACGTCTAATATTTGCATTCCACGAAAATTCCAAGTTAGGTAATTTTTGTGTCTTATATAATAAAGGTAGCCATTTTAATAGACTTGTAATGCAAATATTTATTCTTATGCAACTACTTAAAATACTGCTTTATGATTTTTTTTAGTTATAAAAGTTTCAGGAACTCGGGTAATTTTATTCATAGATCCGATCGCTGTCTCCAACACAGATTACAACTTTAACACCAGACAGCGAACGCAGCAAGCCAGTTTGAAAATACTGAGGTAGTCACTTAGTAGGCGATTGAGATGATGATGTCCTCCTTGACGTGTCCGTCAACGGCGAACCTTGGTTTTCAGTTCGTAGGTGCGAGCGTATGAGGCTCGCAAAGCCAATACTTTTAACATTTTTACTGAAGAAAATGACACCGTGTGTGACCATGGTTTTCAGCAGTGAACGAGTTACCTCAAAATTCTATTGTACAAAAAAGTTCGGCAGGTACTGTAATTCCGAAAACATCAAGAATACAAGACGTTTTGTAATTTTTGGCCAGTTTCCCGCTAACAATGAGTTTGTTCCGCGCTGGTTGTAGGTAGTAGGGCGCTTTTACCGAGCTTTCTGCCGCGAACACAGGAGCGCACTTAGCGCGTGAAAGCGAAATGGAAAATCTTCATTCGCGTGCGCGATAATGGTTTCATGAGAACCATGCACGAAAAGGTTTGGCGGCGGTGGAATATTTTCTTGGCTTGGTTACTAGAGCTATCAAAAACAATCCACTAACTAAATATTTAATTGCAATCATATTTAAACCTACCTTTCCACGATATGTATCTACAAACGAATCATTTTAATCCCCATGTATTTTTTACAAATAAATGATTAATATTTTTATGTTTTTTGGATAATATTGATATCTACTTAAATCCTTTTTTCTGCAAAACATTTGCCGTTTAATTCTAAGCCAGTCTTAAAAACATTGTTTATATAGTGTTTACTACTTACACATACATAATTATATGTTCAGCGCCATTAAGACGAAGTGGTAGCTAAAGTGGCGCCCTCATTTGAAATAAATTGTTTAAAACTAAATATGGTGCTCATTAAAAATTTGATTTGTATCACTGTCTAGAAAGACCTTTAAACTATTTTATGAATAACCTTTGAAATTATTACTAATAGTCCGTCTAGTTTTAAAACTGTTTTTCGCCAAAAGTGGCCACTTTTGGTGAAAAACAGTTTTAAAAAAAACAGTTTAAAAACTAGACGGACTAACAATATTACTCTCAAAGGTTATTCATAAAATAGTTTAAAATTCTTTCTAGACATTAGTACAAGTCAAATTTTTAAATATCACCATATTTAGTTTTAAACAATTTATTTCAAATGAGGGCGCCACTTTAGCTACCACTTCGTCTTAAAGGTTTTCTGCGCACGTAAATACGTTTGCAGTCGTCCGACGAGTTAATTACCAGTCTGTCTCCTTCCCTTGAAAAAAGTTGCACTGCCGTAATGCTCCGCTTCCACTTATTTGCGAGATTGCGAGTGTCTTTACATGCGACGGATATTACAAAGACATATTGCAGATGATGCTGGTTTCCGCCGGAACTTTTCTAGCCAGTGGTCTGTGAGGATTGAGGATGATCTGTGGTATGATGTACTTACGTACATGTAAGTATGTAGATGGTGATGATCGATAATTTACAATTTACTCGTATATTATATTTGTGGGGCCGCTGTTTGCATACTTTGATACTTTTATTTCCTCAGTCATTATGAAATTAAAACTTTTGTAAATGAGAAGCTTATTTGCCAGGCAAATTAAAAAAGACCCGGACGATACCATCTAGTGATAAATGGTGCAACTACAAATTCCAACTGATCTTAAGTGGAATTGATTTATTTTTTGGTAAATAAAAAACACCGAATTTCAAGCGTTCACCCCCAATAACTTTAAAACGGCGGAACCGATTTTCATCAAACGTAGCTAGGGATCATCGCAAGAGAATTGGATTTCCCGTAAAAAACAATACAAATCAATACAAATCAACTTTATTGCACCACAATAGACGCACAAAAAAACCAAGAAACAATAGAGGCACAGAGGCGGACTTATCGCTTGTAAATTCAATCTCTTCCAGCCAACCTTTTTGAAACAAGGTGGGCAAAAAAACCGCATCGAAATCGGTCCATCCGTTAGACAGACAGACATTAGAGTCAAACTGTTAACACCCCTCTTTTTTGGCGGGGGTTTAAAATTTATACAATTTGTACGTGCCTTAAAGAAATACTTGTTTATTCGATAGGCATGAATGGCTTTATTCCATCCACAACTCTGCAATATTGCTTGTTAAATATTCTACAGAATGAATAAAATGCGAATTGAGTACACGCTTCCATGACGCAATAACAATATCTCGTTTTCCGAGTCCTGCCAGCGCTGACGGACGAGCCAACGAATAAAATTAATTTTCAATTAATCGATGCAATCGATCGCAATCAACGCGGCCGCAGCCGCTCGGTCTCGATACGTAACAATATGAATGTTATTGTCCGGTCACTCATTCTTTACTTTTTTTTCTTTTCCCTGGTCTCAATCCAAAGTAAGGAGCGCACAAAAGTATCAAAGATTTTTTTATTAAGTATTATTACTACAAATATATAATTTATTAATCGACAGTAGATATTATTCATTACTTTGTGTCTTAATTATTTTATGCGGTTTGTAGGATATGGATGATAATTCAATACAGATCTGTGGTACTTTACTACCCTTCTATAAATAATTTATCTATCCACAGAAGAATTACTATCATTCCTCTGTGATAGAATATTTATAGAAGGGAGTTCGGGTTGGAAGCTTAGAAATTTACAAACATTTCGTAGAAAGAGAGAGAACGATTGAAGTTGTCCTGAACTGTAGCGATATTTGAATTTTGAACTGTTCAGAGCACGAAAAGGAAAAGTATTAATAAAAAATGCTGGTTAAGCCTCCTTGCTCTAGGCATAGTTCTTTGTCACTCAGAAGTCCGTTATCAATTTTTTTTTCAGTTATTCCAGTTCGCGCACCCAGTCGGTATGTTGTCCGAGGGTTCTGTCTGTACTGTGTGTAGTTTGCAGCCGGCGCCGGCGCCCCGTCTGCCCGGGGCCGGGACACACAAAAGCTGTTGTGTAACTCAGTGCACCGCCGATAATGCGTGTCCGATATTAATAATACTTCCGCAGTTCATTACAGTACTTAACGTTATTAATAAACTTTTTGACCGAGGTAATTAAAAGCAATGTTTACCAAAAGAAACTACAAAATTTTGCTGTAAGGAAAAGGTAGTCAGGAAAATCGTTAGGACAAATTAGAAAATAAGGTGCTTACATCTCTAACTTGTCTTACTAAGTAGATACAAATTACAAAACATACCTCTTTATTACATGTTTTAATTTCACTACCGTGTTAACCGACTTTATAAAAAGAAGGAGGTTATCAATTCGAATGAATACACTATATATACTTATTATATATAATGCATTGTCAGTAACAGAACTGACTAGGTCTAGGTACGATTTTTACTTAGCGATGACGTCGCATTTTGCAAGCCAGCCAGTGAATTTTTTACTTTTTTGGTAAACTGAAAAATATGGGTCAATTATTTTTGGATAATCTAAAAGGCGGGCTAATTACAATCATACTTTTCTGACCCTGTCGTCAATGACCGTTTTCTAAATTTTAATATCTCAACTTAGTGCGAAGTAAATTATCGCGTCCAAACGTCTTCTTTATCATGCATAATACATTTACGTATTTCAAAGGCAGAAAGTGTATTATGCAACGCATTTTCTCCGATTTGGTTTCTTTATTAAAATTTGTTTAGGAAACCGGAGCAGCGAGGAATGTGGCGTACCAAGCAGAATGACGTGAAATGAAACGCGACGGGTCATAAATCTGGTCGGTGTGGTAAATCACAATAACCTGAGTTTGTGTAATACATATTATGTGCAGTACAAATAAAAATCTTGCTAGAACGACATACGAGAAAGAAGGGTATGAAAATTTAAGTGGTGGTATGATAGCCACAGTTTTCCCGAGAGAAATGCATGAGGTTATGCAAAAAGGACGTCGAAAGTTTCATTTAGGGTCGGCAACGGGCAACCCGTAAGTCTGTCACCACAACTTACTCTTTTACCTAACGTGTCTTGGAATAAACTGTATTAAAAAAGTAATCCGGTCCGGATTATAAGCTTTGTCTGCAATGCAAGGTATTTCGGTAGTGAAGACGTGACGCAACCATTTTTCTTCTTAGATCTAGTTCGCAAGGAACATGCGTGGTCTCGGTAGGTAGTTGGGTACTTGGTACCTGCGGTGTAGCCAGCTTTAGCACCGCCTAGTACAGTACAGCCCGATCGGTATTAATATTAAACATTTCCTCAAACAACCGCAAATAGACCGATCAAACCATAGAGTTTGCAATTCGATATTCTTAATAGAAGTGATTTCATTTATACCAGTGTTTATTTTTCTAGACTAGGTTAGCTTCGGAAAATCAGCTTCTATAAATTAGCTCCTTATTTTTGTCGGACTTTATAAAAAGCTGATTATTTTAGACACTGTTAAGTAGGTACTAAGATACCTATAGTCCATTTGTTTAGGTATTTAAAAGAATGTAAATAAACTTGACATGTCTTTTCATTGAAATATACCTACCCTTTTAAATCAATACCTTCGCAAATTACAAATTATTTATTTTATAAATTATAAATTGCTACTAAGATTGTTTACATTCTTTTAAATACCTAAACAAAGGGATTATAAAAGGTAAATCTACTAACATAGGTATCTTTATAAAAATAACTGAAATGGGTTTAAGTAAATATCAATTAATCATATAAAAACGCACAGGAAGGGTTAAGCAAATCTGGGAGTGATTTTTCTTTGCTATTTTCGAATTGGAATACGACTGTTTATGAGATATATATATTTGTCACGTCTGTACTCTGACAGCTGTGACTAACAAGATCAAGTTGTTGCATTGTCTGCAGTGCGCGGCAACGTATGGTAATATACCAGTGATCGTGTCATTCATTACATATCGGCTCGCCTCGAGCGGCACTAGGAAATGTATACTGATTAGTTTCTTGCCGCTATGTATTGAATACGTCGCGGTCTTAACTACCTACCTACATGAAGTTTGATTAAATCTCCTTGAGCATCGATGAAAATATCTGATCACGTCATACACCGCATATATTGAAGGAGATGTCTTGTCATATATATTTTTTGTCATTTATTGTCTCACTGCTAGGCAAAGGTCTTCCCCATCTTTATCCAGGACACACCCTGTCTTATTATAAAACCCAGACTAACTTTGTTACTAGGTTTAAACCCTTATCCGACCAAATCAAGTTGACATCTAGTAATATCACACTATCTCACCTGTCAATGACAAGTTCATTTTGGGCGGATAATGGTTTAAACCTAGTAACAAAGTTAGTCTAGGTTTTAAAATAAGACGGAACGAGTATAGTGAAAGGAATGTCTGGTCATATACATAAATGTCTTTTATACATTATTATCTCATTGTCAGTCGGTCCATAGTGTTTCGATGTAATGCTGTATCGGTCCAACTGACAGTCGGGATAGACTTCAGTCGGGATTAACTAGTTCGACTTCATCTTCTGTCGGTTTAGTGCATGAAAACTAAATGAACTGTCGGTATAGCGTTTACCGAGATTTCGTCTGTCGGATTGTGTGGTAGACTCGGTCTCCCCCATATTTGTCCAAGACTTTATTTTTAACGACAGTTCCATCCATTGTTTCTTGCATTTTCGGATGTCGTCCCTCCATATGGGTTAAAAATTGTTATACGAGTTGTTTTCTTAGCCCATCGCCTAAGTTCTAAGGACAAAGTTTAGCAATATAAGTAGTAGACTTAAAACGGTAATCAGAAATGGCGACAGGTCACTAGTAAAATTGCCGTTTAAAATAATCCCATTAATAAAGTCGGTCTACGAGTTGCACGGTAACGCAAGTAGAGGGTAACATTTTTCTTTGCTCGCAGATCACCATGGAATAAATTTTATCAAGCTTATGCAAATTTCGTTAAACGGTGTTACTTACTTTATTACCATATCGTAATCGTAGCGCTATACCTGCAATTAACATTACACCGCCTTTGTCTCGGCAGGTTGCGATGCGAGCAATGAACCGGGCTGGCGTTGCATAACGGTGCATCTAGATTAGTTGCACTTTTAGCATTAGTCAACATTTTCACACGTCTAACTGTTAGTATTTCAAACAATTACTTATTTTGTGGTTAGTGAATTTGATGCTTTACGGGCGCAAGGAGAGGGCTTTTTTCTAGTAACATTTGATTCTGACAAATTCGACCCATTTTCTTCTTAACAGCAGAGGTTCCGTTCTTTATATGCCCTTGATTCCCAGAGTTGCTAAATCTGTTCATGTCCAAAAAACATCACTCAACATACTATCACCTTCTCGTCTGCTAATTAGGTTTATTTGAAAAACTCGATGGATTTTGCGAGTGCTAAAAAGTGAAGAGCATTTCTTGCGACACTTTCCCTCGTATAATTCGACCCATTTAAACGCAACGCTAGTATAAAAAGAAAACTTGGCTATCCTGTCATCATCTGGATATTGACACAAATCCCCAGCTTATGTCTATCGACCTCACCAAGTGTATTAGACACGAATATAAAAGCAAGGATTATTATAATGTGTGTGTTCATTATTTTAATCTTCTCTCAGCCCATTGACCACAGCCTTGGTGACATGTTACAATTATAAAATATCATTAAATTCATATTGTAACACCTCATTTGCATGACTGATTAGAATATGCAGGTTAATAAGTCGTATTAATATGTCTCGATGATTATGATTGATTAATTGTACCTATGTTGTGTTGATTTAACGTAAATGACGGAAGTGTTTCGGAGTATTTTGTTTTATAAGGCTGCTGTCATGTGATATCCTTATATTTTGATGTATGTAAGTAACCTCTATGTTATTGATTATTTTGAAATAGATTTTTTGTTAAAAATTTATTGGACCACTTTTAACGACAACTAACTAGGTATCTTAAAAGTTAAACATTCAGTTGTCACTTCCATCGTCCATAAATAAATTACTTATTTTATCTAGCCTTCTAGAGTATTTTTTTTTGTTAAATCTTTAACTTTTGATTTTTATTGGTGGCGCCACTGCCGTCATTAATGTGATATAGTCATCATTTATTAAAATGTCATCATTCTCATGGGCATCAATATTCATAAGTGTCGCCATCGCCACCGTCCTACGCCTGACGTGCCGATGGCGTCCAACGCTCGCACCGTGCTATCTATGTAAGTTATAATCACCAGGAAAACAATGCTCGTCCAAATAAAGAGTAAACCGCACCACTTTCGCTCCGCATTCCAAAACTCGTCGCTCGAATGGAAATACGGTAATTCATGGCCTCACGTCACATCGCGATGTTGACGAATCTACTGACGCAGTTCTTTCGAATGCTTAGTGGCCAACCCTAGTGGCAGATTGTTCAAGCTACCTGCAGGCATCTGACATGACTGGTAATATGTTCCGAAACGTGTTTGGCAAATGGGTCTGGCTAGCTAGATGACTGACTGATTGCGATTTTACTGTTCCGTGTAGTTTATACACAAATAAAAGCGGCCAAGTGCGAGTCGGACTCGCCCGTGAAGAGTTCCGCAGCAGCAAGTAACATTATATAAAAGTTCTTGTAGTTCTTTGCAACTTTGATCGATGTTTTAATAAACAAAAGTATTAAAAAAAACTACTTACTAGATCTCATTCAAACCAATTTTCGATGGAAGTTTGCATGGTGATGTAGATTTTTTTTTTTTGGTTTTATCATTCTCTTATTTTAGAAGTTTTTAACACTTTGGAAGTGTCTCTCGCGCAAACTATTCAGTTAAGAAAAAAATGATATAAGAAACCTCAATATCATTTTTAAAGGTCTATCCATAAATACCCCACAAAGAAGGGATTGATGAAAAAAATTTTTGAGTTTCAGTTCTAAGTATGGGGAACCCCCAATTTTTTTTTGGGTGAAAATCTTAATGCGGTTCATAGAATACATCTAAGTAGACCTGGTAAGTACCAAGTTTCAAAAGTATAGTTCTTATAGTTTCGGAAAACGTGGCTGTGACATACGGACGGAAAGACAGACAGACAGACATGACGAATCCATAAGGGTTCCATTATTTGCCATTTGGCTACGGAACCCTAAAAACACAGTTTTAAAACTCTTTACCTAAAAAAATAAAAGCTCTTCGAAAATTTTGGCGCCAACTTTTATCTTAATTATCTCGTGCGATACTTTATTATTTAGCGCGACGTTAAAATTGCTAATTATCGATATTATCGTAATGCCATAATAAAGTTACACAATAAGGACTGACGCATTTTAGGCTGGGCTCGGAAAGCTTGCGCAACAGCATTAAGTAGAGACCATAAACGTAACGCGTGTAGTATCACACCCTGGATTTTATAAACGAATGACGCTAAAAATATTTTATGGGCTTTGTAAATAAATAATGAACAGGCGACAAAGTGGCTCTAGAATTAAGTGTTATAATGGTTAATATTCATAGGATTATAGAACAAACAGCTGGTTATAGAAATAATGCTAATAAGCGAAGAATATTGCACGAACGCTTGCAAATACTGATGATTCATTATAGAATCTATTAAAATTTTCTGTTTGAAGAAAGTTAGAACTAAGAGAAAATTTTCCGTCATATCCTCATAACCGGACATTACTCGTTAAATGATATAAGATTGCCTTAACTAAAAAAAAATATTTTTCCTCATACTTTCATGTTTTCCACGTGTAGTATTTTTGGTCTAGAGCATAAGCTATACTATGTAAGTGCCAGACATTCCTCCGGATTATAAATAAACATATTCGTTGGTGAGAAGCAACTCCAAATAAAACAATCGCAATGGAAAACGATGAATATCTTTTGAGTTTGATTATTTCGGTGCGATCGTAAACGAAAGTCGAAAATATTTCCACAACAGCTGCCGAAACCTTTATTGTTGCACTCTGCAGCATCCTTATTGTTCGCGAGAAAGTTAAACACGCTAGTAGAGACGCGCCGCGTGCGACTTTTGGCGAGTTTCGACCATAATCTTATTATATTGACTTTTAAACACTTTTCCAGAATTGAGTTGCTGTAGGTAATGATGATGTTCGCAAGTATGTGGTTATTTCCTTAATTTTAAGCTCACGCGTAATCACATATAAAAGTAGCATTATTTCTAAATACTTATTTATTTATCTTACGATAACTACTACTTGTTAATTTTAGTATTGATTGATTTTATGAAATTATTTTGTTAACTTCAAATAAGTGAAAGAAGCGACGGTTGCCCTCGAGCAGTTTCTTAAACGAATTTTAACTTTCCCAGTAAGTAAGTATTAAGTACTCGTATGTACAAGAAATGGGTAAGAATATCATTTCTATACACAGGCTGCGCTGTTTATATTTTGTTTCTTGTTATATGGATACTTCAAAAGAACGTAACTCTCTCTTGTAACATTATAATCATGATTCCTCTTAATGATCTAAATATAATGGCCAGCTAGTCGTCTCCTTCACAGGCCATTTGTAGGATCTGTGAATTGACTCGGGCCCCCTCGTCTCCGGCAGCTGTCCCCGTAGAGTATATTTATTCGAAGACGGAAATAGGACGCGGAACCCGAGAGTTATGTAACACGACGAGTTTTGGAGAACACCAGTGTGGAAGCAAGTCTTTAGGATGCACTGACAGATTGACAGGGTTATGTTAATAATAGCCATTAGGACAAACATACAGGGAAAAGTCGAAGCAAGAAGAGGGAAGGAAAGGCGAAGAATATTATTATAGATCAAGTAAAGGAGAAAGTTGACGCCGTGTCATATGGGGAGGTCAAAAGGATGGCTTAAAACAACATACCTCCACCTACAAGAACGTAGTTCTTATATTATTTGTCAAAATACCATCTTTTTTGTTAAAATATCATCAGTCTTTCATGCTCGACCAGCGATGTGACTGGTGTTTTTCTGTACAGTAATTCTTATCCTAGTGTTTCTGCTAATCCTAAGGTGGGTATCATCTTTGAGACCATTAAAAAAAAATATTCATTAAAATTTTTTTGACACTTAACAACAGGTAACAGGGACCCACCAATTAAGTTTTAATAAACCTGTAATAAACCTGAGGAGTCCCGCTCTTTTACATTCCATAACAGGGCTGAGATGGTCTTGATGACGATGGCAGCAGTAGCCAAGGATAGTTTTAATCGTGAGAGCATGTCAATGACAAATGCATGTTAGGAAGCTACCGCATCTTACGCCGCCGCCGTCCGCCAGCCAGTTTCCGCTGAACACCGCTTCATTTGACGTGCTAAGAATTATTTGAAAGTCTTCAGCCTCGAGCCTAATTATGGCCTCAGTTTCGTTTTATGTTTATGAATTTTCCTCAATGGCGGCGTCTAAAACGTACTCCCCATACAGCCCAAGTAGAACAATCACAAGCCGGCCATGCACCCATGGGTTTCACGCCATACTGCACTCCGTTAGTGCATCGCACCCGCCGCAAATGTATCGTGCATGTTAATGTAATTAATGGAAGTGGCGTGACAGACAGAACACCTGGCACTGACACGTGTGTACCAGGGAATGTATGTAAAAGTATGATTCCGGTTTTTATCTTTCGAATTGCAGATACTTCAGCTAATAGTACATGTGTGTACAGTTTTTATCATACCGCTTGTTTAGAGCATCCTGGGAGCTGGGACGCATGAAACAGACAAAAAAGAACTCTTTAAAGCAAGTAGGTGTCTCAATAACCTGAAATGTCTTGAAAACTATTTCCGTTCACTCCTTTCTTGGAAAGAGGTCATTTTAATGTAACATTAGGCAGCTACTTTTTCTCTTTACCATATTCTCCACATACAAATAAACATGCGCTTTCATTTTAACACTTCCAGTAGGAGTGTCTTTGATCTTCGTTAATAACATGCCGTCACTGTGACGGTGTGTCGAAATCACGGCCACGCCTTGTGAGGCATGAGCCGTGCTGGTGTGTGGAACTCCGGCGGCAAACTCCACACATAGCCTCTCCTCACTACACTGGAATTGAGCAAAAGTTTTTATTTTAAACTTGAACTAATTACTCGTATAGATTCTAATAGAACACAGTAAACTATTACAGCTCTGCCTTCGGACGCACATTTATAATATTAGGCGCTTAGATCTGTATAATTTAATAATTTCTAGACACAGCTAGACCATCTTGCTTCCAGATTGGTCGTGTATACAGAAATGGTTGTATCCTCAGACGGTATGTGTTTTCCATTTTATGTTAAAACTCGGATCGCTACGACAATCACATCTTAAAATTGTTTCGGATTCGCAAGTTGATCAGCGCCGATAATACTTAACATTAGGTGGTCTGCCCGTGAAAGGATTAAAAAAAACTTTTGCCATGGGAAGTACAGCTCAAAATTGCACATAAAATGAACAAAGAAGTTGATACTACTTTTTATCCAAAGCACAGAGTACTATTATACTAGCGTTATTCAAAGCAAAAGTATTGAGAAATACCTATAGCCAAAATTCTTTTGCAATGTTTTGTTTCAATGCGAGGTCCAAATTATACAATTAAATCTGTGCAAACATCGCCAAAATTGTTTGCAAATTATACGATAAACTTTTGGAGATGTCAATTTCAAAGTCAAAAATACTTAATTGTTGTTGTGTTGATACAGTTGACTCTTAGTAACGTTATGAGAAAGGAATTAACAAGAAATAAAAAAATACGCCCTTTTATTATTTCTCCGTGCTCCCAGACTTCTAGATCGTTATGAAAGATAGTGACAAGAAAATGTAAAGATAGCTAGCCAAAGCTACTTAATATCATAATATTACGGCTTGAATAATCGGTTGTTGTGTAATTCTCGCACCAAAAATAAACATGTAGGTAAAATAAAACGATTCGTTACTTTCGATTATTAATCGAGTAAAACAATCGATACGAATCGTAAATGATGCTTTCGTCGAGTATTGCGTTACGCAATGATTAGTCAGCTACTGCGATGCGTTTATATAGACCTAAAACCTTCCCTAAAGGTAAATTCAATTCAACTTTATATTTTGTTTATATTTACAAGATTCCATTACGGACTGTATTTTCCATTGTATGACTAGCTGTGCACACTTAGCTCATCTTAAAAATTCACAGTTGCAGTCATGAAGTTGTTCTAATTTTCATCATAGATATGATGTTTATCATAAAGCTGGCCAACTAAAAACTTTGGTAATATATTCTCAATATATTTATTACAAGAAGTCCAAAGATATTTTGCAGTGACCTGTCTAATATTTTCAAAGTCTGCTAAAGCCTATTACTGTTTACTAATATCGCGTAAATGGCTTCCGATATTTTTAAGGCTTTACATTATTGATCGCACACGTTTTTGAGTTAAAGTTGCTAGATTACAGGTGTTTATGATTTATTGACGTTTAAATCGATCACTGGGAGAAGTAATCGAAGTGAAAGTGAGGTATGGGCGATTAGCGATAGGCGAGATAGACCATGGATGTTGATTGAACATGGCATATTCAGTTGCGCATACCTTTGTTTAGTTTAAAACGTGTACTGCTAAATTAGTATCTAAATGCTAGCAGGCAGTGTTACCTACATGTTATGAACTAGTGGAGATGCTTTGGGCAAAAGAATGAAGATGTGTTTGAAGACTACAGGAGGCAGGAACAAGACTCGACGCGAGATGCGAATAAAAACAAACTGCACCCTCCTCAATACACTACAACTATGTTGGCCGTACCCTGAACAGTCCGCACTGTGCATGTTTTGTACATTCACATCATCACATCTACATCAAAAATGGGGTATGTCAGCATTGTCAGCAATATCAGGGCACATAAGGGACGCCTTGGGTTAATGTATATTTAAATTTGATTTAAACAAGACAGTCACCATAGCCGAAAAAGGCCAGGGAATATATATGAACTAGTATAACTATACAATATGTACCTAACATAAACCTTGTCCGATCCTTGTAGGAGCAACTCAGACCGTCAATATGGACAACTTTTCCTATGGGATCAACGCTTGAAACTCGAAAAAAAATCTACATTTTCATACAAAAGTGTTCGGCCGGCCCGGCAATTTGCATTGGTCCCATAGGAAAAGGTTTTCATATTGACGGCCTGAGTTGCTCCTACAAGGATCGGACAGGGTTTTTGTTACATATATGAACTAGCATAAAGTTCAACTTTTTTGTATAAATTGTTTGCGATACATTTTTGTGATAAATGTTTTTGATCGGAATTTGAAATCAGAGAAATACTTCTATCGTTTTGGGTATATATATATAGTATATATATATATATATATATATATATATATATATATATTATATATAAGTTCTAAAATCCCCGTTTGGCAAATAAGATTTTCCTAGGGCTCGTTTGCCCTATGTCCTGCAGCCAGATATGAGCGAATGCAGATATCTAACGTCGCGATGAAGCCATTGTTTCGGCCTAACGAACCGGAGCGGGCAGCGGCGCATGCACCGCCGTTTAGCTGGAGCTTCATTGTATGCAGCTTTGTTCAGGAGGATTTTTTGTTCGCTAGCAACTAGAAGCAAAAGAACAAAGACATTACTGGTTACCTGTGCTAACTCTTGCGTGTATACCTATTTTGTGTCAATCCTTTTACCACAAATATTTCCCAAATTCTCTTACAATTTAAGTAAAATCACTTTTATCAACTACTATCACCAAAAGTACTGAAGTGATCTTTGACTACAAAGATCGCATTCATTTTTGGTGACAGTAATTTGGGCATATTTTGACTTCGGAATTTGAGCTGTTGAGGAAGGCACACGGCTAAAGAGCATTTTATTTAAAAACCATGAAAAGCCATTAAAGAAGTTCGTATACATTCGAAATTCTAATTCAATGCACGTAGTACAATTTTTTATGTCCTACGCCGAAAGGTTCGGTTTACTTTCCTCACTTTTATCATCGGTTAATTATCTGTTAGTTTGACCACACCCTGAAATGTGTCATAGAAGGAGTCCAAGTACTCTATATCGACGGATTGCGCCATAAAAACATTTTCCTCCATTAGCCACAAAACAAACACAAATAAATAACTTAGTAATGCCTTAGTCGTGTCGCTCCTAATGCAAGGAAATAAATCTAGAAGCCAATGCGTTAACAACCTTTGTCGCAGACGTCAATAAATTAAGGTCTATGATATAAACCTTAGTGCCTATGAGTAAAACTATAAACAATAAAACTGTATGCATGTTTTTAGACAAGGCTATACTTTTCTATTGAAGGTCTTGGCCTAGATACTTCGATATCTGAAGCTGTGATTAACACTAGTTTTCCTAAGGTTCTTATCGTACAGGTAGATCTTAGTGTCGTGTAGTTCTTAGGGTTCCGTACCCAAAGGGTAAAAGCGGGACCCTATTACTAAGACTCCACTGTCCGTCCGTCTGTCTGTCTTCAGGCTGTATGTTATAAATTATAAACCGTGATAGCAAATTTTCACAGATGATATATTTCTGTTGCCGCTATAACAACAAATACTAATCATTTTTCATAACTAAAAACCGACTTCACCCCCAACTACATTTTGACAAAATTTCTTTGGGACCACCTGACAAGTACACCCTTTCAAACAAAAAAAGAATTTTCCAAATCTGTGTCTTCGAATAATCGGTGAACATACATAAAAAAAAACATACAAGATTGCGACGAATTGATAACCTCCTCCTTTTTTTGGAAGTCAGTTAAAAACAGAATAAAATAAATATTAAAGTAGGGCTCCCATATAACAAACGTGTTTTTTTTATAGATAATGGTACGGAACCCTTCGTGCGCGAGAGCGACTGGCACTTGCCTGGTTATTTATTATTATCTAACTGCTTTTTCCTTTTTGTAATAAGTAATCAGTAAAAATCATTGCGGCCGTTGCCTATTCACATTGGTCAAGATTACAAGTCTGTCAAAGTGGAAAACTTTTCCTGGTCTTTCATCATCTGCAATGTTAATAATGTGGTCGCAAGAATTTTATCGGTTCTATGAAACTTTGCTTTGTTTTCCGTTTATTTGCTCAGTGATAACTAACTGATAACGGCAGGAAAGTGAATTTATTTAAAACGGCATGCTGTTTATAGAATAACAAATAAGATATGAAATCTCACAAAAAATCCTGACTGAGGACCGGGTATATTGCAAATGCAATGCACCTATTATTACCTAAATTTGTTCACTTTTTGAACAGGTCCTCGCTTCATATAAAATACGGCCGAACACTGGATTCCAAAATACAGGCTCCTGCCTAGTTTGGAAATCAGGGCTTAAAAATTAATTTGTACTACCTTTAACAACCTTTTTGTGTAATAACAAACGTATGCTGTACAAATCTTTAAGCGAATAAAGAATTTATTATTATTATTAGTATTACTTATTTTTTGAATGTTAAAAAAATGTTTCTATGTAAAACGAAGTATATGGACCTCTAATGTGAATGGGTTTAGCAGTAGATGAATGTGGATGAAGTGCAAAACAGATGTTTAATCAGAAATGAATTTCTAGAAGATATTTTCTTAGACTTAATTTAATATTCAAATATTTTTCGTCTGGCCTTTTAAATCACTACATGCACTGCATGGTACATATTAGTCAGCACACACTGAAACAAGAACAAGTGGCATGTCCGTCTGTCTGTCAGTGTTTCTAATTCAATCAATCAGAGAGCCAATCTCCGCTCTGCAATTTGCGCCGTGAACAGCTGATTGTTTTTTTTTACTAGCATTACGAGTACGTTTATATCGAGGAGATAAGTGCTAATGATAGGTTAAAGATTTCCGTGATATGATGCAGTGAGTGGATTTTATCTGACATAATATAATGGGTTTGATAATGTTAGGCGGTAATATTCACCAATTTGCAAACAGAAACCAATGATCTTGTCAGAATGAATTTTATGCATCTTGACCTTAATTATAATTGTGTCTTGCATGGTTCTTTTTACATTGATACGATTATTTTCTTATCTTATTTGACCCCCTTCAGAAAACGTTCCTAGATTCAGACTGACCCTTTTTTTGCTATAAGTATGTTAATTTATTAGTAATATTATTTTAAAGTAAAACTATCTGAAGCTACAGTTAATAAGATCGTCAGGTTTCCTTTACCCTCTTTTGTGAGAAACCTCTGAGAAGCAATTCCTCTCACTCTAACTTGAGTAATACCTAGGAAGATTGTTCGTGAAACAGAAGTTAAACATCTTGGGATCATATGACTAGAAACATAAACTGACCTTAGGATTGTTTTCTTGAGTTTATTAGTGCCCTTAATAAATTATACTCATGTGAAATGTGATAGCACATCGGTATGTGGGCCACACGCCTCAGATTGATCATATTAACTGTATCGAGTGACGCGAATCAATCATTGACAACCCACGACTACCAGCGCGGTCGAAATTATCTGAATGCTTGTGGGCGGGGTCGTTTAGAAGCCTAGCTACCTGATCACTAACCGAATAACCGTGTTGACGATAGCTCACGCGCTATAGTGGACTGTATGACTTGAGTTCAAATTAAACAAAGAGTTCGTAGTACTAAATATTTATTAACACTTTTGCTATGCCGATCTGGCTGAATACAAATTAACCTAATCACTATTTCACAATGGTTCTTTTCTTCTGGAGGCTCCTTGTAGTTCCGTTCGTTGATCTGTTCGTTGGCACACCGCAGATAACACTACACAATACAATACAATATTTTACTAACTAAACTTACAGCTATATATACAAAATCCTAACACTAATCGTAGTACACGGCTCGCGTTGGCCATGTACCAATAGGGACGCGCGAATATCTTCCGTCTCGCTCTACGCGTCCCGTTCTCTCCGGCCTCCCCTCCACTTCTGCCGCCAGTTGGTCACGGCGATCGGTCGGGTGCGCTGGCGCTGCTGCTGTTGTCCGCAACAAACCGATTCATTATTTCATACTCATTTGTAAATTAATAACACATACTTCAACAAAAGAGAGCAATCTCTTTCTTCTCAATTAGAAACCACAACAGAATGAACACCTGACAACTTTGCCCAAACAGATCAAGAAAAGATAACAGGTATCTATAGGACGTCAAAAGAGACAAATAGCAGTGGGAGAGACCTTTGCCCAACAACTGGTCGAAGTTGGTTTAGTTAGAAAACAGCACATACGAGAGTATCAACCATTACGTCTTTATCCCATAAATAGTAGACAGATAGTGCAAAGCCCAAAGACCACGCTTCGCATAACAAGATGATGGGCCTATGTCAGTTTACTAGGTTTACTGTACTTATAAGAAATCATTTCCTGCGTCCAGTTGTTAATAACAATTTTCTGTATTAATAATATAGTGAGTAGTGTTTTACGAGCTGTGAGGAAATGAAGCAGGGATCTTGTTTCCAGAAAACCTACATACCTTCAACACTTATTCCAGATTTATAGCGGAAAGTGTAAAATGTGTGGCAATGGGACGGAGAAACGTCTTTAATTGAGGATCGTGACGCGGGTTTTTGACGGTAGACCTACCATCAAAGGCGTCTTCGAGTATTGCGTCAGTAAATGGTGTTGATCATAACCTTGATTTTCTCAACTGTTAGCTTAATTTGTAACGCTGTTTTTGTCAATAATATGGAATAGAAAACAAATTAAAAGAAAAAAACTTAACTTTTAAAATCCATTAAGTTTAATACTCAATATTTTATTGCAAACCATACATTAGATGTACATTAGATGTTACCAATACAATTATAGATCATTTATGGACCCTGTCGGGCACAGCAATTTGGTTAGATAAGAGGAGGTCGCACTCAAACATCTTGTCGTTTATCTCATTAGTGACTTCAACGACAATGTTATTTGAGCCCTTAATTCACTTTCAAACTTTTTTATCTATTTATGCGTATGATGCTTTTCTTTTTAATTTTCTGTAAGTAGCTGGCTCAGGAATGGCACATATGTCTAAGATTGTCACTATCATCAATATTTTCATCCTGAAGTAGTTATGCTTATCAAGTTATCAGTACATCTGACGTGGGAACGATTTTATCTCCGGTATCTTGATCGAATATCTTTCCTTCGGCGACGTACACTGCACACTCACCAACGAAAATAGCACGATCTCTTTTTGTAATAATATGACTTTCTGTTTGTTGCAGGTCAGTAAAGCATTGCTATTCACGAAGCATCCGCAAATAAAAATAGACGATCATCGAAGGCAAGTACGGCACGAGTAATGACGGTGGTTTTCTACGACCATCCGACTATTTTCTCTGGCCCACCGTGACATGGCTACCTACTTTGCTCGCGTTCGGAAATGCAGCGGTTCCACCGCCCAAGCGAGCGCAGTCACCTGCTGCGTATCTTGCGCGGAGCACGCGTTCGAATTTACAATCGAAACCGCGAGATGTTTCCGAGCGCGCCCGGACTGCATTTTTAGGCGCGAAAGTTCACACATTTTTTTCCTCTTTTTAATGGGACTGTGTTGCCAGTGATTGTGTGCACGTGTTATTCCTTCTCGAGGCCTTTGCATCAATGTGATTATTTAATTTTAATTAATTTATAATTCATAGAGGTCGTCCAATATTTAGACTATTTTCAATAAACAGGTTTGCAAATGTCATCTGAATGTGTTCTTTTTTTAAATCACGGAAATATGTCAGTTGATGTGCAGGCTCCTAACGCGCGGATTGGTCCTACCCTCGTTTGTCTAATATCGGCACAAGTTTTGTGATAATCGCGTAGATCGATTCAGTAGATATGATAATTTGTAGACCAGTGCTGTATCAATTACTCTGAATAAGTATCCACATTGTGTTAGTGTAGCCCTTTGTTAGGCTGAGTTTTGCTTCTTTGCGGCTTGCAAGTTTGTGCCGGCGATAAAAGTGCGTGAGAGTTATTTGTTTGTTTGTTTCTGCCACTACGGACTTATCATGGTAGGTGTAACACACAGGAGTGCAATATGAAAGTACTCATTAAATTAATATTTGCTGCCAACTTAAGTTTACTAACTATAATTAAAAAGAAATTCCTAGTATTCCTAGCAGACGGTGGCGCAAAGCCCATAAGAATCTGTGATACTTTTAAGCTTTGAAGATTCTTGCATGTATTAAAAATTAACAAGTATTGAAAAATAAACAAAGTGATGTGTCTTGTAAAACCAAAATAAAGTTAAGAAACAAGAACTTGTATCCCCAAATAGGGTTATTATTGTTTTTCGTGTGTGTAAAGGGCCAACACAGGTGTCAGATTTTTGAAGCTGTTTAAAGGCATCTGACATAACTTGACGACTGGCATGCAATACGACAGCCGGGACAATTAGCTTAACGTGCTACCCAAAGAACGATGGAGCTCCAGTATTTCTTCATGCCACTTGTGGTCACCCATCCAACTGCGGACCACGCTTGGGGTTACTTAACTCGCCGAAGCGCTAATTATGCATACTCCCACTGAGCGACAAAGCCCCTCAGCACCGAGCACCCAGATAGTGTAGAACTAGAAACATTTTTGTGTGAAATCTGAATATAAGGAATATTTAAATGTTATGCGCCAGCAGTTATCAGTGTCACCATCAGGTAATGTTCACATGATGTCGGGAGATAAACATGATAAATCTCTGCTGTGAACATCTTTATCTCAACGTGACGTGACGTCACCAAACAGACTCGTTACCCTGAAATTGTTTTATAAGTAAATAACATATACTTTATACATTTTTACTAAGCTGTTATAAGAATTGAGTAGGTAGGTAGGAATATAAAAAAATCACGAGCCTATTGAGATTTTCAATTCTTCACAGTCACATGGGCATAAAATTGGGCGTTTTTGCTCTCACTAACAATCTTAGGGATAATGACCCAATAAAATAAAATAAGGTAACGTAGTTCTCATTGATATCTAAATGTAAAAAAAAAAATCATTTTTATTTTTCTTTAGGCGCGTTGTGATAATCCTAAAGCATGTAAGTAGGTATTAAACATACTTCGTAAGTTGTTTAAAAAAAACTCTTTTGTATTTTATTTGACCTCTAGGCAAAAAATACTCTAAGACGAAACATCAATTGTAATAAGTTCTCGCGGCGTAACCTTTCTACCTCGGAATTTGTTGCGCCACACATCGAGCCGCAAACCTGTAAACGGTCATATTTTACACGTGAACTTCGTCTGTTGTTTTAATACATATAAACATAGAAATAGAAAGAAAGTATTTATTTATTCAAATCTTATTGTACAGTTTAAATAAGTGGCAGACCTAATGATGCCATTTTGCATTCACGAATGACACACACAAAGCAACAATACTTACCGGTTGTAAATCTGCGGGCCAGTTTGAAGAGGTGACTGTAAGTCCCTCAATATAAACCACTTCTATAAGACTTGGAAAACTAACTTAGGTACCTATTTCTTTTTATTTTATGATTGTGTATTTTCATTTCTAAGGTATTTACTGCATTTGAGCAAATAGTAACATTCTTCTTCCTCTTCATATACAAATTTAAAAGTTGGGCTCTTGATGCTGGAGTGCTTTCCATGTCCCTTTTGCTCTCGATATTAACCTCGTTATATATTTTGACGTTTAATTTTTCTTTTATTTGATTGAAAAAAAATCTTCTTGGTTTTCCTACTTCCCTTTTTCCTTCTTTGTTTCCTTCAATTATTAGAACACAAAGAACACATCGTGACGTAGTAGATGACCGAACATTTTTCCTCTTACTCGTAAAAAATATCTATCAAAATTTTTATTTGAATGCGTTTGAATTTAAAAAAAAAGCTATATCTGTCTCCATTCACACGTTGCCGTTTTTATGGCTGCGAATACACCGCAACCCACTTTTGTGCGTTACGGACCTAGGTTTCAGCACAAAAAAAGAATGCTTTCGTTTTCAATGCACAATGGCTGATTAACAGCACTTGTTACTAATGTAGTGTAGTTGTTGCGTAAAGAATCGCTAAGTTGCTCCATTTCATAGCGCCTAATTAGCGGCGATGAAATATGTGCGTGCGCGTACTTACACGCGTTTGTAAAAAAGGTTCATTTTATTTACTCAATTTTCTGCAACCTGATGCATACGTAAAATCTTTCAGATTGGATCATAAATCGAACAGGTGTTGTTTAAAATCTGTTGGGAGACTTCTAATATGAGAAACTGGTAATTGGACGATCTTTTTATGTTTTCATTGGTGAGAACTATTTGAATAAAAAAATTATAATATACAGGTAGATACGACTTAGGTATGGTTTTTTAAAGATAATAATACTATACATATGTGCAAATTTTACTATACATATGTAAATAGGAGTATATACACATATGTATAGATAAGTAACGTATGAACACTGGTCCTCTCAAATCACGAATCCAAACGGTATATCACGCATCTGCATAACGCAAAAAGGGGATAGTTTATAGAATGCGCTCTAATTGCTTTGACAATGGGCCATTAAAGGGTCACTTTTTAAGCATAAAAACAATAATAATCGTTGGCAGCGAGTTCCGCAGTCCAGCGAGTGGATGCCATTGGCTGGCGAGCCACTCCTCCGTGCAGCGAGTCAGCTGACATGCTTCAATGCAGTTCGTCTGATGTTTATATTGTGTGTTCAATGTTCATATGTATGTGCATTTTATTTATACATTAATTTTATTGCACAAACGAGTTTGTGGGTTATTTATAGCTTTGAGTAGTAATTTTGAGTTATTTTATTCGTTAAATATACCGCCGGTATTTTAATGATTATTTGGAAGGGCTATTCTGTGATACTCGCGTGATTGTGGACGTGTTTTAAGAATAAGTTAATTAGACCTATCCTGACATACGAATCTGTTGTTGTTATTAATGTAGGTACACTAACTACTAAGTACGTCCTGTGCTGGGTTAAAAAAAAATTGAGCACTTAATTAGATTTATTTCATTACGAAACAATGTTCGTGTTCTAAGTTAATTGGAATGTAAAATTTAATAAGTAATTAATCTGATTCGCATAATATGAACATTTAGGTGAGATTAATCTTCGTCACTCAAAACTAGTTCGCTTTTTGTACATTGAGATTGGTGAGGCAGCGCCACTGTAAGATATTCCATCTCAAAAGGTACTTACAGATTTCCTGTCATTTCGGATGAAAGATTGAAAAGTTTTCAGGATTTTCATACTTTATTTTTTTATTTACAAACGAACTAATTTCTTCTGTATGCTGGACGGTGTAGATTAAAACCAAAAATATAAAAAAGTTTCAAAATTTAAAAATTTACGTTACATATACAATTTTACTATAAATTAAAATAAAAGCAATATAATACTCCCGATGTGAATGTGAGTATCTTTGAAAGGTTGAAGTTATATAAAACAAAATATTCCAAATTAATAAATACTAAAAAAAATTAATAAGCAATGTTTTGATAGAATTATGCAGAGACGAATAGAATATTCGCTCTAAAGCACTAAGAGTCGGCAATGAAAGCAATGTTTGATTTATTATATTGACGGTTATAGACGAGCTATAAATATGACAGCTGATGAAAAATCGTACTCGAGAAACTGTTTAGGTGAAAGTGTACTTCGGAGAACTTAGTTAATTAACGCCCCACGTAATTTGTTGTCTTGTTCGTTTGTTGACCGAAACAACACACCAAGCCGTAAAGAATATATAAACCTTGATGATACAATGGACATAATGAAGAGAAATGTATGAATACTTAATACAATGACATAACAGATGATATAGACATAAAAGTTTGGCGCGTAGAAAATACCTTTGAGCATAATGAAAATGCATAAAGTTAAAAATTAAGTTTTAAATCTTAAATGATTTGTCTTGTAGTTAAAACGATTTTTTATTTACAACGTAGTTTTTTCTATAAGATAAAGGTTTAAAATAAATTATGTACCGTAACCAAAATGGTGCTGGGGCGTTAAACGTTAAAATCATTTATAGAATTTATTAGAGTGAAAGCGATGCTAGTAATAACTTACATTCAACTTATAAATGCTTGCCCAAACGGCATGAAATTGGTCAGGCCGATCGTAAATCCTTTCAAAGCGCCGAGACCACTCTCGTTTTCAACGGAATGTGTGAAAAAGAACAAGAACAAGCGTCGATTGTTGCGAGTGACGATGTGGAGTCAATGCACATAGCTGGAGGCACTTTTTGCTCTGTTTATGTTTTGTAACTCCGTGTAACAGCCACTCTTTGCTGTGGTTGTTCGCTATTTTCAACAAGTTATCTAATGTCGATAAAAATACTGCAAAACTAATATGCTCTTTATCAATCTATATCCAGGAAGATTCTGGTCATACCTGACACTGTTTAAACTAAACAGGATCGTAAAGAGAAAACTGCTAAAAGTCGGAGAAAGCAGCGAATAAATGTACTGAATCGTTTTTAGTACTCCAACATACATGAGTAATCTTATCGTCGCGATCAAATACAGCAGAATCAGTGTTTGTTCCGTACTTACACTTGTATTTTTATTCCCTGCTACATTAAGTTATGATCACATATTTCTGATTTAAGTATATTTATATTCTAGTCGACTCATTCTCGGTTGACATGTTTTTTCGACTGTAGCAAATTTAGCAATTACAGAAATTCCTAAATTTGCATAAACCCTCTATTATATTTCACCCTGAAGTTCTGTCATCTCTTAATTGTATTTTCATATTGGGTTTATTGCCATTCCAAAGATATCGTCTATAAATATATGTACAACATTATGACAACACTTATCTGTTATGCAAGAAATAGGCTTGTCCACTTAATTGCCGAAAATACGATTATGCAGTATTCCTCGAACGATAAATTGACGATGCTAAGGCGATTGTTTCTTGAATAATTACTCTATTGTTATAGCCAAAAGAACTCGCGGACATCCTTTACCAAAAACCTTCAGCACTAGCCTTGGCATTTCTTTCATCAGCGACGGTAAACTATAACCCAGACAAAGCTAAAACGATTTATGAACTTCTTGGAAAACATTCGCATTTTATTTTCATTTCTTGATTTTAATCGTAATTTTATTATCTTCCGCCTTTAGCAGGGTCAGATATTGTCTGGAGTATCAGCATGGAGCTTTCTAACGTTATCGAGTAAATTATTACTTATAGGAAGTGTATTGAAAGGAAAAAAACTTGAGCAATTAGAAATTATGTGGAAACACCTACTTTTCTTATCTTTTAATAGATGATTTTATTTAAATTTGGAAATTCGAAACCACCGCCACTGGACTTGTTTGCAGTTTTATGTATGCGTGCGGTAACCCTTCATCAATATTCATTGCGGTGAGATAATCACAACTCGTATAAATGTGCGAAACATTCAAATGAACTACTTTAATCCATTTTTATTCAAATTTCCCTGATGCTCTTAAAATTTATGCAGTATTTTCTCTTTCCCTAAGCTTTCAAATGTACAAATAACAATATGATAGGTATATTTTTCTTTCTATTATGATTGCTCTAATGACATTTTATTTGTCTCGTCCTGTATTTATTGGATTAGTTCTAATCTTTTCTAACTACTAGGTTTTTACGAATACGATGTTATGTAGCTTTCATTTAGTTTTACCTGTCCCGTTGTCTGTCGGTCTGTCTGTCTGTAATTAAATCTTGTAAGTTAAATTTGACCCACTTCCTGGTTTCCGATTGAGCTGAAATTTTGCACCCATACGTATAATGCGTGACAATGCAATATTATGATGACATGCAGCTAATCTGATGATGGAGTTAGAAGGTGGCCATAGTTACTCTGCAATGAAACGACGCAACCGCATCGAGTTTTGCGCTCGTTTGATTCGTCTTGAGGAGTGCTGAAGATAAAAGCTTGTTTTAAAAATATTTTCTAAATAATTACTTGTTTTATTCTGAGCTAACTTTAACATTCCACGGTAAGTTTAAGACGTCGGTGCGTATTGCTAGTTAATATTTTTTATTTGTTTCCGAATCCAATTACACGCAATGAGATATTTTGCCCCAATTAGAATTCACTGATTGGAATCACGTTGTTATCGAGTTAAACCGTTAACGTCATTGTCAGCGTGCGTAGATTGATGTGGGTGCAACAGTTATTGGCGGTTGCAGTTTGGCAACGCTTTCGCAAACATCATTATGATATTAATTAGTGCAGTTGTGAGCTGATTCATTTGTTTGATATTGGAATTTTAACAATAGATTTGTATACATTAAAATATAAGGTCAGTTTTAGTAATTTAATTATTTGGAGCTGGATACATGGTTTCTTATAAATAGGTTTTGTTAGGGCAGAACCGGTTACTTACTTTTAGTTATTTGAATAAATAATTCGCTGCGTGGTTTTTTAAATTAAGAAGAAATTTTAATTTGCAAAATATCACAAGTTTCTTAATTTCCACGACTAATGTGAAATGTTTGTATTTATTAGATTCATATATCATCTTACCGATTAAACTGAGTTTTACTGGGCAATACCAACAAACTGAACAAATTGGCGGCTGCTGCTACGAGTATGTTTGGCGTGTATAACTATCTCGTTAGCAAAGTATTATCATTGACTAAAATTGTCTCAAGTTTATCTAAATATGATACATTTTTGGTTTCTGGTTGTAATAAAACACATAATTCAAGGTCCCGAGAAGGTATAATGGCGGCTTGATGTTTTGAACATAAACGAAACAGACTGTCTAGTGTCATAAGATGTGAATCATAGTATCAGCTACACCACCATCACAATGTGCAGCAAGGATCAGATCAACCATGTCCTGGGCAAAATCAATGTGGTAAGTTGCATATCTTTTTTTTACCTAATTTTAGACATTTTGGTGAGGTACCACTAGTCGTATCATAGTTTACTCGTTTGAATGTAAGTGCAGTATTTTTGTTTGTTCCAACGGTGTAGGTTAAAATTCAATAAGTGAGTAGTTAAAAAAATTTGTTGTTAAAAAGGGAAGTGTTAATTTATTATTACGAAATTAAAAACTAAGTTTATTATCTGATAAAGAAAGATATGATTAGAATGTATGGATTGATTTAAATGGAAAAACAATTAGTTTTGACACCCTAGCTGTTCTTTTAGTCGAGCAGCAATTACAAATGGCATTGATTTTCATAAAAATCGCCAAAGTTTTAAAATTGCGATCACTTCCAAGAAATTTTTGTTGTTTTATTTTATCGCATGTAACAATGAAATGAGAAATGCTAATTGAATGTCCTAACTGTCTGACGAACGTCAAGTATTTTGTAACAAAGTAATTGCATTCCGCAGCTAATCAACTAGGCGTTTTAATTGTGCTGTTTTGAAACATGTCTCCCTCTATTTAGTTAGACCTTTAGTTAGTTGGAACTACACCACAGTGTTAAATAAAGCGTATCGCAATGCAATTGCATTTGTACCGCTATAAATAAATATTGAGGTATTTATGAGATATTATCGTGTTTATTACTTATGTTGATAGCAATTAAATCGGCATTTGTTGTGGTAAACAAAATATATTTTATTGAACGTCATGTTGCCTTTAACTTGAACAGGCCGTCTAGCGTTTGTATGTAGGATTACTTAACTATAACTTTGCTACTTAAGTATTTTTTTTTCAACCAGAAATCGTAAATGAGAACTTAATAAAATAATAAACCTTGAAGTTCCATTTCAAAAAATGGGCGGTTTTTGCAAAATAAATCTATAATAAACATTATAATTTTTGATTTAGTTGAAACTTTATTGAAATCAACAAACAAGTGAATATTCAGATTTTTAAATACATTATTACCAAGTAGGTAATACCTTTATACTATTTGGTAAAACCGATCTATCAATAGTTTTGGCCAGGAGAAAGAGATCTATTAAATAAAGATTTACTTTTGTTGTGTTTACATATTCCAATTAATATGCATTGACTTAGTTATAATTTAAAAAAAAAAAATGTGACATGGTTTTGCTGTTCAGCAATAGGCAGCATAAGCGGTGATTAATCGTAAAGATCATTGAGAAGCATTGCGGTATCTTCGTGGTGGTTCTCCCAACAAGGTGCAAGCTGGGTGCAAGTAGGTTGATATAGCTTTGTTCTCAGACAGTTCACACAATAAAATAAACCGCGTTCGTTGGTGAGAACTGGAAGCTAAGGCTGCGCTGAGTAGGGAAGTGGAGCTACGGTCTGAAACTAGTCTGTTGTTGACTTACTGGGCTGAGGCTGAGACACGGAATCGTAATGTATCTGAAGCATAATTAAAAGTGCCTAGAGTCTAGGCACTTTTTAATATGCTTCAGTATCTAAAGCATAATTAAAAGTGTCTAGAGTCTAGGCACTTTTTAATATGCTTCAGATACGTTAAAAAGTCACTCGGTCTAGGCCCTAGACCGAGTGACTTTTTAACCATTTCTAACAGAGAACCCTAACATTTACCTAACCTAACAGAGCGTAGTTCAGTATGATGTACTTACAAATTTGGATGGTAATTAAATGAACATACAGTATTTTATTTCTCAACTGATGGTGAGACGCCTGCGCGAGCACCACACTTGCCACATTCTAAATAATGCACGTACATATATTATTTTTATACATTTACTTATGCATAAAGTAACTGAAATTTGCGTGTATTGTTGTATGAGACCATAAAATACGAGGTAATGCATGTAATCAGGTCATTTATAAAGCTATAAACCCTCCCACATGCAGATAGCTCGGGGCGCGAATAAATAAAAAATTACAGCTTGATGCAAACTAAGCTGAAATACAGATGCGACAACGCATAATAGGCACGATTAAAATATGGATAGATACGAAGGAGATGACAAAGCAGACCTGTGTCACTCCCCGCTTAGGTATCGAAAATATACCAACATTATTACTATGCGCGTGGCGACCACTCCGGAGGGGAAAATTCAGTTACATGATACGTTTGTCCAGAGTAATAAGAATGAAATTGGCTTGCAATGGATGTCTAGGGATCTAAACGAAGAGGTGAGGAGTTCTGACGCGATCTAAATTAAACCATAGAGTTAACCACATTAAGTAGATATTTCTTTGATTTCTTTTCTGAGTAGGTACTCGTAACTCGTAAGACTTCTGTACGTGAGTACTAGTACTTATTCTGTTGCCAAGTCAACTATTTTAATAGATAAGGTAATTTTTCATTTCTTTGAGTTATTTGTAGACTATAAGTTCATATTCTAGTTACTATTATTTTACAATTACTGTGTACATGTTTTAGACAAGCCAACAGGTGTAAAATTCTAGTAGAGTTCTTCTTATTCGTGTCGATGTTTTGATGATTTGATTAGCATTGTCGTTGCCTCTATAATTTTATTTATTTAAGATTTGTTATCCTTCTGTAACATCGAGTGTAGTGGCTTAGTTACAAATGAAATTACCTCCATAATGAAAGGGTACGATGTTGGAATTAATACTCGGGAGATTGATGTAATAGCTTTGAGATTGTGGGTAAAACTAATGTCTCACAATGTGTTGGTGTACATTTCAAAATAGTCTTCACTTCATGCCTTTATTTAGTAATTTGAAATGCATATTAGTATGTTTGCACTGTGATTATCTGTGGTGCCATTTTTCAAACGTGGAGTCATTGTTTAGTGACTCCGCGTTTCAAAAATGGCACTTACGTAAGCGATGAGTATTTCGATTGTATTTTGGTGGCGGCTTACAAATGTTTGCTTGCGTCATTGCTTGCATTTTCCTCAAAACGATTAAAGAATACTTTGATGTAGATATTCATAATTTCTGTGGTGTTGCTTTCTAAATTGACACAACCGTGCTTTAAGATAATAACGCTGTTTCTCATTGACCAGATATATTTCCTCATAGGTAATTCTAAGTTATTCTTTACAAGAACTCTGGATTCCTCATCATTTTTAACCCCCAACATAAAAGTGGTTTTATAAGTTTGAGTCTAATATCTGTCTGTATGTCTGTCTATCTGTATTCTTGAATAGACCGATTTTGATGCAGTTTGTTAGCAAGTTCCCTTGCGGAGGTTCTTAGCTGTATTTGATGAAAATCGGTTTAGCCGTTTAAAAGTTATTTATTTTGCCTAGCAAATGATAGATGGCGCTACGGATATCAATTGGAATATGTAGTTCCGCTTCCCATTAGATGGTGTTCTATGAAGTCGGGGGTTTTTTAATCTGCCTGGCAAATAATTTTGTCGATATATGTCTCTAAGGCTTGTTGATTCCCTTGAAATTACAACTTATGATTGTTTTGCAACTCTACAGTTGGAGGCAGTTTCATGGCATTGCCGCTAGTCCGCATTTCATTTGTGAATAATCACACCCGCATTTGAATAATGCTGCTTCCGTTACTGTACGCGCGCCGCTCATTCACAGCCCCGCAATGTGCGCGCACGCATGAAACGGAAGAAATCGAACGTTGGTCCCGACAGCGAAATGAAAATGCATACACGGTATTTTCGGCAGTCTATAAAATAAACATTAAGTAATTTAAGAGGGAATTTACTCACTCCGTTAATACAAATAATTGGCCAAGTACGTGTCGGGCCACACACAGTAGGGTTCCGTAGTTACGAACGCCAACTTTGTGTTTATGCCACTAAAAACGTCTAAAAATTAATTTTCTATTAAATTTGTATGAAATTTTCCTTTTCCGGATACATTTTATAAGTTGATCGTCTATAACTTTTTAATTTGTAAACCCTACTTAGTTCTGATAGTTTTCCTTTAAATTTTGTTATATTTGCTATAGCTGTGAATTTTTTCACGTGTCCATATATAACCGTTTAGCAGTTAGAGGGGGGGACACTTGACTCTAACAAAAATTTTCACTTTAAAACCAAATATTTCAGAAACGGATCCCTAAATCGAAAAACGATGTTCGCAAGCTCATAATATTTAAAGACCTATTCAACAATACTCCATATGATTGGTTATTCGACAAAATAAAATTGACTTTTGACTCTACCAGTAAGGGAGCTAGGCAAAAAAAAAAATTTTTTTTTTTCAATTTTTTACTTTACCATTTTTTCCGCTTAATTATTATACATACCTATACCAAATTACAGTTATCTAGTACTTATAGTCGCTGAGTAAAACCGCGGACGGACAGACAGACATGGCGAAACTATAAGGGTTCCTTGCATAGGATTTCCTTTTTTTTATTTGCTATGAAATTGTAAATAGTAACATTCTAACAATCACTGAGGTCGGATGACATTAAGGGATTACATGAATTTTTCGGATACCAGTACTGCTTCCATTATAAATTATTTGAAAATATTTTATGAACTACCTTCAAACTATTTTATGAACTACCTACTGTTAACAGTTTAAAGTGCGAACCGGAAACTTTTCTTCCCACACTTGCGAAAAGCCACTTTTGGCAAATGTGCGTAGAAAAGCTTCAAGTTCACACTTTAAACTGTAAACAGTAGTTCATAAAATAGTTTGAATTGTTATATAAGGCTTTATCAGGATATCTCCGTTTCCTTTCAAATGGGGGCCGCAGAAAACCCCGGAAAATTCATGTATAGGGGATACATGAATTTTAAGGAGTGGAGTGAGACGAGTGCGTGCTATACTTTCGTCTTAGTAGCACAAATATCCATGTGAAATTTGGTACCTATTATATTTTAAACTAATTTGATATACCTACTTATTATAACACTTTTATTTATTCGCGAAATACTTTTGGTTGTTATTACTGAAATTCTCAGTATGATTTTATTTCGCTGGATCGATCATTTTAGTATTTTGAAAAGGCAAGGAGAGTGTGTATGCTGGATTATTTTCTCCAGTTTTTTTTTAGTAGGAAAAAAACCTTATTTTACATTTGTTTACATATTGTTTGTGTCAAACTCATATTTTCTTTGTATGTGACATGATAAGGCGCAGTTTGTGAGTTTTCACAACAAACTTTTGTGGTGTACATCAGTCAGCATTACGCCGAACGCAAGTTTAACGTGAGGCAATGAACGCAGGAATGGGGCCGCGGGGCAAGGAAGTGCACTGGCGATTCTACGCACTTGGCTATTTACGAATTGACGACTTAGCTACACATGTGTATGGTAAAAGTGTTCGTCATATTATTAAAAGATTGTGTGACCAAACAAAAAATGATTTGGTGACTTATTTCATGATTGGTATTAAGAACTCATTGTAAAAGCTGAAAATTAGATGAATATTCGATATTTACTAATATCGAACAAAAATAATTTACATTCCAATAATTGTACGATCCAAAATGTAAATAATTATTACAATATATAATTCCATTATTACCTATACAAACATGTTAGTTTATATTAGATACTCAGCAACTAAACTAATTAGGAATTTACATAAGAGTTCTTAACACTGTACAACACCCTATGGATTTAGAACCTTTTAAATAGGATTCATATTATTGGTGTAGATAAAGTTTTGTATGCAATTGTAATAATTAGGTATTAAAACACTCATGTGATACTATTATCACACATTCGTGTTTTAATACCCCTTATTATACAACAGTTGCATAAAAAACTATATCTTAATATATTCGAATTCGAAATAGATTGTCGGTCTTGATAAGGTCGCCGTTTGGCTTTATTGTCGTTCAATATAGCTCGGTTGCGTTTGAGCGATTGAAGAAAGGTGCGGACACGCGACTGCCGCAATCGAGCAGTCGGCCCGGCTCGGGCAGGGCGGCGGCAGCGGTCATTCCCGTCGTCATTGTGGCTGGTGTCCTTACCCCGTTTCTCCACAGGTTGGTGTCATCTGCTTCGAAGGACCACTTTAACGGTCGAAAAGAAAGACTCTTCCGTTCAAGAAAATAGTCAAATAAGTCTTCAAGTCATTATTTTCGGCCGTGCAATGGTAATAAAGAGTTGGCTTCTTATTACCATAACTATATAATCAATCAATAATCAGTAAACCAACTGTAATCTGAAGGATAAATTCAGCATAAAATTATATAAGTGTGGGCGTAGGAGCTGCCTCAGCCGGCGTGTTCCTATGATTGATGTGGCCGGACAGCCTCCGCGGTTCGCTCCTGTCGATCACGACCGACCTTTGTGGTTGCATGCCTGTGTCTCTGCTATTGTTTTTAAATAATTCGCGTAGACAATTTGTACAGTAGACGTAGAAACAAATCTACTCGACCTTAGTGCTTGATCAAGTTGAAATATTGAGTTTACAATGAGTAAGATTTAATTTTTTTATTTAGATTAAGATTTAATTTAAGATTTTTATTTTATTATTATTTAAATGGCGTCCGCGGAAGACCAGCGTCGTGGCTCACACCGTGACATTATGCTGAGCAGAGACCATTTTCGGTAGATTTATAAGTTTTATGTTGTATCTTGTCAAATTGTTTGAAAATGTGTTTTTCTAAACAAATTTTCTTTCTTTTTTTCTTTACGAATATTTTTCTTGGAAAGTAAAGTGCCTAATCTAAAACATTGGATAGGTACGTTTTTGTTAATTTGTATAATTTATTTTTTTGTTAAAGAGAGCGTTATTGTTATCAATTACAAACATTGTGTTAAGGTCGAGTACACGTACCATCATAGATGTCTGTTGCATGTAACGAAATAGTTGACATCACAGAGTTCAAGTCCGTTCAAGACTGCTATGCAAGTTAGTTTCGACCATAAAACAGAACAAATAACGTTCCTTTTTCAACGAATGCAGGTGTAGCCCTCGTGTCAGGTCACCCCAACCCTTCCAGACAGTCTGTCGCTAAGTACTCTCCAGCTACCTATACCCTGCAGCGTAGATGCTCTTATATTAGACTTGCATTAGCAGCGCTGTCGTTTTTAACCGACTTCCAAAAAAGGAGGAGGTTATCAATTCGTCGCGATCCTTTATTTTTTTTATGTATGTTCACCGATTATTCAAAGACGCCTGGACCGATTTAAATAATCTTTTTTTGTTTGAAAGGGAATACTTTCCAGGTGGTACCATGGAAATTTTATCAAAATCGGTTGTGTAGTTTGGGGGTGAAGTCGGTTTTTAGTTTTGAAAAATTATAAAGAAAACTGTCTGACATTTTACGTCAAGATTTTTTTCCTTAGTAGATGTTTTAGTTTTAACAGATGCTATTGATTATTTTTTTCTTGCTGCTTAGTTGTATTGTGGATGTCGTTGTGAGTTGTGATACAGAATTATTTCTGAACAGTTTTGATTTTAATATGTACATACATATTTTCCTTCAATAGTATAATTATACATTGAATTTCAAAATGTAACGTTAATGACTGCATTTTGGCACATCATATGTCTTTTTCCTTTACAAAATTCTGCTGAATAATGCAATACATATTTGTACACCCAAAAGCGAATAGGAACCTTTTTATCGCAAGATGTGTCAATGTGTGCAAACATTCGATAGTCATTCCAAGGAAAGCCAAGTTACAAGTGTTTTATTGGGCAGTGCTCATGATTGCAGTTTTATGATAATTACGCACTTAATCTGCGAAATATAGCGGTTTCGGCGCGTGCGCATTCATGCACGGCGGACACCGCGGTTGCACTACATGGTCGTAGGTATTGCAATGGGTCCGCGCTGAGGCAACCTCAGATTTTTGCGTCCAGGATTACCAATATTCTGCTGGAAAATTATAGTTCAGTTTCCATTAGTTGATAATCAGTTTCCTTGTGATTGATTATAAATCATTATAGTGTACTGAAAATCCAATCTTGAGATCTCTGTTTTAAACTGAGATAAGTTCATGAAATAAAATACCAACAGAATTAATAATCTGTAAACAGGCGTGAAAAACCTCTAAAATGCTTCAATTTATACATGATTTTGTTCATAATTGAGTGTCAATCTGTGAGTGGCAAAATATTAATTACCGGATCTAGCATATACAAAATAAATTTAAAAATATTTATGCAGACAGGTTTCGTAACTGACAAATAACAATTCATTGAACTGCATTCTTCATAGGTATTGTAACCTAATTGCAACCTGCAACACATAATGACCATGTCAGTTGCAGTGTTGCAGACAACTCCAAAGGTCGCACCCGTTAACCCTTCAGTCAACCTCATTATTGTATCAAGATATTATCATTTTTATCGGTCGCATTGTATGATTGATATTAGTCAGCGCATTGTCTCGCCGAAAGTCGATTGTGTGACGAATGACTAGCATGTAAGCAAGTAATTGATTGCCTAAATTATCTGCCTCGGTATTCGCAAAGAAATGTTTTCGTGTACCTAATGCTCGTCGTCATGAATTTTAAAAATCTTCAATAGCGGCTAGACAATGTACCTGAAAGTTGCAATTACTATTTTAGTTGTAGGTAGACCCAACGGACTTCTATATATTCAATTCAATTCAAATTTTTCTTTACTATCATAGGATATTTATAATATCTCTTAATATGATCGTCACTTTGTTTTTTTGAAGCGTTAGTGCAGAAGAAACGGTAACAAACTGTACTGCAGCATTTTCTCCCAAGGACACAATGAAATTAATATTTAAAGTTGATAAGTGGACAGAGGATATATTTGTATCTATGTAGTATGGCAGCTTTAATTTCCAGAGACTGCGGCGAGTATGTAAGAGGCATAAGTGCAAGACAATTTCATAAGAATGTAAATTGTGTCTATTAAAACACTTACATTAAGTAGTCCACAGGAACTGAACTGGCATGAAAGAGCAATAAATCCGAGATTCGGAGTAAGTCTGAACAATGGTACATTATTTTTGTTGAACACTTTAATATATGTAAACATTTGGAATCATTTCACTGCCAAAGCTTCTGAGAAATTCTGGACGCAGAGGAATCCGGCGGCGCTGACGGATCGATAAATTCAGAATTTTTGCAATACTGAGGACAATGCGCTAATGCAGCCGTGTGTTGTATTGTAATGGCAGATCAAGCATATTAATTGTATTGATTTGAATGTGTTTGTACCTGTACTTGTAACTTGAGAACTTGATGATGGGTGTTTGTATTTTTGTCTTAGATTTTTGTGGATATAGTACATTTATACTATAGATATTCTATGGATATGGATACTTAATAAATTATCTGATACTATATAACTAGTTTAAAGAAATGGAGTATCCAGTATTGTCATTAAAGATGAAAGAATAATTGTTGTAAAAACTAAGACAATGGGGACGATAACAATTACTATTGTACAGAGAGAAAAGGAATCAGAGCAAGAATGTGTATATAAGAACACTACTAGTTTCAGCATAATGCATAATAACAATAATGTTATATTAGTTCAAGTCATTATTGTTTATTAAATAAGACTGAGATGATGATGAATGATGCATTTGTGTTATAATCGTACAATTTACAGTTTTTCTAAAGAATTTACAAGTATGTCATCATAATAAAATTACCGGTTTCATTGAGGAAAATAATATGTTCTTATGTTTTATTGCTATAATAAATATTATTTGATATACGAATATGTCCACAAAGTTTGCGTGTGTCGCGTGCGTGAACTACCGACTGCTGCATATCAAGCTGCCCAAAATTGCGATTTGGCCGTATTACCTCAACGTAAAGGTATAGGACTTGACCCTCTGTTCCGTACAGCCCCCTGTCACTAATTTGGCCCCAGCCCCATGGCACTGGATTCGTATCCAGAAGACATTACACGCGAGGAATCACAAGTAGGTGATGGTACTGGGTGGATTGCCGCAAGCTGTTAAATGGATTTAACGTGTATTTATAGAGATGTTAAAGGTGAAACCAGTTAACTTATTGGTATTTGTAAACAAAGTGATGATGTGACTACAGATATTAGTTTCTGGCTTAATAGCTTTACCTGAATACTTGAATTTACTTGACGCCTACTATAGGCGTCAAGTAAATTCAAGTATTCAGGATTAATTAAGTTTTATTGTAAACATTAAAAAAAGGTATTGTTACAAACTAATGTATGTTCTAATTAGAGCTTTGTAATTAAATTCTTAGATGACCTCTGAGAATTGGTTCCAAGAAGTTCTTGAACCCGCTGATGCGTCCGAACATGTCGGGAGCTCCCCGGGCGCACGCGAAGCCCCAAGACACGATGCCAATCTGTTCGCCGCTGTGCTTTAGCACGAGGGCACTGCCGGAGTCACCCTGTATAAAAACGATATTAAATTAAAGATGTCAAGGAGTTTTTGTCGCAAACCCTGTCTAATCATACTAGAAAAATTAAAATGTAATATACTAATTTGAGTCTTGATCAATCAATAGATATTTCTCTCTCTAGACTTAAACGTTCCTAGTTCCAAGAAGACGATGAAAGTAAAACTATTATGTGATGTTTATCTGGACCCTCCGGGCGTGCGTGTAACACTCAAACGTACGTGAGTGCTAATCATACGTTCCGCAATGAGATACAAGTGTGAGAATTGATGGCGATGAATGATGGAATTCCATTTAGATGTATACTGAACTTAAGTATTAATCTGTATTGTAACTGAAACATAGTCCATCAGGCTGGGTAGGGACCAATACTGAACTGGGTTTTTTTTGACGTAATCTTCCCACCTGTGGTCGTTTCGAAACGCTAGTAGTTTTTAGCTTTTGCACGGAAATAATATAAAAAAATGGCCTTCAGTAAGAGATACGCTTTTCCTATATGATAAAAAAAATTAATTTGACTTTGACTTTATGCGCCGGCTACAGTAGCGATAAAGGAGAGCGTAATTCAACCTAAGAGCCAGCCATAAAATGACTAATACTCATAATTTCTTTCCCATGGACATGAAATGTATGTGAGTGCTATAAGTACAATTTGAATAAAATGTTACCACATGCCTTCTGACTTCAGCAGCACCAGGTTCTGTTTACTAAGAAAGGCATAAAGGAAGATAACTTACGTTGCACATGCCATGGTCTACAGAATGGAAGGTACAAATTTCCACAGAAGGGTGGACGGGCGGTGCCCAGCCCCACTGCTGCGAGGCCCGGTGGACGCCGTCGATGCACTCTTGGCCGGTGATGGTGCGCACGTGCAGCAGCTGGAGCTCCTCGGCGACTGGTCCCCAAGCCTGAGAGCACCCGCAAGTCAGTCAGTTAATGCTACAATGCTGCCTTGATTTATCTTGGATGATCGCTTTTCAATTCGATCAATATCAGATGTTGTTTTTACATTAAAAAAATATTCCTTTATGTTTAGGTAATTATATTGCAAGATCGTTATATTGAATCAGATAATATTTGTCTCTTAAGGAATGACAACGTGATTCTTCTTACCGCCACCCTTCCCCACCCAGTAGCGTAGCTCTCGACTCCTCCGTCGACCCAGTCGTATTTAAGAGCAATGACACTAATCTTGTCGCTGGTCTTCAGTTCTTCCCTGAGGATCAGGACGCCGACGTCGTTTTTGATGAAGGTGCTGTCCCATTGCGGGTGGTTGATGTGAGCTGAGAATCGTACTAGGTTGTGCACGGAGTCCCATTTGCTCGAGCCAACAACCGCGCCGAGAGTGCTGAAAAATAGCGATGTTTTCAATTTGAACAGAATTTTGACTTGTTCACCAAATAGAAGTAGTTCTTCTTCTCAGTTGCGCTGATTTGGAGCGCAAGGTACATTTTCCAATGTTTTTTATTCTTAGCCAACTCGGTGACACCTCCCCCTTGTTTTTCTACTTGACTCAGTCCGAAGCTCAAAATTCCAATGTACTAAATGAATATCATGATAAATACATTTACAATTGATCAAACTTACTCCAGGAGTACACCATTTGACGTAACAAACGGAGTAATACAGTGTGCGGCGCTGAGAATATGTCTCGTGCTGACGATGGAGCCCCCGCAGGAGAGGCTGATGATGGAGTGGCCGAACACCAGGGCCACCATGTGCGGGGCGAAGCCTTTGCCGGCGGGCACGCCTCCTACGATGCGGTCGTCACTGAGAGCATTTTCTTGGTGTGACTCCAATGGGATGGCTGGGAAAATTTAAAGTCGAGATCACTGTGGTTTACTTCCTTCTTGATTTTAGAGTTTTGTTTTTATATTAGGTTGGCTTTCCTGTGACTCACATTTAAGTGTCCCATTTATTGTGGTTTAGTATGAGGATGAATAACCTAATACTGAACCACAAGAAATGGGACACAGGTGCATTTAAATGATCTGTGATTCTTTTTTTTTTAAATTGAAGTTAATTTATTTTGAAAACTTAAAACAAATACCTTTTTTAAAATTTATTTACGCAATGTAAATAAATTTAAAAAAATTATAAAATAGATAAAAGCCACATAAAAGGAAATATGTTCAATTATTACCTAATGATACATGTGCAAACACTGCCAGGACAACAGAAGTAATCTTGAATGCCATAGTTGATTCTTTATTTTTTTTAGTACACTGTTAGAAGCCTAAGCTGTTACTGATGCCTTTGTATTGGAAAAAAATCCTTTTTATATAAAACTGAAAAAAGATTAGAATAAATATAGATGATAAAAGATAGTTAAAGGTGTAATGACCGTACAACCTCAGAGTTTGGTAATTAGTAATTAAAACAACAGGCTCCGTTGAATCATTATTGTTTTTTAACTTTGTGATTATCATAAACGCACTGGAGATGGCTCCTACTGATATAATTGTTATCTTTTAATTCGCAAAGATGCAAACAATAAATAATGATAACATCAAGCGTCATGGTTTGAAATAACCAGTAGAACTAACGAAAGGAAATGATTGTATCACACGAAGAAAAAAATATAAGTATCAAAGATACACGCAACTTTAAAATGTTTAAAACTTAAATGGATTTAAACGTATGTCAAGACAAGATATAAAATGAAAATAAATCTGATCATTATGTCCTAATAAAGACGATTGTTAAGTGAAAGGAAACTAGAGTTAAATTAAAAGGGACATCTCTAAACGATTAGGGTCATTCATTCACAGAAAATATTAGAACGGGTGAATAATGTTCTCTCTAACCGCTGGCAAAATACCTGGTAATACAGGTAATACAAAATCGATTAGTGTTATTAGAGCATTGACTAAAGACGAATGTCTAGCTCGGCCGCTGCCATGCTATGCCCAGCGAATTACATAAGTTTGGGGGTCAGGGCAGGTGTCGTTATATAACTCATAACTTGAGATCCGGCTGCTGTTTGTCCGTTTCCTATTGTGTACGCAACTGGTCGATGTTCAGCATCTACTTCCGAATTCCGATTGCTGTTTTGAGTTACGGCTGTAGAAATCGATCTGATTGTATTTGTTTTTTTTTGATGAGGTGTTACAATTTGTAAGCCTTTTTCGTAGTAGATGATCTGTGGTTATTGTTTGCCATGCCACTGTTAAGTGTATCACGTTACTGTCAATCTGAAGCATTGTAGCATAGAAATAACATTTTCAATCCTATTCTCTAGTCATACTTGTATAGTAGGACAAAGCAGTCATTAAAGATTCAATTTGTCATATAGGTCAGCTTTTTTTTTTTAAATTTATTCTTTCCAGAATCAACAGCACTTTACAATATTATTATTTTATTTTATGAACTATTACTTACTGCCAATTACAAATTCTCATTTTGTAATTAAAATATTCAAAAACTATGTTTAGAGAAAACAGAATGGATATAGATACTACAACAATTAAAAAAAAAGTAAAAAATGCACGGGCATAATTTTTTAAAGGGAAGCAATGTAGCAGAAGTAACTTATTATAGATCTACACTTTACGGTAATATGTATAAAATTTTAAAAAGTTAGTAGTTTATATGCTTTGAAATTATTATCAAGTATAGTGTAATGTTTCAATCTCTATATACCTACTTAAAAAGGCCGACTCGTATATTTGTCTTCCAATCCTCTACTCGCCCACCGTCCTCTCTGCGTTGTGAATAAAACATGATCTAATTTGGTGTAGGAGTCCGTCACAACGGGGTAAATTATACTTTCATTTCAATTTATTGCTTGTTTGTTTTCGTTCCATTTTCATTTGTTCCTTTCTTTTTCTATTTAACAGAAAAATCTAATTAACTCCGTACTTTTATATTATATCCACGACAGTTAAAAATTGTTTATAGGTTTGTTCGGTTTCTATTCGTTTGTCATAAATCATGCATGGATTGACTATAGTTAAATAAACTTTGTCAGTTTTTTCTCAATATTGATAATGCTTCTTTTTTTTAAATATAGTGGTAAATTACTCAATATTATTTATATTTAATAGTCAATTATCGTAATAAATCTGATACTTACGAATACATGTTAAGAGTTTTTAGAGTTTGTAATCCTAGTCATCTAAATCTTTGTTCATTTGTTAGATATAGTGTAGACTATTATGTAAATTGTAATTCCATCAATTGTTAATATGAAACTTTGATTAATGAATCTTCAATCAAAGTAATGACCTGGGATATCGAATGTAAAATGTAGATTAATTAGATCTTTAAAAGGCGCCAAATCATCAGCGATCAAATGTCTGATTGCATAACAAGCTCTATTGATATAAGGAAGTCGCAGATCGTAAAAATATGAAAGATTGATGAGGTGACTCGCGAAAATTCAAATTAAGTTACATCACATGGCATAAATGTAACAGAAACCAGGAAATCGGTATATTCTTTTTTTATAGATATAACAGATAATTCATAGTGATATTACAAACAATGTACTCGAAATGCTTCAATGAAGTGATGGGGCAATCAGTATTCAGATTTTTTTATTCGGAAAATCAATACGATACATAATAACTTGAAACGATACATAAAAACATTGATACATAGACATGCCATTGAGTAAGTGTAGTGTCTACGCAATACTTGTCATTGCAGTTCAAATTTAAATATTAAGTATAAGTATTTCCACCAAGTTTTAAAGTGCCAACGAAAATTCGGAAATAAATTGAAGTGTTAATTACAACGATCACGTCGTTGTATGTTACGGCATGTTCAAAAGGTCTGCATTTGATATCTGTAGGATCGTAAAATATATTATTAGTTAAATCTAATTTGTTTAAGTATATAGTAATTACCACATAATACAAGCCGATGCTGCATAATCGTGATTGATGTTAAATCTTTAATTGTTTTGCCAGTCTCTGGCCTGAGGTGTCAAGGTTTCAATCAAACAGGGAAGCCTAATTACATTCGGACCCATTAGGCAAATTAGGGTCACTGCTCCGATATCTGCATGCCCACAAAGTATCGTGATGGTAAGTAAAACAAACATTGCAAACTCAGGGTTCAGAATGTTGAAATTGAAACTAAGCTTAGTTTGTGAACGAACGAACTAACAAAATGGGTAAAAAGTTTAAAAAAATTGTGGCAGATGATATGATATTGCATTATTTAATTGTTATAGTTTAATTTTTCTTATTATTATCCAAATTGACAGAGAGATAGACACATCGTTTTAGATCTCCTGCAATACCTTATTTTACACAAGTCATTTCATATGAACTTGTGCGGCTGGTGCCCTAAATATTATTGGCCTGAATAATGTATGCACACCCATCGAAATTAGCTGCGATCATTCCATCGAGCGTTTCAACACTCGCGTCGTCTACGCCATTGTTCGGCTGAACTTTAGTGCGGCATTTACTGAACTGTTGCCGGTTGCCGCAGATACACCGCCGATAGAACAATCTTTATGTTTCCGCGCAAACTGTGATGAAAGTGGATTTCCGAACACAATAATTGATTATGATATACCGAAATGCTATTGCAATGAAATCAAATTTTATGAGCGAATAAATTATGATTTTTCTCAATCAATTAGGCAATGTTCAATTTCCATTCCTGAGCAGTGAAGCTGCAAAGGTCATCTGCGGTTTTGCCTCTAATAGGTAAATATACAATCAACACAAAACAATCGCACGAATACTTAAGTGATCAATATAAATCACTGACTACCAAGAGTGGTTTCAACTCTTTCGCACGCGTACAATAGTCTGAAAGTTAAAAGTGTAACGAATGCAACAATGGTCGTACGAGGATGTTGACTTTCTGCGACCGTGAACAGGTGGAGTAGGTCAGGCGGGCGCGATCACCATGAGGGTCACGTCGGTGATGAGACTAGGATGTGCGGGGAAAGTGAACGCGCACGCGACTCGACTCCTGATCAGATGGTCACAAACAGGTGCGACCCGTATGCTGCCCAGCCAGTTTGGAGTGAAATGGCTTGTACGAGGAAGGTCAATGGATGTTTTGATAGGAGCATTCATGGCGTGATAGTATAGTAACGATACCGTTGTGTACATGGTTTTGGCCCAATAAAGTAGACAGTTTACTTTGGCCTGAATTGGGAGTTGCTGTACTTTTTTATATAATTGAATTTATCGACAATGTTTTTAGTATTTAGCTACAGGGCATAATAGCCACTAATCACGTCTTTATCCCTTATGGTTTAGACAGAGTTTAGGGTCATAAGATCCAAAGGCCACCGGACGTAAAGAAATAGCTCAATTATTCCACATAAATCAACGTGTCATTTACAAAGTAGCATTCTAGCTAATGCATTCTCGCATAACTTTAAAGTTAATACGTTTGAGGTCAGTCGTTAATATCTAAATGCAGTTCAGCGATTGATCCGTCGGTCGTGATCGCGTTATCCCTGTCATTCGCACTTATTGGCTTTATTACCAAGATCTTAATGCCTGCCATTACCGCATCAGCCCCGTGTTAATTTTATGCCATTACGATCGGCCTACGATCAGTTTGCTTTAAAATGTATAACATATGTATTAGAATTGAAATGTTATAAGTGCATTATCATTTCTAGCAGGGCTAACGACATACATAATATATCTTCGAAGGTTATTACGTATCAAATTCATTAAGTTATTCTAATTCACTCAAATACTTAGAATTCTATTTTTAGACCGGTATTTATTACAGTTTCATTGCGAACGTAGGTAAAGTTAATAGCAAATCAAGTTAGCTCTAGTAGATCTGTCGACGATGTAGGGATTGTAAATTAATTTGGATAGCTTTCTTATGACTTCATTTAAACTTGCGTTGAAGAATTGTAAAAAAAATACACTGGAATTAACGCAAAAATACTTAATCAGCGTCGAAACGTCAGCAAATAAATAAAAGAAAAGGTACGTTTCGCGTTTATTCACATTTAAAAAATGCTTTTTTATGGTAATCCTTACTTGTATAGAACTTCTACCAGCTAGTAGAGAAGATCCGATGCAACATGAACTAAAGACAACAGTATATAAACTGCTATTGTTAATAAATGTAATAATAAAGTTATACGGAAATCCACACAGATTGACCTAGTATAGCCCCAAAGTAACTTCTAGACATGTGTTATAGGTTACTTACTCTACTATACAATATTTTAAAACAAACACATGTATAGATAAACATCCAAGACCCAGGTCAACTTGGAAAAGATAATTTTCTATCTTGACCTGACCGGGGATCTAACCCGGGACCTTCAGTGTGACATGGACACAGACTGACATGACGACCACTAGGCCACAGACAGAGGTCGTCATTGTTAAAGGCGTGCAACTTGATACTATTTCACTCAAAAAAGCTTGATCGAAGTATAATATTGGCCTTATTCAAATTCAAATATATCTTTATTATCATAGGATATTTATAATATCTCTTAATAATCGTCACTTTGTTTTATTGCACAATAATTGTTGACGTCAAAAAGTTACTTAGAGCTAAGTTTACTGCCGCCTCCAAAGCGCTAGTGCAGAAGAAGCGGTAACAAACTGCACTGCAGCATTTTCTCCAAGAACGTCAACTCACAATGAAATTAATATTTATAGTTGATATGTGGACAGAGTATACATTGTTTGTTGTCATAATTTAAATTAATTTTTTTAATGTCGAAATTTTGAAATAATGTCAAATCAAGTTGTAAATTCAGTATGTACTTATAACTAGCAAACAAGCATGACATAAACGAGTTACATCAACCCAAGAATCGAGAAAAAATAACTGACGGAAATGATGCTGCTGACAGGTGTGAATGAGCAGAACAAACGAAGTGGATTCCTTAAATACGATCACAATGCCTCCTGTTGCGATATATTTCCTGCCGTTACGTCACCAAAGAAAGTCGATCGCGAACGTTTTCGCTTTTCCGTCGCCGGCGCCCATCTGTTAAATCTATGCGGGTTGTCCGAGATCATTTCACTCTCGTGGATGTGGCTGCGGCTTCCGCTCATTATGTCAGATGTAGTGATATGTAACCTGTTACATTGCTCCGCGTGTCGGCTGGGGTGGTGAGCTGATGTTGGCGTATTAGAAATGTGCTTTTACGTACTGCACGCTTTATTGTCTGAGCTGCAATATTTATAAAGAAAGAAAGAATTAAACTGGCCAAGGTCGATTCGGACTCACGCACGAAGGGTTCCGTACCATTATCTTTAAAAAAATTACATTTGTTATATACGAGCCCCACACCCCTTTTAAATATTGTCTTGCTATCACGGTTCATGAGATACAGCTTAGTGACAGCAGACTGACGGAAGGACGGACAGACGGGCAGAAAGATGGACGGGCAGACGGACTTCGTAAGTGTCCCGATTTTACCCTTTGGGTACGAAAAACTAAAAAGCATCAGATCATCTAGCTCATTCCTGTGATTCGAGTATTTTCTTTACTGTATTCTATTGTTTTTCACTTGTTTTTTTCTATTTTCCAGGGCCTCCCGTCGTGGTCGCGCGGCCTGGAGGTGGCCGAGGCGGCGCGCGCGCGCCTCGTGCGCTGGGCGTGCGGCGACCCCCCGCCGGATCCCCCGGACCCTCCCCGCAAGAAAATGCCTCACGCGTTGCGCCGACGCTGGCCTTTGTGCCCGTGCCTACAGGTGAGATGTTTGACCCTTTCTTTCAGCACAACATACAAATACAACCCTTTGTAGGTCTCTCCCAATAAGGGGATACATTAATTGTTCCCGTGCTGCCCCCGTTTGAAATAAATTATTTAAAAGGAAACGGAAGTGACATTTAAAATTTTGTCTTATGGCCTTAGATGATAACCCTTCAAACTATTTTATGAACTAGTATTTACAATGTGAAGCTTTTCTTCGCACATTTGCGAAAAACGGCCAATTTTGGCCAATGTGCGAAGAAAAGCTTCACGTTCATATATCCCCTTATCGTGCGCTTAATTTCCCTTGCTCCTGAACTTGTTCATTTTATTTAGTTTACTTCTATCAAATTCAAACTATTATTTGACCGTACTATATGTAGGTATGTATTTATGTGTGTTTATTATCGTGCAAAAAAGTTAATTTGTATTGTATTGTAAGCTAATATGACAGTCGTTCTACAAATCAAACACAATGAAATAAAATCATTTCAAATTGTTTAGGGCTAAGCGTTAAAGACCACCAGCAGTGAACCACGCCTTGTAGCCAACCCCGTTTACCAGCCTTTAGCGCTGCGACATGCACTTGACCTCCCCTGGCCTCGCCGTGTCTGTCTCCAGCCTGCAGGCGATAGGAAAACATATGGCCGTTTGACCCTGCTTAATGCTTATCTTACGAGTGGATAGATAGAGTGAAACTACAGATTGGAAACTTGTTCGCTGTCACGCGCAGGCAGATATCTTGATTTTACCTCAAATTCGCACATAATTTGATGATCTAGCATCATACAGTACAGTCTGAGAGATTTTAGATTTCGTTGATTATTCTACTTACCAATAATATGAAAAAAAAAATTACTTATTGGCGTGATTTTGTTTTACTTACAGAAGCTAAATTAGGCATTTTTATTATAATCGCGACTTTTTGATCGACAAAGATATAAAACCGAAAAATGCATCTGTTGTTGATTCATTTAACCGTCTTCAAAAAAGGAGGAGGTTATCAAATCGAGTCGTATGTATATCACGCGATATCTTCACCACTTGTGGACCGATTTTGGTACCAGGTTGGTCCCATATTAATTCGGTGAAGATATGATGAAGAACTTTGGAGATATGGAAGAAACTCCTGAAAGAAAATAAAGTCGGTTGCTTTTTTTGATAAAAGAATTATTATCTTAATACCTCTTAGGTTAGACAACCACGGATAATATTTAAGATCTGATCGAAATTAAGATAAGATCTGGAAAAGCATGTCGCAACAAAAACCAAAACAATCTTATCTTAAATCTGTTCCAAGACAAATGTTATCCATAATTTTGGACAGCGATTAATAGGAATAACATTTAAACGGTATTATAACGATATAATGTACCGCGATAAGGATAAGATTAATAAGTCAAGGACGAGCGAAGTCTATCAAATAACCGGTCGTAAACAAACAGCATTGTGGTGTGCACTCTGCGGCCGCTCGATCGCATTCTCAGCTGGTCGGTGACATTCGCTAGGTACTCAGTGTCATAGACTAATCTAGATTGGAAGTAGAATAAGAAGAAGCAAAATAAACTAAGACAGTCGCTGCATTCAAGTGTTGAGGAAGTTCCTAAGAACGGGTAAATTGTCGGACACGGTCACATTTATCCGTAAGTAACTCAGTACAGATTTTGAATGATGATACATTTGACCATATGTGGTTTCGGTGACAATAATGATAGTGAGATTCAGACTATAGACATGAGATACGGCCTGGTGACAGACAGACGGACGAACGGACGGACAGCGGAGTCTTAGTAAAAGGGTCTCGCTTTTACCCTTTGGTTACAGAAGCCTTATAAAAAAATTACTAAACAAACAAAAGATAAAACCGGTTTCTATTAGAAAATAAGAAGTCCAGTAGTGAATCCTGAAGCGACAAATCAAATCTGTTAAATCGAGCTCCTTTGAAACAACGTGATATTTCGATGCCCATTTAAGAATGTTTATTAAAATGATGACAGCTAATGATGAATTGTGAACTCAGTTCCGATAGCAACAAACCAAAGCCCTTCGCCCGCGAAAGTGGCACAGCGCGCCGGCTGGCCGGAGACTCGAGCCGGCGGCGGAGCGTGGTACGCGATATTTCGGTGTCACCTTACGTGGTCTATAGACACTCTATATGTTCCGGAACGATACGTTTTGAGTTAATGGGTGGAATTCATAAATGCATTAATGTTAAAAAAGGTATTGATTACTGGCTGTGAGTTGAGACAAGAAAGTCTTATACCATCACCATTTTAGCCGCGTAACTGCTATCATCGCATCAACGAGCTCTGAAACGACATAATAAAGAAAGATAGAATTAAATATTAAAAAAAAATATATCAGGTAAACGGATGATTTCCATATCGAAAGGAAAAACTATGTCTTAATCCAATAACAAGCAAAACTAAGCGAAAGTTAATTGATTATGGCAAATTGGCAGAACTGACCTCGGCTCAAACGTCCCGCGGAGAATTTTATAATTTATTTAAATTATCGCGGAGATATCCTTATGCAACGTGAAATCATCACAACAAAACATTAAAAAAATAAACTTATACGTATACTAATTTAAAATAGGCTTGTTTCACATTTTGTTTTATTCCATTTTAAAATTAGGATACGATAAAAGTTCACTTTTTTTTGGCAGTCTTACTAGTTAACGAAAGTTCAGGTAATGATTGAAAAGGAAGAGTTTTTCATTATTTCTCCGTTTTGGGTTCCGTTCCCAAAAGGTCCGAGTCCAACCGAATATGGAATTCGGTCGGACTATAATGACTTTTTTACAGAGTATGAATGCTTCGTGTACGAAGTCATTGTTAATCTTAATGAGCCATGGTTTCTAATAGAATGCTTGAGATGAAGTCAGTCGCCGTCTGCTTCTTCCAAAGTTCTAAGCGAGCGTGCGAAGCCCTGCAGCCCACGAGGTCTATCGGAACCAGTCGCGTTGGAAAGCCGCAATATGTCGGTCACCGATACATATTTATCAGCGAGATGCGCGGCACAGCCGGCCACGTGCTCGATTTTCACCAGTTCCCCGCTTTATTCATGTTTAAGAAATTCAAACATTGCCATTCTGAATATACAAATTTGTATTTGTTGTTGAATGGTCAGACGGCATCTTTGACCGTGGTGTCAAAGGTTAAAACTTTATGAACGCGATTCGCACTTTCGAGCTTGTATTTGAATATATATGTCCTCGATAACCATTTAAATGGATCCGGCTTTTTCTTCTCCACTTCGTACGGTTTTAGCGTCCTTTTGTAACCACTGTTGTGCATATAAACTTTGCAAAAGATTAAGCCGAAAAATTCACCCCGCACCTTGCTGGAGAAAGATGCAGCCAGCAACGCGCTAAGGTGAGGAGAATTGACATGGCTAATTGATTGTAATTGTTAGCGTCTAGAAGCGAGACAGAGAGCTTTCTAAAGAGTTTATGCACTTTGGGTTCTATAGAGTTCTCTTATTTTACTGCTTACTACTGCTATTCTTCGCAATTTGATTAAAATAGGTATCGATGGTGTAAATACACAAGTATTATTTTCTCCTTTTATTTGTATAGCAGTAAAACTAAGTACTTAAACCATTAACATGTGAGTTAATAGGACCTACAAGGGTCTTTGATACGTGCGGTTTAAAATTTATTTTATCAATGATGAATAGCTTCCCATTGAGGGATGATGTATAGATTCAGCAGATCGGTTTAGAAAGTTAAGGTTAAACAAACACTTAAACAGACAATTACCAATTTACAACAATAATTGTAACAGAAAACATCGTTGATTGATTGGCGTTTCGGACGGCCTATTGAGCTCACTGCGAGTTCAGACGTAAGGTCAGCCATAATTGAATTAAATTCAAAACGACACGTCACACTACAATGCGAAGCCAACGCAGTTTAGATTGGTGTTGCGCAGCGCGTCTTGTGCAAGACTGCTTTTTTAAAAGAGTTCACCTGGCATTTGGGAAGGTCAAAGGGAATTCCTTAAATAGAAATTGATTACTAATTAGATAGTATTGTTGGTCAATAAACAAGGTCGGGAGCTTATGTCTAGGAAACTATTGCCACCGTTACAAAATAATGCAAAACATGGTAATGATAAATAGAAGACAAAAAATTTCAGACAGGTAGAAATTAATACTGGGTAAATTTTCAGTACAGAAATAATAATAAAGAAATAGAAAATCAATAATTTTGTCAGTGACGATTTTCAGATTTTTATTTCCTCGTACAGTTGAAATAATAAACAGGTATTTTTTGACATTAAAATGTCTATTCAACCTTGAATGTAAGAATGTGATTAGTCATATTGCATAGCTTTATTGAGACTTATAAGGACCTGAGGCATAAGCTTTTACTGCAGGCATAGTGTTCTGTGGTAGCCTATATACTCGGGAGATAATAATAATGCGGCCGTAATCAATTCCGGACTGGCCATCGAGCAAAGAGATTTACAATCACCCACCACCACTTAATATTTACTAACCTACAAGTATCACACAAAGTATAAAAATAAATGTAACACTTCTGTTTTAAGACTGTATGTCTGACAATTGTTTGACCGACTTTTGCCCAGGTCAAAAGTCACATTTTAGTTGTTATCTCGTCCGCCTGCGAGCCCTTGTAATTAAACGTCTACTTAATGGACGATCGAATTAGAGCAGGACGAGACAATACGAACTGGACGGAAGCCATTACTGCCAGACGGCAGTTCTCCTCATTGTGACATATTGAGGTGTGCTCCGTGTGTTTCTTTAATTAAATGTGTGTAAAGTAGTGTGTGCCAGTGGATTAAGATGAGTACTAGGAACAGTAAACGACTGAGGCTTTCGTTTAGAAGGAGGAACTCCGTGGCAAAGCAAAGCGTAAGCGCTGATTTAATTATGTTCTAAATAATTTAGCCTAACAGTAAAGTCCAAATATTTACCTATCCTATAATTAAAGCAAAGATAGACAATGAAGATAAAATTTGGGATGGAAAAACCGACGCTGCAATATGTAAAATGAATGTTGTGGAAAAAATTAAAGATGACGCGCGCACGGCATCTGATTAATAACTCGTTACTTGTGCAGCGGATGCATTTAGCGCAGTTTATGGTCTTGTTGTCGTAAATTTTAATACAGCTAATAACGCAGCGCCCTTTCGATCATAAGTAAAATGGTTTGGGACGAGACGCCGGCTGTGAAGTCATCGACGGAAATAATGCACTCCTCATAGCGGCTAGGGTTGAGGCGTCCCCTGAACACATTCTTCTTATTTATCGTCTTCTTTGAGGCTATGTGCAGTACTCTAGACAAGAGGCCTTTCTGGCACCGCTTTTCTGTGCTCTTTAACACCTTTATGGACAGGTTAGACAACTTCTTCCTCATGTTAGTGCGTTCCCAGCCTAATGTTTTTTTAGCTGTCCTGCTTCGGAGACTAGGGTGCGTACGTAATCCAATAGGAAGGAAGTAATTTATTCTTCCTACTCCTTCTGGCGTCGCTTCATGTAAGCTAATGGAGACTTTATCGACATTTAAAGTCTTAAAAGTCGTTTGTAAGTATTTCTTGTATCCTTATCAGGAACAGATATCAAAAACTACCCTCTTTTTAAGCCCTATCTAAGTTTTACATACTGTTACGAGAAATAATGAAGCGAATGTCGAAGAGATATTAAGAATCCCCTTACCCTAGACTTTTCTATACAAACGTAGTCTACGTCTTATTTTGAACCGGCAAGTCAGATTTCTGTAAATATTTGTAATTTTAAAGAAATTGCAATTTTCTAGGGTTATAATTGGTTTCCGACAATAAAATTATGAACTGAAAAAAAAATAAGGGTGTAGAAGTTTTCCGTATTAGTGGTCAAATATGATATAATACACTGTATTCTAAGTCCATAATTTTAGTGTCGAAAACCAATAATAACCCTAGATGATTACAATTTCTTTAAAATTACATAATTTTAGCCATATCCGACATGTCGTTTCAAAATAAAACGTAGATTACGTTTGTATGGAAAAGTCTGATTCTGTCCAGGGTAAGGGTACTCTTAAACATCTAGAAAAATCTGTAGTAGCCTTTAACACACATTTTAATATTCCACTGTCGACTGAACAAACATCATTACCTCTACTTATTCTTCGAAGTTCGTTTGTGTATTTTCAACAGCTAACATAATGACTACAAGCATTATAGAATATATGAATGTAAATATTAATAAGCTGTAAATAAATATGTAAGCATTGGCAGGTTTCAAATGAGCAGTCGCTAGGAGTTAGATAATTATATTTCGTACAGTGATTAGTTAGTATTCTTGGGTTGGCATTGCGCTAACTAGTCAAGGCTAGTCTGGTCATTTTGAATTCAATGACTCTTTATGGAGGTTCAGGTGTAACGATGTTAATTGTAATTAACGATCCTACTGCCTATTATCAGTCCCCAAGTCAAAAAACATTTCATAAAGTTATATACAAATGCTATTTCTGTCTTATGCTTGCACCTCTTGATAGCAGTCCAAAATGCATTAGCTCAAATTCCTTTGTTAGGATAGGTTATAAGATTAACTGGCCAAGTGCAAGTTAGACTCGCGTACGAAGGGTTTCGTACCATTATCAATAAAAAATACGTTTGTTGTATGAGAGCTTCACTTAAATATTTATTTGATCTTGTTTTTAGTAAGTAGGTATTTGTTGTTAAAGCGGCTACAGAAATACATCATGTGTAAAAATTTCAACTGTCTAGCTATAATGGTTCATGAGGTAGAGCCTGGTGACAGACAGACGGACGGACAGACAGATGGACAGACAGATTTACAGACAGACGGACAGCGGAGTCTGAGTAAAAGGGTCCGTTTTTAACCTTTGGGTACGGAACCATGAAAAACAACATGCTAAACATGCCTTGATTGTTAGATGGGTGAAACCCATTTCAAATTCAGCCCATGATACCACAGACTAAGTACTAGTATTCACGATGATACTGAATACATTCTATAAAAAAGAATATATTCCATACAAAATTTGATCTGATCAGCCAACCACGACTTTGCAAAAGCGTCGACTTCTTTTTTGTTTTGCACCTTGGTAAAAATATAGGGGATGGCGGTAAGTTTTTAATAATGTCCAAGCTCCTACAGTCAACCCTGCCTGCCCGGCCGCCGGGGCGACGCGTGTCAGCCCCGAGACCGTCTCCTGCGGCGCCGCCTAAAGGTCGCTACGTATGCGGTGAGTCACACGCTGGCTGCGCAGTGTTCACTCAAGTCAATTACTTGCTGGACCAGAATATCGCCGATTGTAATCAGTTCAACTACTTTCGTTTAAACATTTCTTGAGGTCATCCATCGTTTTGTTTGTTATTATCTTCTTATTCTTCGACGGATATCTTTCGTTGTAATAGTAGATAAAATACCGTTTGATCATCATCATCACTTTTCTGATAGTAAAAAAACAAAGATTTTTTTTATATTTGCTCCTGAAACGTCAGAAGCTGAGGCACGTTTAGTCGTTTACCATCGCTCACATCACAGTATACAGAGACATATTATCGTGCTCACACTGACGTCGTCACATGTTAAGCATTTCCTCGCGTACCGTAATTATGTCCGTGGTGTTTTAATTGACTTGATTTGCTAACTTCCACGAGGGACGGAAGAGGAACTAACCGTGCATGCGAGTAGACACGGCTAATGATGCAGTAGAATTCTTGGTAACCATGTGGCGGTGGCGATGGCGACCTCGTGAGGCGTCTGCGATGAACGTTTTTAAATCATTGAATCTTTATTCAATTATTTAAAAGCGACCTCCGTGGCGTAGGTAGGCGTCACCATGCCAACCTTATTGCTCTGGGATGTTTATCTATTTGTTATAAAATATACTACCCTTGAGTTAGTATCCCATAGCACAAGTCTCGAACATACTTTGGGATTAGCTCAATCAGTGTAATTTATCCCTGTATATTTATTATAAAGAGAGCCTTTACCTTACACTTTTCTATACAAACGTTTACTAGTTTTTATTTTAAAACGACATGTCACTTATCAACACAATTTTGTTATTTAAAAGAAAACTATATCTAACTAGACATGGGGTTTTTTCACAGTCAAAATGTGAAGTATAAATAAAATTTTGTCTGAAGAAATTGCAGTAATTGTTTATTTTTAATGGCCAAAAATTAATGACACATATTATTTGCTTTTAAGTTCATATTTATGGAAAATTCTAGGTTAAGGGCGTTTTCAGGCCTACTGGAAGAGATCTCTTTTAAGATAAGTAGTGGCCTTTGTACAACTTTTTGATTTATTCTCTGTATAAATTTTCCGTGTACAAACGTGTATAAATTGGTAAATAAATAAATATTTTCTAAGATTATAAAATTTTTAGTCAAATCTATATTCATAGTTACTATCTCTCGTATCTCTGCTGGGGCAATTTATGGTTGCGCTGCAAGGCGCGGTTCTGCAGGTGAAAATTCGTGAAGCATATGATCAATGTGATCTCTATTAGTCTTGCCTCGTGCTTTCTTATTCTTGTTTGTTTTGTTTATTTCCATTTGTTATTCACATCGGCTTGCCTCTGGCCATTGTATTTGTGCAGTGGATTTATGTTCTTATATAAATTCTGCCTCGTTGAACACTCCGGTGATTAAATCGTTACGTAGTAGATAGTTATTATAATTACTCGATGTAAAGTAATTTATAGAGGGTAGTTGATGATAGCAAATTACGCTTGCTTTTTGCTTAATTTCAAGACTGTAAAAATCTCAATTTTTTACACTTTTATGACTGATTATATGTTATGTACAGGGATAATAGACGTTGATTTATCATTTCCTACTGATGTTTATTATTTTTATTTTAAGTTTTCTAGTACTTGCATTAATTCTTTTGAGTTCAAGGATGCACTGTATATTATGAAAGTATAAACATCACACAAAATTATTCTTGATTGTATAAATGAATATACAGACAGTACGAATAAGTTATTGTAAAACTGCATTTATACATGAATTATAAATAATTCCTATCCTATTAATTTTCTATTTTTTGATGGTAGGTATGAGCATGAGAGTTGACGATGCATTTCTCGTTCCAGAATGACGAGCCCCCCGAAATCACATACTGCGTGGTCGGGGGCGAGGGGGGCACCCTGGCGCTGCACGCCGTCACCCCCACGCACCCAATGCCCCCGCTCGAGGAGCTCGACGCTAAGTTTGCTGAGCTGGTGGTAAGTACAACGTTATTCTTCAAGATTTTGACGTAAACAGCTTGATAGGCAAACATTTCAATTCATCTGCGGTTGACCTAATGGATGTTAAAGTAGAGATATTTATAGTTGACCCGAACTGCAAACTCGCGAAACCCATGTTTCGGCAATCTCTTGACCGATTTGGCTTATGTTCGAACTTAAAAATTCTATTAATTACATCTAATACACGGATACCACGAATCTCCGATCAAAACTACTCGAGTTATTGTCGAAGAAACATACATACATATACAAAAATGCCAGATCCTTCTAGCAGACTCGAATAACTTGCCTCGCTCGTTAATAAACAAAAATTTTAATTCTACAAGATTTTTTGCAAATAAAACAAATACTTTTGTATAAGAATAAGGTTTAATAGCAATTTTGGACAAAGTCTTGCCCGAATGCATTAGGTTGTTACCTAATACAAAACCAGTTCCGCTAAAAGCAAATGCCAAAATCGATGGTATTCTACAGCACTTGGATATGTTTTATCCAAGTTTTTATGTACTTATGTAACTAAAAATGTTGTTTACATGCAAGTGTTTAGAGGAGGCGTGCGTGGGAGATGTTATTATAACATTCACTTTACACCAACCATGCTCTCGTGATGTCAAGAAAGTAGAATCGTTACGTATCAGTGCACTTCGCCCCTTCATTTATCAGTGATTTATTATTAGTTCTTATAACAGAGTCTTCGCCTAAATTTTGTTTTAGTGCACCCTAAATACTACACAATACAAACTGTACGACTTCTTATCTTATAAACAGTTAAATTTGTCAATTAATGATGACTGAAAAAGTATTTTAACCCATTACTTACATTATCAAAAGTTATTGCTCACGTATTTTTTTCGCTGACTAACAAAAAAAGCTTCGTATTATTTTAACAGGGCCTAAATGTCACATCACAACCCCCACTTCGGAACATGCTCTGTATTTTTGTGTAATTTTACTGATTTGATAAACTGAAGGGATTCAAAAGTTTATTACTTTTTTGACCCAGGCATCAACACTACTATTGTTTGGCATAAGTAAGTAAAACTTACTTATTATTCAAATTGGGAGTAAATATTTTTTTAAATATTTGTAACTGGAAAAATGTTAAGAACCGCATGTATTACTTAACAATTTTTAACACATTACAACACAATATACTTGAATTGATGCACCTAATACACTTGTAAAAAAAAAGAGATATAAAAAGGATACTTCTGAATTAGATATACATAATCTGAACAGTTAACAAAATTAATGATAATCTTCCCTTTTCCAACCCACTAAAGAGTAAAATAAAAGTCTAGTTATATATCTTTATCAAAAGAGATCAATTGCTACAGAATTCTATTAACCATCATTGAGTTGTACAATTTGAGAAATTGCTTTACTTCATAATGTTATTTCGCGCACTGAGTGCGGTTACATCAGAGAAAGATTGTTTCAATGGTTATTGTCATTTAAAGAATGTTAATAACATAATGGTCTCAAAACAGAATGATGAGTTTTCATAATGATTGTGTCCATAGTTCCCATCGCTCCCGGCGACGGCGACGTAATTTCGTCATTGTTAGCATTGCTGTTGGTTTGGTTACACAAGTAATTTTAGCTATTATCTTGAATTGCTGCTTTTAGTCTTACTGCACTTGTATTTCATTAGGACGAAATAAAGTCTGCTCGACTTTAGAAAGGTCTCGTTTAATGTAATAGCATTGTAAGTGAATTTAAACGAAAAAAGAAAGGTTATAGTAAATCGTTGTCTCTATTGATAAAAACAGCTTTACATATCTGTGTCCTTGGAACCATTCTTGTAAGGTTTTTAAATTTCATTTGTAAACAATATAAAATTGAATAAATATTAATAAATCACATGAAAACTACGTATACTCAAAGTATAAATAATGTTATCGTAAGAGGATATTGCAGTCATAGACTTAATTTAACGAACAGATACTCGTAAAACAAATATTTTGTTGCGTTCCTTCGAAATAGAATTTATATAGAAAGCAATGTAATTTACAACTTTTTAGCTATCTTAATTATAATGTTGTGAAATTATATTTTACTTCATTTTGAACAACTTTAGGACCGGAACTATCGTAATTTCCTTTCTTTAATGTTTTTTGAATAAATAAATATGGTTAATTACTTTATTTAATTGCAGGAGAGGAAAAGTAAATTTCTACATATCATGAGATTTTATATGTTTTGAAGTTACATTCGCTATGTTACCGGGTGATTTGTCTAAATAGACTATTTTCAGTTAAGTATACTGGAAATCGTCATCAAGATCCAAGTGAATTTATCATTGGAATATTTCGAAGAGAAATCGTGAATTCGGATAATAATAAAATAGATGAGAATGCCCGGCGTGACATCAACACGTACCGAAAAAAGTGTAGACAGGAAACTCATTGGTCACGAAATCATGACACGAATTCAGGAATGCACAGCATTGCGAATATTGTTTCCTTTTTTACGAAATCTATGAATAAGTAAATTGTTTTATTGCACACTGGATAAAATCACCGATGAAGGTTAGTTCTCCGATGTAGATTAGAAGTGTTCGTCTATGAATGTTGATTCCAATCTAACAGATTGAAAACAATTGAGGGGAAAACCTAACACAAATATTGTATGCAAGTAGGATTAGATTGGCAGATAAGAAGGTAACTATAATAATAAGAAATAAATATATAGGGACAAATAACACTGAGCTAATCCCAAAGTAAGTTCTAAGATTCAAAGATTCAAATGTTTATTCAGTTGAATAACCGCATAACTTATCGACTTGAAATGGACTGTATAATTTTATATATCTTGTATCTTATAGCCTCTTAAGTCTTATAACATAAATAAAATATGTTTCGTTCTAAATATCGTTTATTCTTGTCTTACTTTTTCTTGTCACTATTGACAGCACGAAATACTTTTTCGTATAAAAAGCAATATAAAAAGAAGGTTTTAATACTTCAACACAGTAATTAGACCTTTACAGGCACTTTGTGCTCTAGACTTGTGTTATGGGATACTAACTCAACGATACTATATTTTATAACAAATACATATATAGATAAACATCCAAGACCCAGGACAATTTGAAAAAGGCCATTTTCTAACTTGCCCTGATCGGGGATCAAACCCGGGACCTCTAGGTGGCGGACAAGCTTGGCGACCATTACGCCACTGAGGTCGTCAAATTTCAAAAGTCGGAGTGAATAGCCGGATAAACAAATACAAGTAAAGAAAACAAAAATGGGGCAGCTTTTGCTTTTGGACATACGTATTACGTAGATAAAGAAATCGATAGTTTGAAAGGTCAAAGTAGTGTTTCATTTGCTTTGGAAAAATTAAAAGATGTTTATTACACTATTCTTCCTTATTGGTCAGAATAAGATGCAGTCACAAGAACCACACACACTTTTACAATTCTCTATCTTTGCAATATCAATATCTGTATTCCCCTGAATATGCAGCCTCCAGCGAAAGTGGTGAAAATTGCGGTTAAAGAGAAACATCAGCCCTGCGATATCAGTTACCTGTAGGTGTGAGACTGTGGGTGGTGCCAGAGGTAATTAGTAGCTGCTAGTGCTGCGACGGAAGATATAACAGACATTTTGAGGCACTTGCACGGACGGGAACTTTATGGTTCATACTTGAAAGTTACTTATATAATCAGATCACCCAATAAACTTCCTGCAAAGTAATTAATGTAAAAAAAAGCTATTTTAACATATCGTCAAATGATTTTTTCCAAAGGTCTTAAAGGTGGATATAGACGACTGCTGACTCTGTTTCTGAATTTAGCTTTCTCAGAATTAAAATACAACTAATTTATTCCCCAACCTCTCCGTCCTGTCTGTTTAATTTATATTAAGATGTAGAATAGATCGTGTTTACTTTTAAGATCAAGTTTTAACAACCGCCTATTACGTGTAACAATTTCACCCGATTAAGATATTAAATTATCAGGTCGTAAGACGCAAAATGACGGGCCGACAAAATATTTAATTAGCTCTTGATCGCTTACTGCAATGTGAAGATAAACGGAGTTTCTCTCGCCCCGGAACCAGTTGCCACTGGGCTGATTCGAATATCTGAAAAATTATCGATAGTAATCTGTCGATTGTCTGTGATCTTGATATGGTTTAATCAATTGTTTTAATTTCGATTAACAGATCATATAGCCGCAAAATTAAGTAAGTAGTTTCAAATGTCTCTCTGTCTTCCACCAAGTTGACCTCTACATATACCTCTATAATATTATCTTAACACTTTTGTAGCAACTCAAACATTTCAATTTTGCAATGAATGCAGAATGCAATTTTAAGAATAATATCTGCTGTGCCATGGCCGGTTACTAACGCTGAAATAGGTCAATAATCACAGAAGAAAACACTTGAGAAAAAAAACTTAAGGTGTCTGAGATGTATAAGGAGAAACTGGAGGTCCACCCTAATGAACTGGCTGCCGGGCTGACAACACGCTCTTACCAGAACGACTCAAAAGGGAAGAGAATATGTTCCTGCATTATGAGTAGAGGCTCTCGCTGGAGGACTTACTCAAAAAGCCACATCAACCATAAACAAATTGGCTTAAAGCGAAACACCGCTGATCGCAAATGAAAACAAAAATCGCAGATTTGCTCTCATTCTTCTTCCTTCTATCTTCCCTTGAATTACTTAAAAAAAGGTGCCGCCTTATATTTTCCAGGAGGTTTGGCCCGCTGAAAATTTCCATTATTACTGAATGAATAAAAATTCCACGGGCAAAACATCTACTTTGTAAAATCATTATGGGTCTATCAGCTCAAAAGATCTAAGAGCTAATATACTTGTGTCAGACTTTTCAATAACTACTGATAACAGTTATATACCACATATTATACTTAAAGATATTTTTGAAATTGCCAATCCCTAGCTCACAAAAGTAAAACCAAGTAGCTCATATGTCAGGCGACTCTCGGCACTCAATTACAAGCAATTCCCATTCGGTGGTAGATGCGGTGCTCTCAGCTTATCTGAGCTGGTAGTCGAAAGTGGGCGCTAAAGGCGGCTCGTGGATGACGATTACTATCGCGCAGTGAAAGTCCTTTGAAAAGACTCGAGATAAAACAACATGGAAAGCAAAAGTGACATGAATTTTCATAGTGTGCAGCATACAAGCAGTAAAATAATTGTTTAATGGGACTAGATATATTCTGCCTTTTGTTGCGATGACATGAATTTGGTGAAGAATTTAAGAGGTCATCAGTTCTTAAACTAAAAACGAGCCATTTATATTGCTATACGTTCATACTTGATTGGTTGTATTGTTATAGTATTTTATGCAACAGTTGTATAAGAAGGTTCATAAAATGCGAGTGGTGCAGGTTACGATGCGAGCCTTGGCGAGCATCGTAAGGAGATGCCATCTGAAGCAATTATATATTTTTATATTTTTTTTTATTCGGGAATATTACTCTGACTGAGCTAGCCCCGAAGTAAATTAGGCTTCGAGGCTTGAGTTAATACTGCAGGATACTAACTCAACGATTCTATATTTTATAATGAATACATCTAAATATATAAAAGAAGACACTGACTGACAAATCAACGCACAGCCCAAACCACTGGGTCTAGACACTCCAAAATTTTCACATAGGTTCCATAAGTGGTTCAGGGGAGCACTAAGAAAGGAATTTGAAAAACTCAACCCATAATTGAGGGTTGTGAAACAGAGGACCATAGTTTTTATGAAAAAACAAGATAAGTTTTGACTATTTTAAAAAATCAATTAAAAATCCTATTAAAACCATTTTCGACTTCTACGCGGACGAAGTCGCGGGTTAAAGCTAGTATATAGATAAACAGCCAAGACGCCACGAACGGCCTTTTTCAAATTGTCCTGGAATTTGAAAAGGCCATTTAATCATCACACGCTGCCGTATCAAACCACCCGCATCAGGCGTAATCAGCGCAGTGCGCAGTGATCGCGGAACAATTAACCAGCAGGGCGCCATCTTGTGACGCAAGCTAACACTTTCTCTGTTATGGAGTGATGACAGGTTGACATAGCGATGAAGATGGACACTGCCGGACGCCCATTACTGCGTTGGATCACCTGCTGGCTGATGCTGTCACGCGTGATAACGTTACGTTATTTGGTTTCAGTCAATGACTTCTAGTGTACACTCTTGATGAAGCAAATCGTTTTTATCCTGATGTTATTTGTAATCTTGTCTTGGAGACAAGGAAAAATGGAAAATAAGATAACAGCTCCTGGTTGATTACAAAATTGTTCAAGTAGGTTTACATACGAAGAATTGGTGTTTTGTTTTCATTGTAAAGTGACCCGACAGTTGGGCAAAAGCTTTTATTTTCTGTTCTCAACTGGGTACCTAATTCAATTTACAGTTAGGTACTCTCTGGTTATCTCTTTAAAATAGACACATCGTCAGCCTGCAATATTTTCCTTTCGGTCGTTGGTTTTATTGGCGCACAGGCATGCGAAGATTTATGAAGCTTCTAGGATAATTACTTATACATATAGCTGCATTCTTTCATTGTTTTGAATCAGATTTTTTATTTCCTATAATACCTTATATTCTTATACGAATCCGATTAAAATCTTTGTGAAAAAGCAGTCAAGATTTGCATCGAATGGCTGTACTTCGTTGACGTCCATTGGAATGTGGTTGACCTGCGCGCAGTGATTATGATATTTGCGTGACTGTTTGCCTTGTGATAGTAATGCACTGTCATTGATATTTCACTTAACCCGTATGACTTACGAAAACATCCATTGTAGACACTTTCTCTGCTGCCGTCATCGAAAGCTGTGATTGGCACTAGTGTTACAAACCACCAGTTGCTATGTGACTCCATGGCTGTCGAGGATTCTTCGGTTTTTCGGACCTCTGCTTTCGAAAAACGATTTGAGTAGCTATAGATAGTCGAGGATGATTGTGTACAGTAGATAATTGAAATAAATTAAAAACTCATCGTTTTATGGTCAACGTGTTCCATTTTTATGGAATGATATTTTTTAATAGTTATTGCTAAAAATATATGATATAGATCGAAACAGCTGGAAATAACAAGGGGAGGCCTTTGCCCAACTATGAGACCTGAAAGGCTAGAAAAAAAAAGCCAAACATATAAAATATTGTTGTTTGATACTTATATTATGAATAACGACACTCACGAACGTTCCTAATCGTATTTAGTACCTCATTATAATTTCTGTTTACTCGTATTTCTTCCCTAAAATCCTTAATAATATAAGTTAAGAATAGCAAGTTATTAATGATTTCCCTAAGTACCTCTCCGGCCATGTGTCGATGATTCAATGGTGCAAGTATTTTCTCCCGACATCAATCATTGTTGTGACGTCTTTCAGCTGATTCTCCGCGCGTCTCGATGTCTCCATCGATTTGTTTGCTTTTCATCACTTGTACAACACAATTGACATCATCATTACGTACACTTTTCTTTTAATCCAAGTTTCAAAGACAAAGTTTTATAATAGCGGTACTGTCTACATCTTACTTATACATTTTTGTTAGTTGGGTTACTTCTTTTCGAAATGCTAAAATTTAAGCTTTTAATGACTATCAAGGTTTTTAGTTTCCTTTGTATAAATGTAAAACGTGTTTGCTGAAACGGTTGGATATTGTCAGCACCTGCTCCTTCAAAGACGTGGACTTTGTGGCGTGCCGATAGTCTGCAAACCATTTCAACGAACGAAGTATACTAAAAGATGGCTAAGTTCCATAGAGGAATATTAATAAATATTATATTTCCAAGAATATTGCAAAGGTCGAATGTAACGAGTTAGTGTGACTTTCAATGTTGATCTCAAAACCAGCTGCAGTGTTTTCCACTTCATTAAGTTGCTGATTATTTTGAATTAATTCACTCGTCGACCTTCCCGTAGTCACGAGAAGCCTCCCATTATGCTGCTACCTATTTGATCCACTTCTTTTATTGATTTCATTTTATTGTAGTTAGACTTAACCTCCTTAAGCAAATTTAGAATAGCTTTGCTGGCTGTTTCCCTTTATTTAAGTAAGGTATGTAAAACTATCGATAGAATACTTGAGAGTCTGTCCTGTCATGATTTTTATTTTTCCTTATAAGCATTATTATCTCGTACCAGTAAAATAACTGTGCATTTGAGTTCTGCAACCCCCCTTGGGTTGCAGAACTCAAATGCACAGTTTTTTATAGTTTTTTATAGGCAGAGAAGAAAATAATTCAGATTTGATAAACTTTATATTTCATATTCCGTCGGTATCTAAACCTTAGTGGATCTCACTTGTCATTTTGAGTAAAAGATTTGTAAATAAACATTTAACATTATATAATAATAAAAGCTGTTCCTAATAACGAGCTCAAACAAAAAAATATGTCTGACCTAATCATTAACATAAGCATTATCGAAGTTAATGACATCAGAATTGAATAACTTACAAGCAAATGGTAATGACAGTTGTAAAAACCCCACCTCAATGGCTCTATTTTCATAATGTTCAAAACTCTAGTATGATTGTGATGTTTGAAAGCCGAGCCCGAGGTTTGTTATAGCTTCTCTGACATTTCCATTAGCTTCAGAGGGCTTTCTATCGCACTCTGGCTCCTGCTAGTCGGGTAAAAGTCAGTTAGTGTTGTTATTAACGAAGCAGCCTCATACAATATTATTTATTGATCCGTCATTACCTTGTCTTGCTTAAGAGTACTGCGTGCAGGGCTTGGGAGCTGTTCTTGGTGACGTGAATTGGAACTGTTAAGTAATAATGAAATTAACTTTCAAAGATATTTCAATAGTACCTTAATTTACCTAATTTAATATGGTTCTGATATATTTGCAATCGCAAATTCATTATTTATGTCGGTTCCGGTTGTGTCTTCGGTTGAGCCTTTTATTATGTTCAAGTATTATGTATAAACACCGACATTTCTGAAGTCTCTGTACTTCGCATTTTATTATTTAATCGAACGATAGCCAGATTTTAAGTGCAGCGTAATACGTTAATTGGTTCAATTTGCAGTAATTGTGTGCCATTGACCCTGTAGCCAATTTGAGCGGTGATGCGATTCACTATAAGATCTCAATCAACGATTGTTGTTAGAAAATGGTGCGCTTCCAAATATTTGCATGACGTGTTGAGGTGGGAACACGATAATGAACAAGCTTTTTTGGTTTATGGAAATGACATGTTTTTGTCTTCTGAGTTTATAAGTTCATATATACTCGTATATGTCTGTTTTTGAATCGTGTAACATAATGGTGACACTTTAAAGTATATTTTTTACTATAAAAGTTAAGGCATATAAGGTTAAGTACGATTTTCTACTCGATTCTAGTAATGACACTGAATGTAATATAAAATGAAATAAAAAAGGAAGAAGCCGACATATTCTATTGTAGATGGTACCAATCAAAAAGTTTTGCAAACCTTACTGTGCCATAACTCATATATCAAATGAAAGGGGTCGTTATGAAGATCTCAAATATATTTGTGTTATTATTGTAAAATAAATAGTTTTGATTTCATTCATGAAAGAAGACAAAAATTGACCATTCCCACCCTGATCTCCAAAACTACTGCGCCTAAAATTTAGAATAAAATACAAAATATAGTTGATTGCTTGTAGATTACAGGAAAATCTATAAGAATTCTATCAATTGAATATAAAGATGTAATAAATACGTTCACTTACGGAAAATAGTTCACTAAAACAACTAGATGGCGGTATTACTAGTTAACTCGCGTCTTACTCAGTCGATTTTAAATGTGATATTTTATATTAATTTAAAAACTTCAGCCTTGTATGGAATCCCTTTCCACGCGAGTTCAACACTTTTCTTAAATTTTTAGGTAATACCACTTCGTTTACTGTTTTTGTATATTTATCATTCTTACTTATTTTTATTTCAACTTTCGTAACTGGAACCAGCACCTGCTCTTGAACATAATCCCGAAACCCCGATGTGATCTAAAATCACAGTTTTTGGTTACCATTGAGCTTTAAGTAATTTTAAATTCAATATAATTGCGTTTACAATTTTTATTGAATTTTTGTCATTTATATGTTTTATCACTAACATCATTTGGATTATTAAACCAAGAACAACCCAAGCTGATTATAGGTCTAGATTAAATGGGTGTTCTTAAATTTAACAATCAGAATATAACTTGGCACCTCATTTGCAACAGTAACATTTCATTGTTAACGTCTGACACGGAAACATTAAACTCTCCATGCCATGTACTCGTGGTTTCACTTTTATCATTACGACGATAATGATGAAGATTGTCTTCAGTTGCGAGTTGCGCATCATAATGATCTGGCCGTTTATCTAACACGTCATCGGCTGCCACTCCCTCAGTTACTCCTCAAATGATGCCATCGGTTCAACTATACAAAGATTTTTCGTTTACTTGTCATTATTTCGTTAGAAGCAAGCGGGCGAAACCTGCGGCTACTGCATTTGTGGGAACGTTTTAAAAATTTACAAATTAGACATGATGACTCCGATGACGTATTAGCTGACGTTTAAAACATTTTGTAGGTTTTGCATCAGAAACTGCAATCAGAATTTTTGTTTGTATTTTAGAGAACGATGATGTTTTAATTACAAAACGAATGAAACGTGAGATTATCATGGGAAACTTACTAAAAGTTTTAATTAGATAAAAGACGTCATAATAGATAAAAAGTTGAGAATATCATGTGAAATTTAATAACGATGGATGATACACGACTTTTTCTCATAAATCACGGCGGCGCGGGTCAACGCTCCCGAGATAATGACACCTCTCTTGTAATTACGGCACAGACGCGGCTCTGAATGCGGGCAATCTCCGCGAGCTATGCGCTCAACAACGTTAATAAGCCTCTTTAGGATTCTTTCGGATTCCACGCAGTTAACTTAAATGCCCCTTGGCCTAAAATCTCTGGTGTGCTTATGGCTTATTTTGTACTGGTTTGCTGAGCTTTTAACTGAGATTTTTCCAAGCAAACACTTTAACACCTGAAGGTCTGATGATTAAAACGAACGTGTCATGGACATGAAGCGATTTAAAGAAATTCTACATCTTTAATCTCCTCATATGTAAAAAGAATCAAACCAATTGAATGAGAACTGGTGGATCTATCAAACAAGCAATGAGCAAGTAATCTTGCATCATTGATTTTTTTTCTTGAATCTTAAGAGCGACCTTCCCGTCTAACTTTTCATATAGACGCTCGTACGTGATTATGGCGTTGTATCTAATCTTTCTTGAAAACTTTTAAAGTCACAGGTATCTTGGGCGCTATATCTAGGTTTCTATCGAAAGCAAAGCCTCCAAAAACTGCTTCTTGGCACAAATTTTAGTTGAACTTCGACCGTTCATAAAGTACTCATAAATTGTAAAAGTAGAAAATATTTCGATACAAACCTCGCAACTGTTATTAAAATTTTGAATACAAAACATTAATTTCACATACTTGTAAGGCTTACTGATAAACACGTATCACCTGGAACAAGTTTTATGGAATTTCCGCACCCTATGAATGGTTAATATTCGTTCAATGGATAGTTAATTAATAATACTAATTTCGTTTTAAGAGAATGCAAACCATGCCCTTAGGCGCTATCTCTCTCTTTTTAGTTTGCCTCTTTTTCTAGCATTGCCCTGGATGAAACACCAAGCTTTTCAAACTATGCTCGCGTTGAAAACAGAGCGGCCGGAAAGGGCCGCCTTAAACCTTGCTAAACAGGGTTTAGCGTAGGGGCTTGGTATCTAGCAATCCCTAGTTGATAGGTAGTACCAGTGCCTTACCTATCCAGAAATTAAAAACGTTAAAACATTACTTTATTTATCATTATTATGTAACAATACTCAATTAAGCAGATTCAAATGTGAGAGAACTGGAGCACTGTAATACAGGCCTTGCCTACAGCAGACTCCAGTCTCTAGTTAAGGATCATCTATACCTAAATGTTACACGCTTTGTTATAAATTATTATAAAATTGTTATTCTGTTTCTGGAGACAATAAAAACTTTATTACTTGACTAACTTACTTGACTTAAGTACATTTGCCTTATTTAAACCCTACGTATGCATTGTGGAAAAATATAAGTACTGTGCAAAAAATGTGAATTGTAGGGAAATTGTCAGTGTGTAAAGTGTTTATTTTATTAAATGGATTCCAATTCACCCACGTCAAAATTTATTGTCTTTCTATTGTAGTGTCACAATTGGCCAGTAAATTGATTGCTGATGTTTCGCATGTCCAATTATTATGACTTAAGGAACTTGTAGCAGTCCATGCGGGCACTTCCGCTCCAGCAGTGGGCTGTATTGTTTATTTGTATGCTTAGCTACATTTCGTTAGCAGCTGTATTTTGAGCCATTTTGGTTCAGCCGGTATTGAGCTATGAAATGTCTCACTAATAAGTTAACTTTACTGAAGACTTACCCCATTATCATAAAAATTCTGCCGTCCTAAATCAGTCATGTAGTGAGTATGCTAGCAATTAAAGAAGTGCAGTCTTATGCAACTGTCAGAAAGAACTTAAATCCTAAATAAGTTAATTTTATAGTATGTCACTGATTAAATAAAGGAGTGTAGGTTTTTTATGGATATAGTAGTGAAGAAACAAGTCTTTGGACTTGATTAGATAACGATTCTTAGATCAAAACAAAACTAGCACCAAGTAAACTGAATTCGTAACATATTTTCTCCTTAGCAACTAAGCTTAAGTAAACTAGTCACAAGCAGTTACCCGAGTATTGGCCCCCCCGGCGCGGCGACCTGTTGCAATTATCGGAATATTCGCTTTACAAGTGCCTGTTTATTGTAGACGAAAGTGTTGGCGGTTTGCCGGGAACCAGACATGGGTATACAATTTTAGTTGCTGTACAATTTTACACAGGCGCTTAATCAATTGTCATTTTCAAATTGAGAGGAAGATGTATGTGTAATGATGATGATGATGTATCTATAATTTGTAGGGAAGCCTAAATGACATGGTTAATTAATGGTTAATGACATGGTAACAATGGCAAATGGTGGTGTTGGTTTCATAAAAGCCCTTAAAAAAGAAAATGTATTTACTGCCATATTCATAAAATATCCCCTTTAAATCAGTCATATAGTGATAGACCTACCAATTTTAGGAGTGCAGACTTGTAATAAATTTGACAGAAAAATCAGTGCTCTTAAAATTAGTTTTAAACTGTTACCATGACTGTTATTCTATATATTTTATAGATTCAAAGTTACCTACAGCTAAAATAAATATACATCGTACTACTGCTTTATCTCTTTTCCATTTTTTTTCATTCAAAGGCAGTTTTTGATTGCTACCTTCTTGTCGGTTGTACCGCATTCACTTCCTTGACAATGGAGGCGTGGTTTACGACCACGCTGTTTAGATTGGATTCAGCCCCGGGCGATCGCATACTTAATCATTTATCACAATGATCTCAGCGATCATTTGGTTCTGTCGGATATTGTTTTTATTAGGTATTTAATCTTCTATCTATATATATAAAAGCGAAAATCACTCACTCAATCATCACGAAATCTCGAAAACTACTTAGCCAATGAAGTTGAAATTTAGCAGGAAGGTAGATTGTGACGGGGGGACGTCCGCTATGAAAGGATTTTTGGAAATTACATCCCTAAGGAGGTGAAATAGGTGTTGCCAGTTTGTATGGATCTTCGCTATTTTTTAAAGTGAGACACATAAAATTTATAATTTATTTTAATAGTTAGTAATAATGCATTTAGATTTACATGTAGATTTTGAAAATTACATCCCTATAGGGGTGAAAAAGGGGTTGCAAATTTATATGAATCTTCGTCATTTTTGAAGCGAGACACATGACTATTTTGAATTAGTTGTCAATAAAAATAATAATACAGAAATTAGATTTTAAAAATTGCATCCCCTGGGGTGCATTAGGGGTTGCGAATTTATATTATTATGAAATTTCGGCATTTCTTGAGTGAGAGACAAAAAATTAAGACAAACAGATCATTTGTTCTCCTTTGCTCTAGCAAATTACGGGAACGGGAACGGGAACAGGATATTATGACCATCATTTTATCGCTTCTACGGGTTACAGCTAGTTACGTATAAAATCGTAACAAAGAAAAAATAAGAATTACAAAATAAGTTATACCTACTTAGTGCAAAATAATTACCATGTAGTATGCATTTTTCGTGCTAAATTGCAAAATTTGTAAGAAATTCGGCTTCAAATCTAAACATATCGTTGTCCATAAAAGGCGCGTCATTAAAACATTTCCGACATTTTAGGAAGCCCAGTTTTTGTCGGCTAATGATGGCCGCCCTACATCGTTAGGCCGACTGCATTCTTGCACTTTAATAAACGTTGAGCAACGCAGTTTGGCGGAATATTTGCTGGGTCTTTTGCGGTTTGCCTGTCAAGGATAGAAGATAAATTGCTGATTTATTTGCACTATTTGGGTCACAGTACACAAATCGTTTTAAATTTTACAAGCTACTGAAAATAAGCACAACACATCATCCATAAATTAAATCTGATTACTTACGATACTAGTATTATGTACTTAATACTTATAGTGAGTTAGTAGTCTGGGTACGTTATAATGCTTAGAACAATAGTTCAGTGGTAGAATACATAATAACCTAAGGCTCCAATTTTTATTCGTTATAACTGCAAGTACAACGACATAACTTTGGTCGATTTGGTCTACTTACCTTGTAAATTATTTCTGTCTGGTACAGGAAGAGCTGGACTTGACAGCGGTGAACAAAGCGGCCATGATGGACCTACCGGCCGCCAAGAAGTGGCAGATCTACTGCAGCCGGCGGCCGCCACCGGGGCAGGCGCCGCCGCTCGCCACGGCGCCGCAGGTGGAGGACTACATCAAGGCTCTCAACGAGATCGCTGATGTAAGAAGCCACAGGATTTCTTATGAATTAGTTAGGCTTTCAAACTAGTAGAGAAGAAAATAAATAAAAGACTAAAAAAAATAATTTCTAGCAGGCGCTTCAGGTTCTGTAACTTTGTAATCTTATATCAGAAATTGGTACCAGAATCGATCATTTATTTGAAGTCATTACATAAAACTAACAAGTAGGTATTTGTTTTTCGTTCCAGGCGTTTGCGTCGTCAGAAGGCATCCCGCCGGCGGAAGCGTGCGCCCTCGTGGACGGCCTGAAGACAGCGCTTCGGACGAGGGCCCACAGCTTTGTGCTTCGCTTCGTGAAGCAGGGCGGGCTCGGGGCTCTGCTGGACGCCCTACAAAGGGCGCCCAGGGACGACGCCACCACCAGGCATAACCTCATCGCGGCTATCAAAGCGTTGATGAACAATTCGGTACGCCCTTGAACTATGCTTTAAATCTTAAAGTTAAATCAAAACAACAGTACTTTCTTTAACCTCACCTTCTCTATTTAGGATCAGCGTTAAGCTGAGTCACGAAAGTCTCATTCCAGGACACAGAATAAGTACTAATACTCACGTACAGAAGTCTTACTCAGAAAAGAAATTTAAAGAAATATCTACTTAATGTGTCTACTAGCGATATGGTTTAATTATGCTCGCGTCAGAACTTCTCACCTCTTCGTTTCCTCGTCGACATCCATTGCAAGCCAATTTAAATCATTTTACTCTAGACAAACGATTTTTGACTTATACTCTAGACTAACTGAATTTTCCCCTTCGAAGTGGTCGCCACGCTCATAGTAATAATATAGGTATATTTTTGATACCTAAACGGCCAGTGACACAGGCCATTATTAAACAGGTATATTGATTGATCACCTATGTTTGGCTCTGGTCCATTCCTTGTGTTGAAAAAGTGGAGCATCAAGGCATTAACAACTCTGTTATTTTTTTCCAAACAGGCTGGATTGTTTAACAAACGGATTCAACCTCTCTGGACCTTTGTGCATCTTCTAATCCACATTTTACGGTGTAATTTGTTATTGATGTACTTCTCTTTGTGCATTGCATCGCTCGTGCAAAATGTATCTATTTTAAAATGAATCGACTTGGTTGTTTGTTCGCAGACTGGAAGAGCTCATGTCCTCGCCCACCCCACCAGCATCGATCTGATTGCGCAGTCCCTCGACACGGAGAATGTCAAGACCAAAGTGGCCGCTTTGGAGATCCTCGGCGCGGTCTGTCTGGTACCCGGTGGACACAAAAAGGTAAGTCCAGCCCAGCCCTTCTTCCGCCCACTACCGAGCATAGGCCTGTTTTCGTCGACGCCACTTATATCAGTTCCGAGCTCCTGGAGCTATCATCCAGGTACGACCCTTTTAAGACTAAATATGTCTTTTTGGAGCATACTGGATTATAGTTGAAAGAATTCTTGTTGTGTTTGTTGTTATACCTGGTTTGACAGAAGTACGAGAAGAGAGAAATAATAAAGTTATTACACCTACGTAATTTATTACAAATAGGTAATTTATGGACTTAAAAGTCTGTAATAATAATATTAGCATTAAGTTGTACCCTTCTGTACAATCTTAAAATTTTAAGTGTCATAAATGAAATATAAAAATAAAACTTTTTATTAGGTAAGTACTTATTCACGTTCAAAAATTAAAGTCTCTTTATTCTTTCCTTAAGCTACATTTGAAGTTAACGTCATAGGGTGGAGTTTTTAAGTCATAAAATCAATTACTATTTGACAAATGTTTTTTTAGTTCTGTTGTGTTTTGGATGTACTGATTGTCATTCGGGCAATGGTAATAAATTTGCGATGCAGGTGCTGGAAGCGATGGTCCACTACCAGAAGTACGCGGGCGAGCGCGCGCGCTTCCAGGGCGTGGTGAACGAGCTGGACCGGCGCGCGGCCGCGTACCGCGACGAGCTCGGCCTCAAGACCGCCGTGCTGTCCTTCCTCAACGCCGTCCTCAACTACGGCCCCGGCGAGGACAGCCTCGAGTTCCGCCTGCATCTGCGATACGAGCTCTTGATGTTGGGCATACAACCAGGTATTTACACTCAACTTGATGTGATCGCATTAGTCTATTAGATTTTGATTTTAACAAAAGGTTTAAATCGGTTATTTTTTGATTGTAGTCTTTTTTGTAAGTTTGAGATATTTTAATAAAGCATTTCTATAAATGTTTTAAGAAACCTAAAAATTGCATTTGCTTTTAAAGCTTGCCATTGCCGTAGCTTAATATAGGCATCGTGATAAAAGACCGTGAAAGATGAATTTGGGCTACGAGAACTTAGACAAGGTACAATTCCGGTCTTGACAATCATATACTTTGTTTCAGTGATCGAGAAGCTCAAGAAATACGAAAACGAGACGTTGGACCGTCACATCGAGTTCTTCGAGATGGTGCGCAACGAGGACGAGCGCGAGCTGGCGCGGCGCTTCGACCAGGAGCACGTGGACACCAAGAGCGCGGCCGCCATGTTCGAGCTGCTGCGCCGCAAGCTCAGCCACACGCACGCCTACCCGCACCTGCTGTCCGTGCTGCAGCACCTGCTGCTGCTGCCGCGTAAGTTTGCGAACAAAAACATCCAAAAATACAGATGAAGTAAATATTGAAAATTTTACACTATATAAAAATTTCTCCAAGGCATCTGATCGTGTAGGCTACAAGTATTTTTTTATCAATTACAATTGCTATAATTTTGATATAATGTATTCAATTTAACAGAAATTTGAAAGTATCATTCAATAAATATATTTTTTTAATGTTTTCAAGACCGGTATTCCTCAGGGCTCTATACTATGTTTCTATCAATTTTTTACTTGCTATTTATGTTTTCAATAGTTGGAAAAAAGCATCCGCTTTTCGTTTCCTCTTCAATTTGTTTAATAATTATAAATTTGTGATCCCATCAACTTGTGAAATAAGCAAATAATTGTTTAGCCTTCGACACGACGAGATTATTTGGGATCGGTTTGCGATTGCGACGCACCCAATGGAGCCTTACGCTAAAGTGTGTGGTATCGTTTGCAGTGGAGTACAGCCCGCAGTCGCAGCACTGGCTGCTGCTGGACCGCGTGCTGCAGCAGCTGGTGCTGCAGTCGCCGGCCGCCGGCAGCCGCGCCGGCAGCGAGCGCGGCAGCAACAGCGGGGACCACGACACCACCAAGGTCTGCATTTAGATTCGCACACTTTATAAATCGCCTTCAAAAAAGGAGGTTTTTTTTCATGTGTGTTCGCGGATAACTTTGTCGTTTATGAACCGATTTTGATGATTCTTTGTTTGAAAGAGTATGCTTGTCCGGTGTTCCCATAGAAAATTATCAAAATCAGTTGAGTAGTTTAGGGGTGAAGTCGGTTTTTAGTTTTGAAAAATTATAGTTTTGCCACTCGACAGTTCACTACTGACAGCCTATATCGATAGACTATCGGCATTTTAAATAAAACCGATACTATCGATAGTTTGTTCGTCGTCAACGATCGATAGTATCGATAGTATTGTTGGTTATCAATAGTATTGCTCTAAAGCAGCAATCGATACTATCTATAGGCCTATTTTGAAGAGTATTAATTTTTCTCCAGATTTATGATATTATGATAGTAAGGAATTACTATCTATATAAGACATTTGTATTTGTTAAAGGTTTACGACCCAGACGTGGCTCCGCTGGAGATAAACGTCGGCGAGATCGTGCACCTGTTGGCCAAAGAGGAGGAACTCGTGGCCGCAAGGACCAAGGCCGACAACCTCGAACGAGAGAACGTCGACCTGGCCACCGAGCTCGCCAAGAAGGTAAACTTCACCAAACAACCTTTTAATCCAAAGTGACAAACGGTGACATTACAAAGGGAGCCTTGGCTGATCAAAGGCTTGGTGTAACTTCGTGCCTTTTCATGGCAAAGGAAAATTACATTTAATTATCATAATAATAACGTTTATAACCTAAAAGCGTTGGGGACAGTGACAGTTTAACTACATAGGGTACTGGGAGCCATGATAGATCAATGGCTTGGTCTATTTTTTTATATTTCCATAAAGTCTTTATTATGGCAAGGAAATTTTTATACTCATTGGTTCAGGTTATTCAGTATCATTGTCATGTCTCTCTTGAGACAGCTTTATAATTTATTAAGTAAGTTTCTACTTTTATGCATAAAGTATTAATTTGTATGTATTTATTATTATATCTACTTTAGAGTGTTAATTCGATCTTTGAGTGTTGTAAAACTGAATATAATAGATGTACCAATTATTTAAATTCGGCCTTGTGAATCAAATTAGGAAAAATAAAACGAAAAAATTTCTTTGAATTCATCCTGTGTAAAGAGTAATTTGATAAATTTGATCACCTACATCATTATATCATGAACAAATGTTGCTTGTTATAAACTGATTTGTATTCAATCAAATAGGTTTATATTAAAAGTATTAAGGAGAAACCATTGGGACTAAATCAAAACCATAACTTTACGAAACATTCGGTTTCAGTTCAACAACGTTGGACGTTTACCTATTACTTTCATTTCAATACTAATTACTTACTCACCAGCCTTTACTATATCAATCCACTGTGCCTGTGGGATATTCCACTGGAAGCCCAATATGTATCGCTTGGTATAACGTTGTATCGGTGCGGTCCATCATAAGCTGTCACTGCATGTACTAACAGGAGAAGCAAGTAGACCAGCAGAGCCAGGAGCGCGAGGAGCTGGAGGGCGTGCTCTCGCGGCTGCGCGAGCGGCTCGAGCGCGAGACCGCCGCGCACATGGACTGCAGCGAGCGCGTGCGCGCCGCTGCCGCTCGCGCTGCGCAGCTCGAACAACAGGTATGCACAATTTTTTACCAAAGACTTAGGGTTGAACTTCGGTATAAACTAGTGTAATGTGTGACATTTAGAAGCAGGAACAAGAATAACCAGCGAAGGAGAAGGTCATGTACTCTTAAGTGGGAAGGTATTTGACCACCTAAAGGAAGGGAAGGAATACAGATATTTAGGAGTAAAATAAAGAGGAAGCATAGACTATAACAGAATCATCAAAGCAATAAATACATATGCAAAATAACTTTGAAACAAGGTGGGTGCAGTACTTATACAGGAACTATGACAGTCGCTACAGATGCTACTTTCTTGGGGGGCAAATCAATCCTCTGTCACGGGCGGCAGTTTCAGGGGGCCCCATAATAATAATATTTGCACCCCATCCTTTTGCGGCGGCTGGTTAAAGGTGGCAATTAACGACTCCATATTCAGCGCCCCTTCCCCGGAAATAACTGGACTTGCAGTAGAAATGGTCTGTATAAAGTCCTTAAACATCATGACGGTCACTTGGTGTCCGACAAGCATTAGAAATTAAAAATCTATTAAATCTGCAATGCTGGCAGTCAAGGTGTGTTGGGGTGCAAGGTTGCGGTGGTAGAGAAATGCCGAAAGTTAGTTTAAAATATATTTATTCAAACTTAAATGTTAGAATGCACCCGGATTTGCCGGCGTTTAGTTATGCACTGACTACGCGCTACACAGCGCGGCCCGCGGTTCGCGAGTTAGGGAAAACAACAAAAGTGTCCGGTTGCATTTATTGCACCGAACATATTCCGGGGCGGAAAAGATAAAAAGAGATTAGATAAAATCTTTACAACTACATTCTATAAAATGAAAAATTAAAACGTTAGTAGATCTTAAAGATTTAAAATAAAATTATTTGTTTTATTTAGGAAAGAAACATAAGATTATTAGTTTTAAGATAATAAGTTAATAATTAGGATTTTAGTGTCCAATGTTTTTCTTAGTCATAGGTGAGCATGCTTTGTTTTGTTTGTTTACATTATGGACTTGCACTACGCTTTGAGAACTGATTTGTTTATCCGGCACTCTGTCATGATTCGCACAGTTATGTCCACAATCACTAACACTTTGAAGCTCGATGTCGGGTGTGATGACCGCGCGCCGAGCCCTGCGGCTCCGCGCCCACCGCCACAGGAACACGCCCGCACCAGCCACGCAGACGGCCACCAGTATATACGTCACAGCATATTGATGGACATCATGTGGTGAAAGGCTTTCACTTGATAACACCTCATTGTTTTTAAGCTGGTTAATTTGTGAACGAAGTGTTTCTAGAGCGCTATCAAGATCCTGTTGTTGACCAAAGTTGCTCTCATTTTGTGGTAAAGGGATGACAACATTTATAATGTGGTTTAGTTGATCAATGCGAGGGATAAAGTTATCAGAGCTGGTGTTGAGACTGTTATCGAATTGTATGTTGGAGTGTAGCGTGAAATCTCGACCTTTTATGACACATCCAGGTTCAATGTAAATTACTCCAGCTGTTTCCAGATGTTCAACTGTCACTTGTTCACCACATATAATCTTGATGGAGTACTTGTTACAGCAATAGAATAGATATTGCGATGGGTGATTCAATGGTATCCACTGGTTGGTACAGCTGTTATCTTTTACTCTGCAATTGTTTGTTTCTTGATTCAGGTCGCAGTAACTTTTGTCACTGCTAAAATGATACACAGCTTTATTTAGATTACATATATAGGTGTCGTCTTGAGTCAGACACGTAGATAGCTCCGTTGAAGTTACAGACAAAAACGTATCTTTTTTCAGGTTCACTGCAATATATTCAGAAATAGGAACTACGCTCCTAGTTTGTTTGCCATTCAGGTGAGGAATGGGAATGATGTGGTATAATTTGAATTTATCTCTGTTGATCAGTGGAAGTGTTATTTGAAATATAAAGTAGTCTGACGTCATTCTTGCTTTTATTTGAAGTAAATGGTATAATTTCGAAACATCCGATTGATCGATAGGTAATGTTATGTCGTCAGATAAATGAGCAGAGATCACACCAAGTTCTTGTTGAAGTTGTTCCGGGGTTAATAGGTGGACGTTGAACTGTCCATGTCGCACATCCGTCACGATATCTAAAAGTGTTTCTTGAGTCCTTTTTAGATTTTGCAGCAGGTTAAGAGCTGTTAAAGACATTGTTAATTGATCTTGTACAAGGCTTATGTTGTTAACTGCTAGTCTCACTCCGTTAGTTTCGTTCTCCAATCTATTTAAATGGCTGTTGATAATTTTGTGTTGTTTAGTTATAGTTTCTTCCGTCCTTTTTAACAAGTTATATTCCGATTCGATGATTGTTGTTTGGTTATGTAATAGATTGCTATAATGATTTTGATTTTGTTGCAGTAGTTTAATGTCTTGAGCGTACTGTTCTGCGAAGTTGGAATCCAATACTCCGAACAGGTAGTTAGCCAGGTGCCCGACGCCATTGATAAGTCCCCGTCGCTGTCTGGAGTGCGCGTCGAATTGTTGAGTCATTAGTAACGCATTGTAGTACTCTACTTCGTTGAACTCGTGTCTCAGCTGCGGCAGGATCATGTTGCACACTCCGCTATCTGTTGTTATGCATGTTTTATTTATGTAGGTCAATACCTTATCAATTGCAAGAGTCCCTTCCAAATAAGGAGACATGTCATAATAAACAATTAAAGACCATTTTTCTCTTATGAGTTGCATCTTAGCGATCGGATCAAAATATAAAGATTGGGCTTCTTTTAACTTTGTAACGTTATGCCTTCCGTAAGTGTTTGTTATGATCGTCATAAAGAATGTTAAAGCTAATGCCATAGAGACGAAATTCGATCGGCCCCGTCTAACTGCCTGTTTTCTCGTGTTTTGTTCTTTTTCTGGTAATATTGAATTTTGTTTTGTTTCTTCTTGTTTTTCTTCTTCTTTCTCCGCTGTTGAAATAGGTAGTAGTGATAGCTTTATAATAGGCCTTTTAAGAATGCCATTTTTTGTTTTTAATGATACAACCCTTACGAGTCCGTCTTTTCCTGGGTGGAGTTCCACCACTCTCCCCATAGCCCACCTTCCTGCGGGAATGTTCTCTTCTTGGATCATTACCAAATCGCCTACTTCCATGTTTTTCTGTGGCTTTAACCATTTACTTCTTGCCGTTAGTTGATGAAGGTACTCAGATTTCCACTTTTTCCAAATATCTTCTGTTAATTTGTTGACCAAATGCCACCTTGTTCTCGCATCTTCTTTTGTTTCCATAACTGTTAGTCCTGATCTTCCTGTTAAAAAATGTGCTGGAGTTAACACGTCAAGATCCTCTATGTTGTCTGTTAGGGGGCATAATGGCCTGGAGTTTAAGCAGGCCTCAACCTGCGCTAGTATAGTTGAAAATTCTTCAAACGTGAGTCTTTGCTCCCCGATTACACGCTTCAAGTGAAATTTCAGGCTACGGACTGCCCTCTCCCAGAGACCGCCAGCCGACGGAAATTTCGGACAATTGTGGTGAAATGTTATATTCATCTCGGTAACTTCAGCCAAGAAATCATTGTTGAAAACTTGTTGCAACTGTTTATACTCTTCCTGAAGAAGATTGTTAGCACCCACGAAATTTGTCCCTTGATCACAATATAAGTGACGCGGGGATCCTCGTCTAGCTGCCATCCTCCTTAACGCAGCCAAGAAGGCGGAGCTTGTTAGATCCGACACCAACTCGAGGTGCACGGCCTTAGTGACCATGCAGACGAAAACTGCCACATATCCTTTAGTAGTCCTTGAGTTGCGTCCTTTGTTTATTTTTATTTCATAAAATCCCGTAAAATCCGTTCCTGTATGATAAAAGCAGGGTGCTTGATTAACCCTGGCATCCGGTAGATCAGCCATCAATTGATACTGTTTAGTAGGTTCCAGTTTTCGACACACAACGCACTTCGACACACAACGCAAAAAAGACAGGTATTTCCAGACGCGGTGTTGATTGTTCACGATGGGAAACGGACCACATCTTAGTATTAATAGATTTTTTCAGATTGTTAAATTGTTGTTCATGTTTGTTAAAAGTATCCTCGTATTCCCAATGTTCCTCACCTATTTCGGCGTCGATCTCCCAGTGTAGTGAATCTATTGCTGACCACCTGGACTGAAGTATTTTCAAAGCGTCCTCAAACTCCCATTTTTCGGAAATAAACTCCAGATTTATGTTTGAAACTGTTCGCCCGAACGCTTTGAAATTAGCTGACTGCTTACGTAAAAGATCATCTAGTTTGCTGTTTGTACCTTGGTGTACCATCAGTGGTTGCCGTTGTGGTGACCCGTAAAATCCGTTCCTGTATGATAAAAGCAGGGTGCTTGATTAACCCTGGCATCCGGTAGATCAGCCATCAATTGATACTGTTTAGTAGGTTCCAGTTTTCGACACACAACGCACTTCCGTATCTGTTTCTTAACTACGTTGGGACCACTTGTTATCCAATACTGTTGCCGAAGATTAGCTAGTGTAACTCGAGGTCCACCGTGGAAAGTTAAATGATGTGCTTCATCTATAAGAAGCTCTGCTAGACGATTGTTATGCGGAATGATTTTCGGGTGTTTCATCTCGTTACTTATGTTCGCGTTCTTAAGCCTTCCTCCTACTCGTAAGACTCCGTCTGAATCAATGAGTGGATTCAAACTCAATAATTTACTCTTCGAATCGACTTTACCCTGTTTTCGCAATAGCTCAATATCCGTTCCAAATTCTTTGTTTTGTATATATTTCACAATAATAATTTTTGCCTTGCGTAATTCATGCAGCGTAAGGTAACCCGGCAGTTGTTTACGTTTTAAAGTAGGTATCAATGCTCGTAATACCCACGCTAAAATATGTGCTATTTTTCGGAATGAGTTATGTTTATCTAAAAGTTCACCGATAATATTCCAGTTACCCTGCACAATGTTAACCCTTTGTTGATTGTTTTTGGCCTCCTCATTTGTTTCATAAGTTAATGTTTCTGTTTGGTCTTCTGACGACCATGTTTGTAGCCATTTAGGGCCCTTCCACCATAAATTATGTTCCACCATCTGAGACGTCAGTAAACCGCGGCTGGCACAATCAGCTGGGTTATCTGTCGACTTAACATAGCGCCAGCATTCGGGAGGCATCGTTTCGATTGTTTTCTTTACTCTGTTTGCCACGAACGGCTTCCAGCGGCTTGGCTCACCCTTTAACCAGCTGATAGTGACCATAGAGTCACTCCAACCGTATATTTCTAGTTGATTGAACAAACATTGTTTAATTTTTGTTATAAGTTTAGATAATAAGTACGCGGCACTCATTTCTAGTTTAGGTAATGAGAGCGCTTTCTTGTGTGGTACAAGTTTCGACCGAGCGGCGACAAGTGTTATGTTTGATGTGTTTTTGATTTTTGCATATACCACACATGCATAGGCTTCTTGGGATGCGTCACAAAACCCATGAAGTTCGATTACGTCATTCTTATGACTCACCAACCATCTGGGTATTCTGCAGTGTTTAATATTCTCTATGTCCGCTTTTATCTTAGACCACTCGTTCAGAATGTCATTTGATACTTCGTCATCCCATTGTAAATTGTTTTGCCACAGTTTTTGAAATAAAAGTTTTAATTTAGTTGATAGTGGAGTTAGCCACCCTAGGGGGTCGAATAATTTTGAAATTTCGGATAGTAGATGACGTTTTGTTATTTTGGCCTCCTGATTTGTAAAGTTATAGCGAAAATAAAAATTATCGTTTTTCGAATCCCAACATAGGCCTAGCGTTTTGAAAGTGTTTTCTTGTTTGTTGTTGAAGACCAGGTTTTCGCTCTGACTTTGATGATCTGTTGTATGAGCGATTAACTCCGGTTTGTTTGCAGCCCACTTGCGTAGGTTGAAACCGCCCGATTTTAGTAACGCAATTAAATCCGTTATAAGTTGCTTTCCTTGTTCTATCGAGTGGCTCCCATGGACAAGGTCATCCATGTAGAATGAGTTTGCAAGCACCTGGGCTGCTTCGGGATAATTGTTTTGTTCATCTACTGCTAACCGTTTCATCGTCATTAGAGCCAAAAATGGAGCGGCCTTTGTTCCATACGTCACAGTAGTCAATTGAAACGACTGTATAGGTTGTTCAGGAGAATCGCGCCAAATGATTTTTTGTAATGGCTGATCTAGTTCATTTACCACTATCTGTCTATAGCACTTTTCAATATCCGAAGTATACGCAAATTCATATTGTCTCCATTAAAGCAATAATGACTGAAGGTCTTGCTGTAGGTTAGCCCCTTTTTTCATCAAGGAGTTTAAGCTGTATCCTGATGCTGTTTTACAAGAGGCGTTAAAAACCACCCTGTATTTCGTTGTTGATGACTCTTCCCGCAAAATTCCGTGATGCGGCAAATAGCATTCCAGTGTCGCGTTACCGACAGCTGGTTTCATATGTTCTAATTCTAAATATTCTTTCATAAAAGATTTATAATGATGTTCCAATTGATCATTTTGTTGAAATTTTCGTTCTAAATTCTGAAATTGGGCCACCGCTATTTGTTTAGAAGCTCCTAATTTACTCTCCAAATCATCTTTTAAGGGTAATCTGACTTCATACCGCCCGTCCGATCTCCTGTTTGTTGTATTTGAATAGAAGTTACTACATTCTTGATCTTCCAATGTTAACTCTGATTTTTCGCAAATCTCTTCTACTTCCCAGAATTTACGTATTTCGTCTAAGTTGTTCAAAACTACATTACATTGGAAGGTCTTCACGCTACCGCATAAAAGCCATCCTATTTTAGTTTGTTGCGCGATTGGCTGGGATGCATCTTCGCCCCTAAGGATACCTTCTAACATGATTTCTGCGTAAATGTCGGCTCCTAGTAATAAGTCGACGGAACGACTGAGATAGTATTCAGGGTCGGCTAAGTTAATGTTTTCAGTGAATGACCAAGAGGGTTTCTTAAATGTTTTGTTTGGCAAATGTTTAATAAGATCATTCATTATTAACGCTTCTGTTGTGAAGGAGTAATCATTATATGTTGACTTGCATGTTAGATTTGTTACACCCTTACAGTTTGCTTCGTTATGCCCTATACCAAAAACAACTCCCTTAAAATGCTGTCTTTTAAGTCCTAGTTGTTGGGCAGCATGCTCCGATACGAGTGACAGTTGTGAACCCTGGTCAATTAGGGCTCGCATAAGGTGATATGTACCATCGGATGCTTGAACCTTAATCATCGCTGTAGCTAATAATATTTCGGGGCTGTATTCCTGGGATACATGCGAGCTGTTTCCCACGTGTTCTCTAGGTTTGACGGCTTGTTTCGTAACTTGAGCGCCGGACGATGACGCAGTTGGCGGCGATTTCGTAAAAGCCTCATGAAGTAAAGTATTATGTTGAGCTTGACATTTGAGACATCGTTTTGTAGAAATGCATTTATTTCCATTGTGGCTGAACAAACAATTAGTACAAACACGTAATTTATTTGCTGTTTTTAGTTTTTGTTCGACGGAAGATTCCAGAAATGTTTTGCAACTGTAAAGTCCATGGTCACCGCTGCACAATGGACATATGATATTAGACACGTGTAAAGATTTCGTAATGAATTTGTTTTTAGCGTTTTTGTTGAATGAATTGTTATAATTTGGATTAAAGTATTTCTTCTGATTAGGTGAAGATGATGCGTATTGATGATTGTTTGATTGATTTGAACGTTGTTGAGACGAATCTTTACGACGAGCTGTTTCTAAACTAATGAATTTGTTCTCCAAAAAATCCAAAAACTCTTGAAGTATCGGCAGATCACGGGAATTTTTTAGCGAATCGATGTATTCTGAATATGTTTCCGAATCAAGTTTTTGGGACATGATATGTACCACCATTGGGTCCCATGTTGATGTATCTATGCCTAAATTTTGGATTGCGCGTAGACTTTCTAATGTTGTATCGTGAAGCTTTTTAATTTGAGGCAATGATTGATTTTGCATGTTTGGTAAACCTAATAGGATATTCATATGTGACGAAAAAATTAGTTTAGTGTTGTTATATCTGTGGTTGAGAATCTCCCAACACACAGTGTAGTTATCCGAACTTATTTGTAAATGTTGGATAAGGCTTTCCGCTTCTCCTTTAACCTTGCTTTTAAGAAATTGCATTTTTTGGGCGTTTGACAAGCTAGGGTTGTTATGTATGGCCTCTGAAAATAAATCTTTAAAGGACCTCCAATGATTATAATTTCCAAAAAAGACAGGTATTTCCAGACGCGGTGTTGATTGTTCACGATGGGAAACGGACCACATCTTAGTATTAATAGATTTTTTCAGATTGTTAAATTGTTGTTCATGTTTGTTAAAAGTATCCTCGTATTCCCAATGTTCCTCACCTATTTCGGCGTCGATCTCCCAGTGTAGTGAATCTATTGCTGACCACCTGGACTGAAGTATTTTCAAAGCGTCCTCAAACTCCCATTTTTCGGAAATAAACTCCAGATTTATGTTTGAAACTGTTCGCCCGAACGCTTTGAAATTAGCTGACTGCTTACGTAAAAGATCATCTAGTTTGCTGTTTGTACCTTGGTGTACCATCAGTGGTTGCCGTTGTGGTGACCCGCTACTCTGTTCCTGTTCCTCTTCTTCATCGTGCGGTACCCCTGCTTCTTCTTCCTTCGTTAAATGTTGCTGCAACTCCTTCTTTGTTTTCTCCTTGCTAGTTCCTGACTCACCAAGTAGCTGCTGATACATCTGGTTGATAGTTGCTTTAATTGTTTGATAGGACTTACTGGTATTCTCGTAGCACTGTGCCTTGAAATAATCATGGCTGGGACTCTCCTCCATAGACATGCGGTCATGGTTAAATTGGTAGTCTCTCCAGTGTTGTTCTAAAGTAGCTAAATATTTCTTTAAGTTGTCGATATTTCTGCGTTCGTAACCCGTTTTTCTTAAGTTAACGCCGATCTTAAGAATATTGTTGGCTAATGTTAACTGACTATTGTAAAGGTCAGACATGTTAAGTTGTTAATAGTAAGTAAATCTCCCAGAGAAGTAAAATGGAAAGGTCTTACTTGTTTTTACGCTGTTTGCAGCCCACTTGCGTAGGTTGAAACCGCCCGACTGCCGAGAGTCAGGCAGGAGCAGGCAGGTGTTTCCAATGTTAAATTCCAGTACCACTGCAATCCTCACACTTGTTCACTATGTTATCACTAAGTTAATTTTTAGCAGTACACTCCACAGATTGCTAGTTCATTCCTCACAAATCACACGCGACGACGCAACGCAACTTGCAAGGTCACTCGAAGGACCATTATGTTGGGGTGCAAGGTTGCGGTGGTAGAGAAATGCCGAAAGTTAGTTTAAAATATATTTATTCAAACTTAAATGTTAGAATGCACCCGGATTATATGATGATGAACATTGTACCTATGCCCTTTTAATTATATACAATCAGGAATTTATGCTTCAAAATGACAACTCATTTCGAATGTTACCTCCAGCATAAATAGCTTCTACACTCAAGCAGAGAAGTTGAAATTTAAATTGTAGAATTTAATGCATAATGTGTATTACAGTTGACCCAGGAAAGAACCGAAAGGGCTAGGTTCGAGAAATTGGTCAGTGAAGGCAGCATTCCCGACGATGCTAAGGTAAACTAGCATGCGGTGTGGGTGTGGCCTTTATTTGTTGTAAATATCTAGGTAGATGGACAGCGAAATAAGATCTTAGATGACAAAATCTTTGTGTAACATTTGAAAACTCTTACTTGGCTGTAGCACGTATTTTGGTGAAAGTATTTTTTTTAGTATAGCTAATCTTTCTTTGTATAAAATGTGTACCTGAAAAATTGCTCCAGTAGTAGTAGTAGTTTAGAATGTGGTAACAGGTCAAATTCGCCATAACATTTGACCAAAAGTTTTACACGACATTTGCTTGCAGGTGAGCAACCTAAAGAGCGCCGTTATCGAAAGCTGTAGCGGTCCTCCGCCACCTCCTCCCCCCGCACCAGCACCCCCTGCGCCACCCCCAGCGGCGCCCATGGCTCCACCTCCCCCCGCTCCTCTAGCGCCCCTCGCTCCCGCTGCACCAAAACCTAAGAAGAATGTCCCGAACCCCAGCAACCCGCTGAAGAGTTTCAACTGGAGCAAGTTACCCGACGCCAAGCTGCACGGCACCATCTGGCAGGAGCTGGATGACACCAAGCTATACAACGCGATGGATCTCCACACGATTGACCGGATGTTCTGCGCGTATCAGAAAAATGGAGTTCAGGTAAGACTTGTTTCTACTAAAATGTTTGCCTTTTTCTTGAGCATTTGTTTTTATTGAAATATTTTATCGATGCACGCCTTTGAATGGAACGAAGTAATTTGTCATTACTTACCCTGCAACCCCCTTTATTAACTTACCAGTTTATTTGATTGCACTATCTATCTGCACGAAATAATTTCCAAATTGAACGTTTAAAAAGTGGAACATTTGAACTGTGTGCAGAACGAAGGCTCCGTGGAAGATCTGCGCCAGCTCGGCCAGAAACCTCGCACTAAGATCCTGTCCGTGATCGATGGCCGCCGCGCGCAGAACTGCACCATCTTACTGTCCAAGCTTAAGATGACTGACGAAGAAATATGTAGGCAAGTATACAATATATTGATTTTCGTCTATTTTCATGCTGCTATAGTTCATGCCATGCCATCATGCCATGGTCTCTTACGCTAAATAAGACAATCAAAACATCCTATCATAACTATTTCGTTAACATTTTGGAAAGGGTTTTAGGATACGACCTTGTGGTACACCTATTCAAAAAGTTATTAAATTATTTGATTTACTATTTTTTTTTATTAATTGTTTGGTTATTTAGAAAATGAAACGTAGAAAAGGAACGTCAAGTTCATGTTCTTTAATTCCTTCAATTTCAGTGAACATTATAGTCAAAGTTTTAGATGATTAAGGCAATCAAATGCATTTGAGAGATAAACAAACGTTGTTTATACCATTTCAGAGCAATTTTACGCATGGACAGCGGAGAACAACTGCCGATCGACATGGTGGAACAGTTGTTGAAGTTTACGCCCAGCGCCGAAGAGGCTGCGTTGCTGGAAGAACATCAGGACGAGCTTGACAGCATGGCGAGAGCTGACCGCTTCCTCTACGAAATCTCCAAGTAAGAATTTTGACCAGTTGAAACTGCTTTGATTAGAAATAACTAGCTGCTCGCGGGCTTCGCTCCCCGTGGGAATTTCGGGATAAAAACAAGTCTATGTGCTTCCTTGGGTTTCAAACTATTTTTTTACCAAATTTCATCTTAATAGGTTCAGTAATTGTGAAGAGGTAAAAGTCAAAGTCAAAATTTTTTATTCAAAATAGGTTAAATTTATCTCTTATTGAAGGTCATTTTTCAAATATTATTTTAGTGCAAAATCTATAAACTACTAGCGTTTCGGAACGACCACTGCTGGAAAGATTACGCCGAAAGAAACCCAGTTCAGTATTGGTCACTACCCAGCGTGATGGGCTATGTTTCAGTTACAATACAGATTTACACTTAAGTTTAGTGTACATGATATTATACATGTAAATAGTACAATTAAAATTTGCAGTCAACTATTTCGAATAATTTTGATCAGATAAATAGTCATTTACATCTTAATACGTATTTTTTATTAAATGATTTTTAACGGCAGTGTTCAACTCGGATAATGGTAACGCTTCTACATTATCTGGGATTTTATGATAGAGACGCCTTGATAACGCGCCCTCGTAACTAGCCACGTGGAAAACCGTGAAAAGGCCCCGCTTTACGGAAAGCTCGAAGGACCAATGTTCGGGGTCTGCCGAAACTATGATGATAAGAGATAAAAACTTGATAACTGTTCAACACTATAATAGAAAGCCAAAATTGAATGAGCAGTACAATATTGTTTGATGTGAAATAAGTACGCGCGGCGCTCTTGATGGCCTATTGCGAACTGAATATAAAACAAGGTGAAGTAACGAGTTGAGTACAAATGGTGCCACTGTACGATGTGTGTCAGGATCCCGCACTACCACCAGCGCGTGCGCACGCTGCTGTTCAAGAAGAAGTTCTCGGGCGCGGCGGGCGAGGCGGCGGCGCGCGCGGCCAGCGTGCTGCGCGCGGCGAGAGACATGACGCGCTCGCGCCGCCTGCGCGCGCTGCTCGAGGTCGTGCTCGCGCTCGGGAACTACATGAACAGGTAGCTCTTCATTCTAAACAATTCCCTTTCTGCTTCTTTTTGCAATCCGCTATTTTCCAACAAGTCAAATTAGATACTTTTTTCTAGACGTCAAATAGTATATTATGCAATTAGTGAATAAAGGACGGATTTACTTCGAGGGCCATCGGTCGTGATTCATGATGATTCAATCACGAGCGTAGCGAGTGATTCAAGTATTAGAATCCTGAGCAATGCGAGTGATTCATGTAAATCCGCCCTCGATGTAAATCCGCTTTATTCAAGAATTGCATACTATACTTTATACCATGACTACGAGAATAATTTTTCACATCTAAAAACCGACTTTACCAACAACTACACAACCGGTTTTAATTAATAAAAAAATATGGGACCACCTGACAGGTTTTCCCTTAAAAAACAAGAATATTCTAATAATCGGTACAAACGTCTTCGAATAAATCGATCAACATATATAAAACATAGGATTCCGACGAATTGATAACCTCCTCTTTTGGAAGTCGGTTAAAAAGAAAAATTAAAGCGAAAATAGACATTTAGTGAAGAAAAAAGAAGGTTAAATTAATTAAAATGGACATTAAAATTGGAACAATTACTAAAAATAAAAATAAATTGTTCTAAATTCAAACATCAAAATAGTGAGTAAAAGTGCATTTTATTCACTGTTTTCAGTGAATAAAATAAACTTTTGAGAGGGGGAATGGTATAATAGTTATTTATGCAACTGAGTGTGTACAATAATGAGTATTAAAACACGAATGTGGGTTTATCACATGAGTGTTTTAATACCTTATTATTACAGTTGCATACATAATTTCATCTACACCCATGATATGAATCCTCTATAAAAGATTCTAAATCAATAGGGTGCTGTACAGTGTTAAGAACTCTATGTAAATTCCTGATAAGTTTGATTGCTGAGTATCTAATACAAACTTACTATGTATGTACGAGCCAAGCTCGCACATTCGGCTACACGCGGCCACAAAGATTCAAAGATTCAAATGTTTATTCAGTAATTAGACCTTTACAGGCACTTTTACACGTCAATAAGTATAATTTATGTTACGTGTAAAGTATATTAAAATTTAATTTATTTCAAAGAAAAGCTACCGATACCAGCGCTTCGTAACGACCACTGCTGAGAAGAAACGCCGAAAGAAACTCATTTTCACAGTATTGGTCGCCTACTCGCCAGAAGGGCTTTGTCATATTATTATAATTGTCTTTTAATTAATAAATACTTATAATATAATACAATGTTGACACATTGTATTATATTATAAGACATAACATGTTATGCTTGCGAACAAGTAAACAAACATAAATTGCGTAATAAAAAATATTAAGAACTCAAAAAAGCGCAGCCGAGCTGACCAGTCCCTCCCGGCAGCACCCGGCAGCACCACATATAATGTAGGTCGCGTGTCGGCTGTCTTTACTTTACATTTTGAATCAAATACAACTAACAATTGAGATACTATCGAACAACGATCGAGAAAGGACCCGTTACACCCAACCTACACCATGTAACATAACGACAATAAACAGTTTCTACGTGACGTGGTCTTGTGTCTCCATAACATCAAACAACCTCAACATCATCATCGCTTCATGTATGGTGCGAGCCCGCACCATACATGAAGGTGACAACCGAATCCTGCGCCGTACATAATGGTCCTTCGAGCCGGATGGATTTCGGGTCCTTTTGCGATACCTAGCGAATTGGTTCACTGGCCTCCCACAAGCGGGTCTCACCAGTTGAGTAGGAGCATATATCGCAGGGGCGCGAATTCTCCGAACAAACCAGCGCAAACATGGCAGCACACGAAGTTGCTCTTTCAAGAAGCTATCAAGATCAAGAACAAGTACATATCATGTGTCAACCACCAACAGTAAAACATGAAAATACATTGAAGCTTCGCCGCAAACAGTGGGAAGTCTTCGCCGTTCAGCTGGACATAACATAACATTTATCAAACATTGAAGCTTCGCCGCAAACAGTGGGAAGTCTTCGCCGTTCAGCTGGACATAACATAACATTATGCATATATGCATATAGATGCATAAGTACTTGCATTAGATTACATGTTAATGCAACATCGGAAGTTCAAGGACCATTATGTACGGCGCAGGCTTCGGTTGTCACCTAGGCCCGCACCATACAGGAAGAGATGATGATGTAGAGGTTTGATGATGTTATGGAGACACACACCACGTCACGTAGAAACTGTTTATTGTCGATATTAATCACCTTGTAGATTGGTTGTGACGGGTCCTTTCTTGATCGCCGCTCAATAGTGTCTCAATTGTTGCTATTAATAGATGTTAAATGTACCTAAGGTAAAACAGCTGACACGCGACCTACATAGTATGTGGCCGCGCGCAGCCGAAATGTGCGAGCATTGCTCGAACAATGTATGTATAGGTAATACATAAATTATTTATTGTTAATTATTACTTACATTTTCGGACATTTATTAGAATGCAAATTATTTTGTGTAGTAAATATCGAACAAAAATGGCGGGATACGACGTGAATTTGAATAACCAATAAGTTCCTCTTTTAAATTACGGAGCTGTGCTAGTAAACCGCGCGTACATGAAAATTTCATGAGAATGGGATTGAGTTTGCGTTGCATAATGAAATTTAGTACAATATTACAACACTCGTTTGGGTGATGTTACTATGACACTGAGTGTTTTGGCAATAAGCTAACTGATTCAGAAACTCTTATAGAGGATTTATAGCATGGGTGTAGATCAGAGGTTCCCAAACTTATTTTGTCAAACGCCCACTTTAAAAAATCTGTTATTTTGTAGCGTCCCCCATTTTTTTCACCATAAAAACCTGAATCACATATTTGTCTTGCCTGTAGTTTAATTCAACCTATATTCTAAACTAGACTTTTTTACAAGAGAGAGCAATATAATAATACATACACCAGTACATTAGAGTATCTTTTATAAAAAATAAAAATAATCAACATTGTTAATTTTAAATAAAAAAATAGCAATAATAATACAATTTTACAATAATAAAGAGTATCGGAAGTGGGGACCTCACCTGCGAAACTTTAAAACACGAAATTTTTTCAGTGTTTGATTCCTTTAACGATATAAATAGCGCGTTGTAAACGCATTAAAATAATAAATGTTAATTACATTTTTAGTTTATATTTGTACAATAAAAAAGGATATAAATATGAACTAATAAATGGATGTTGTGTAGTAAGAGGATTTTATATTTCAATGAAATTTAAAATATGAAATAGCTGAAGTTATAAATCACTCATTGCTTAAATCACATCAGCGCCCCCCAACTTTATTCTGGGCCCGTTACCGCCCCCCTTAAAGCCTCCAGCGCCCACAAGGGGGTGTTATCGCCCACTTTGGGAAAGACTGGTGTAGATAAACAAACATTGTGGGATTTGTATGAAATACAAGCAGATGACGTCATAGTTTCTTGCAGTCAAATAGCGCACTTATTATCAGTTTTTCTGCAATAAGAAATCTAAAACCACGTTAAAATGGATATGTTCTGAGACAAGTGATATTATTTCGCGACGTTTTATTTTCTTATCAGTACAAGATAATTTATTTTTGGCCCAGAAAAATACCCATTAATTTTTGATATTCAGTCAATGATGATGGACAAAAGCAAAGGTGGATTTACTTCCACTACAAATCATCTATTTTATGCCAATTAGGAGGCTCTAAGTTCGATCCCCAGCCAGGACAAATTGGAAAATGAAACTTTTTCAAATTGTCCTGCGCGTCTTGGATGTTTATCACTATTTGACTTCAAGAAACTATGACGTCATCTGCCTGTTTTTCATACAAATCCCATAGGAAATGTTTGTTTTGACGTTAAGAAAAAAGTATCTGATTTGACTTGTTGGAAAATAGCGGATTCAACCAATCGATATAGGCTCTTGCTGGTTGCTTATACAATGTTAAATTTAATAATTTGTATTAATATTGCAGGGGAGCCCGTGGCAATGCGTCAGGTTTTAGGCTGTCGTCGCTGAACAAGCTGGCTGACACTAAGTCCAGCGTGTCGAGGAACACCACGCTGCTGCATTATCTCGTGGAGATGCTGGAGTCACCACAGGTAATGGACACTAGCGATCTTGTTCAGTTCGTTTGATCTTCGTGTATGTGGATGTTTTACGTGAGCGCTATTTATGAATGTACCTGCTCTAAAGAACATTGATTCTTGTTCTCTCCTACGAATTTTTTCTTTTTTGATATTATATTTCGATTAAATATCGCAGCTCGTCAATCTCTATCAAGCCTTCTAATGAGACTATCATGTTTCGGATTATTTACAAGTCCTATTCTGTATTTTGTAGTCTTGACGACCTCTGTGAACAAGTGGTCATCATGCCGGGCTGTCACACCGGAGGTTTCGGGTTCGATCCTCAGTGAAGTCAAGACGGTTTACATTGAATGTTTATGTATATATGTATTTGTTATAAAATATAGTATCGTTGAGTTAGTATCCCATAACACAAGTCTCGAACTTACTTTGGGGCTAGCTGAATCTGTGTGATTTGTCCGTATATATTTATTTATTTATTCCTCACAACTATACATGTCTCGGCGGAAATGGGATTGCCGAACTTGAACTTCCCGGCGTCTGCAGTGATGTACTGTTTCAGTTCAAGGACATCCTGCTGCTGGAGGAGGACCTGCCGCACGTGCGCGCGGCGGCGAAGGTGTGCGTGGAGCAGCTGGAGAAGGACGTGGGCGCGCTGCGGGCGGGGCTGCGCGAGGTGGCGCGCGAGCTGGACTACCTCGCGGCGCTGCCCGCGCCCGCCGCGCCGCACGACGCCTTCCACGCCGTCATGCGCGACTTCCACGCGCACGCCGTCTGCACCTTCACGCAGCTCGAGGACCTCTTCCAGGTTCGTGCGTTCCTCCTCTCACTGCCCAGCTCTCGCAGCAGACGCAGCTTCGCGTTCTTACTATTAAGTCAATCAATTACTGATTAGTTATTATGATCTTTTGTCCCGTCATCACAGGTAGAAGAGAAATTGCCGCTTTAATGTTAAACTCAGCCATGGTATTCAAGTGCCTATTCTTCATACAATTCTTTTTTCATAAATTCCCTCTATGTTATTACAAACAAAAGTTTTTCTGTTTCGTCTAATTAAACATGTCTTTTTTTTTAATATGAGCATCCAAACTTTCACATTTTATAATATGTTGTTAATGGGTCCATATTCGAATAATTAACGATAATTATGAATAAATTGTATGGCATAAATTTTTTTACCGTAATGAATTTAAACATAATTACATATTGACATGTAAACTTTTAGCATCAACGTTTTTGCTATAATAATAACTAGTCATAACTTTTTTGGCATTTCGACTTAAGACATAACAATAATATCGTCATACCTCAGGCGGATGAAGCAAAATATTTGGGAATGCAAAGACAGAAGACTCACTTGGAGGAAGCACATATTCACCAAGCGTAAGGCCCTTGGTACTCAATTTCGCAAACACTACTGTATGTTAGACAGAAAATCCAAGTTATCACTAGAAAACAAACTATTGATTTATAAGTGCACTATAAAACCAATATGGACATATGGAATACAGCTGTGGGGTACTGCCGCAAATTCAAACTTGGAAATACTGCAAAGATTTCAATCTAAACTATTAAGAACTGTAGTTGATGCTCCTTGGTACAAATATCCCTTCTGTAAAGGAGGAGATCAGAGAAAGAATGCCTAAATATAAAGACCGGATATTGAACCATGTAAATGAGCTTGCCACTGGCCTTATGACACCGAGAGTCATATTCTCCAGATTAAAAAGGAAGACTCCATTAGATTTATGCCAGTAATCAAATCAAATCAAATATCTTTATTTTCGGATAACAAGATCCATTTGTTACAATTTATAACTTAAAAACTACACTACAAGGTTTTTTTTTTTTTTTTTTTAACAATAATCTATAATTAATAAATCATATACCTCTGAGGCACTCCGTGCGTACGAGACCGTACTTCAAGACGACACTCTTGTCTTTCCGTCATCGTCCGGACGAAGTGTCTCATCAGATGTGCGTGTACGTCCTCAGCTATCATTCTCATGATGCTGTTGTCACTCCCTCGCACCCTCCTTACCAAAGATGCTGCTTTCTTTCGCAAGATTGCGTGAAACCCGTCTGTTTGGGCATGAGCAAACATTCCGGAGGCGCTGCAAAAACGAGGGAGTTTAAACATCATCCTAAAAATGTCATTATATTGGATACGTAGTGTATCAAGCGACTTTTTGGCAAACCGAAACCATAGGCCGCCCGTGTACATACCTTGACAATAAGCCTTAAACAAGGTAATTTTAACTTGGTCAGAACATCGGGCAAACCTACGGATCAGCATGTTGCCGCGAATCGCCAATGACCTACGCTCCCTCTCTATATCTGCATCATCCTTAAGGTCGTCGGTCAATATATGTCCTAGGTATTGAAATTGATAAACCCGTGTTAAGTTTACACCATTTAACATGGGGGCGATATGTTCAGGACATCTACCGGCGGCCTTAAAGACCATGTATTCGCTTTTATTGACGTTGTATACGAGACCATGCGACGTTGCATATGTCTCGCATACCCCTAATAGCTCTGTGACTGACTTCCCGGTCGGCCCCAACAGCACCATATCATCTGCGTAGCTAATGTTATTTACATTAACTCCCCCCACCCGGCATCCGACACGCCTGCTGCTGAGCTCGACTATAAGGTCATTAACATACAGGTTGAAGAGTGTAGGAGACGAAATCCCCCCCTGTCTCACTCCACACTCCAACCTGTACGCTTCAGAGACACTATTTGACCATTTTACAAAATTGGTCTGGTTTGCATACCAATATTTAAATAAATTAACTAAGTGCGCCGGTATGCCCCTGTTCCTCATTTTTCTCCAAAGCACATCGTATGAAACGAGATCATATGCCTTAGAGAGGTCCAGAAAACAGGCGTACACCGGCGTTCTACGTTCGGTGTAATACTGGACAGTGTGCTTGAGAGCCAATATCGCGCTTTCCGTAGATAGTCGTGGCCGGAACCCGAACTGAGCGTCATGCAGATTTAGATATTTTTGTAGGCAAGAATCAAGCAGACTGTCCAATATTTTAGCCACAATTGTCGCGAGGGAGATAGGACGATAGTTGGTTTTGTCCGAGATATCTCCTGTCCTGTTCTTAACAATCGGCACAACAGTTGTTTTAAGTAATGACTGGTGACCATATTAAAAACTGATATGCTCGTATTATCCTAATTTATTATAAATCTATCCTACTTTAATAAGGTGGACAAATCATTGGACTTAGACCACGAAAGCTGCTAAATAAGAAACATAAATCTATTGCTAAATGTCCTTAAGAGATATATTGCAATACCAAGAGGGAAAACAAAAAAAAAAAAAAAATTGCGAACTAGTAATGACGTACGTGCCGAGTTCGATATAGTTCACCAAAATCATTAGTCCTTTACACAGGATTGCACAAGTACATCAATTAGTATTTTCACTTAATCAGTTATTTTTTATCGGCTTTCCCGCCAAACGCAAATAGGGTCTTTAACACAAAACCTCCGCAAGTTAGGTTATACTTATATTTCCTCCACGAAATATACTTTACAAATAACATTTTTTTTTCTATCCATAGAAATACACTTATCAATTTCACGATCAGTGACTTTCGAATCCACCAGACGCCATGTTTGGTGAAGGTTACAAGGTACATGTGGCCGCTGCGATTTGAGATAATCGAACATTGAATTTAACAACCATCGGACCACAAAAGCATATCAATACCTTCCACGGAATTGAAAATTAATCGGGCACCGCGCCATGAGGGTACAACCGCAGACAGACCGAATCGCCGAACCGCTCGGCTGTCCGACTGTCATAGTAATTAGGCCGAAATTGAAGCTACTAGTGACATCTCTGGGTGCGCACCGGCAGCTTTTGGCTTCTAAGAATATCCAGTGGATCTATTCGAAGCAGACTGAATGGTTTGGATGTTCAGGACATGAAGAGCCGGCTGGAGGCGTGCGCGCACGCGTTCGGCGAGGAGGCGAGCGCGTCGCCGGAGCAGCTGTTCGGCGCCGTGGACGCGTTCCTGGCGCAGCTGGCGGACGCGCGCGCGGACTGCGCCGCCGCGCGCCGCCGCCGCCTCGACGAGGAGCGCCGCACGCGGCACGACCAGGAGGTGGCTTTTTAGCTTTTTCTACTCCTCTACTGTTACTTCTGCCTTTTAAATACTCACGGACACTAACATAAAAACGTTGACAATTTTAGGAAAGTCTATAGTCTATTCCCTATAATAGCACATGTTATAGTCTATTGGTCGTTTTCAGATCTAGTCATTCCAACGATTAGGTGAATTTATAGACTTAGTCATGCGATACTAAACCTAATAGCACATGTGTCGTAATTTTGCCAAAAAGACACCTAGTCATAGACTTAGAACTCTTTTTTATTTAGATTTTACATACTGCCAACATAAAGAAAACATTTTCTAACCAATTTTTTTTTAATTGACATCTTGACTTTTTGACCCTCATTATACGACTGGTGCAAAAAATACTATTAAAATGTAGCTATAATGTCCTCTATACTGCAATATCCTCAGCAATAATAACATATTAGTAAAAACTGCAATCATAACGATATGTGTTTTTTCCAGCTGAAAAAGCGAACGATGGAGCGCAAACAAGCGTCTAGTCTTCTGAGCTCGGTGGGCAAGTCTCTTGGCAAGTCCAACGGCGACTGCAACGGGCACGCCAACGGGGACGCCTCGCGAGACGGCACCCTCGCCAACGGGCAGAAGGGCGAGTTCGACGACCTCATCTCCGCGTTGAGGACCGGGGACGTCTTCGGAGACGACGTGGCCAAGTTCAAGAGATCGAGGAAAGCGTCCAAAGCCAGCCACAAGGGAAGGGATTCACCCCCGAGAGGAATTTGCAGGGAAGACTCGCGCGAGAGACAAAAGAATTGAGCGGGACCTTAGTTTTATGCGAACGCCCCACCTTTTGACGCTGATGTTCCGAATACGTACGACGCGGTATACTCCTCAGCATAATGGATGATTAGAGCGTATTCACAGAGTTCGCGTCGTGCGAAGCAAAATGACGTAAAGTTAGTCAAAAGCGTCTCCTCCCACCCGCTTGAGGTGCTTGGCTCTAGGCACAGAACCAATACGTCGTCGAACTAAGACCAACAAGTCTAAACTAATGGCCATATGATCCCACTGAAGCCTAAAGCCTAACAATTGGTCGCTCCTTGCGCATGTTAACGTATTGAAGTGATTCTCAATTCCAATCGTGAACAAAATGCTATAAGATATATTTGACAAATATTGAGATTATATAGCGCAGTGACGACTGCTTTTAGACGTGGAACAATTAAGATGACATATGGATATTCTATAAGAATACCCATTTATAACATTGACCAGTTGATGTGAGCTAGCGACGGTTTGCAACAATGATCTTAGCTTTCAACGTAAGCTCAACTAAAATACTGTTTTGTATTAAAAGTCTAGACTTCTTCTAACATAGGTTAGATCATTGTTAAAACAAATGTTTTGACAGAAAGTAGACTAATGACGGCTCATTGTATTAAACCAGTTGCTAGAATAGTAGAGAAATTTACTTAGTAGATAAATAATACCAAACAGATCATTTTTATAATAATTTTGAATTTTATTATTCATATTATTAACTTTCAGGTGCTTTTTAGTTAATCTAAAGGGCGAAAATACGTAACGTCAGTAAAGTTATAGTAAAATTAGAATCATTAACAGTAGTTTCTCATAACAACGAATAATGATGTCCAAAGGTTTTAAACTTTCACAAAACAGTGTCACAAAGTTTGGTGCCTACTTTCGTAGTGTTGGACGACACGGCTACTGCGGCAAACGACTGACGAAGTCAAGACTGTGCGTCACTCCATAGACGTTAATTTAGAACTTTTACTGATAAGCGATGTGTGATTTGATAACCATAGAGTAGAGTTGTATGAATTTTACAATAAATAATTTTAATCGGGCCCTGTACATTCTCGTTGAACAAAGTTAAATAATTAAATAATGAGCTATTACTATGGACCAGACAGCTGTCTTACTTAAGAGGCTTTTCACCTTTGGTTGGCTGTCTCGCTCGCACAATCAAACATTTTTAAAGATTATTAAAAATTTGACTCATTTGTAGAAAATTGCTTCATTAATTCTTCATTTTATTGTTTATGTGTATGAGGATCGAGAATTAGGTCAAGAAATTAAAAATTTTGATGACCTAATTTTCGATTTAGTCAATGTCTACACAATATACAAACATGTCTAAAATATCCACAATATAATTATTTTGAAAGTTAATGGAACACTTTTTACAAATAAGACACATTTTTTAATAATAAATATATATATATACACACAACATATTTCTATCACTATCTATATGCGCATTATTAGTACCTAGTACTAGTAATAGTAGACTAGGTGGCTTAATATTTCGTCTGTAACATTCATTTTTCATCCTCTAAGTCACTAAATAAAGATTCCGTCGAATTGCAAACCTTTGAAGTGGGTCAGTTAAGAATGTTCAGCGGGAGTGCACGGGCGCCTCAAACCTTCCATTCTGATCGTCCGCCGAGACGCGGTGAACGTAGTATGCGTGTTTCTGATTTATATTGTAGACGTTACTTTACGAGGTGCCAATAATTTTATATTGTTTTATTAATATCAACGAGTTGCTTTAATAAAATTTAAATATAGTAACTAAGATTACCCTACAATGACGGCCGAATTTTTGACGCATAATATTTACATATCCGCTATACTTGGTCTCCTCAATATCAGCCTTATACTGGACAATCGTACACTTTTTGATGATGTTTGTAATATTGCGAATTGAACGTTTGCTACCTGTCATAATACATGTATATTAGGAATTGATGTTACAACAGACACGAGGATTTTGGATTTTTATAGCAATGACGACTGTTCGTTGGTAGTTGAAGTTTTTGATAAATTTACAATGTAACGTAACGACTTGATTCTATACAAATTATTTCTTTTTATAACTTATTTATGTAATGTGGTTTCCACAAAATATTCTGTATTTTATTTGTAAATATAATTTTAATTTGCCAAAATTTGTTACCGAGATAAAAAGATATGAAAATACATACCTAATTTATTGAAATTTCATAGATACTTACTTACGTACGGGAGTTTGTGTTATATGGAAATTTTATTGTTTTGTTCAGTATTGCTTAAGCCTATAAATAATAATATAAATATTATACTTATAGACTATTTAAATAAATTGAAAAAATATTGTATAAGTCTTTTATTTTTAATATTTTTTTTACATTTTATCATGCCTATTAATGTTAGGTTGCAGTCCGGGTACATTATTTTAGAATCTAGTTGTAATTTTTTTATTACTGACCAATGATTTAAAAAAATATATAATTTCAAAATAGCATTACTGCAACTTGTATGTAATAAACTATGGACATTAGAACGTACACTTTTTCCAAGAAGCAGCACAGGTCAGGATACAACCGGGTACGGATGAGAGTATTACCGTGCCCGAGTAGCACACTCTACTTTTCATCTACAATTCAGAGGTTCCCAAACTTATTTTGTCAAACGCCCACTTTAAAAAATCAGTTATTTTGTAGCGCCCCCCATTTTTTTCACCATAAAAACCTGAATCACATATTTGTCTTGCCTGTAGTTTAATTCAACCTATATTCTAAACTAGACTTTTTTACAAGAGAGAGCAATAATAATACATACACCAGTACATTAGAGTATCTTTTATAAAAAAATAACAATAAATATTAATTACATTTTTAGTTTATATTTGTACAATAAAAAAGGAAATAAATATGAACTAATAAATGGATGTTGTGTAGTAAGAGGATTTTAATTTCAGTGAATTTTAAAATATGAAATAGCTGAAGTTATAAATCACTCATTGCTTAAATCACATCAGCGCCCCCCAACTTTATTCTGGGCCCGTTAGCGCCCCCCCTTAAAGCCTCCAGCGCCCACAAGGGGGCGTTATCGCCCACTTTGGGAAAGACTGCTACATCTATGAGAATAACTAGCACATACAAAACAGAATATAAAGAACAGTAGGACACCTACAATACATTAAATAATTGTCGGTTGAAGTCTGATTAGCAGACTTCAACCGACAATTATTTAATACTAACCTTTGGTGTCGTTTTTATATAGTAAATACTAAGAAATAATTTATTAAGACCACCAACTCACGATAATGTTCACTCATAACTTTGTGTGCGTGTTCCTTCATATATTTTTATAAGAAAACTTGATACCTATTCACTATTGGCTTAAACTTACGTAAAAGTATTCATATAATTACAAAAATAATTACATGTCAATACAAATAACCTAAAACTTCTGTAATAAATTGAATCAAAGAGATAAATGGCGCTTTTTAAATTATATTTGGCGACATCTGTCAATGTTTTTTTTATTTTAAAACAAAAATCTTTTTTTTTGCTGAATTGCCAACATTATTTTTGATTCTGCATAGATTACACTCGTGTTCAGATTTCAAATTGGTTTTAATCCCTAGAGATTGTCTTTTTCACGTTTTAGTCCCGAGAGAATAACCAGTAACCAGCTCCAAATGTTTTGGGATGAAAACATCATTTTTCGAGTAAATGAGATGAAATTTTTTTTGAAGATGTTAAGTTAAGAAAATAAAACATTACAAAATAATGCACTTGTCATTGATCCATCCATGTCACATCCATTTTCGACGAGATTTTATACTTAATATTGCATAAAAAATGAAAATAAGAGCGCTATTTGATTCCAAGAAACTATGACGTCATTAGCGTTTATTCATACCACAGAATTATAACCCATTCATACATCTCATAGAAAATGTTTTTTTTTGACGTTTAGAAAAAAATCTAATTTGAGTTGTTGGAAAGTATTTATGTAATTTTATTACATGAAATTATAAACGGCGGACCTAAGGCCGGCCTTTTCTACCAGTCAACCTAGAAGGTGGTGCTGACATGCAAACATTTCGGAAATATGTGCAAATCTCTAAATAATAGGTCTAAAGTAGCAGGTCGAATATGAAAAATATGCCGTCTTATTTATAAAACCCAGACTAACTTTGTTACTAGGTTTAAACCATTGTCCAACCAAAACAAGTTGACATCTTGTAATATCACACTATCTCATCTGTCAATGTCAACTTCATTTTGGACGGATAATGGTTTAAACCTAGTAACAAAGTTAGTCCTGTTTTTATAATAGGGCGGATGATGTTCAGAGTTCCTTAATCAGTACAGTCTTCGCGAAGTAACTATATTCAAAACAAAATATAAGCAATCGACATTCAAATTGTAATATAATAAAATAATATTTTCCTGCCATCTAAAAATTTTTTATACACAGTACTTGTGCATAGGTACTTGCAAATGTTTCACGATCTATCGACCTAAACTCAAACTTTCTTAATATAATACAGGACTAACTTTCTTACTAGGTTTAAACCATTATCCGCCCAAATCAAGTAGACATTGACAGCTGAGATAGTGTGTGATACAAAGTTAGTCTGGGTTTTATAATAAGACGGAAATACATTATGTTTGTACTCGTTTCTCAAAGCATTGGTTTCAAGGCAGCCCCAGTCAAGTTTGCTGATGCTAGATTTATTAGTTTTCCGTACCCAAAGGGTAAAAATGGGACAATATTACAAGACTCCACTGTCAGTCTGTCTGCCTGTCACCGTCTATTTCTGTTGCCGCTATAACAAAAAAAAAAATATATATTTAAGTACGGAACTCGTGCGCGAGTCCGACTTTCGTTTGCCGGTTTTAGTTACTATGTCGATACTACAGATAACATAGCTCAGGTAATGCAGGACGCTGTATGCTCTGTAAATTGAGTTGCCATCGGCATTCTCCAGGGACTGACTGGATAGACTGGCTGATGTACCTAGATGTAGACTTAACTGCACTGGGATGCACTTAAGTTCCTAGGTTGATAGCATTTATCTTCGTCAAATGATCTGTTTTCAAAGGTAGCTATAAAAATAGAGGGGACGAATAATGGATCTACATCGCTGGATTATCGTTTTTTTTTAAAGAACGCTGTTTTGGTTTATCCCGTTCCATATTTGGATGGTTATTAATATAATATATGTATTTGTTATAAAACATAGTATCGTTGAGTTAGTATCCCATAACACAAGTCTCGAACTTACTTTGGGGCCAGCTCAATCTGTGTCATTTGGCCGTATATATTTTTTTATTTATTTTGGAAGAAATACTCTGTACCATAATGAAAACAAAGTAGAAAAGCTGGACAACTATGACGCTATGAAACATTTTAAATCATAGTTGGATTATCGTTTTTTTTTTATAAAAGCACGTGGCTATGAATTTTGCCGTTCCATATTAATTTCGGATGAAATAATCTTTAAATCTTTATTTGCTAATAAGAGCGTACATGACATTCCATGAGATCGTATAATTAAAATATAATCCGTCTTATCAACCCTTTCGGGTACAGCAAATATTTCATAACAAATAAAATAATATATTATTTTATATATTATTAATATCATCATAATCATCATCATCATCTAAGACGGCTAAATGGCGTCGAACAGGATCTTAAAAATGTCGGCGTCAAAAGCTGGAGACAGAAAGCCCAAAATAGAACTATCTGGAAGAAAATACTTGACCAGGCCCAGGCCTACACGCGGCTGTAGAGCCTTAGATGATGATGATGATTATGATGATATTAATAATATATAAAATAATATATTAAATATATTATTTTATATAGCCAGGTGTGTGTTATGATGATGATTATGATGATATTAATAATATATAAAATAATATATTAAATATATTATTTTATATATTATTAATATCATCATAATCATCATCATCATCTAAGGCTCTACAGCCGCGTGTAGGCCTGGGCCTGGTCAAGTATTTTCTTCCAGATAGTTCTATTTTGGGCTTTCTGTCTCCAGCTTTTGACGCCGACATTTTTAAGATCCTGTTCGACGCCATTTAGCCGTCTGAGCTTGGGTCTGCCTCGGCTTCTCCGACCCTCAGGTCGAGTCTCCAGTAAGCATTTTGGTACTTTGGCCTCATCCATTCTCGCTACATGACCTGCCCATCGTAGGCGTCCAGTCTTGATGGTTTTAATGACGTTAGGCTCGTCGTACAATTGGTACAGCTCGTGGTTGTAGCGCGAACGCCATTGCTCATGTTCAAACACAGCTCCGTAGATCCGCCGCAGTATCTTTCGCTCGAATACCAACAGGCGGTCCTCATCCTTTCTACTCAGAACCCAGCATTCAGAACCGTATGTTAATATGGGCCTCAGTAGGGTTTTGTACACCAGAATCTTAGTTTATCTTCCAAGTATTTTTGATTGGAAATATCTCGAGACCCCAAAAAAGCACTTATTAGCCGCCATTATTCTACTGCCAATTTCAGACGAGATGTCGTTATCTCTTGTAACTAATGTCTAACTATTAACGCTAGCGAAGGTGTCATTGCCAACGGTGATGGACGATGGTTGCGGTTCCTGAGGTCTTGTCACCCTCATGTACTTGGTTTTGGCCATATTAACCTCAAGACCGGCCTCCGTAGAATTCGTATCTTGCCCTTGCCCTAAAAGAAACATCTACGGAAGTATAATAATATCATTATTTTATAAGCAGGTTATATAGATATTATATATCTGTTACAGTGAAAGTAATATACTTTATATAAAATAAAGGACTTGTCCGCTGAGAATATTGCAGCATACAATATTATTGAAGCAATAAGTATGCTGCAATATACAGGGTGGAATTGAATTCGTTGGCATCCTTTTAAGTAGATATCTATTATACCCATGATACAAAGTAATTTAAGACTAAAAAAACATTAATCAAAAGTATTCATTTTCATATTTAAGAAAACCTCTAAACATGCATTAGACTCTTTGATAGATACCATTACTGCAATTATAAATAAAACAACTAATCCTCATAAAAATCACGAAAAATAAATTTATTATAATAGTATAAATTTCGTCGCGTCGTAGTAACCTAACATTCGTTCCTACTTCAAACGTAACCTTAAATAACCTACTATCCTCAAGCGTTCGAGTGATACCACCCGTCCCCGCTCGATTTTAAATCTTATTTACGAAACTTAAAGTCTACTTTTGTATGGCGGTCGCCCGCGCCCGCTCAGTGGCTCAGCTGTGTGCGGCGAGGTGTCTGACCTGGCGGCTCGTGGGTATATACACAATACGCGCGCGCGACTTAAGTGTTTTGATACTTTGTTAATTTTTCTTACTTTTTGATACTATTTAATTACTGCATTAATTGCAGTGTTGTTACCGTAAAAAATATCCTTTATGTGAGTAAGTTAATGAGTTGAATTAATGCTAATGATTTCAATTGCACCCTGTATATGCTTATCGGTGGCAGTTCAAGCAACACAAGCAGCCAAGTGTATCGAGCGCGGGCAGTCCCCGGGGAGCCGGGGAAACCTCTCGCTTGTGGAGAAACTAGCTGCAGTCCCTAAATAGGTAAAGTAACACTAGATAGGTAAAGTAACCTCTATCTATGAGTGCTTACCTTATATTTTACATTGACATAATGAGATAATCATTTCGGAACCATCAAATGATTCAAAACAAAACAATTATGTAAGTTACTCAGATTGAAATTTCCGATTGTATTTAAACGACATAACCGAGTTTGTGATCGAAAAGTATAATCGATTGTTGAGTTGTTGTTTGTTTTTTGTGTGTGTAAGTGGCCAACACTGGTGTCAAATTGTTCAAGCTGCCTAAAGCTGGCATATTGTAACAGAAACGTACTCAACAATGCCTTTAGGCAGTTAATGCTTTAGGCGGGCTGAATGAAAGTTTAAAAAGAAAAAGTAAAATTTAGTACATAAAACATAGTTTCATAAATTATTCATAGTTTTAAAATTTACAAATTCATAGTTGCTTATTTCATGGCGTATAATAGTAGTAATTAAAGATTTTCACAGCTTGTGGTTAAAAGATCTAGTTTCCATAGATGCAATTTATTGTTCCATAATTTCAAAGACTCATTTTCTGGTTTTATAGTTCCATAATTTTAAAGTTTCAAAGTTGCAGTTTCAAAGTTTCATACATTCATAGTATCATAAATCCCTAGTTTCATAGTTCTGTACTTTCGTAGCTTCATAAAAACAAATGTTCATAGTTTTAGATACGATTCATATTTGATATGTATTTTAAAGTACTAATTATATATGCCTATAGTTTTATGTTCAATATGATTCATAGCGTCATATTTGTCCAGCTTGTCTACTTTGTTTTCAATATGGGTCCCACCCACTCTCCAGAATTGAAATGTTATACCAAAGCCCATTTCACACGGTAGTAAAAAATACCACGTGGAAGGGACAATGGACATACTCGTAATAAATCGAAGCACAGGCTATACTAGATCACTATAATGAAATTAAAATATCAAAGAAACAAACAAAAACAATTTCGATATTCCCATATTAATTGCCCGGTCGGCATATATATATTCCCATATATATATATATATTATTTGTATCTAGGAACTCATTCACAGAGTAATAGCAACCACTTTGCAGCATTTTTTTCAATCCTCCCTCGAAATATGTCGTTTAAATACAATCGGAAATTTCAATCTGAGTAACTTACATAATTGTATTGTTTTGAATCATTTGATGGTTCCGAAATGATTATCTCATTATGTCAATGTAAAATATAAGGTAAGCACTCATAGATAGAGGTTACTTTACCTATCTAGGGTTACTTTACCTATTTAGGGACTGCAGCTAGTTTCTCCACAAGCGAGAGGTTTCCCCGGCTCCCCGGGGACTGCCCGCGCTCGATACACTTGGCTGCTTGTGTTGCTTGCACTGCCACCGATAAGCATATACAGGGTGCAATTGAAATCATTAGCATTAATTCAACTCATTAACTTACTCACATAAAGGATATTTTTTACGGTAACAACACTGCAATTAATGCAGTAATTAAATAGTATCAAAAAGTAAGAAAAATTAACAAAGTATCAAAACACTTAAGTCGCGCGCGCGTATTGTGTATATACCCACGAGCCGCCAGGTCAGAGACCTCACCGCACACAGCTGAGCCACTGAGCGGGCGCGGGCGACCGCCATACAAAAGTAGACTTTAAGTTTCGTAAATAAGATTTAAAATCGAGCGGGGACGGGTGGTATCACTCGAACGCTTGGATAGTAGGTTATTTAAGGTTACGTTTGAAGTAGGAACGAATGTTAGGTTACTACGACGCGACGAAATTGATACTATTATAATAAATTTATTTTTCGTGATTTTTATGAGGATTAGTTGTTTTATTTATAATTGCAGTAATGGTATCTATCAAAGAGTCTAATGCATGTTTAGAGGTTTTCTTAAATATGAAAATGAATACTTTTGATTAATGTTTTATTAGTCTTAAATTACTTTGTATCATGGGTATAATATAATAGATACTTAAAAGGATACAAACGAATTCAATTCCACCCTGTATATTACAGCATACTTATTGCTTTAATAATATTGTATGCTGCAATATTCTCTGCGGACAAGTCCTTAATTTTCTCTTGCAATGGGTTGAGTACCTGGGTAAATGTTATTATATATAAAATCACCGTTTCGTGGTTAGATTTGAATATAAAAAAATATTAAGCCATCTCCTACCTGGAGCCTTTTCTTGTTCTGTTTTTAATATATTCCTTACATATTTAGAAAACAGGTGGCCGAAAGCTAGTTTATTTTTAGGATCGGCTCATGAAGCTCTTTTATTCGATACCAATTTCTGGAATAAGCAAGGCTATTAACTAGGATAATAGGTTGCTGAAAAAATAAATTTCAATTCCCATACAAAAAATTGATGACGTTGTAGCGGGAGCGAGGTGATATGCTCGACCGCCACAAAGGGAAGATCTTCCCGCCAGGCATGTTGTTGCGCCTGGGGAACCGCGGCTCCGACGGTGTATCGTCGGAAGTTGTATATATGCAGCGAATCGGACGAACTCTAAGATCGAGATGTAGGATACTGCTGGCGCCATCTCATATGCTTCTTGTGAACTATATCGTCCGTTGTCTCTTGATTGGTTTCTTATTGTAGTTCCTCGTAGTGGCCGTAGAGGTCGCCACAGGACTCCCTCCCAAGACTGAAGGTCTGATAGCTTTTTCAAGTGCAGTCTGTGCTTCATGTCGTAGCTTGCAAGTGCCAGATGATTCTTGTCCCAGTGAGTCGGGAGCCTTCCAGTGAGTCGGAAGTGAATTGCTTGCTCGTGGCCTGCGGTGAGTCGAGACCGAGCTGAGCGTGCTCCTAGTCTGCGGTAAGTCGAGATTGTGTAGAGCGTTTTCGACTTGTTGGTGCCGGAATGATGTCCTGCCGGAGTGCCACGCTGGAGAGTAGATGCCTCAGATCCAGGGTGCGATGCTACGGGGGATGCGCCGGTCGCTGAAGTCGTCGAGTGAGTTGTGGGTGCTTGGTATCAGGACCAGGAAGCTCGGTGAGTCGGCTGCGATGGACCTGAAGATTGACTCGTTGTACTGGCTTGCTGTGAGACTGTTGCTGACCAATATTGACTGAGAGAGAGGAGCAATGATGACAGAGTTCAACGATGCTGAAGAAGACTGCTTGGCTGCTGATGATGAAGAAGGTTGCTTCCAATCACGTCGGGGGTCACCACTGTAGCGGGAGCGAGGTGATATGCTCGACCGCCACAAAGGGAAGATCTTCCCGCCAGGCATGTTGTTGCGCCTGGGGAACCGCGGCTCCGACGGTGTATCGTCGGAAGTTGTATATATGCAGCGAATCGGACAAACTCTAAGATCGAGATGTAGGATACTGCTGGCGCCATCTCATATACTTCTTGTGAACTATATCGTCCGTTGTCTCTTGATTGGTTTCTTATTGTAGTTCCTCGTAGTGGCCTTAGAGGTCGCCACAACGTCATTACCGCCGAAGCAAGCGTCGAAGCGTAGCATGTCATTTTAGTCAGTATTCTGAGTCATCATCATGCGAGCGTATTCCCGGTTGTATTCTCAGCGGTAAATCTCCAGAGCCCGGGAGATTTGACGAAGTTATTGGTTTTGCCGAGTGGGATTCCAGACCACTGGACCACCGAGGCAGTCAAAGTTAGTATTTTGAGTATGTATGCAAGTTTTCTTTTGACTAAATAGATACCTTAGATCTTAACTAAGACTTGATTTGATTCATTTGTTTAAATAATTTTGTTTTATGTATAGATTAGTGATTTAAATAAAGTTTCTTTTTAAATACCTTATTAGATAATCATTATTTGATACCTAAATTCGATTTGCATTATGCCACACCAAACTTCGAAGCATGAAAACAATTAATATCAAATGCCCAGATATAATCTCAAAAGGGTTCCGGCCTCTCATTAAGGGACGTTTATTAAAATAAACAATTAAAGTTAATTTAGACCCGTCTCCATTTCTCAGTGTTGCCGTTATTTATTAAATGTGGCTAATTTATTTAATTAGAGTGCTTTTTTACCTTCGTGGAATAATCCACTCAGCTGACTTTGAACAGTTTTGTTTTAATTTAATAAACCTTTTTTAAGTTTGTGGCTTTAAGGGGATACCTGAATTTCCGGGGTCCAGAGTTGCCCCCATTCGAAATAAATCATTTGATAGGAAACAAAGACAACATTAAAATTTTGTCTTGACCAGGCACTAGATAATCCTTCAAACTATTTTATGAACTACTGTTTACAGTTTAAAGTGAGAATGTGAAGCTTTCCTACGCACATAAGCCAAAAGTGGCAGTTTTTAGCAATTGTGCGCAGAAAATCTTGTGATGTCTCCGTTTCCTATAATCTATAAATCTGGCGAACTTGATTTACCAAACAATTATCGCCCAATCTCCATTTTAACTTCTCTCTCCAAAATCTTAGAGCGGCTGATCTAAGCGTTTCATTTCGTTTCTCGAAGCGAATTTGATTCTGTTCTCAAATCAACACGGATTTAGATCTGTGAAGTCTACAATTGGACCTGTTCATGAACGTACGGACTTCATCGCTCGTAATTTGGATGCTGGGAAAAAGTGTTTGGCAATATTTTTAGACCTTGCGAAGGCTTTTGACACTGTTTCAATCTTACTTCTACTTCGCAAGCTTGAATCAATCGGTGTCAGGGGTATACAGTTGAAACTCTCTGAAAGTTATTTTTCAGACTGTTTTTAGCGAGTGCTCGTGAATAAGCAAGTCAGTCAACTACCCATTCATTATGGAGTACCTCAGGGTATTATCCTCGACCCGACTATATTTTTAGTCTATATTAACGATTTATCTTCAATGAATAATCCCCAATGCAGAATTATTTCTTATGCTGATGACACCGCTTGACTGTTTTCTGCACGTACTATGGAAAGAGGCATAATCATCGGTATGCACAATCTGGTTTAGTTGGCTTCGGCGCAATCTTCTAACACTTAATGTCGGAAAAACAACTGTCATGAATTTCTCCATTCACAACTTTCTTTCAAATCAAAAGATCCTCTCCAAATTATCCATCATAGTTTATTCTCACCACAAGACTACTGACTCTCCGTGTTCTTGTCCGTGTTTGACTCCCTCAGAGACAGCAAAATACCTAGGTGTTGTCATAGATAAGAACCTTAATTTTACAGCACAAATAAATCTTACAGCCGGAAGAATTCGCAAATAATTGTATATCTTTAAAAACTTACATTTACATATTCAAAACCTTAACACACTTGCCAACCGGCAAGTGACCAAGATGGTATATAACGCTTTATGTCAGTCGCTAGTGACCTACTGCATTACATCCTGGGGAGGCATAGCCAAAACCACCCTCCTCGAAGTGGAAAGAGCCCAACGCGCAATCCTGAAAGTTGCGGCAGGTTTACCCTTCCGACATCCAACTACTGAACTGTACAAGTACTGGGACGTACTCACTGTCAGACAGTCGTTCGTGCTCTACACAACTTTAAAGCAACACTCCCAGCTACAATTCAACTCTTAGTCAGCTACAAAGGGCCGAAGAAGGAAAGCTATCTGCCCTTACGGAAAATTAAAAAAAGCAAACACTTCTTTTGCTACCTTGGGCCGTACCTCTATAACCAGTTAAATACCACACTTAATATATACCCTCTTCATAAGTATTCATGCAAAGCCGCTGTTGTCAAATATCTCATAACTCTAGACTACACAAACACGGAAGATTTACTTAGACCTATCATATAAAACCTACCTATACCTCTCGTATTCTACACTTAAACGAATTACCAATTACTTTCACACCACTTACTTCACCTTTCTAAAAACCTTCCTTCATAAACTCTAACGATATAATATTACCACCCAAAGATTGCATCGTTTCAACATTACCCCTTATCGCCCCTCACCGCCGCCGCCCATATCTCGTTCTCGCCTACGTCTTACCCTTTCTCACTGACACACACTCTCCCCACAACCTGACTTGACGCAAAAACTAAACAAACCGACTTTCACTCTCCACACAGCTACACTCATTACTCTACTCTACTCATTCATTCACTCAAACATCTTTCTAACTCCCCATTGACTCGTACACTTCCACCCACACACATTCATACATAGACATTTACACACAAAACAACTTTCCTGTGCTTCCCATCCTTTGATATAGTAATTAGTATTTAACATTTCCTTCACAACTTAATCTTTAAGAATAACATTATATATTAAGTTACATATTATAGCACTACTAACATTAATTTAAGTCCTTGAAGAACCAATTTCAAGGACTAGTCTCCAAACGAAGGGAACAAGTAAAAAAAAAAAATAAAAAAAAATTCTTTAAAAACCTGCTACATATTGCGGACCCTGATATGTGAAGATGGTATACCTTGCTTTAGGGCAATCTTTACTTACTTACTGTGTTACCGCATGGAGCGGAGCTTGCAAGACAACTCTAAAAAACAAGAAAGAGCACAAAAACCTCTATTAAAGGTGTGCACATTTAAACCATATCAGTTCCCCACTTATGAACTGTTCCAATACTGTGAGGTGCCAACGGAGCGACTGATCTACATTTTAAACGTCATTCTACAACAACACCAGCTCACTATTTATGATCCTAAATTCTCAAGAAGGAATTGCTTTGTCGCTGACTCTTCCTCCTCGCGAACCAAATTCTCTCATCGTTTCTTTCGTTTCACAGGTCCCTTTTTATACAATAATCTTCACTGAAAACTTAATATTCTATACCTTCCAACCGTTTCTTGAAAGTTTACAGCTATATACTTGAAATACCTTAATTAGACTGACACAGAAAACTTACTCATCCCCCTGTATGATACCAGTCCCTGAACGAGATTTTATTTTATTTCAAGACTAGGAGTCTTTTACTTAATTTACTTAAGTTCTACTTTTAGTTAATTTTATTCACATATTAAGCATGTCACTGATAGTCAAGATTATAAGATTTTAATTAAATATGTAATGTATACGTAACCTTATAGTCAATTTGTGACACTGTTATCAAACAGTTAAGGTAATAAGTTATTATTTGTTCATTTTACTTGTTTCAAAATCTTTGTTTGTTTCAAAAGTGCTCCTAATCTTACAACTGTTACACAATTATTACTGATATCTTAGCGAAATTAAGCTCATCCAGATGTGAGAGTAACGGAGCACTGTCTACAGGCCTTGTCTGTAACAGGCTCCAGTCTCCAGTTCAGGATCAGGATACCTTTAAATGTTGCACGCTTTGTTATTGTTATTCTATTTCTGGAGAAAAATAAAATACTTTACTTTACTTTACTTTACTTTATCTGAGTCTGTTCGCACAGAGTTGATTACTTACTTGAGGAGCTCGGTGGCTCGGCGGGAGTGCGCATTACTAGCTCTTGGATTGGTGACCACAAGTAGCATAAAAATTTCTCGAGCTCCTCCGTGCTTTGGAAGGCACGTATAAGCCGTTGGTCCCGGCTGTTATCATTGTATGACAGTCGTCAAGCTATGTCTTGAAAAATGACACTAGTGTTGGCCACTTACACACACGAAAAGTAAGTAAGTACAGAGTTGATAAATTTAGGATATTTATATCACTTGATAATTACGCCGCAATTTGATGACTTACATCAAATTGCAGCCCGCTAATTATTTAAAAACTTACATAGTTAATTATTTTCAATTTTAAACAATTAATAACTGTATAAAATAGAAAACTCATTCCAGAACGGAATAGCAATATATGGCCGCCGCATCCGCTCATCTATTCGGGCCGCGGTCGACATCAACTGCTTGCCTCGCACCACGCAAACGGCGAAAGCGGGAGACAAGCGACGGCCGCCTTACAATAAGCGATAGTGAAGCAACAGTCGCTAGTCAGAGACAAATTATAATATTTATCAACTCTTGGCGAACACTAGGTATGATAATTTTCAAAAAATTACCATTTTCATGTCCGGTGAAAGAAAACATCGTGAATAAAACAGCACACTGGCACAGATATTACTTACGAAGTTAAGTATACAGTGTGTACGAAGTTAAGTTACCGTACCGTACATAGTAGACCTGTGTCACTCTCAGTTTAGGTATCGAATACATACCTACATTATTACTATGCGCGCGGCGACCACTTCGAAGGGGAAAATTCAGTTACATGAATTGTTGTTCCAGAGTAATAAGAATGAAATTGGCTTGCAATGGATGTCTAGGTATCTAAGCGAAGAGGTGAGAAGTTTTGACGCGAGTTAAATTAAACCACAGCGCTAACCACTAACTAGATATTCCCTTGAATTTTTTTTCCGACTAAGACTTCTGTACGTGAGTACTAGCAAAGAGTATGTAATCACTTCGTAGTACAAAAAATGTTATCGTGTTCGTATCTTTCTATACAATGACACCTACAAAGCTTTGTTCACTATCGATGTAAACACGGGGCGGGTCGTATTTTAAGAGCACTTAGCCCGCTTTTGGAGGAAAACAAAAAATGAAAATGCAATGATCTCGGTCTCTGGCGAAACATGATGAATATGAATATGACGTATAAATATTCATAAATTCATAAATTTACCATTTTTAGCACTTTTTTTTGGGCTTCTTCGTAATTTTATACACCGCAAAAGAGAAGTGAGGAAAGGCATGTAGATAGAATTTGCTTCATGTCTTCAATGTGTTTACGTGACGTTAGACAAGACGGCGTCAGTTACCAGGACTATAAGTAATCTATCAATATGTAATTGAAACATATTACAAAGCTAAATAAGTATATACGATTTAAAAATGAAAAAAAAAAGAAACTATCAACAAGAATCTATCTAACCTGAGACGACATAACTCAATAATTTAACACGGTTTTACTCACGTAGTGTAGTCGGAAAAGGTCAACTAGTTTCAACTATGTTAAAATATTGAGTGAAGAATCTATCTATGGTATATGCGTAATTCAATGTCTTTTTTTATCTTAGCCTTCCAACCGTTCTCCAAGTGAGTATTCATTCCTCTGTGGTGAGTTTAGAACTGGAAAGCGAGGCAATTAATCAAACTACGTTAGCGTATTTAGATAAGTATAAATTTTATATCGTTATCACCTTCTCTATCGTTGCTTATAGAAACACAAGATCCTTTTAAAGTTACTAATACCATTCTAAGGGCACTTACAGTAACCTATCTATTAGGTGGATATGTTACTCGTTTGTATGTGTCAGCTCAAATCCAAATAATGTTGGAATAAAATATGACGAAGGTAATCAGTGTCTCGAACTAAGTACGTACATTTGCGTAATATATTTATTGTGCGAGAAAATCTGCCTAATACGAGCCGCTTAGCGGCCTTAAAGGGACTATACGTAATTTATTTTTGGGATGGTAACCGGCTAACAGCTGCTGGAAATTTCTAGATGCGTGTTTCGTGGTCTCTTAACTGGTAAAGTTGGGAAACTAGAGCATTCGGTGCCTGGGCCGTGATGATGTTAACTAATTGTTTAAGTTTCACCATTTTTCAAATTAAAACATGTGACGAAAAATTTCGCCACGAATGGGATTCGACCAACGATATCGATTAATTTGGATATAATCCATTCCGAGCATTGTAATGCTGTTAAAAACCAATAATTCACTATTTTCCTCGATTTATGCCTTTTTCTACGCGGTTCTGGATGCTAACCACTTTCATTAATTCCTGTCGTTCACTATATCTATCTATTTAAATAAATAGACTTGTAATTGATGTATTTTTAGTAACAAGAATATCATAAAATCGTAACTAATAATACACTACACCCTAGCATATCCATTTAATTGCATATGCAATTTTGTATTTTATAATTAATATGTGTTGATATATAAATTATATATGAAATAGGCGTAGGGATTTGTACGCACAAGCACAAATTAACACTATAATAACAGTGGAGATTTGGAGAATTTTGCAAGCAAGCCAGAAATAATGAAGTCGGGCGGGAAAATAATGAGTGACCGGCTCGAGTTGCAGCCTTAATGGAAATACATCATTTGCCGTCCGCCGGACGGCAAGGCTCTAATGAGCGGAAGAAGCACTCGTCGGATCAATTGTACCATATTAAAATCATTAGGGTATATAACATTTAAAAGTTAGTTTGTGATGAAGAGAAGATAGATTATTAAGTGGCTTATTTGTACAGTAGGCACAGGCAATTTATAGGAAAATACATTGACGGCCGCACAGTGAGGCCACACATATTAAATATTATGAGCACATCATATTAAATATTATGAGCATGAGGATGTATATGAAGTGTACAAATGTTTTAATAAATAGCTTATATTAGCACCATGTGTATTTACTTGTTGATACCTTTATCCAAGTCACATAAGTACTAGTATTACGTATAGAAGTCTTACTCAGAAAATAAATTCAAATAAATATCTACTTATTGTGTTTAGCGTTATGGTTTAATTTAGCTCGCGTCAGAACTCCTCACCTCTTCGTTTGGATACTTACACATCCATTGAAAGCCAATTTCATTTTTTTTTACTCTGAAAAAAACGATTCATGTAACTGAATTTCAATGTAGGTACATTTTCGATACCTACCTAAACGGGGAGTGACTCAGGCCTGTCTAAGACAAACTTGAGACTTAGACGGCTATTTGACAATTCAAATACGCGGGCAATGCCGCGGGTATCAGCTAGTTAACAAATAGGTATGTCATGAAAAATCTCGATATGGTGACACCAAGATTGCGAGAGTTGGTGGGCTCGGGTTACCTAGCGAGTTTTTTGTCATATATTTCCATTTTAGGTGTGTTCCGATCCGAGCGTTGTAATGGCATTATCATTAACAGAGCGTATTTCCAGTTCAATCCTCAGCGGTAAGGTTTCGCAGAGCCCGGGGTCCACTACCTAAACCTTAACCTACACGGTTTGACGAGGTTACTGGTTTTATACAAAGCGACTGCCGTCTGACCGCCGCAACCCAAAGGGTAGACCAGAACCAATCCTTGGCTATCTTTGAGCAGACGCTAGATGGTGTTAGGGACCCTTAGTTTATACATGCCTTCCAAAAGAGGTAATCGTCTTTATTTTCGGATAATCAGGTCATTCAAGCCTGCAATACCCTAACCAGACTGGAAATATTTTTTGACAAAGTATGCTTCTCAGTGGGATTCGAACCCACGACTTCTGGGTTACAAGGCGAACGCCTCGGCCACTGAACTACGGGGCGGTGTTAAATAAAACATATGTTTGTATAATAAACATTTATTTAAGTAAACATTCAAATTAATAGAGCTAAAATGTTTCTTGCATAATATAACATCTAGACTCAATTTATAAAATTCGTGAGCACTTTAAATTCATGTGAATGGCGAACTTACAAAAAAAATAAATTTGTGATCAACATAACCTTTATCAAAGCACATTTTAAGTTGAACGTGGCGGGTCTCACTAAAATATTAAATAATTACTGAACGTTGCTGCTTTCTGTGCACAATCTCTTAATTGGAATTGTCAGCGAAAATAATCTCCTTACTTGGTATTTTATAAAAAATCCAATCTCGCAGTACACATTTTTCTCTTGTGTTATTCAGAACGCACGAAAAGGCTCCAACGTTATTACACAAGTGACACTTGTTGGCAATTTCTGATATTTATCACGTTTAGCAGGCAGTCATTATTTTGTTAATTTAAGATTTAAATTTGGTAAGTGATGTTCCTCTTTGATTTAGGTACCTAGTTCATAAGGATCTAATGCGGGAAGCCTTTTTTCCCAGTGAACAAACTTGCTATTAGTAAAACTTTAAATAACAGGGCAAGTGCGAGTTGAACTCGCGTGGAGAGGGTTCCGTACAATACCAAAAATTTTTCGTAAGTGAACGTATTATATTGAGTTTACCACTTTATTTTCAATTGATAGAATTCTTATATTATGTTTCTTGTATGAACTCTATATTTTGCCTTTTTTTTTTTAATTTTATGTTCAGTAGTTTCGGAGATCAGGGGGGGGGGAAGGTCAATTTTCGTCTTCTTTCAGGAATAAAAAATCAGAACCTTTTATTTTACAATAATAACAAAGATATTTGAGGTCGTCATAAAAAGCCCTTTCATTAGATATATGATAAAATAAGGTTTGCAAAACTTTTTTTTAAATTTCCGAAATTGTCCCTCAAAAACGATTCTTTATTTAAAAAAATATTTATTTACTTTGCACATCTGTGTTTGGGTCATAGGACACCACGATACCAAATTTCACCTGATTTAGTCCAGTAGATTCGGAACAAATTGGCTGTGACAGACGGACGGACAGACAGACGCACGAGTGATCCTTTAACGGTTCCGTTTTATAAATTTTTTGTACGGAACCCTAATAAATTAAATAAAAAAATATTTTTATGTTAAACGGTTTTATTACAATAAAAATAATGTAGGTAATGTACTAAAAGCTAAAAAATAATGCGGTAAGTCCTAGCTACCAGATCGCACCAATCTTCTCATCAATCTGCGGTATTGATCAGACAAATAATAATATCGTTGGGCGCGTGAAACTATTATATATGTTACGGTAAGTGTGATTAACTGAAAATTATTAATAATTATCAACAATTATTAATAATTACCAAAATTGAGGGCAAAAGTAATGAATTATTTACTTTTACCGATTATTATTAATAATTACACCTTACTGTTGGTAAATGTAATAAATTTTCAAAAATAACGTACGCTAGAAGCAGGCGGGGGTTGCCGGAACTCGCGAGGGGCACGGCAGCAACGTGTCATTACGCGTCTCAGTCGGTTCTATTGTTGTTCCGAGTGCACGCGTGCTAGCAGCTATTTTTTGCTTTTATGATTGTTGCAAAAATAAATAATAGTTTTTGTCAGCTTTTAATGTTAATTTTATGATTCTTGCAAAAATGATAATTTCTGTTACTTACTTTTAATGTTAATTTTATAATTGTTACAAAAATAAATAATAATTTTTGTAAGCTTTTAATGTTAATTTCATGATTTTATTACATAAATTGCTAATAAATATTGACTAACACAGATTGTTTCTTGTTTTTTTTTATCACTTTTACCAAACCACATAGTCAATTATTAATAAAAACCAGTAAAAGTGATGAATTTCACATTTACCAAATCATGAGGTAAGTATTAATAAGAACTGGTTATTATTAATAATAACCATAATAATCAAATTTACCGTATCATATATTAACTCTAGATACGCAACGCCCAACGATTTGTCCGATCAATACCCCAGATTAATGAGAAGATAAAATATTTTTTTATTTAATTTATTTTCACGCTTTTAGTTTTGTTTCAGAATGAGCTCTATTCTACTAATCAAGCCCTTTCATTAGACACATATTGATAGTTGTGGAAAATATGTAAACCGCCATTTTGTGGCGGCGGCCATCTTGAATTTTATTTTTTTATAGTGAGCTCTATTCTACCAATAAAGCCCTTTCATTTGATACCCATATAGAGGTTGTTGTGAAGTAATATGTAATCCGCCATTTTGTATCATCGGCCATTTTGGATTTACAGTCATAAAAAATGTTTATTATTGTATTGACATCAAGATTAAGAGTGGGTACCAAATATCAGATCGATCTGGAAAGGGGGTAAAATTCCAATTACTAAATTTGACCCAAACAAATAAATAAACCGGCCAAGCTAAATAAAACCGTTTAATAATTAAAAACAGAACTTATTATTACGTCCTTATGCCTAACTAGGTAGATAGTGCCCAGTCCTGTAAGACTCAAAGGGCAATTAGCGTGAGCGGGCGTGAAGATGGAAAAAGAGCATCATAATAGTGATGGGTTGCTAGCTTTGCTAGGTATGTAGGTCTATAATTATACTTCTTCTTACCATGTCTCTCTTTCTTGGAGTGCTTACCATGTCTCTCTTTTCTCCGCCAAGTTCTTAACATCTTTAAATGTTTTATACTTTTTATACTTAAGTATAATTACATCTCACCAAACACATAAATGTGAAAATGGGAGCTAAGTTCAAAATCCGACAAAAGAATTGAGATCTAAATGGCCGCCAAGTTCTTTACAATATTGAATTTTATTTATAAGAATCTTAACATTTGACCTGGCTAGTTTTTTACTAGCAATTCTGATGTTTAGAAGAATAGGACCTTACAATGTAATAAAAATAATGTATAACGTAAAGATGATAAGTAGATAAGCCAAATATAAGTAGACTTGCTAAAACTTTACTTTTTGCTCAGCAGTATCAGGAAGAAGACGTGTTTGCTCGTATAATTTTGTTAGACACTTTACATAAAAAAATCGATTTTTTAAAAATAGTCAAATTTACGTAATTTACTGTTTTTTTTTTGAGTTTTTTTTCCTTTGTATACGCGAAATAGTCTATCTAGGTGTCAAATATCAACTTTCCAGGTCATATGGAAGTAGGTTACCTATTTTGAATAATAATCATATCTACAAAAATCACTGTATCTACGAAATTTACTGTTTTTTGAATTGTTCCTTTATATACGTGTAATATAGTCTACCTAGATGCCAAATATCAACTTTTCAGGTCATATGGAAGTAGGTTACCTTTTTGATGACGGATAAGTAGTCAATCACATTTTTCGGGTTTTCAACCGTTATTATATCAATAACAGTTTGAGCTACATTATTGAAATTTTGGATTCGAGATGAGCTAGCCGACCTAAAGATATGTGCTTAATTTCATGTATCTAGTTTTATTATGTTTCGAATTGTGAAGGGATCAAAAGTAGCTCGAAATGGTTCGTGTAAATATACACACGTCTGTTGCGTCACCAGTTCCCTTCTTTTTTAACTTGGCTCTGTCACGCTGCCGCGTGTCTAGATATTATACTACCTATCTTGTGGAATTGTGTATCATGTTGATCACGAATTTAATAACCACCATCGCCACGTATTGTCTAGTCTATTCTACAAGCCGAACGAATCCCGAAGGTGATTGATACCTTGAGATTACAAATTATTTCACTGACAAGGCGAATTTAATCTAAAACTTATACTTATACGAAATATACATTTGCTGACAATGGTTGAACATACATTTAGTTTTAAACTGTACAAAATAATCTTAATTTATCACTTATTTAAATTGACATATCAAAGGTTAAAATTTTAAAAAAGTAGGTAACAGTGTTACAACATAATTAATTACTGAAATAAATGTACTCACGTAACATTTTGCTCGATATCAGTATACAGTACGTACTTATTTGTCCGTAGTATTTAGTGATGAAACGGAGTTAATATTATTTTAATTTAACATCGACTGCAATCTGATTGTACCTTTTGTCTGGTACTTTATGAAAACATGGCTGACTTTATATAAGTACTTTTGGATTTGTGGTTAAAGTACAGCTTCGACAAAAGAGAATATTATCAATGATAGTATAATAATTAGAGCAAACTGTTATTCAAATGTTGTAAATGTTGGTTTAAACGATAAAGATTTATCTACTAACTACTTAGCAAAATGCTTTGAAAAGATAAAAGAGCGAAATAAAAATAAATTCAATTTTGACGAAAATGAGAAACACAACTTTTCGCATTATTTTAAATGATACAATTTAAGCGCTGTCTGTTTTATATTTTAAATTGTCTTAAACCTAGCTGAAGCATTTCTTAAATTAATGTACATGAATCAGTAAATAGTCGCACTTATTATCCTAGATATGTTTTATGATAAAGCATTACATGACTTAGTTATGTTTTTTTTACTAATCGTTCGACGCAATGTCAAAGGCCATTTTCTATCTCCATTTGTTGTTATTTATTTTAATACAATCATGTACTTGATTGTATTTAATTTTGAATATATAAAGAGTGGCGCTTCTGCCCTCGTATTGCGGTATTGCTGCAGGGCTTTCCTGTAACATGTGTATCCACGACATGAAGCAAATGAAGTAAACAAGTATAAAGATGGGAATAGATTTTAGGCTTTTTATTGAGGTCATGTTGTAAGAAGGTCTTATATAATTAATTATATCTGTAGCTTAGCCTACTCTCAAACATATTTGAATTAATTAATTCCTCAAAGGTACAGTATAAGTTCGGTGACAGCAATGGTCCTATCAAAGTATACGATATTTATGAGGAGATAGTGGCGTTAACAAACGGCACTGCCGAGCTACTGGCTCGTAAAATTAAGTTCCTTGAAGTGAACGGAGCACTGGGCACCTATAAATTAACATTAGGTTACTACAGTGGTCGCGAGACGTTATTTCTTCTCTTGAACACTTTGTTCTTTTAATGGTAAATAAATAATTATGTTACTAAGGTTAATTAAATATGGTCGAAACTCGTTGGCGTTTTTGTCTACACCAGGTACTTGAATTAAACCGTATTTCGGACATGACATCTACCTATAAGATAATAAAAACGCAAAGAAATGTATATGTACTACCTACCTGCATATATATGTACCTAATTTTCGTATAAGCGAACCCCTGAAGTTAACAAATAATACTCATGTAAAATATTATTAATTCCATGCAATATAGATAAATACAATAATAAATAAACCTATGCGTTGTAATGAAACACACTTTAAAGTTTCTATTATGTTACCCATGTGTTATAAGTACTCGTATAGAAATGAATTAAATGTGTACGCAATATGTACAGTACATATACATAGTTCCGATTTGTTTCATTGTTATTGCGAATATTGTAGCCAATAACATGTGATATCCTGTTTTTACAATGTTTATCAGAAATATACGTTAAGATACTAAATATACACGTAAGGGTGATGTCTACATTAAATTGAATACTACCTACCTAACCTACTTACTAAATAGTAACAAAATACATATTGACGAATTAAATATCTAAATTTACGTAAAATTCCCTACTGTCTCTTACAAAATATCGATTCGTTCGTTCGAAAAACTAAATTTATCTATTATATTAAAGTTGGCACTCGAATCTAGTATCACAGTCGAATCCTTACTAAGTCGTTCACTAAGACGTCAGCACCTTTATCGACGGGATCTCGGGCGCGAGCTCTTATCAGTCGGCCGCTGTGCCGTTGCTTGGCGACTCATTTGTCCTAATTTATATATATAGCTATGTATATAAGTGACCTGAACCCGATCGCACCGGAGTGTTTTACAATTTTTGAGATTCTAAATAGAAGTTTTAACAAGTGATAAATTGCAAAAAATCGCTGTCGTTGAATGTAACTTTCAAATTGACGATATGTAGGTACTTAAAAAAAAAACTAAATCTTTAAGTAGATTTTTAGACAACAGATGTTTTTTTCTTTAATTATAACAAAAGTTTTAGTCAAAAAATAATACTTTATGTAAAATATAATTATCCAAAAGTTAGTTAGTCATACAAATTTAAATGATCTGAATAATATTCAACTAAAGTTAAGCCCAGATTTTATATTTCAAACTTAAATAGACGAATATTCAACGTTACAAAATTTCGAGACGTTAAATTTAGTCTGAAAGACAGCGGCCTTACTTGATAACTGTCACTCTCTAATGTATCTTATTATAATTTGCCTACTTATTGCTGGCAAAAATATTGTTCAGCTCTCGATTTTACGTAAATATATTTTCCTTATAATACACATGCTCAGCCTTTTGCCATTGTATACCAACACACAATTACACCAATAGTTACAGTACCAAATCCACGTCTTCAATTACATTTATTTATTATCTCCTGAAGACGTACATACATCAAACAGTCCATTGTGTTAATCAAAATGATATTTCATAATACGTATTGATCCCTGGTAATATATTTGTATGATTAAAAGCGAATATGATTATAATACGTCATCATCAGTACTTTCACTTTTATCAATATTATACAAATAATTTTGGAATTGGTGAGAATTTTGTTCGAAAAGCTTGCCTAGGGTGTTATTAAATAGACCTTTTGGTTGAACAACTGTCTCTAACTTCGTTTCTATTGAAAGTTTTCTCTTTCTATTTTCGTTAGCAATCACGCTAAGATCTAGAGAGTAGCTGCGTTTGACTATTTTCTGGGACTGAACGCTCTGATACTCATTATCGGTACTAAACACATCCTCCTTAGACCTATCTGTTACGTGTTCTTCGAAAGCATCATTACCGTAACCGTTAACATCATCATTTTCCTTCTCATCGTTTCTCGTCTTTTTAATCTGACTAAATATAAGATGTTCGGTGTCTATGATAGTCACAACAGGAGAACGTTTACGAAACAGCTTGCAAGAAGCTCCGAAAATACCTAATTTATTTTCACCGTCATCTTCATACGTGTCAATTGATCTTTCAGTATCCGATGCTGTCCTATTTTCCTGTATGGTGCATAGTTCTAGATCTCTTTGGAAAGTTTTGTTATCATGAGCGACTATTTCCGACACTTCATCGTTAAAGAAGAGTTTCCTATCTTTGTTGACCTTTTTGGAAGTTGAGGTAGAAACGATGGTTTCGGTAGAGTTGAACCTGGTGGTCGCGTCGTTCATGCGGTGAGCGGGCGAGAGCACCGTGTTGTTGTAGCCGCGGTCCATCTGAGACTGCTTACCCTTTGTGTGTATGCCGAAAATTCGTTTGATTGACTGTCGAAACTGGAACAAAACGTTATTGTTATGATAATACTTCTTTTTGAAAACTATGATTTGTTAATGCGTTACGCAAATAATTCTGGAAAGCAATGGGGGAAAAGTTCGTAAGTAGAAAAAAAGATAAATTAAAAGAAATAATGACATCAGTAAATGGTTAAGTAAACTAATTTAAACACGTTTATTTAGTTAATGATGAGCTACGTACGTTACATCGTTGGTGATAGGTAGGACTATCTTCCACTAAATTGGTGGGCGGTATCTCTCAATTCATTTAGATTAAAAGTAAATAAACAAGAATAATTGGTTTCGCTTTTGGCGTTCATTCGAATGTATGAGTGACTAAACGCCGTTAATTGTCCTCGGAGAATTCCCGCCCACAACAATACTTCTGAAGCTAATAAACATTGTGCCACCTCGGGCGTGAGTAACATCTGATGAAACGTATTTCACAATTTCTTTCAATATTGTTTCAGTAAAGATGTAATGAATGCATAATGCATGCCTAGCGAAGCATACAGTTGAGCCATTTTGGGTTGAAACTTGGGTCCGTTGTGGCCTTCTGCAAATGAATATGTAAAAAGCTAGTTGAGGTTGATATGACCACGGGGTTGGTTATTACTTCACTCTAATAATAAGCATTGCCATTTAAAGTGGCAATGCTACCAGCCTTTTGGGAACTTTTCCGCAGGTGAAGGGATTGCGGGACATTTTTTATTTATAATTGTTTTTAAGTAGGTAATTTATTTTATACCTATGTTATGTAATTGTACATATTTATGTTATCATTTTACCTATCCTATCATTTTACATCCACCTAAATTCCTCTTACAATCCAAATGTTGGCTGTTAGATAATCTTCTTCTCGAGTCGAAAGGCTATGCGTATAATTGAATTAGAATCAATTTGACCAGTTTTTGGCCACGGCGACTCCCCGGTCATTTGCCTCATTAAGGTCCTGCAATGTGCAGGAAGTGGGGCTTTTTGGGCAGGACAATAACTGGGTCATTGATTGGACAGCACCACACTCTCATTTATGGTTTTTGGAGAAACGCCACCTAACTCGGTTCTATCGACTTCTCCCAACGCCAGTCCGGAGTCTGATCAACGACATCCAGACTGCCCAGGGGAGGTCGGCACCCGGTGGAAGTTTCTCAGCGGGAAATGTTAGATAATGCTAGTAGCATTAAGTCCGCCTATTGTGCTTTACAAATTTTGTACAATAAAGGTTAAATAAATAAAAAAAAAATTGGGATGGAAATACGGATAAGTAAAGAATGTAACAAATGATATTCCGTAGTGCACGAGAGAGATACCTCAGTCGGGTTGATGTTCTTCGCAGTGCTGTGTACAAGTTTTGATAATTCAAGTATTCTTTTATGAATACTATGTTTTAATCAGCCTATGTCCATGCAGTGGACTTACTGTGCTGATACAGTGATGATGAAAGATGTGAAAGCTAAAATATATTGAATCCTAATAGGTACAAAGAACTGACTTATATCGTATTTCGGAATCTCATTGGTTGGATTCTACCTACATGCCTATACACGGTTGCTTTTAGAGATAAAACTCATAGAACATTTAAATGCCTTTCCTGTGTGTATTTTTTTTGATTATTGTTATTTTTTTGGTGTGCAATAAGTATTAAATGACATAACACTGCGTTTCAACTCAAAATTCTCCTCTAATTCCTTTTAAAAATCATAAAATTAAGAATAATCATTCAGATTTTAAATCAGCTATTTGATATTAAACATTAAATTATGAGCAACATAGCAAACTCTAATTATCATGTGAATAATTAACTTTATCTTAAATTTGTATTTCAGAGAACACAAACACCAACTTCTACTAGAATTTCATAAATGTTTCTACAAAATTATACTGGTACTTATGTCTATAACACTTAAAAGATACAAAACATACAAGCTAAAAATTTATTATCATTTTTTGTAATGTCTGTTAGTACCACAACAAAGAGAATTAGAAGAAAAAAATAAAAGAAATAACACTAACACATTTTTTGTAATGGCTATTTGTATCACAACAAGGAGTCAAAAGAAGAAGATCACAATTGGCTACTTACTTGGGTGTTCATGCCGACGTATATGAGCGGGTCGTAGCAGATGGAGCTCTTGGCCACCAGCGCAGGGATCACGCCGGCCCCGGGGGAGATCTGACGAGGAAAGACACAGTTCAAAAATATAGCTATCACGTGAAAAGTATAATCATCATTAGCTTTCAAAAGGAAGGTGAAGATAGGGGTGGCGACAGGGTCAGATAAGTATGATTGTTATTAGTACGTCTTTTAGAATATCCAAAAATAATGGACCCATATTTTTCAGTTTACCAAAAAAGTAAAAAATTCACAAAGATACGGATCATCAAAGTCCCGGAGTGGAGACTTGCGAAGTCACCGCTAATTAAAAATCGTACCTACTCGTGAAGTCATGTGAAAACTCAATCCTATCCGTATCCTTGTAATCTATGTATCGCGGAGAAAAAAAAGATGTCTACAATATTTTTTCATCCCATCTACTCAAAAAACGATGTTTTCATCCCATAATATTTGGAGCTTAAGTTACCGGTTATTCTCTCGGGACTAAAACGTGAAAAAGAAAATGTCTAGAGATTAAAACCAATTTGAAAACTGAACACCAGTGTAATCTATGTAAAATCAATAATAATGTTGGCTGTCCAGCAAAAAAAAAAAGAATTTGGTTTTAAATTAAAAAAAATTGGCAAATATGAAGGAGCACGCAAACAAAGTTATGAGTGAACACTTTATCTGAAGTTGGTGGTCTTTGAAAAAATATTTCTTGGTATTTATTGTATGAAAACGACACCAAACAAAGGTTAGTACTAAATTGTTGGTTGAAGTCTGATTAGGTATTGTATGTGCTAATTTTTCTCATAGATGGAGATGAATAGAGTGTGCTACTCGGTTACGGTAATATTTTTATCTCGGGTGGTATACATGAATCCCTCGCTTCACTTAGGATTCCACCGTAGTTATCCCCTTGTAGCACAATCTACAATTTAATAATCTCACCAATGCGTTAACAATATTTTTCAATTCGTCATGCCTATTTATTAAAAAAGAATTTTTTTCCTATAGCCACTAGATGTAAAGTGGTAACCGTAACTTATGTCAACAGTGGTGACCCACAAGTTACCTCCTGAAGAAGTATTTTCAAGCCACTTTTGAAAACCTCATGTTGTAAACATTGAACAAAGGTCAGTACTAGCTGCCCTTCCCAGCCTTGGCTCGGGTACGAATTACCTGTTTAAGACTTTCTGGATAAATCCTCTTCAACTTTTGAAATACCGGGTCAAAACCGAAGGAATAGAGAACGAGATGGTGGGATGAGCTGCGAAATTTAGACGGGGATTGGAAGAGCAAGCGACGGAAGAGGTGATGGAAGCAAAAAGTCAAAAATGATTTATTTACATCACTTGAAAAGCGTAAAGGGGAGGCTTTTAACTAGCAGTGGAACATAGATAAAATAGTACCCAATAAAGTGTTTTATTTGTTCGTTGGGTTTCGGGAATGTTATTTATAGATATTTAAGTCCTCTCAATCGTTGGGGAACTCGTTCATGGCCGTTATTCAGATATAATATAATTTTTACTGTTGTGGGCGGCCACGAACCTCTGCACAATCTATTATGCAAATGTGTAATGTGCCTAAAGGGCAATAAATGTTATTAAGGTTGAACTAGTTGCGAGGTTGAACTCACAGGAGGGCGCGGCTTAAAAGCATGCTGTCTCACCTAACATTCTGTTCGGGTGAAGCAGTGAGTCGAAATGCGTTTGTGGAACACGTACGAAAATCATTATTAAGGTTTAAAGTATCATGCAACGGACTTGCGTTTTGAGAAATACTGAATTATTATTGATTTTTCAAAATTGCTTGAAAACTTCCTTAGCACTCCTGGTTTTGCAGACGTTTGTTACGGTACTTAAAAAGGAAAATAAAGAAAAAGAGAGAAACACGCCAGTTTTCCGTGTGGTTTCCAGAGGAAAACCACAAAAGTAAAACAACGTTAAAACTGCAGTACAGCACCAGATTGTTACTGTGCTACTAAACGGTGCCGTGTGTAGCTGAAGAGTTTGGACAGCGAGGTGCTAGTGGAAACTCATGATGCAGGCATAACTTGGCTCGAAGGCGTATAGCCACAACGACCAGACTGTCAAACCTCCTTTCTTGCCCGTTGTGCCCTACCAGCTGCACTAAGCTACAGAATTAATATAAGTATAAACTTCTACCTAGGAGTTTCCGCAATATTCGTCCCCGTTCCCGTTCCCTCATCTTTCCCCCTTCTCGCCTTGTTGCGTGTGTTGGGGATGAATACACACACAGTGACGTGTGCACTAATGTATAGTTTCGTTACTCCGCTTCATAGAAGCGGAGCAACCGCGTGACCTTAAGGGTTGGATCTCATATGTCAGCACGGAACAGCACTTTTCTATACTGCTATCCTTTTCTGCCGCTCAGAACCGTCATTTGCCAGAGTTAGAGAGAGCGCAGAATGCTATAGCATGCTATTGAACGGCCGGTGCGATAGCGTTCCGTCGCTCTCTCTCGCTCTGGGAAATGACGGTTTTAAGCCACAGAAAAGGATAGTAGCATAGAAAAGTGCTGCTCCGTGCTGACAAATAAGATCCAACCCTTATAAGGCCTCGAACAACGCTGTAGGAGTGGCATCATTCTGAAGTGAAAACATTTAATTGTTTGGGCCAACGATATGAAAAGAAGAAGTGGGTACTCACGATGCCCTCAGAGGCAAACTGTTCCATGAGCGCGAACAAGGAGTAGGGCGTCCAGGCCACCGTGAAGGCGATGATCATCACGAACACCATGGCCGTCGCCTTGGCCTCGGCGCGGCTCACGCGCCCCAGGCGTTGCGAGTTCTGCAAACAATAGATGAAAGTAGTTGATATATCATATTCACGGTGTAGTATCTCCTTCCATATTGTCAACTTTTAGTCGTAGGGTGCCAACCCCACCTCACCCTGACCCGTACAGATAACGACCAAGCAAAGATTTAGAAGCATACAGTCGTTAGAGATGCACGACCGCTAGAGATGACATAGGTAATACTTCTCTCTCTTATCTACCCACATGTACTCCATCCGGGGTTTTGCACTGCAATTTTTTAATACCATCCATTTGATCTGATGACGGGATTTTTAGGTCATGATGGAACTGGACCTCGCTAATGGCATATTCTAGGACAGTATTAATTCTACGCAGAAGAAATTAGGTTATTGGTGATGATGATGATTCTAGGCCGAAATCTACACTGCATCTGCAGGGTATTACGTAAACAGAAACGTTGGTTTACTCCGGGCTATTCGGAACGCTTCAGCATAGCTATCAGAAGACACGGATCGGTCTTCTGAGTTTATTAGTATATTCAGTTACTGGTACTCAAATTAGAGTAATATGGTTAGATGGGGTTACAATCAGTCTGCCCCTTACAGCTTACAATGTGGGGTCAGGCAAGGTGGATTGAGATCTCCAAAATTGTTCAATCTTTATGTAAATCGGCTGGTACGCGAACTGAGCAGCTCTCCCGTCGGTTGTTCTATCGATAGAGTGAAAATGAACAACATTTGGTACGCTGATGATGCGTTCCTGCTCAGTCCGTCAATAGATGTGTTGAGAAAACTGGTGGCCGTCTGTCAGAAGTATGCGGGAGCATATGGTTTAAGATATAACGTGGAGAAAAGCGAGGTCATGGTGTTTAAAGCGCATCATAGGAAGGTAACATAAATGCCGCCTATCCGATTAAATGGAACACCACTTCGTGTAGTAAACCAATTTAAATATCTTGGCCATATGCTTACGGATCGACTCAACGACGACCTTGATATAGACAGGGAGCGCAGAGCGTTGACAGCCCGTTGCAACATGCTTGCTCACAGGTTTGCACGATGCACTAAACAAGTAAAACTCACGTTATTTAGAGCTCATTGTCAATCATTTTCCTCGTGCAGCCGGTGAGGCATACGCGGGGGGCTTACAATGTTCTGCGCGTCCAGTATAATGACGAGCTGAGGATGCTGTTGGAGCTGTTACTTTCATAGTCTGATGCCCTAAGGGATTCTTCTCTGGGGGAGTGCTGCTGATATACAGAGTATTTTTATTTTACAGAAAAGGGCAATTCGTTTTATTTATGATTTAAGATCGAGAGACTTCCTAAGAGATTTTTTAAAGAAAATTGATTTACTCACTGTACCATTCCAGTACATATTTGAAAATATAATGTATGTATTAAATGTATGTAATTATTTAATAAAATAGGTGATATTACATAAATGTTCTAGTTACCCCGTATTATATGCTGAAAACAGTCAGTAAATCTATTAAGGGAAACTGTATAAAGGTCTTGATATGCCAGATAGAAAATTTAAAGCTTATGTAAAGAAAGTACTTTGTGAAAAGGCTTATTACAGAACTGATGATTTATCTTAAAGACAAGAACGTCTGGCTTGAGCTTGGCGCGGGTCCCTCTTAAAGGTTTATATTTGTACACTCACAAATGACATAATTTGAGTACAATCGGTACATGTACTTTATTTACAAATTGACATTAATTTCAAATTTGACATCATTCTTAATTAACAATTATGACATAGCAATGTATTCTCAGTCCACATATCTATAACATAACTTTAATATCAGTATAATTGTAATGTTGACGTTTTTGGAGAATGCGGCTGAACAGTTTGTTACCGCTTCTTCTGTACTTGCGCTTCGGAGGCGGCAGTAAACTTAGTTGTACTAAACTAACTATTAAGAAATCGAAAGAAAAAAGAAATGACAATTATCAAGTGATATAAATATCCAAAGATTAATCGCGGCAGCCAAAAGTTAAAAATGATTTGCCGCGGCGATGTAGTGCGTCGGGTATGTTCGCCGAAGCACGAATGGACGATTTTTATGCAATAATGCGTAAGCGGGGCTGCCTCGGCACTGCAGCGTCTCCGTGGGAGCTAACAGTATCCTTAACACCCTAGCGGCCAAAATTGATGGGCCTTTTGTAAGGCACTGGGCAGATCTGCTCGTGCATAGAGGTGTACACCTTATAAATGAAATATTTTTCTTAAAATTGGGATAAGTACTTTGTTTTTTACTAATATTGTATGGACCATGGTCTGAAATAAAGAATTTATTATTATTATAGCCGGTGCTATGCTGAAGCTCCATCGCTCTCTCACGCTCTATCAAATGACGGTTCTGAGCGATAGAAAACGATAACAGCATGCAAAAGAGCTGTTACTTGTGGCCGAACAGATGTAGCTCAACCCTGATTGGTAAACCGAGTACTTACATAGGGTGTTCAATAAGTCTTGACGTCTGTGCATATACATTTATATTTTTTCAAAATAAACTCCGTCACAGTTTATACATTTTTTCATACGTACAAACCACTCATTAATCCAACTGTCCCACTTTTCTTTAGTAATTATTTCAAGTTCTTCCTCAAACGCTCTTAATATTCCTTGTTTATTAAAAAAAAACCAGTCCACATTCGTTTCTGGACGGATTTGGATTTTCGAACCTGAGTCGGTTGCTCCTCATCTTCGAAGACCCATATTTTGCTTTGGGATTTAGTTGGCACGTCGTAATAATAAATCCATGTTTCGTCACCTGTGATAATTGAAATAACATTTTTTGACTGGCCATTATCTAATCGCTTTAGCATAGATTGCGCCCATTGAACGCGATAGTGTTTTTGGTGCTCATTTAAAATATGGGGTACCCACAGAGTACTAAGTTTTTTTACACTTAAATGGTTGGTCACAATGTTGTGCAAGGAAGATACACGAATATTTAGGAGCTCTTCTAACTGACGATATGTTATTCGATGATTTTCTCTAATAGCTTTTTCCACACGACCTATGTTGTCCGGCACTTGAATTTCTGCAGACCTGCCTGATCGTGGGACATCATCTAGGTCATAATCACCACGTTTGAACTGTAAAAACCATCGTTCCACGGTCCTTACAGAAGGGGCTTCTTGACTAAACACAGAACACATCTTATCAAAACATTCTTGTTTTGTCAAACCACGCTTGAAGTTGTTATAGATAATTACACGATAGTTACGTTTGCTCCACGACGTCATCTCGACAACTTTGAAAATTTGCTTCAACTAATTGATCAATGATGGACAGATAAAATTAACGTGTTCAGCCTTTGTAATCGATTACACTTTATAATAAAAACTGAAATTGTCGGTTCATGCTAAGTGTTTGCAAACACGTCAAGACTTATTGAACAACCTTGGGTAAACCTAGGTACCTTTATTCGCAGATGTACCAAGGATTACTCCTTGGTACATTAAGTTAATCTTAACTTAATGTACCAAGGAGTAATCCTTGGTAAGATCTAGTAACAGCCCACCAAACTTATTAGCCCACGACACGGCCGGCTTGTTAAATGTTTAACAATAGCCGAATGATGCGATGCTGTAGATGTAGTGGCCTTACAACGTAAAGGTCCAAACCTAACGAGACCCGGCCCCAGGGCAATAGATTTCGTGTTAATTACCTGGGAACAATGGCCTCTAACAAAGGGCATATGAAATTCAAAATTAAGACTACTACGAATTATTGTACTATATCTACCTTCTGTAAGTTTACCTAATTCTAGTTACATACATACATATTTCCACGCCTGATACTATGGATGTCCACTTGCTACGATAGTTGCTAACGTTTTTTGCTTCGTCAACACTCATTACTCTTTTCATGCATGCTCTCCGGTTACGGGTACTCCTTTCACCACCTTTCTTCAGAACATGTGGTATTGGTCGCAGAACGTTCGTCAAAGTCGACCCGGTCCGGTTCTCGCATCCACATCCGCACGATAAATATTTTTAGTTAGTCTTCTTTCATCCATCCTTCCAATATGTCCAAACCACCTACTAATACTAGTACATCCGTAGCAAAAGCCAGTTTCCTTTTTTCCTTTCCCCTATCCCACTCGGACAAGCTAGTAAAGTCACTTTTATTCATCTTTCTACATTATTGCTTTTCATATTACTTTTTACACATTCCAACCCCCTATTCTTGTGTCTCCCTCTATTTTTGCACCTGTTTTCCTTCAGATTGTAGTAGATACTTTATTTCTTCTTATTCTCATAACTTGACTGCACCATCTAAGTAGCCGAGTAGACCGAAATTAAGCTTGGCCGATTAGCTGTTTAACACAAAACCGTTCTTCATTGCTCTGTTCAAATATGCTCTTCGACAAGTTAATTTGTCGAGACCACCGTTTTTATTTTAACGGCCGGACAAAGTAAAAGAAATTTTTTTGGGCCAGTCATACACAAATTAAATTAGAATATGGGTACAAGTGAAAAAGCCACCCGAAGCCCCGAAGAAGACGTAAAAACGTAAACACTCTTCTGGCGACTAAGAAATCCTCGGACACTCAGGCAGCATTTTCATTTAATCGCTTATCTATCTCTATATATATAAAAGCGAAAATCACTCACTCACTCACTCACTCACTCACTCATCACGAAATCTCGCAAACTACTCAGCCAATGAAGATGAAATTTGGCAGGAAGGACTAAGAGACGTCCGCTAAGAAAGGATTTCTGGAAATTCTATCTCCAAGGGAGTGAAATAGGGGTTACCAGTTTGTATGAAACTTGGTTATTTTTAAAGTGAGACACGTGAAATAATTAATTTTTTTTTAATAATTAGTAGAAAATAATATTTTATTTATTAGATTTTGAAAATTACATCCCTATAGGGGTGAAATAGGGGTAACAAGTTTGTATGAATCTTCTTCATTTTTAAAGCGAGACACATCACATTTTTGAATTAGTAGTTAGTAAAAAATAAGGAACGGGAACGTTATAAACTTAAAACAAAATTAATAAATAATTAGAAATATTTGGACGAAGTCGCGGGTTGAAGCTAGTTTAATATATTATTATGATCGTAAATACAAAATGTCTCAATCAAAAATGTCTGTCGCTACATACCTATAGTGTGTTTTTTGAACACTTATAATAAAACATTATTAACTGAATTTATAGGACAATTACAAACAAACATGCTCACAAGTTTAAATATAAAAAATCCAAAATGTATATACTCAAGAACATACTTTTGTTTACCTTTTGACGTAAATAAGTGCCTGTGATGGCCAGGAATAAACAAATATTTGATTCTTACTCGTAGATTAAGTATTTTTGCAGACTTCTGTATCAAAGGAGATACGGTGCGTATTGTATTATATTTTCACCCATAAAATGGAAAACACATGACAGCAGTGTGCTCTAAAAATACGTAATAATATAAATATCGTGCCCGATCGATGATAGAAAAAAGATTTTATGTGTGCGAGGCCTAAGTCAAGGAATAAAATGAAATGGGGATCGGATAACACCGAAGCTTCCGCTTTCTTGTCACGCGGGTGTAAGTAATATTAGCCCGTTTCAATTCACTTTACTGGGAGCGATACGACGATGTTTTGTACAGCTTCCCATATCTTTATTTGATTTTATTAGTCTGCTGTCGTGTTGCGAAGGTACTAAAAATAAATAAAATAAAGTTGGGATTGGGTAGCATCGAAGTCTTCGTTTCCTTGTTAAATTTATTCGTTTAACTGATTTATTTATTCTTGGAGTGTGTTTTTTTCATACCTACAAACAAGTTCTTATCTCCTATACCTCCTCTAATATATATATGTCGGAACAGGATGGTCTCCATGATTGATTACTATAGTTTTTAGGTAATTAACACATAATATTCACAAATATCCAGATAACTCATTTAGTGCACTGTTCGTAATAATTCTTTCAATCATTATTCTTGAATTCTTGTATTATGATATTTTAATTTGTAGTTCACAAAAACGGACAGCAATCTCCTGGAGCTCCACACCCGTGACGCATGCCATGCTCCTTACGCGACCGAATTATATCTGCCTTGTATAGTGTGTACCGCCACAGGAATTTGTTAAAACAATACTTGATTGTTTGCGCATTTGTAAACTGCATATCCATGTACAAAGATAAAGCAAACATAAAGATGGCTCATCCCGACATATATAATCTTAAAAGCACCTTGTATCAAATAATAAAAACGTCCACAGATAAATAAATGATTGTCACTTGAGTCAGTAAATCCTCAGACCAAGCTTAGCAAATGGTGGGATGAAGATACACCAATGAAATAAAAAATAGTGATAGCTTGCTAGAACATTAGCCATTAAGCAAAATAAACTAGTTTTCACTCATTTTCTTGAGCTAAGTATCAAATAATCTACAAATTATCAAATAATCTACGCGGCAGGTGATGTAGGTCACCCGCACAGAACAAACACGTAACGTGGGTAAAGTTAAACAAGTGCATATTTGAAAATATAATGTATGCAAGAAAAAATATTGCCGTATTTAATAAAATGGGTGATTTTACGGATAAAAACTTACGTAATATATTATAAATGATTGAATGAGTCAGTAAATCGTTTAAGGGAAACTATATAAAGTTTTATAATAAATTGCCTGAAACAGTCCTTGATATGCCAGATAGAAAATTTAAAGCTTATGTAAAAATAGTAATTTGTCAGAAGGCTTATTACGAAACCGATGATTACCTTATAAAAAACGTCTGGCTAGAGCTTGGCGCGGGTCCCTCTTAAAGGTATGTATTTGTACACTCACAAATGTCATAATTTGAGTACAATCGGTACATGTTTAAGTACTAAATTACAAATTTGTTATTTTTTGACAAAACAATGTATTCTCAGTCGACATATCTACTCGTATCAGTATAATTGTAAGGTTGACGTTTTTGGAGAAAATGCAGCAGTACAGTTTGTTACCGCTTCTTCTGTACTTGCGCTTAGGAAGCGGCACTAAACTTAGTTGTAAGTAAATGATCTGACGTCAACAACTACCTATTATGAAATCGAAAGTGATACAAATTGACAATTATCAAATTATACAAATATCCAAAGCTAAATAAATGATTTTTTACTTTTTTTGTTGAGGCCACTGACGCTGGCACTGTTATTTTTATTTTTAAGAGAGAAGTACGGAAGCACTCCTCCATACTTAAAGAGAACACGTTTTTCCACTCATAAATGTATCTGATCCCAATGATTTTTTTGCACGTTATTAACACAATAAAAGACTAGGTTTATATACTCCTTTTTTGAAGTCGGTTAATGAGAGCGGGCTGTATTAATTAATGTCTAGTGAGAGTGCTTTTATTCCCATAGGTGGTCTGTTTATTTCATTCGGACGAAAGCTTCTTTATTATGGCTGTTTTACAATGTTTTATATGCCCATACCTTGTTGCAAACCTACTTTTCATTAGGATGTAAGTGATTGTATTTATTTTGAGGAGCCCAGTGGCCCGGCGGAAGTGCGCATTACTAGCGCTTTCGCAAGTAAAGCGACACCAGGCGTGGTCCGCACTTGGATGGGTGACCGCAAGTGGCATAAAAGTTTCTCTAGCTCCTCCATGCTTCGGAGGGCACGTATAAGCCGTTGGTCCCGGCTGTCGTCATTGTATGGCAGTCGTCAAGCTATGTCAGACGCCTTTAGGCAGCCTGAAAAATCTGACACCAGTGTTGGCCACTTACACACACGAGAAACTAACAAAATTGTATTTTACAACTTGTGCTTACACTTCTTTAACTATATTCTACCGGTTTAAACCAGTAAACAGTAGGCAGGTTAGAACATTATAATTTATAGCACTTTGTAGGCAGGTACCTAATAATACGGCCTCATTACAGATTGTGGAATTCGCTATTGTATAGTAATAAAAATGTTAAAATAGGTGTAAAAATTAATGGTGATTTGTATTTTATATAACTATACATTAATATATATAATGTAGAATAAGTCCAACAAAAATAATACAAGCACGGAATACAAGCTTCATCATAGTCCTAGTATTTTTTATACAAAGATCTCTGTGTATTTTTTTAAATTATATCTATGCTACACGGAATGGCGATTAAAATGCCAAATTTACACAATGTCCCCTCTATGGGTTATATATGCAATGTCCCAAAAACCAAATTTTTCTTAATTAAATTTTATTAGTGGCCAGTATTTTTTGAAAACCCCAAGGAGGCGCAATATTCACGTTCAACACATGTTTCGTTACCAATACCCTAAAGTAAACTACGATTCTTTCTCACTTGGCGTAGAATCGACTTTGTTCTCTTTTGTAGTTTCAAATACCGCATAAACTGTTTCCTGTTTCTCCGCATTTCATCCACTATTTTTCCTCCCGTATTTATTTTCTGTACGATTCTCAAAGTCGACACACTTTGTACAAAGACATATTCGTACTTACAAACTATCTTTTATTTAAGACACAGCGCTGGACTAAAATATAGAGGACGCATAGTTAATGTACATTTAAATTAATATTAACACTTCAAAGGTAAAAAGTTTTGTTAGGCTGACGAGAAAGCCTCATTTTTTCCCTGGGAAAGTTCACAAACAAACGCAATAATAAAACATATTGCTTTTGTTTGAAGCGGTCTCAAATTAAACGTTGATGTATTAGATCAGATAGCGCACAGCCTTATTGACTTTTAAAGGGACCAGTTACCTATACTATTTGCTAGGAATTTATTATAAAACACTTGCTACACAAATAATGTTATTAAAGATAACACGTGGGAAAGAACGCAGGGAATCGAGCCGTATGCTTTCCGGGCTAGAATAGAGCCATCTTTTCTTTGAAGTGATCATAACTAGAAAAAGACTAATAAAGCAATTGACGTCGACCGCCTAAATAAAGCAAACATCTACCACGACTGCCTTCCCAAGGAATTGTCGTCAGGTGGTGAGGCGGAGGGCCGGACGTAAAGCCACATGTATTAATTTCGTTCCGGTTTTTCCTTCTCTACTTTGCATGATCGGCACAATTGTTGAGTGACCATTGGCGTGTCTTTAGAGAAGAAAAAGTCGAAAAGCGTACATACATCAGGCTTCGAAGCAGCACTGCTTAGGGCTCGAACAGATAAGTTTAAGTTTACTTAATTACTAAGTAGTTGTACTGTTAAATATTTGAACATCTGTAGTTCCCTTGCCGGTCACATCTCTAACAGACAAGGATCTAACAGACAAGCAACAGTATTCCCACCCACCATACCTCCGCCCACCAAACAAAATGACTCAAGCAAGACGACTTGATTCCAAAAATTGGCGACTCGATCGGCACATCGCTAATGCCTAGGACACCTGTCGGCAACTTGAGTCGTGCCACCATTGGCGACAGTCGGCTTCATACGGTGACCGTTGCGCTTCCGTCGCCAACAGCGTCGCAGGCATACTGTTGCTTAGCTCGTCCTGACAAGGTAACTACATATGTTGAAATATTTAACAGTTGCGCGGTCAGCGGGTGCGGTTTGTGGTTTGTATTGTTCATCGTACCAGGCTGTCAGGTCCTGGGTTCGATCCCCGGTCAGGTCAAGCTAGAAAATGATCTTTTTTAGATTAACTTGGGTCTGGGATGTTTATTTACCTATATATGTATTTGCAAATATAGCCTCGTTGAGTATCCCTTATTAGAGAACTTACTTTGGGGCTAACACAATCCTGTGATAACGCACACCGCCGCTGCTCGCCGCTGCTCACTGCGCTCACTTGTGATGATGGGACATACATACCCTCTTGAGAGTCCTGATGATGTTGACGTAGCTGAAGGTGATGACGGCCAGCGGCACAACCTGCCCCATGGCGAACAGGAACATGATGTACGTCAGCGTGTTCATGGACTGCTCGTGCCAGTTCACCGAGCAACTGTAACAGAACAACAGCTTAGCTTTGGTAAGCTGTCTAGGTATAGGAAAGCTAGAAAGAACGATGGTAGACGAGTAATGCTGTAGCCGAGTGGTATTCCAGAATTGAATCATCAAACATATTATGACTGTATTCTTTGGACGTCTGCAAAACCTGAGGTGCTACACGCACGTTGCTAAATCTGAACAAGTCTTAAAGAAAATAAAGGTTTTCGAACTGAGTGGAAAATTCTTCAACACTCTATTTTTTTCCTGCTTTTTAACGCATTCCCGGTTGCACTCTCAGCTGTCCTGCTTTTGTTCTCCGAACATTGGACCGGCCGCTTTTCTGCCGTTGCATTCCCAAGGAGGGTTCCTTGGGAATGCAGGTGAAGCACGAGATGTTTGTGCCGAGCCTTTAGTCTTTATGCTCCAACTATCCATTTTGTGACAACAATACGAATACTGGGTCATAATAATATTATTCTATGTTGTACGTCAGTTAGAATATGAAATATTAATGGACGATTTATTTAAGAGGCATTTCACATTTGGTTGGCTCGCTAGCAATTTTAAAGACTTTTGAAAAATGTGCCTCATTTGTAGAAAAGTGTTTCATTAATTTTCAATATAATTATATGTTAGATATTATAGACATGTTTTTTTATTGTTTATGTGGTGTATCGAGACTTAGGTCATCAAAAATTTAAAATTTGATGATCTAATTTTCGATGTAGTCTGTCTACACAATATACAAACATGTCTAAAATATCCACAATATAATTATATTGAATGTTAATGAAACACATTTTTATAAATGAGACACATTTTTTAATAATCTTTAAAAATGTTTGATTGCGCGAGCGAGACAGCCAACCGAATGTGTTAATAAGAAAAAAATCACAGAGATATCGAGCGTTTAAGACCCGGAGTGGGGGCTCGTGTTGTCACTTTGGAGTAAAAATTGCACCAAGGCGTGTTGTAGCGCGAACTTTAAATGCGCTTCACCATTTTTGTTAGTCAGAGAATAAATAAATGCGCAAATGTCGTGGACCACTCAGTTGGAACGATGTTACTTTCGTAGTATATTATTATACGCAGAAACATTCGTGTCGAACAAAAGTGACTGACAAATCTTACACTTTCGAAGCCTAACCCCCAAGTCCGCCATCCGCCAAGTCTGTACCGTTCTTCGAAACCTCGTTCCAAAAAATTTGTACGATTACTACGGAGGCGTAGCGACCCAATGTGGATCTTAGCCTCCGATACTAGATGGCGCCATTTCTTGCGGTGTTATGTACGATATTTAATAAATCCTATAACCTGATGTTGGCTGCCTCCTGGTTGTAGTTGCCCCAGCCCATCAGCGGCGGCGTGGTGAGAGCCAGCGAGTAGCTCCAGATGAACACGATGGACAGCACGGCGCCCTTGGAGCTCAGGTGCCTCGAGCTCAGCGGGCGGGTCACCATCAGGTAGCGCTCGAAGGAGATCACGGTTAGAGTCGTGATGGACGTGATCCCTGAAAACAAACCTACTATTACTCATTGCAGTAAAGTACTAAATCGTTTTTAACCGACTTGTAAAAAGGGGGAGGTTATCAATTCGTCGCGATCTTTTTTTTATTTATGTTCACCGTTTATTGTAAGACGAAAAATCTTTTTTTTGTTTGTAAGGGCATACTTGGGAGTTGGCTCCTTAATTTATTTATTAAAATCGGTTTTAAAATTTGGGATGAAGTCAGATGCAGATGTTTTCTCTTTTATATTCTTTGCAAAGAAAAGTCAAAAGTCAGTAAGCGGACCCCATATCTCAAAACAACACCTATATGACCGGGGTAACGCTTAGATAACTCAAAGTCAAAAAGTCAATTTTTTCATTCAATGAAGAATAAATTTATCTCTTATTGAAGGTCATTTTTTAAAATATCATTTTTGTGCAAAAGCTAAAAACTACTAGCGTTTCGGAACGATCACTGCTGGGAAGATTACGCCGAAAGAAACCCAGTTCAGTATTGGTCCCTACCCAGCCTGATGGGCTATGTTTCAATTAGAATACAGATTTACACTTAAGCTCAGTACACATTATATTATACATCTAAATAATACAATTAAAATTTGCAGTCAACTATTTCCAAGAATTTTGATTAGATAAATAGTCATTTACACGACAATAATCATTTTTTAATAAATGATTTTTAACGGCAGTCCTAAACTTAGATAATGGTAACGCTACTACATTATCTGGAATCTTATTATAGAGACGCAACTGGGTTAATAAACACAAATATAAATACCTACATGAATCGAAACCTTTGAAGTAAGTACCTGTATAGAATCGTAGTTTATGACTATACTAATGAATTAGTCATCATCATCCGAGCGTATTCCCGGTTGCATCCTCAGCAGCAACGCTTCAGAGCCCGGGGTCTGCTACCTAACCAAGAAGATTTGACGAGGTTACTGGTTTTTACACAGAGCGACTGCCGTCTGACCTCCGCAACCCAAAGGGTAAACCAGGAACCAATCCTTGGGTAGTTTGATGATCAAACGCTAGGTGGCGTTCAGAACCCACAGTTTTACGTGCCTTCCGAAACACGAAATCATCTTTCTTTTCGGATAATCAGGTGATTCAAGCCTGCAATATCCTATCCAGACTGGAAACAACTTTTCACAAAGTATGCTTCCCAGTGGGAATCGAACCCATGACCTCCGGGTCACAAGGATAACTCCTTGACCACTGGACTACGGAGGCAGTCATACTAATAGTCATACTAATGAATTAGTGACTAAAGTTTATTTCTAGTGCCAACATAGAAATGTAGTTCACCATTAGGGCACTTTAATGAATAACTAACTAAAGTTTCAGTAGATGTATGTGTTCGTTTTTGTTCATATATATACGATCTAATAATATCAACCAACACCCACGCGTTTTGATAAAAATACATTTTTTCGTTTAATAAGAGATAGATTCTGGTTTTGGCGGATTCTAAATATCAGCCTTATTATTGAGAATCGCCAAAACCATATGACTATACAGTCAACCAATATTTGTGTTTGTTCTTTAAAAGACATGTATTGTGCTCCCAAATTCCTAGATTATACCATTTTATTCAGATCACAAAACGATACATCTACTTTATTGAACATTACCAACGAGTTCAGTTTTATTATGATAGAAAGGCGATTGATAAGCGATACAAAGGATAGAATATGCCAGTCTGAAGAAGATACGTTTCCAACCTACTCGGGTTGAATAATAAATTGGGACGTGGTCTTATTATAAAAACTCCGGGTTTAACCTAAGAGGTTAAACAATATACTCACACCCCATCATGTCTTTCCAAACACTTAATGTGATAGAAACTCTTAGTGATGTGTAACCTCTCGTAATTCTCGTATGCGTAAGTACAGTCAAGTTTAAAAGTCCATTCAATGTAAAAAAATTATATCGCTATTTTTGGTTAACACATAATTTACTCATACATATAATTTGTGTTATATATTTCTTGGCTTCCACATAATTAACGCACACATATGTATGAGTTAACTATGTGAAAGCCAAGAAAAAGCGATATTTTTTTTACTATAAATGTTTTTTTGAACTTGACCTTACATCTTTTACTCATTACGCGAAAATGCATTCTTTTTAACCCCTTTCACCGCGAAACTTTATATCAGTTGCCGTGCCCCCCGCGCGAGGGGTATGAAATCTAAAATAAATACCTACAACCAAAAAGGGATGTGGATACTTAAGTTATGTGCAATACAAGCATTTCTTTTATGTCGGAAATATCCGACGCTCGCGGAATGGGCACGACAATGTTTGTCGGATAAATCCGACGTTCGCGGTGAATGGGTTTAACTACTGCGTCTGGTACGGCATCTCGAGACATTGATCTTAAATTTTTAAATGTTGAAACTTTCACTTTCACTGTTACTTTTTTTTCTATGTTCATAAATTCACATCCGAGGCAGGTTTTAACATAAACACAATGATAATTTATTTGTTTCAGATTAGTAACGGAAAAAATATTTCAGAAATCATTCCTGTGAGCGATTTTCAAGCCAGCGACGGAAAAATTATTCACATTGTTTTTAAATCGCTTTCTTAGGAATTTATTTTGTGGATTCTCATTTATTTTGGCACCATTTGTGGAATGATAAGCTTTATGGAGGCGTTAAAGCTATTATTGTCGTAAGCTTTATCGTTGAATTCTGTTATAACCTTATTTTAAAAGCGCGAAGGAGCAATGTAAGTTTTTAAAACACAGGTTCAAAGAAGAAATGAAAGTTATAACATATATATATTATAATAAAATTATAATATCATTAAAACTTATGTGAGATAAATTCATTATGAATATTTAATACAGTTTACTACAAGACACAGATTCTCGCCCATTCCCTTGATCGGCTTTTACGATCTTCTTTTTCTTTTCTCCTAGACCAGCATGGAAAATACAAGAATTATTTGAAGAAATAAGAACAAAATATTCGTCTACCTGTTTAAAAGGTATTATGTTGTATGTTTTGTCCGCTACTTACCAGTTCTATATGCAAAATAATGATTGCGGAAACGACGGGAAAAAAACCTTTTTCTTCATCGTTAAAATTGGCTGCCACGGCGGATGAGGAACAACGTGTTTGGAGATGAATATCCGATGAAAATAAAATTTATATCCCTCAATAGGCTATAAGTCCTTGCCTTTGTGGATTAAATTATATTAAAAATGGAAGCCGCTTACAGGCATCATCTCTTGGCTCCCTTTGCGTTACAGAAAATGGGATTTTGCTGAAGAAAATGTGTTTGTACATGGTGCAGTGCTTACCTTGTAAAAAATACGAGTACCCACAAAAACTAAAACTAGGTTACAGATTTAATTCTTTTTACGTTGCCTCTCCTCATCATAATACACACAGTCAAAGGTCTATTCCTCAAAATATTCTTGAAACAGTCTCACCTAATTTAGACTTCAGAACTTTGCTATGAATAGGTACTTTGATTTACGAAGTTATTTTTAGTTATTGAGAATTTATTTCTCGCCGACCTCATTTCCCGAGATACAGCCATCCAGACATAACCGGATGGGAGGAAATATCCACTTTAGGTCCGGATATAGACGATAGACCGAGGTCTGCTGGCTTAGGACTTGTATAATGTATGTTCAAGGAGAAAACTTAACTACCAGTAGGTTTTTGGCAAGCTTCATTATATAATAAACTTTTTGGCAACATTTACGTTTTGTGTAATATAGATTTAAAACCATGAAATTGTTAATCAAATTCCAGATACAAAGCTATTCGTTTCTACACGGGACTTGTGTACGTGAAGCCAAAGGTGGCAAATACCTCGTTTTTCAAGATACACCTATTTACAAATAGATTGGTGGAAATATTCCTTATTCTGTAAGAAAAAAACAATGTTACTTTTCATAATAACAAGTTAACTGCTGTTTTTTAGGGATGGAATAATTTTTTCATATTTAAGTACCTACATAAGGTAAAGTTCAGATCCCATTGTATATATATTTGTTACCACCAAGTTGACGTATATCCTGTAAATCCATTTGTAAGACTCTTTACGCCTGAAGCTTTATATCTTTACAAGGACGAAGAATTTCCTGTAAGGTACGACTATAATGAAGTCACTGATATCTGATACATCTCAAAGCAATTCTTGATTTTTAACCCCCTAAAAAAAGGGGTGCTAAAGTTTGAATTGAAATGTGTGTCTGTAGCATCGTAGGTGATTAATGCCCAAAAAGCCCCACTTCCTGCACATTGCAGGACCTTAATTAGGCAAATGATAGGGGAGTCGCCGTGGCCAAACACTGGTCAAATTATTATAGCTTTACCACTCGAGAAGAAGAAGGTGATTAATGCGGTTTTATGTTTGAAAGTTGACTTAAGGGTACGCTAGTTAGGTGTTTCGCCTTACAAATTCTGTAGGGTGATGACTCCGTTGTTCGGTATCGTCTGTTTAAAGTTTTTAATTCTATCGATTTGTCTTGTCGTTATCTAAGTTATGAGTCTCGAAACATTCCGTTTCAATACGTAATTTTAACGCAACTTTGGGCACAATTAAATACCGGAAGAAGTATAAAATCTCTAAAACAAAATTCGTACAAGCATAGTTCGGTTATTAAAAAATTTAAATAACTTTACGTTTAATTAAAACATTCAGCTGTTTTATCACAAGAACACTTCTCCCAAACGCATACTCGTGAATTTTTAGACGTGTAACGTAACGTTTTTGTGCGATAAGTCGGATACGACACACTAGACTGTAGTTCCGATGTGCGTATAAATCGGAGTAAATAGTTCCGCACTGTTCATAACCGAGTCTATCCCTTTCTCAGCGAAATAGCACGCAAATTAGCCACGTGCGCCGACGAGTTCGAGTTCCGAACTAGCTCATCCTTAATCGAGACGGTTCTTGGATATGTTTGATGAAAATCGGCTCACCGGTTTTTATGTTATGGCGGGTAGAAGTAGGGGTAAGCAACCCAAAGTATGCAAATATGTTGAGTGGGGTAACAAATGAAAGGGTTAAATTTGAATGAGAATCGGTTGAGCCGTTTAATAGTTATGGGTGGTGAATACTTAAATGTCGGGGGAGTTTTGAATATGCTTGTTAAACGAACTTGTTCTAATCCTTATTACAAACAATTAGTTGGAAACGAGGCCCCTGATGCCCAAAGTGGTTCGTATTATTAATATTTGTATAAATATTTATTGAGATTAATATAGCTTAACTTTCATGATAAACACTCAAAGGATTATAATATTTAATCTGTATTTGAATTTCCAGCAAGGCGGGCCAGGCCGATAGTTTTGTAATAAGTATCACTGATTAGGGAGAGATTTATATTATGAATTTATCAGCTTTATCTTTCGTTTTTATTGTAAAAAGTATTTATGGCAGACTGTGTATTTTTTACTTAAGACGAAGTGGTAGCTAAAGTGGCGCCCTCATTTGAAATAAATTGTTTAAAACTAAATATGGTGATATTTAAAAATTTGATTTGTATAAATGTCTAGAAAGACCTTTGAACTATTTTATGAATAACCTTTGAAAGTAATATTGGTAGTCCGTCTTGTTTTAAAACTGTTTACCGCCAAAAGTGGCCACTTTTGGCGAAAAACAGTTTTAAAACTAGACGGACTATTAGTAATAATTTCAAAGGTTATTCATAAAATAGTTTAAAGGTCTTTCTAGACATTTATACTAATCAAATTTTCAATTATCACTGTATTTAGTTTTAAACATTTTATTTCAAATGAGGGCGCCACTTTAGCTACCGCTCTGTCTTAATACATGAGTTACTGGATACATGAGTTTTTCGCGGTCCATTACTACCCCCGTTTGAAATAAATCATTTGAAAAAAAAAACGGAGATATCATTTAAAATTTTGTTTCGACCAAGCCCTACCTAGATAACCCGTCAAACTGTTTAATGAACTACTGTTTACAGTTTAATGTAAGAACGTGAAGATTTTCTACGGCCACTTTTGGCTAAGGTGCGTAGAAAAGCTGCACTTGAAACTGTAAACAGTAGTTTATAAAATAGTTTAAAGCATTGTCGAGTGATTAAATGATATTTCTGTTTTCTTTCAAATGATTTATTTCAAATGGGGCACTGGCAATAAAAAATAAACCACTGGGTCCCGAAAAATTCATACATCCCCTTAAAGAGTACTTTTCTCAAATATAGCTTGGAGGTTTATGATCAAACTGTATTTGATTTCCCGCTATCCGTGTATCCTAAACGGAGGTGTTGGGTTACAGCAGAACGAAATGCAGTCATTCGACACGTCGTTAGCAGCGACCGGGAGCAATCTGTCGTTGCTACAGGACTCACACGGCATTGGGTCCAACACGCTAATTGTTTCAGGGATTAGGTTAATCTGTTAACTGACTTTGTGCATATTCGCTGCCGAATGTTCAGTCCTCTTTTAAATAGCCTTCCTCTCATTGCAGCGCCCGTCAGGGCCCCTTTAATTGATCCTATTTTTATAATCAAAGACCTTATGTACATTAAGGAAGCAATAAATGATTGAGTATTAAATAGATATAACCTCTCAGCCAGCTAATGATTCCACAAAGTCAGTTAAATCGTATGATGCATATGACAATCATTGTCCATCATCTCTTATATCTCATGTCACTTTCGTAGGATATGAGACTACTTAATGCAATCCTAGGTTTGTAAGCTGTGATCTGCCGTGCCCGGTAATTTTGGAAACTTTGGGAAATATTCCCGGGTATATTCCTAAAAATGGAAATTGAATATTTACTAATTGTATTTACTAATTGGAAATATTGAGAACATTCCCGCAAGTTTGGAATATTTCCTGCACATCACTATTTGTAACTGTGTAATTATAAGGCGGGGCTTGTCCACAATCACCACGCGCGCTGCAGGCTGGCGCATGGCGGGGTGGTGACTGCAGTAGAGGGAGAAAAGTTGCACAAAGAAGGTGCTGGTGCTCTGTTACTTGCTAATTACCAAGATTATTACTGCGTTTATGTCTATGGTTACCTATATCTCCTTTAAAGAAGGAGGTTAAAAGGTATTAAACACTGCTGCCATCACAAGGCGTGTCTGCTCGACAATAACTCAAGAACCTTCGACTGTTTGTTTTTTAAATTTTGTAATAATATGAGTCAAGTTCGTCAGGGGTTACCGAGATGTTACTAGAGAAGTCACGAGTTTGAAGATCGCAGTACAATTTTTCCCGGAAAAATATTCCATTATCATCAGACAATTTTACCAACATTACTTCTAAATAAATATACATTTATTAGCCATCCAATACAGTGTCGCTATGGAAGAGGTATCATATTATCCAAAGACATTGTTTTTCTTATAACGAGCACTTTCCAAGAGTAATATTTTTCCTGGATTCGCTGGCTTTAGCGCAAATCCCTGCGAATCACGTGGCACGGATCATACGGAAAGACTCTGCGGGACAGAATGGAAGCGATGGGAAGAACCGCAGTGAACTATGCAAAGTGTTGTTGTTCCCATAAATAAAATAAAAAAAAGTGAACTTACGAGTTAACCCAAACAGTGACAGACTTAACATGATTTAATGAAAAAAAAGAAATAAACTAAAAAAAATATGGGTAACATTGCACCCTACCTAACTTAACCCTTTTTTGCAGAATATTTTTTTGTAGGTAGGTTTTATTTTTTAGTTTATTTTAACTCTTCAAGCACCGATTGGCCCGATCGGGTCAAAAGAACAATTGAATTCAATTGTGTCTGCGATTTATGTGCTTGTTATAATTGTAGCTTTCGTACATAATTTTCTACTAGCTTTGCTCGGTTACCTTTTTATAATATAATTATAATATAAATTTAAACATCAATGAATCAAATAATACTATAATAATATGCAAATTACTATAATAATATAAAAAAAATGTATAATGAAACGAGGATCATTCAATATATTCATTAACTTAGTAATAGTTTTTGTTCAACAAGTACGCTGTCAGTTTCACTTTAAACAGCTTAAAACTTTTTACACTTTTAATCTCGTCCGGTAATTTGATAAAAGCTTTGAAAACTTTATAGTGTACACTTTGCTCAATTATTTTTAAATGTGGCATTATGTCGTGATTGAGTCTCCTTGTCCTTGTCATTAACCAAAGTAGAAAATAATTGGCCAAGTGCGTGTCGGGCCACGCGCAGTATAAGGGTTCCGTAGTTACGAATGCCCACTTTAGGTTCATGCCACTAAAAACGTCCAAAAATTAATTTTCTATTGAATTTGTGTGAAATTTTCATTTTGCGAGTACATTTAATAAATTGATAGCATATAACTTTTTAATTTGTAAACCCTACTTAGCTCTGATAGTTTTCCTTTCAATGGCGTTATATATACTAAAGCTGTAAATTTTTTGTTTAACGAATATTTCAGAAACGGATCCGTAAATCGAAAAACGGTGTTCACAACCTCATTTTTGAAAGGCGTTTTTTTAAAGATACTCAATATGACTGGTTAGACGAGAAAAAAATTACTTTTTCACATTACTTGCATGGGAGCAACTCTAAAAAAAAATGTTTTCTATATATTATTTTACCACTTTTTCCGTCTAATTAATATACATATCCATGCCAAATCACAGCTTTCTAATACTTATAGTCTCTGAGTAAAACCGCGGACGGACAGACAGACATGGCGAAACTATAAGGGTCCCTTGTTCACTCCGGTACCCTAAAAAAACATTTGAACTGAACAAAATATAAGAAAATACAAGGCTTCAAGTAGAAAACATGAAGATTGTGTAAACAAATAGAAAGGCCTAGAGAATACCAAAGAAAATGGAGGAATCTGTCAATGTCAAGAGCACTCAGGGCATGATGCCGCGTGCGTCAGCGACGGGCGAGGCGAGCAAGGTCGGGGCGTTAGTGCAGCCCCGGGGAGCGGGTATTGACGAGATAGTGGCGTTAGTACACGTGAGCGACAGCGGGTCTAGTGGAGACGGTGGAAAATGTACATAGAGGTGACTCATTCTGTCAAACTGAACACTTTGCGTTCGCTTTGACCTATAGACCTTGTTGAGTATGTATACCTTGTCGATGGTTTGTGGTCAATGGATGTAATGTGACTCATGCCAATGTTCGCTGATCGTTATAAATCTATTAGAAAGTAACATGGTATATTTAAATTTAGACCTAGAATTTTTTAGCTGCGTTTAAAGACCAATTTAGTCGAGTGCGACAGATAATACGATAAATGTTTCCCTCAATCTGCTTCCTTCCATGCTGTTCTGGGAGACAAGATAAAACGTAGAATGTACCAGCTGCTTCTCTTCCTGCGCAGATCGTAAAAGCCGATCGAGAGAATGGGCGAGATTTGAATCATGTTAATAGGCGATGCGGCTAGCACCCCATCACTATTTTAATTCCTTTTTCTATCTTAACGCCCGCCATCACGCTAAGCGTGGGCTTTGGGTCTTACGGCCCTGGGCTCTGTCTACCCTGTTAGGGATAAAGACGTGATAATGTACCTGTATCTGTATCACCCTCAAAAGAGCAAAAGAGATGGCGATCAATACGTCAATGTGACAAGTTTTCATAAAAAACGTATAATTTCCATTCGGCCTGGTTGGATTATCATCACGCGAAAATTTAATTTTTCAATTTATAAACTGTGTTAATTTGTAAGTTATCTTATCTTGGTAAGATGATATCGTACTGCTTTACTGATAGTTCGTGTAGTAGGTACAAGTACAACCCTGGTTTTACAATACGCTATGGCTATCTTGTACCTTCACATCCATGAAGCGACCGCATGCTGAGTTCAATTTTTCACACATTGTTGGAACGAAGTTCCTTAGGCTTGGAGGAGATAGGGATTTTGCTGCGCGACCGAAAAAAATGTGATAGTAAAACCGTAAGGATGACCTCGTTAAATAAAACCGTTAAATGAGACGTGCGCAGGCGCGACAGTCGTATACACATTGTGTCGATTCTACATTAGCGGAAGGAACTTCGCTCCTACCTGGTGTCCCACGACACCACATTCTTTTTATGTACTTCTTGACTGGCTCTTTTATCATCATACTTATTTTACATACATATACTAAATTAATGCATACGGGAGTTAACGCGAAACATATCAAACATACTGAACGTGTAAACCAGTGTTGAGTATTTTTTTTGAAATTTGAAATTTTCATTCATTCATTATGAAATTTGAAAATTCATCATCATATCAGCCCCAGGAAGTCCACTGCTGGCCTGGCTTCCCCCGAGGATTTCCAAAACGACCCCCGAGGATTTCCGAAAGGCCTGCATCCAGCGCTTTCCTGCAACCTTGCTCAGGTCATCTGATCAGCAGGTGGGTGCCCTACGATTCGCTTGCCGGTACATGGTCACCATTCGAGAACCTTCCTGCCCCATTGGCCATCGGTTCTTCGCACTATGTGCCCCGTCCACTGCCACTCCAATGAGCTAATCCGCTTGGCAATGTCAGTGTCGTTCGTTCTCCTACGAATTTCCTCCTTCCTGATTCGATCGCGTAGAGAAACACCGAGCACAGTCCTCTCCATAGCCCATTGAGCGACTTTGAGCTTTCTCATGAAACCCATAGTTTTAGAAATTATTCTAAGTTAAAACAAAAGTAAGGATGTTTTAGGGAAAACAGTCAGGGCACGTGTATCCCTGAGTCTGATACTAAATATGTACAATATTTCTTCGTAAACGACGCTCTACGCTAAGTAGGTCTCATTTGCGAAGCCCTGTATTTGTCATATTGAGTAATAGACATTTTTTCGACGATTGTGCTCCGAGATTGTATTCCTATTACGTGTTTAGGAAGACAAGAACACACGAAATCGCCTAAGATAATGTCGCTGAAGGTTTTGCCGACATTAATAATAAATATCCTGAAAAACGACTGCTCTCGGAAGAAGCACAAACAGCTAAGGACCAGGGATGCGCGCGTGAGCGTAAGAGAGAGAGTTCTCATGCCGTTATACTTATTAAAAATCGAAAGAATAGACTGACTTCGTAAGAAAAACATATCCTATCTCCTTTTAAAATTAAAATTTACCTAATTAAATATAAGTAAAAAATCTGATTCAAATAAGTTTATACGGACAAATCACACTGATTGAGCTAGCCCCAAAGTAGGTTTTAAACTTTTGTTATGGGATACTAACTCAATGATACTATATTTTATGGCAAATACATACAATATGTAACAAAAACCCTGTCCGATCCTCATAGGAGCAACTCAGACCGTCAATATGAACAACTTTTCCTATGGGACCAATGTTGGAAACGCAGAGAAAAAACAGTCTTTTTTTTTACAAATCGGTGCGACCCGCCGAACACTTTTGTATGAAAATGTTGATTTTTTTTGAGTTTCAAGGATTGATCGGACAGGGTTTTTGTTACATATTGTATAAAGATAGACACCCAACTTACTCGTATAGACACCGTATTTCTCGTTGGAATTTATTTAATACCAATTTGTGCAAAATATTTAGATATTGTGAGATATTTTTATATTTTGTTCTGGGACGGGGCGAACAAGATTTCTTCAAATTCTGCTCAAATAATGGTAAGAATAAAATGGCTCGGAATTGTTCGGATAAAGTTTCCATAACCCCGTGGGATTATGTCCTACGGGATTCTTCTCTAGGGGAGTGCTGCTGATATACAGACTATTTTATTTTACAGAAAAGGGCAATTCGTTTTATTTATGATTTAGGAGATTTTTTAAAGAAAATTGATATCCCAGTACATATTTGAAAATATAATGTATGTAAGGAAAAATATTGCCTTATTTAATAAAATAGGTGATATTACGGGTAGAAACTTACGTAACATAAATGTTCTAGTTACCCCGTATTATAGGCTGAAAACAGTCAGTAAATCGTTTAAGGGAAACTGTATAAAGTTTTATAATAATGCCATAATCGGTCCTTGATATGCCAGATCGAAAATTTAAAGCTTATGTAAAGAAAGTACTTTGTAAGAAGGCTTATTACGGAACCGATGATTATCTTAAAGACAAGAACGTCTGGCTTGAGCTTGGCGCGGGTCCCTCTTAAAGGTTTATATTTGTACACTCACAAATGACATAATTTAAGTACAATCGGTACATGTACTTTATTTACAAATTGACATTAATTTCAAATTTGACGTCATTCTTAATTAATAATTATGACATAGCAATGTATTCTCAGTCCACACATCTAACTTTAATATCAGTATAATTGTAAGGTTGACGTTTTTGGAGAAAATGCTGCAGTACAGTTTGTTACCGCTTCTTCTGTAGCGCTTTGAAGGCGGAAGTAAACTTAATTGTAAGTAAATGATCTGACGTCAACAACTAACTGTTAAGAAATCGAAAAAAAAACAAATGACAAAGATAAATAAATGATTTTTGACTTTGACTTTTTGTCACAGATTATTCATAAGTGACATTGTTGTTGTAATTGCTTCGAGGATCAGCCAACAATGTTTTTATTTCAGAAATGTACCTTTTAGTAGCGTTGGGAGAAAATTCCACCTAGTATACTCTAATATATATTTTATAGGTTCAAACGTAAGTAGATTTACAGGTGTAAAGTAGCAAGTCAACGAAATTATCTTTATTCATATATTTGTTATCAGGCTGTGTCATCTGTTTTATCGTAGAAATTTGTGGTTTTGATACCTAAATAATTTGGTTAAAGTATCTGTAACACAAAAACATCAAAATGACTAGTAGGAAACGCTGAGAAAAAAAATTACAGCCCTTAAACTTAATCATCGTGTATTTTTCTAGAATAAATTAAAATGTTGAGAATACCTAAAACTATCAACTTTTGGTTAAGCTATCGATGAAGAGGGTGAAAACCAATTGCTTTGACCACATCTGACAACCCGCAACGGATGTAGGTCGACTTTCCTTAGTAATCCTGTCAGAAACCGCCAAAGGAACTCGCCGGTAATCGGCTTCTTAGAAGGCCACGACTGGTAGGTACCTATATTATTAGACTAGCGGCCAATCAGATTACAATCTCACCAGAAGCATGTAGCCCTGATGATGTGCATAGGAGACCATCATGAGATATTTTAAGGGTCGGTTGTTGATCGCAGGAGGTGGTATAAGATAGATGCGTAGAGGACGGCTCCTCAGCCCTCCCCCCGCTTCTAAAAAAGCTTGTTTAATACAACTAAGTATCTAATTTATGTGTTAAATCCCATCTATGTTATTTTTAGTACTTTCAGACTCAGTCATCCCACACACTTACAAATGATGTCTGTTTAGGCCCGTGATTTGAGCTCCATAACTCTTATTACCGTACTTCCGATGGTTCGGGTAAAAGGGGATCAAAAAGGAATATTTAATTTCCGTTGTAGGCGACGCGACGTGCAAAGGAAGAATTTTTTTTATTTGTAGGTAACAAAGATAGAGTATACAAGAAGGTAATAAGTATGCTGGCCACAAAGAATTTTGTCTTTTTCCTTTTTTGAAGTAAGCGTCAGATTTAAAATATTATATTCAGTGTTCTGTTTTACAATGATCTTGTGTCTTGTGTGTACATATTTTTCTACATTCGTGTCAGAGACAAGTAAATAAACTGCAGTGTACATATTTTTTCGTATTTTAATTATATGTCATTTGTAGATAATTTACATATATTTTAGAGGGACACACTAAAAGATACCTATGTGTAAGTCTCAGATAATGGGCAAGACACACATACCTATCCTTGGATTTATTGTTTAAATTGATGATAATATTAATTTGGGTGTCTTTTTATCGCAAACGAATAGCTAGAAAACACTAGTGGCAGAATTGAATTTGAAAGAGGACAAAGTGACTACCATCTATATATATAAAAGAAGAAACTGAATGACTGACTGACTGACTGACATATCAATGCACAGCCCAAACCGCTGGGTCTAAAGACTCGAAATTTGGCACATAGGTTCCTTATGAGGTCTAAGGGTGCAATAAAAAAGGATTTTTCAAAATTCACAAGTTTTCTGTGAAACAGGGGTCCAAAGTTTGTATGGACAAACCGAATTAGTTTGACTATTTTATTTGAAATTTCGCAAGTGTACTCCCGGCGGTAAATAAGTAAAAACGAATTTCAGGATTTTCCAAAATTCATCCCCTAACGGGATGTAACGGGGGTCCAAAGGTTTTACAGAGAAACAAGATTAGTTTGACCATTTTATTCGAAACTTCGCAAAAGTAATTCCGGCTCTAAATAAGTAATACACATTTTGGGATTTTTCAAAATTCATCCCCTAAGGGGAAGGGGCTGAAACGGGGGTACAAAGTTTGGATGGAGAAAAAAGATTAGTTTGACCATTTTTTTCTTCGAAATTCGAAACTTCGCAAGAGTACTCCCGGCGGTAAATATGTATTTTAGAATTTATCAAAATTCATCCCCTAATGGGAGAAACGGTCCAAAGATTGTATAGACCAAAAAGATTAGTTTGACCATTTTGAAGTGTTCCGTCTAGCAAATGACGGGAACGGGAACGGGGAGGAAACGGGAGAGGGAGGTTCGACGGGTCTGCTAGGCCTTTAAATCCCTACATTATAATAAAAAATGTTATATTTTATAAGTAATCAAACATTTTAACATAATAATTCATATGTTATCACAACATTAATAACGTATAAAACCAATTAAAAATCCTATTAGAACCATTTTCGACTTCTACGCGGACGGAGTCAAAGATTCAAGATTCAAAGATTCAAATGTTTATTCAGTAATTAGACCTTTACAGACACTTTTACACGTCAATAAGTATAATTTATGTTACGTGTAAAGTATATTAAAATTTAATTTATTTTTAAAGAAAAGCTACCGATACCAGCGCTTCGTAACGACCACTGCTGAGAAGAAACGCCGAAAGAAACTCATTTTCACAGTATTGGTCGCCAGTTTGCTTATAAATTGAGAAATAAAGTCCCAAAGCCAAGAAATTCTGCGAACTAGTCTTTCATTATTACAGGCTGGATGCAAAATTAGAAGTCGATGACCTGGTGCCATTAGCTGCCTCACTGCTACAACGTTAGAATAAATATTAGTCCTGTGCTGCTTCAAGAGAAGATATCTTGTTTTAGGGTAGTTATCCATGAGTATAGGTCCTAATTCACAAGATAAATAAAATACAAACAGGGCAGACATGGAACTTAAGTGAGGAAACCTATTTACGATAGTTTGTGCTGTAGTTTCTATTGACACAACTTTACTTATACCTACCATTCAAGTAATATAGCTAATAACTGCTGTACAACACAGCACAAACTTGGGAGGTTCTAATGTAACACCCTTAAGTAATAATACCAAGAAAGTAGCGTACAACATTTATTGGAAGGTAATAAAAGCGTCCACGCAGGGTCCTCATCTTCCAAAAACAAACCATAGTGAGTTTTAATTTGGCAGCAGGCCATCTAGTGATGTTTCAGCGAACTAACTAAAACACAAACATTGCGTATCTAGCATAGAATCTTAACAACTGCGTCATAATAACACATAATAGGGTGACAAAAGGGTTTCAAAAAGTATTGTAATATTGTAATTAGTCCATAATGGACCATATTTTTCAGTTTGCCAAAAAAGTAAAAATTCACAAAGATACGAAGCATCAGAATTCAGTAGAGGGTGATTGCGACGTCACCACTATGTAAAAATCGTATGTAGCCGTGAAGTCATGCGAAATTTCAATGCGCTGTATCATTGTCATATTTCGTTTCACACAGAAAAGAAAAAAATACATTTGCAATAATTTTTCATAATCTAACCGATGGGGTAAGAATATTTTTCCATTCGTCATGCCTATTACATATCATTAATGAAAAAAAAAACCAGATCAAGTGAAATTTCTTATCCTAAAAAAATCAAGCACCCTTGTCTGAGATAAAGCGAGCAATTAGAACTTATAGAAGCTTAGCGTGGCGGATGACAACCCCCCCCCCCCCCCCCCTCCACAGTTCGTTAGTAATGATTGTTAAATTGCTCAATAACGTCTAATTCCCTTCCATTCAAAACCCGCGTTACCTTTTTTTAATGGTCATTTATAGAACCAGGTTGGAATCCTATTTCGGGTAATCTCAGATTATATTTTAAGCCTGTCCCGCTAGACTAACTTTAAGGAATTTTTTGTCCAATTGACTTACTAGTTGTGTGACGATCGTAGCAGTATTCCTAAGTGCCGCAACAGACGGGACGCAAGTTGCGTCGCGTAACAGCTAGAGATGGGTAGTGGATAGTACTCAATCTACCCATTTGAGTACTTACTCACTAGATTTAATAAATAGAGTAAATAGAGCGTGCTCATATATTGACATCGTATTTAATGTCTGTTTACTTATTTTAATAAAAATAACGCCTTTGCACACCTCCCAGCAAAAAATTATAAATAGTCAAAGAAGCCTACTTTTATTGTATGATTAGTATGGTAATTTTATATATTTTAGCGTCGCATTTAACGTTTGCCGTCATTTTAAGCATATTATGGCGAATGCACACACTTTCCGACAAGAATTGCAAGTGTATAACTAGATTTAAGTTTCAAAATTGTCATGAAAACATGGAATAATGAATATGAATATAAGTCGCAACTCATATAAATCAATCTGCTCACCAAATGAATAAATTATGATATTTATCGGGTATTTACTCAATCTACTGAATAAATATTCAAATGGGTTGATTGAGTATTTATGCAACTCCCATCACTAGCTGTTACGCGGCGCAACTTGCGCCCCGTCTGTTACGCCCCTAAGAACTAATTTAAGATGTCTTGAATTTTTGTAAATAAAAACTGGAAATGGAAAATGTGGGAATTTGTAAGAACAATTTACCGAATTATAATAACCGGCTAAGTGCGTGTCGGCCTATGCGTGGTGTAGGATTTCGTAGTTGCGAATGCCCACTTTGAGTGCACGGCACTAAAAACTAATTTTGTATTGAATTTGTTTAAACTTTTCCTTTTCCGAGTACATTTTATAAGAGGAACACTTCTAACTTTTTGATTTGGAAACCCTACTTACCTCTGATAGTTTTCCTTTAAACTTCGTTATACGTACTACTGCTGTGAATTTTTTGTTTAACAAATATTTCAGAAACGGATCCGTAAATCGAAAAACGGTAAAGTAAGATCAAGTTTAATCTAACCTTAAATATTTTTTTTGGTTTGCTCTACTCTTTCGCAAATGCTGTACGTAAACAAGCATTAGTTAGGTAGTTAGTAATGACTATAGTATATTTTCAATTTCAAAGTTCATTTTAGTATTTATTACCAAGGTATTTATATCCAAGTGGCAAGTACAATAGATACTAACTTACGTACTACCAATTTTGTCTTGTGAAATTATTATCACACATAAATTAAGTAATTAAAAGAAAACTAACATAGGAACCTCCTAGATATCCGTATATTAAAATTAATATTTCGTTTCTGTTTTTTGACTTAAAACTATAATGCAATAAAATACGGAATAGTTAACCTTTAGTAAAGGAATATGAATGTCAGAGGTTTTTGCATTTTTGTGTGAAAGTTGCCGTTGTAGTTTCGGTTTCGGCTTCGGCCGAAACAGAGACCGTAGCCGAAATTCGTTTTCGGTTTCGGTCGTAAAACTAGTTTCGGTCGGACACTAGTATAAGTAGATATTTATTCAGAAATTTATTTATAATAGGTATATAATGTAATTGTATATTATGTATATAGTAACATTTTATAATGTAAATATATATGTATTGCTTTTTCGTGCCGCATAATTTTCTCTGTTTATCCCTATGGTTGACTGGGATAAATGCTTTTAGCATTAAGTTCGCCATTTGTTAAAAGTATATTTGTACTTTGGAACAATAAAGTTTGATTAAATAAATATTCTCTGGCTCCATGAATTGTCTGCATATGTCATCAAGTGTCTAGCATATTGCCCATATTTCAAATACATTGTCTCTAATATTCTGAATTTGGTTTTAAATAAGGTAAATAAATCGATGCCATCTCAGAATAAAAAAACTACACGGGCAATGGGTGATATGATGAAATTTACCATATTTATACGATACAAAAAGTCCAACACTTATATATCAATTAAGTACCGATCGTTAGTACTGGACATATTTTTTTTTATAATAGATTAATAATAGGTAGGTAGCTAGTTCAACCTGTGTGATTTGTCCGTATATATTTATTTATTTATATGTTGTCCTAAAACTTTCTGTAAAAACTGTATTGGAAAATGCTTCACGGGTTTTACATCCGATTACCATTTTAGCTCGAATTTGCAAGCAAAAGATGAGCTTTGCCATTTTATGAGAAAAAACAACACCTGCTGTTGCGAGCCCCCACTTGTAAAGTTTGTAACTTAACTTTAGCACTTTAAAGTTCAAAAGCTCCAGAAAATACTTTAGGAACAAGTTCAGAAGGCAATAATAGTTCACGTTTTACTGATTTATCGAAACTAAAACTGACTTCGAGCGGCGTCGTTTAAACACTTTCAGTTTATACTTCCCTTGTCGGCAGCAAGCTACGAAATATTTAGGGAAATATTCTCCCTTTACCTTTATCTATCACTTTTCACTTTACAGCATAAGTTCACTTCTTTGTGGATTATGAGCGCGGAATTCTATAGTGTCACGTCCAAAAATAGTGCCTACATTTTCTATTTTACATAAAAAAAACAAATAAAAGCTTCTATTTCGAAGTTTGTTCCTTAAGTTTTGTCCCCAAAAACTTTCTAGAGATTCTTGTGAGATATTGTGCTAAGGAAGTTGGACCCAATAGGCCAGAGATGCTTTGTATTAAATGTTTTATGATATGATAAAATATCACTAAATTTCAGGCTGTTAAACTTGTGTAGTCTTATTTTACTTCCACAATCAAGACCTAATCAAATTACTACATACCGTAGCTTGTCAACAAATGATACAATCGTCACCATTAGAGCGTATTTTCCCAGTTGCATCCTCAGCAGTAACGCTTCAGAGCCCGGGGTCCGCTACCTAACCAAGGAGATTTGACGAGGTTACTGGTTTTTACACAGAGCGACTGTCGTCTGATCTCCACAACCCAAAGGATAAACTACTCCTTGGATAGTTTGTTGATTAAACTCTAGATGGCGTTCGGGACAGTTTTTACGTGCCTTCCGAAACACGGAATCATCTTTCTTTTCGGATACTCAGGTGATTAAAGCCTGCAATATCCTAACCAGACTGGAAACAACTTTTTCACAAAGTATGCTTTCCAGTGGGATTCAAACCCATGACCTCCGGGTCACAAGGCGAACGAATTGACCACGGAGGCAGTCGTAAAAAAATACATTATTGTAACATAATTCATCTAAGTAATAATACATACTCACCAATAATATTAACCAACTTCGGCAGTTGGATAACAAGAAAATAGATTCGATGTTATCACAGTAATATATTATTATTACTTGAGATGTTGTACCTTGTATCTGATACAATATATAGCTAATGAACGACGGTCACGAAAATCACTCCGAGATTATCTTATTTACCAGGAAGATTAATGTGTTCACTTATTACTTTCTAGACGATAACAACAAAGAAGAATGTTGCTTTAATCCACTTAGCTACAATAGATAAATATATAGCCTTAATTTAATTTGTTACTTATCTCGCGATTCACGTTTCGGTAATGAGAGAAGATAATAAATTGGATCATTGGTAGACGGATATTTGTCCCTCGTTTATACAAAAAAAAAAACGTTTTTCCACGCCTAAATGTTATCTGATCCCAATGATGACGAGGTTCATAGGTTCTTCTTTTTTCAAAATTTGCTATAATTTAATATAATTTATATTTATGCTAATTTTGAAAAAAGGAAAACCTATGAACCTAATTTTTATTGTGTCAACAACAAACTAGAAATCATTGAGATTAAATAAAATTTGAAGTGAAAATAAGAACTGTTAAGAATTTAATTTACCTGGTTGCACAGATCTTAAATACCGGATCGTGTGAGGATGACGTGCGCAGGCGAATAGGTATGGCCAAGAATGCCATGTCACAACTGGACCAATAGAAACATCTCTATCAAACTGAAAAAGAAACTAGTGCTTAATCTGATATTTTCAATATTTTTGTATGGCGCTGAGACTTGGATCTTAAAGAAATTAGACCGCTCCAGAATCGACGCTTTTGAGATGTGGTGCTGGAGGAAAATGCTTCGGATTCCATGGACAGCACGACGGACGAACGTATCTATCCTCAAACAACTGAAAATAAAGACCAGACTCTCCACAATATGTCTACGCAGAATACTTGAGTTCTTCGGACATATTTCCAGAAAACGTGAAGACAATCTTGAAAATCTTCTGTTGACAGGCAAAATAGAAGGAAAAAGATCCAGAGGATGAAGTCCCATGCGTTGGTCCGAGCAGATTCGCTCGACACTCGAGACCAAAGTCAGCGCCGCCATCAGAGCTGCAGAGCACAGAACTAAATGGCGGAACATAGTACACAAGAAGGTGTTTCATAGAGATCACGACCCTCAGCAATGAGGATTATTGCTGAGATTTACGACGCAAGGAGGAGGAGGAGGAAGTGAAAAAACGTTTTCTTAATTTGTGTTTTTTTTTATTCGAATACCGGAAAGCTATGAGAAAGGGTACTACTGATCTTACCATTCTATGTATGTATGTATATGTCTGTTCCACGATAGCATCCGAACTAAAAATTTTTTTTTGCTCTTTGATCCGAATAGCTTATCTAATTTTGACAAATGAGATGTCAATCGATTCATCATTACTGTCTGAGTGACATAGGATACCATAGAATTATAAGGCTATAGTTTGTATACAATAAACGTACATATTAAAAAAGGTAACAAACAAAAAAGTGCAAGTCAAAATTTTTCTTTTGTTTCGATATCAAAGAAAAGGTTTAATTAGCAAATTTTATAAAAATATAAACATTACTAGCTGGGAATGGCTCCCGTAGTCGGGATTAGTTTTTTAAACGGAAATTTTGTGTATGGAAGGAGTGCGCGCTATTTCTCTCTTAAGAGCGGCCTTCCCGTCTTACTTTTCATACAAACGCTCGTACGTGATTATGACGTTGTAACTGGTCTTTCTTGAATTTTTTTGAACTAACAGGTATCTTGTACGCTATTTTTACGTTTTTACCAAAATAAAAAAATTTAATTTGGAGAAACAAATTCAGTATAAGCCTCCAAAAATCTGCTTTTTTGCACAAATTTTACTTGAACTTCGATCGTTTATAAAGTACTTATCAATTGTAAAGGTAAAAAAAAATAAAATTCGATAAAAACCTCGCAAATGTAATGATTTTTTTTAATAAAAAAACATTTATTTCACACACTTGTAAGGCTTACTGAAAAACACGTATCACCTGGAACAACTTTTATGAAATTTCTACACCCAATGAAAAGTGAATATTTGTTCAATGGATAGTTAATAATAATAATAATAATATTTTCATTCAATAGAATGTAAACCGAGCCCTCAGGTACTATCTCTCCCTTTTTGCTTTGCCTCTTTTTCTAGCATTGCCCTGGATTAAATAACAAGCCTTTCAAACTATGCTCGTGTTGACGACAGAGCGGCCGGGAAAGGCCGCCTTAAATATACAGGCAGTAATTGTAAATGGCACGACAATGGTCAATTTTCATCTTCCTTCATGAATAAAATCAGAACTATTTATTTTACAATATCAAAAAAATATATTTGAGATCCTCATAACGAGCCCTTTCATTGGATATATGATATAACACATGTAAAATTTGCAGAACTTTTTTTTTATCTCCTCAATTGTTCTCCGAAAAGAACCCTTATTTCAAGAAAATATTTATTTACTTTGCTATATTAATTATTGCACATCTGTGTTTGGGTCATAGCACCCTACTAAATTTCATCTTATTTGGTCCAGTAGATTCGGAGCAAATGTGCTGTGACTGACGGATGGACAGACATACGCACGAGTGATACTATAAGGGTTAATTTTTTGAGTTTAGCCCAACGGAACCCAATGAAACCTCCCCCTTGTCATTTCTGATGCCAAGATGTCCAAGATATTCTATTAATTAGATTTCGGTTCTTATATGCCTTTTATGCTAATTCAATAACATTTTGAGGCCGATACTGCTTGATCGGTTTTTTATAGCCGCAAGGATATAGCTCTTCAGGGATTTGCTTAGTCACGATATTGAATATTAAAATTTTATGTGGGATCTTATAAATATTACATTGAAGTTGATGGGCGTAAGCAACCTCATAATGATATACTTAGATCAATTTTATATTTAATTTATTTATCGACAGGTTATATTGACATAAAACATAATATATGTATCATATACGCACGAAAGTATCAAACATAGCACGTTTGGCTGTTTGTTCATAATGGAGTGTTGATACCGTCACTGGTGTATGCAAGTGATAGTTGGGTATGGCAGAAAAGACACGAAAGTAGAATAAATGCAGTTAAAATGAGAGCGCTGAGGAGTATGTGTGGTGTTACTTTGAAAGGTCGGATTAGAAATGATGTAATAAGGGAGCGGTGTGGACTGAAAGAAGATGTAGTAACAAAAATTGAAAAAGGAATGTTGAGATGGTTTGGGCATGTAGAAAGGATGGATGAAAGGCGATTTACTAAAAGGGTCTACAAAGCGAATGTAAGTGGAAGAGTGGGTCAGGGTCGTCCTCGACGAACTTACCGCGATCAGATAGCAGACGTTCTTAAATACATGTACAGTATGGAGTTGTTCTGTGGGGCAATAGTGTTGAAGCAGAGAGCAGCTTCATATTACAAAAAAGTGTATTCGTGTATATGCAAATATAAAAAAACGAGATAGTGCCAAACATTATTCTAAAAAATACAATATTTTGACCCAGCCATGTATCTATATTTTAGAAATAGCCTCGTTTGTAAGAAAGCATTACAATCTTTTTGATTGGCAAGAAATAAGAGAAACACATTACAGAAATACTTGCCACAAAAATAGATTAAATGTTTCCAGATGCAAATTTTGAATTATTTAAAAAGGGCAATATTTTACATTTATACAAATCTATACTATAATAAAAGAGTAAAAAAAATGTGTGTGTACATTGAAAATTTTTCAAAAAAAAATATTTGTTGCGATGGAGATATAGTAATAGAGTAAGAAAATAAAAAAAAATGTCTGTCTGTTTGTCTGTTTGTCTGTTTGTACACGCTAATCTCCGGAAATACTGGACGGATTCGAATGAAACTTTTTTTGTTATATAGCTGTGAAGCCTGGGCAACATATAGGCTATAATTGATTTTGGAAAATGGAACACATGATGCAGAACTATAATGGTCCAGCTAAACTATAAGAAATATTAAAATGCCGCCTTAGCAAAAGTTGTTAAGTCTGATGAGAACTTTTTGTTGAGTTATAATACAACTGGCCAAGCGCGAGTCGGACGCGCGCGAAGGGTTCCGTACCATAATCTATGAAAAATCACGTTTGTAGTATGGGAGCCCCCCATAAATACTTATTTTATTCGATTTTTAGGGTTCCTTACCCAAATGGGTAGAAACGGGACCCTATTACTTAGACCGTCCGACTGTTAGTCTGTCTGTCTGTCTGTCACCAGGCTGTATCTCATGAACCATTATAGCTAGACAGTTGAAATTTTTATAGATGATGTTTTTTTGTTGTCGTTAAACGAAAACATACTAAATCTATACTACAAATAAAAGAGTAAAAAAATGTGACTGTACATTGAAAATTTTTCCAAAAAAAAGTTGTTTCGTCCGAAGAAGAACTTATAAGTTCAGAATTTGCGGACCTTCAGACCATAACACACCAGAAAAATTCTTGGATATGTGAACGCGCCATATTGACACCAAAAAATTAAAAATCAATTATTATAGAACTTATGACGCAAATTATTGTTAATTTCTTGAAAAGAGTTGTTGACGACACCACCAATTATCCAGTTGAGTTTCTTAATTCACTTGCAGCAAATGGACTCTCGGCTCATAAAATAAGTCTTAATGTCGGAGGGCCAATAATGCGAATGCGCAATTTGACTCCGCCGAAACTGTGTAACGGAACCCAACTTAGTGTCTCAGCACTGTATGCCGAAGTTCAGCGGCTGAATTTCAGCCAATGCATGCCTGCAATGTTATTTGCATTACTAGCAACACATAATGCCGAACTTCCGATGCTTTTGCCTGAATCGGACCCGTACCCGTACCCGTACCCGTACCCGTACCCGTACCCGTACCCGTACCCGTACCCGTACCCGTACCCGTACCCGTACCCGTACCTGTATCCGTACCCGTACCTGTACCCGTACTCCCTTTTCCGCTCCCGCCGCTGCCGCCGCTGCCGCCGCTGCCGCCGCCGCCGCCGCTCCCACCGCCGCCGCCGCCGCCGCTCCCGCCGCCGCCGCCGCCGCCGCCACTACCGCCGCTGCTCCCGCTACCGCCGCCGCCACCGCCGCCGCCACTGCCGCCACCGCTTCCGCCGCCACCGCCGCTGCCGTTTCTGCTCCCGCGCCCGCTTCCGCTCCCGTTCCCTCTTCCACGTACCCGTTCCCGTACCCGTTCCGCTCTCGCTCCCACTCCTGCTCCCGCTCCCGCTCCCGCTCCCACTCCCGCTCCCGCCGCCGCTCTCGCCGCTGCCGCCACCGACGCCGCCGCTTCTGCTGCCGCCGCTCCCGCCGCCGCCGCTGCCGCCGCTCCCGCCGCCGCCTTCACCGCCGCTGCCGCCGCCGCCGCCACTGCCGCCGCCACTGCCGCCGCCGCTCCCGCTCTCGCCGCCGCCGCCACCGCCGCTGCCGCCGCCGCCGCCACTGCCGCCGCCGCCGCCTCCGACGCCTCCGCCGCCGCCGCCGCCGCCGACGCCTCCGCCGCCACCGCCGCCGCCGACGCCTCCGCCGCCGCTGCCTCTTCCGCTCCTGCTCCCGCTCCCGCTTCCGCTTCCGTTCCCTTTTCCACTTCCGTTCCCTCTTCCGCTCCCGTGTCCGTTCGCCGCAGACGCGCCAAAGACGGAAGATTAAATTCTCATATCGGCACATCACTACAGTCCGGCGTTTCCACCGAACTTCAGCGGCCGAACTTTAGCTTATTTAGTGTGTCATCCCCACCGAACTTTAGACACTGAACTTTAGCCGCTAAACTTCGGCATAGTCTGCTGAGACACCTAAAGTTTACTGTAAGTGGTGCCAGTGAAACTGTATTTATTCCGCGTATAACAATTTTCCTTTTGAAAATACACAGTTTTACAAATACACAGTGTTTACTTGCTTTCCTATGAAAATAAGTCACAGTTTTAGAGGCTTAAAGCTGCTGATGTCGATCTAAGGACTGCTTTTTCGCATGGTAAACTTAATGTGGCTTTCTCCAGGATTAGTAACACTTCAGCTCTTTTCATATTGGCTCCCGAAGGAAAGAATTAAAATAATATTGACTTTTAACTCCTAACACTGTTACAAGTACTTTCTTATCTCTCTCTATCTTTCTCTCTCATTAGTTGTTATTTATATTAATACGCCGGAGTCATAAAGTCCACGCGAACGAAGTCGCGGGCATCAGCTAGTATATAATAAAGTACCAAAATGCATTACAGAAATTGACAATGAAAACAATTTTATGAAACAATTTAATTTTTTTTTAAATTCTAAGACAAGAAATTGTAAATGTCGGTAGGTTTTATTAAATGTAATCAAAATGTATGAATGTAAGTAAAAATAAATATGCGATTTTAATTTAATTTAATTAATTAATGAATATGACACTTAACAATTTTTTCATATATAATTTAAATTGAGTGGATTTTTAATTTAAATAATATTTTATGTTGCAACACCCTATCAGGGTAATTCTGTACATGAAACTTATTAAAATAAGACAAAATGTGTTACCTTAATACTGTTTTAATGTTCATGTAAGCAATGAATAAATTAAACTGAAACTGGAAAGGAGAGGTCAGAAATACCCGTAACCGGCGGGCATGCATGAAGAGAGTGATGAGTGTAGATGAAGCGAAAGAGGTCTGTCAGGATCGTAGCAAGTGGAGGTCCATAGTATCTGCTTACCGCTGTGGGAGACGGGCGTGATAATATGTTTGTATGCAATAACCTAAACAAGTGACGACCTCCGTGGCGTAGTGGTCACCATGCTAGTCCGCCACCCAGAGGTCCCGGGTTCGATCCCCGGTCAGGGCAAGTTGGAAAATGGTCTTTTTCAAATTTTCCTGGGTCTTGGATGTTTATGTTATAAAATATATTATCGTTGAGTTAGTATCCTATAACACAAGTCTCGAACTTACTTTGGGGCTAGCTCAATCAGTGTAATTTGTCCATATATATTTATATTTATAAGTACCACGCCAGGGTATTTTGATATAACAATAATTTAAATATAAAATAAGCATGACACTCAAACAAACAAACATACCCACACATTAACCTAATTATAAATTTGATTGATGAGCAAGCAAAACCATTAAAAAAGGAACATGTCGCAGAATATAAAATTTGAATTCCTGAAGCTCTTCCTTTTTTGAAATTGCTTAAAAATAATAATAAGTCATGTAATAATTAATAAATCATGTCAAATGAAAGAATATAATACGAACATTTCTTCTATTTTTGTTGTCTATGTATTCTCCTGGAGAAGTTTAAGAGTTTATTAGTAATTTAGTACTAAAGTTATTTCTTTTTTTGTTAGATAGACAGATAGATAACTCTTTATTGTACACCAAAAGAAAAATGTAAAAAGCGATCTCTTCCAGACAACCAGTGGATGGAGAGGAATGTGAGAAAGACAAAGACGGTGGTGCAACCGACTAAGAAATATTTTTTGTTAAAGTAATTTTTGAGATTCCGCGGTGAAATCGTTTCGCATTTCCTTTTTTTATTCGTCTTTACAAACAATCAAAGGAATATAGCAAACGTAACACTTTACTGATTGCGTTTCACAAGTTGATCCTTAAAATTAATTATTTAAAGGAGATTTGGCGAACTGTCAAAGGTTTCATCTGGGTTTGCTACTTATTTTGAAAAGTGACTGCGCAATAATTTAAGTGGAATAGTTATAATTGCTTTAGTACTAATTTGTTTAAAGCGGCTGTAAAAAACAATGGATAGATAGATTTGTCGCAACTACTAACCTTTGGGAAACTTGTTAGGAGTTAAATTCTGAATAGACATATGTATATGCCTAATAAATGTATGTTTATTTATAGTTAGTGAAGTTTTCCGTAATTTTAATTTTCTTTTTCCTTTATCCTATGTACGTACACGCCTGTATGCCTCTTTTTCATAAACATCTCCTCTCACAGGCCTACTGTAAAAGATCTCTTTTGAGATAAGTAGTGCCTTTGTACAACATTTATTTGATGTGTCCTCTGTATAAATTTTGCGTATACATTAATTGGTAAATTAATAAACAAACTAACAAAAAACGAAAGGTAGGCTCCAAATGACTTTCCAAAAGTCAAAAGACTCGAAAGAAAAAAATATTTTTATTAATAGTTTCTATTAGCCAGAACTTTACACACGACAAGAAAAAAAGTGGCCTAAGGGCTTTTACAGACGAGCGACAACCCGCGACACAGGTTGGCGTTAGTCGGCGACCGTCGCTAAACTGTGTCGGCGACCGGCGCGGCGTCGCCGACTTTCGTAAACGTTCGCGTGACAGTCGCTGATAGTCGCCGACAGGTGTCGCGAGTATACTGTCACAAGTCTGGAAAAACGCTAAGGTATCAAAGCTTGAATAGAACCGAAAAATGTCAAACAAAAATATTTTTGTAAGGAGGTAAGGTTCAAGAGATGTCTTGAACATTATTTCATACCCGGCATAGCATGAGCGTTCTTCCATAAAGGTAACCAATATTCAGTTTGTCTTCCCGCCGTACGTTTTCTATAGGCACGTTTATATGCTTACATCTTTTTAACTTCGCAACGGATTATAATGCGATTTTTAATATTCAATAGTGTGATTCAAGAGGCAGTTTAAAATGTATTATATATACCCTTGCAAATTTTATATGCCTGCTCGACAGGATAACGGAAAGGTTCCCGAGATACCAATAAAGTTGTTTGTCGCGGCGTAGGTAGTTTTTCTTATATCCAACAACGTTCTGAGGAGTTCAAAATGTCCCGGGGCTTGTCGTAAAATTACCGAAAGTGTCGTAAACTTCTAGAAGTCAGTACAAAGTTTACACATCAGGTCCTTTACGATTGAGGGCAAATATTTCCATCATCACCAGGTCTTTTTAGTCTCCACTAAAGCAGCACTGTACTTCCTAGACCCAGACTAAAAAGCGTCAGTCAGCTATCGACTTATATAGAAACACACAATTATATCTAAGCTAATACGATCTGCGTGGAAAGAGAAGCCGCTGGTACACATTTTCGATTTTTAGGGTGCCGTACCCAAAAGTGTAAAAGCGGGACCCTATTACTATGACTCCGCTGTCCGTCTGTCAGTCTGTCTATCTGTTTTTATCAAATAAAATAAACATTTAAGGGGGGCCATTATAACAAACGTGATTGTTTTATAGATAGTAGGAACCCTTCGTGCGCGAATCTGACTCGCACTTAACCGTCTATTCTATTCAACAAGTATGGAGGAACTGGGTTAAAATCTATAGGTATCAATAATCTAGCAACCCATTTTGATCCTTTGTCTTTCCCGTTAGAGACAAAAACGTTTGAACGAATACCTCTATATGTATAAAATATTTATTTGTGAAGCCCTAATTACGTAAGACCAACAGAACTATCGTATAGAGATTCATTGGAAAAAATAAATAACGTTAGATAAATAAATTAGTCGCTATAACGTTTGGATACTAGAAATGAAATATAGACGCCTAAATAGGTTCGAGACGATTTCTAAGGAATTGATGTTTCTATAAATGGGAGTACACTTTATAAACAACTTGTTTCGTCGGGTCTTACTTATCAAGTGTCTGCACCGGCGCCGCCTTTAGGGATTTTACTTTAAGAATATGGAGAGATGAAGCTATTATATCTAGCTCATAAATTGCCAGTAGGTTGCTTGTGTGTGACTTTGATATAAATTATAACGGATTTTAATAAAATGAATATATTCATTTTATTTATAAAGAGGGTAGACCGATATGGTTACTCTTGACAGCCAAACATCCAACGCAGTTTCTCAGTCTGAAAGCAAGAAGGATCGTCGAAATATATGGCTTAAAATTTCTATCGCGGTAAGTCCCTTTATATACAAATAACAGTCTATATCTCTTACTGAATAGACAAAAACTTACAAGGAGCTAGAAGTCGTTACACATATGATCGGTGTTCATCATTTTAAACCGATATTTAATAAAAAGGGATTTTATAAATCAAAACGCTCGTTATGTTACTGGTTCACGGTACGAGTAGGGATATCGTTATTTGATGAGTTAATTCAGAACAGCTCTCTGAATCGAGGCCAAAAAAAAAAAATAGTTCCTGTCCAGTTTCCGGTTGCAAAATCACGTCATACCGATACTTCTCTCGGACACGAAAAACGGACGAACAAATATCATGCATGACATGACACGTTAATAAAACGATGTCTCGGAAATGGTATTCAATGAATACAATCATTATTTTCTCACAAATGCGTATGTCACATTTGAGACAATGTCACAAACACAATAAACTATTATAACCATCTCCGAGTGGGAAAGAAAATCGAGAAATATTTATTTGTTTGTCGTTTGACAACGTTTGTTTATGGTGCGTTTAATGAAGCGGAAATAACATATAAACAAACGGCGCAAATATCGTTCATTAAAGGATAATTATATTTTGTCCTTTTGGCGCGTTAGGTGGACCTTTCAGCGCTTTAGGTGGACCTTTTAGCGCGTTACGTGGACCTTTCGGCGCGTTAGGTGGACCTTTCGGCGCGTTAGGTCGTATTACCGGAAGATCCAGTCGGTTAATTGGGTCTATTGCCCTGAACGTCTATTCCCCGAATGAGACTTTCGGACCTTGGGGGGTCGGTGCTAAGGGTCTCTTTATAGAGATCTCTTCAAAACTGCTCTCCACCCTTAGTGACCAGAGGGCTAGCTGTTTTTTTGCACAACGAAACAGAATTGCGATCTAATGCGAAATACGACCAGCGTTTTTAGCACTAGATATGCATGGCATGGCATAGGCACAATTTTTTATATTAAATGTTTCTTTTTCTTTTTATTTGTAAATATACAGGGTGGCCAAAAAGTCATGGATCAAACGAAACAGGGAGATAAAGGAGGTAATTTCCAACAAAAATCTTTCCCCAGCATGGCCATAAATTCATTGCACGAAAAGATATGAATTATTTTAGTTTTTTCAATGAAACTACCGAGTTTTTTTACAATTTAATCAGTAAAAAATTAAATTGTTTAGAAACAATAAAACAAAAGGTGTTGTATTATGAGTCGATAATGTATCAATACTACAAAAATTGTATTGCAGCTCTTGGTATCAAACTTAACGAGCAATGATTTTTTTTCCGTAAATTTTAAAGCGTTACAAAAAATTACTTCTCACTTTAAGAGCACTTATTTGCAATGAAGTTATGGCCATGCTGGGGAAAGATTTTTTGTTGGAAATTACCTCCTTTATCTCCCTGTTTCGTTTGATCCACGACTTTTTGGCCACCCTGTATATGTATGTGATTGTTCATTTTGAAAAAGATGATGAATGTAAATTATTCTACCTTCCTTATTTAAATAAACATCGCTTGTACTTTGAATAAGAGAAAAATAACATAAAAATATTATTGGAAACTTGCGATATCTTTAATTTCTAATTGTGTGGATGATAATAACACTTCTTCACTGTTTCTATCTAAAGAGGTTTTATTCCTGTTCAGTGATTCGGAAACGGTTACTCGGGGAACAGTAATACGTTTCAAAAGATACTCGTACATAGGAATTCGGAGAGCAGTAAAACGTTTTAAAAGATGCAAAGCTGCAATAAAATTGTATCGTTCATGGTGTTATAGCGCTTGGAATTGCATGGGACGGAGAGAGCGGTCGGTTTGAGCCGATTCGGGAATAAGAAAATTTAGCGAGCCATTTGCAATCTTATTATTAGGGAAAGGCTCCACAGTAGCTGAGCGGAGATATGTCGTATTTCAGCAAACTTATATAATACTCGTATCTCTTTCGATGTATCATCATAAACTGTGTATGGATATATCTAAATGTGGTTTACAGTGAAATGTTGTCTATTCGATGACTTGGGATTGATTATTCAATGGGATAAGCCCGTTGTTGTACTTTTATTTCTAATGCATATGTTTTGTAACGTTTTATTATTAAATGTGCAATAAAGAGTTAAGTAAAACAAACAACAAACAAACAAACTTGGATTCTCCGATTTGATACTTTTTATTGCGGTTCCTAAATGTGAGGTTCCCGAGGAATCGATCAACGAACTAACAGGACGCACACACTCGGGCAAAGCCGCGAGAATAACCTATTAGGTAACATAATTATATTTCCTGAGGACAAATAGTGTTATAATTCCATTGTAGTTTATGAGAAACGCAAAACCCTAGAATGTACCAGTTTTTATATCTGCGCCGATCGAGAAAATAGGCGACAGAATTTTTTTGCAAGAAAATTTGCAGCAATTGCGAAAAAAGGCCTCTTTTGGCGTATGTGCGTAGGAAAGCTTCACGTTCTCACTTTAAGGGGCTACATGAATTTTCCGGGGTCCAGTGCTGCCCCCATTTAAAGTAAATCATTTGAAAGAAAACGGAGATTTCATTTAAAATTTCGTCTTGATCAGACCCTAGATAACCGATTTAACTATTTTATGAACTATTGTTTACAGTTTAAAGTGAGAACGTGAAGCTTTTCTACGCACAATTGCGAAAAACGGCCACTTTTGGCGTATGTGCGTAGAAAAGCTTCATATTCTTACTTTGAACTGTAAACAGTAGTTCATAAAATAGTTTGAAGGGTTATCTAGGGCCTGATCAAGACAAAATTTTAAATAATATCTCCGTTTTCTTTCAAATGATTTATTTTAAATGGGGGCAGCACTGGACCCCGAAAAATTCATGTAGCCCCTTAAACAGTAAAAAGTATTTCATAAAATAGTTAGAAGGTTATCTAGTGCCTGGATGTCTCTGTTTCCTATCAAATGAATTATTTGAAATGGGACTGGACCCCGGAAAATGCAGGTATCCCCTTATCGTTTCATTTTTTCCCCTACACACACGCCCACAACTACCTTAGAGCCCAGGGTCCTATCTATCCCGTTAGGGATAAAGACGTGATAGTGTATCTGTATGAACTAGTGGCTCTCTGTGCTGCAGACCTCGTCAGTCACCTCGACCCGGTAAATTTTATCGGATAAAAAAGTTGTTTAGACAAAAAGGCGTGTTTTAAGACGAAGTGGTAGCTAAAGTGGCGCTCTCATTTGAAATAAATTCTTTAAAACTAAATATGGTGAAATTTAAAAATTTTATTTGTATAAATGTCTAGAAAGACCTTTTAACTATTTTATGAATTTATTTCAAATGAGGGCGCCGCTTTAGCTACCACTTCGTCTTAATAAGGGTAACACAAAAACTATATGATTTTATTAAAATTTTCTAAATGGCGAATGAGAAATGCGAACTGTAGGGGAGAACAGACGGACATACAAACTGACAACCAGACTAAAGCATTTTTGGCCAATCTCGAAACTGAGACTCGCTCGGTCTTGGAGTAAATTCCCGGCTCACTTAATGGTCCGCGGATTGATGCAATCAACTCAGAGTATCCCTGGACTATATTTTTACCTCCATTGAATAGGACTTTATTAGCGGGTTATCAAATAGTATTCACTCGGTTCTGAATAGCGAAGATATGAAAATAATATGACGTTACACCAACTTATTGCTATGTTTTCGGTTAGTACCTCAGTAAATCTTAAAGAAATAAATAAATGGTAAGTAAAGGGGATCCCTGAAATTTCCGGGGTCCAGTGCTGCCCTCATTTAAAATAAATCATTTGATAGGAAACGGAGACTTCATTTAAAATTTTGTCTTGACCAGGCACTAGATATCTTCTTACTATTTTATTAAGTCATAAAATAGTTTGAAGGGTTATCTAGTGCCTGGTAAAGACAACATTTTAAATGATGTCACCGTTTTCTATCAAATGATTTATTTCAAATAGGGGCAGCACTGGACCCAGCAAAATTCAGGTATCCCCTTTATATCAATTCTCGATGTAATCTCTTTGTACTTATTATTATTTTTACTAAGTAAATATTTTGTATTTTTTTTTAAATTATTATTAAGCTTTTTTGTGTGTATACCTAACTCCTGCTATTAAACGATAACAGCCGGAAAGACAGTGCTTTCCGGAGAAAAAAGGAGCTTTACATATTTTATGCCAATTGATCTAATTTTGTTAAGCTTCATAATACCGTTGAGTGTTCTGAATTGTTTTCTCGGCGCTAAAGACGGTATTAAGTTTAAAACTACCCGAAGACTTGAAAGCTTCAGAAATCACTGAGTAAGTTGTTAATTGTAAGACAAGCTTTATTTTAGCGGCTAGATTTATTTTGTACCAGTAACCTAACATAACAATTATACCTAAATAACTTTTCATCATCATATCAGCCACAGGAAGTCCACTGCTGGACATAGGCCTCCCCCAAGGATTTCCAAAACGACCGATCGGAAGCGGCCTGCATCCAGCGCTTTCCTGCAACCTTTCTCAGGTCATCTGACCATCTAGCTTTTGATTTAACCAATTTTTTGAAGGTTATTTATTTATCTGTTTTCAAAGGTAGCCAACAAGCATTCTGTACCCTAGCAGGGTCGCCCCATATAATGTTGGGGTTGTTGGTGCGATTTTAGAGAGACAAACTTTCAGTAGCGATCATGTTTATTGCATGTCTGTACGTCATACATATCGGACCGAAAGTATTCCGGCCAGCACAAATTCACGATTATGGAACTTACATACTAATTAAGTAATGTACTTCACAGCTATTATTTTTGACGATTCTGTGGCCTAGTGGTCATTATGCCACGCTGAATACCCGAGGTCCCGGGTTTGATCCCTAGTCAGGTTAAGATGGAAAATGATCCTTTTAGATTAACCTGGGTCTTGGATGTTTATCTATTAATAAATAAAAAATAAATCTCATTAATTTTCAGGCAATGGGAGTCCATACATTCATATTTTAGTTTTGACAAAATATAATAAATAAGTAAATGAAAGTTACATCGACAGAAGATTCACTGATTGTCATGTAAAACATGCAATTCAGTAAAACTCCTGAAGATGGCTACATCCATCCTATCCGCTATCATATTCAGGACTTTGTTTCCCCGCACTTTGTGCACCAATGACATTTTGCTTGCGCATAATAGCAAATAAGTCGTCTACTACTGCATCAGCAAACATGCCTGAGGCGCTGTAAAAACGAGGGAGCCGAAACAATGCCCTGAAGGTATTTCATTTCATTTTTTTTTCATTTCATTTCTTAATTAGCACACAAAACAGATAACAATCATATTTTTTTAAATAAGTACAATAAATTTTTAGCATCGATCTAGATTGTTTATTATTACTATAATATTGAAGATATTATTATAATACTTATGTATTTGTTGTAAAATTTAGTATCGTTGAGTTAGTATCCCATAACAGAAGTTTCGAACATACCTTGGGGCTAGCTTAATCTGTGTGATTTTTCCGTATATATTTATTTTTTATTTAACATTTCACAGCTTTTACAATTCGAATATCGGAAAACCGATTAAAGCTTAATTCCCACAGATAGCAAGAGGATAAATAAAATGGCGTTTTACATAGAACACGTATTAAAATCAGCACTGACCTTACGCAAAAGCAAGCATCTTCATTACCTATGTAGGCCACACTAACACTGAAACCTATTTTCTGTATTACTTTTCAATGTGCACTAACACAGCGATTAAGGGCTTACACAGACAGACGGGCAGACGGACAGACAGTATGACAGCGACAGTTCGTTGGCGACGGTCGGCGACCAGTGTCGCAAACTGCCACGGCCGTCGGCGTCAGTGAACGTTCGTATTCGTCGCGTGACGGTTTAAGGCCTAAGCGAGATAATTCCCTTGTCAAGTAATTTCTGAAAAATCTAATTCTAGGAGAAGCTTTATCAGATTTTGAAATAAGGTCTTTCTTACCATACTAACTTCCTCGTCTTACTTACTTACGTGAGTTTAACCGTTTTTATATATTTAGTTATGTCATTTCACATTACCTATAATATCATATATTTTATTTAAAATAAATTAAAAACAGTTACTTATAATATTAAGGTCTTTCTTTATTTGGATATTTGTAAAAATTTCAATGATGTTCATTTTCAAGCATGCTCAAGCTTATTTGTGGATGTGACGTCACGATGAATATTCGTTGAGTAAAGTTGGCAATTTCCATTTTCAATCTACCAACTCAACCACTGAAAACAACCAACATTACGACGGTAATTTAAACAGGCGACATTGACAGCTAAAGATGTCATTTTTTTAGTGCAGCCATAGAAAAAATTTAAACATTGAGAGCTGTGTGTCGTCACTTCTGGTGTAATGTTTAAAATTATAAAAAAAATCCTGATAACACGTAGAATTTTATTCAAAATACCTTCCTAAAATGGTCTTTGAATAAAAATTGGAACTGGAAAGCTACCGCAATATATTTGTGTAATTAAAAAAAATAACATTGGCAACACTGGCAGCCCACAGATGACTAAGGTCGTAAGAATTACCAACGTTAAGGGGCTACCTGAATTTCTAGAGTCCAGTGCTGCCCCCATTTAAAATAAATCATTTGAATGAAAACGGAGATATCATTTAAAATTTTGTCTTGATCAGGCCCTAGATAACTTTAATTTTTTTTTTCAAATTATTTTATGAACTAGTACTGTTTACTGTTTGAAGTGAGAACATGAAGCTTTTCTACGCACATACGTCAAAAGTGGCCGTTTTTCGCAATTGTGCGTATAAAAGCTTCACGTTCTCACTTTAAACTGTAAACAATAGTTCATAAAATAGTTTGAAGGGTTATCTAGGATCTGATCAAGACAAAATTTTAAATGAAATCTCAGTTTCCTTGCAATAGATTTATTGCAAATGGGGGCAGCACTAGATCCCGGAAAATTCAGGTAGATCGTTAATATATTCCGATCAAAAATAAGCTTTTAAAATCTTAAACTAAACAAAGGATCACTTTTTATGATTTTTATTTCGCCAGAAAGCCTTACTAAAAGTACAGTTTTTGTAAGTCATAATTCCCAAGGAAGGGTTTACTGAAGATTAATATTTTCAGCAGGTTGTTGTGGTGGGCGTCCCCTTGGGGAAATTACGAGTAAACTTTGATTTTATGTCTTGTTTACGTAATGTTAGTTTTATGAATCAAGTTGATGATCATTGTAGACATTATTTATTAGATTTCTTTTTGCTTTTAAAACAAATTAATTGGTTAACCTAATTATGCTAAGTACCTAAATGATTTGGATTTTTGCTTGATTACGGCAAATTTAAACAGGGAGGGTGTACGATAGTAGCTTTTGGGTGGGTAATGATTTTAGCTATCTATTAAAAGTTTATGTACCTATGTAGATATTTGTATGTTTATAGTAATATAGTATAATAAGCACTTTAATTTAAAAAAAAATTAACATTACCTTAAAAAGAACTTTGAAAATTTAAATGCACTCCACCTAACAAAGTTTTGCATAAACCAGGAACCATGAACGCCTCAAAGGTTTTAAAACTAGACGGACTACCAATATTACTTTCAAAGCTTATTCATAAAATAGTTTAAAGGTCTTTCTAGGCAGTGATACAAATCAAATTTTTAATTATCACCATATTTAGTTTTAAACAATGTATTTCAAATGAGGGCGCCACTTTAGCTACCACTTCGTCTTAACAACAAACTACACAACCGATTTTGATAAAAAAATTATGGGATTACCATCGTGTGTGTAATCTGTCAAAACTAGAGGTACTGAGGTCTGAAAAACTAGATGTAAGTCTAGCAAACCGTACCGATCGATCATCTCCACTTTCTTTAGCGTGAATAATTTAGGTTGACTATATAGTAAATAAATGTCGGGTTCTTCTTTCTATTTCTCTACATCGCACAAATTTTATGGCAAACTCCTTTATCCTACAAGCTTCACGGCTCTAGAATACTTTACCCATTGACATCAAGGGAATTTCAACTTATTTTGTTTTAAAAGAAAAGTACACTCTCATCTTCTAAAATAATGTATATTCTATGTTCACCATCATTATTCCTTGTTAATTTAGTGTTTATGTATGTATATTCATATAATAAATGTAGGTATATTTATAAGGTATGTGTTGGATTTATTTAAGTTATTATTTTGCGCCGCAACTAGTTCTCTGTTTATCCTTATGGTTGACTGGGAGAGAACGCTTTTAGCGTTAAGTCCGCCAATTGTAACCAATGGTATATTGTGGATCAATAAAGTTTTTATAGATAAAAAAAAAATATTGTTTTTAGGCCGTATCATTGATCGTATGAACTTGTACTTTTTGCTGACAAAATGGTTTGCGTTTACCATTTTGATACAAAACAGTAACAAAAATATTATGCAGGGTGCCTTTTACCCAGCAGCGCAATTTTTGGAGCAAGTTAAGTTTATGATACTGAACTCCTTTCCATAAAAACAATCAAAGAAAAATTAAAAAAAAAAAAACGGTTTCCATACAAATCAGCGCTTGGCCAACAGATTTCGTATGAGAGGAAAAACATTTTTTTTTTAATGTTAAATAACTTTTTCTATTGATAGTAATTTAGTATCAGGAAATGGCTCCAAAAATTTCGCTGGCGGGTAAAAATTAAATCACTCTGTATTGCTAAGATTTTTTTTTTAAATATTCTTGTAGGTACTTAACTAAAAAAATCTGTATGTGCCAAAATTTTCCTTATCAAATCGGCTAAAACAGGAAATGTTTGAATTTTTTCCCTCCAAACCCTCTGGAATGGAAACTTCACGGCGTTCTCTATGAGCGGTTTTATTCAGCGGAATAATTGACGCCTGGTCGGGCCAAAAGGTAACATAACGTTGCCGTGTACCTCAAAATACATTCTTAAATGCTACACAGTAAGGTCTCTTATCACAAGACAGGGAGCGTCCCCGTCATTCTGCGATGGATCTTTTTCCTAGCTCTGGATGTGTGACGAAAAATGTTAGTGACCCGTGTCCCATATGTGCCGGAGAGTTTAATGGTTTGCGTGGCATATTTTAATCCACTATTACTTTAAAAGAACAATTCTTGTATAAATAATTATACAAGGTGTATATCTGTAACCTTTCCATATTTTTAGATATACCAGGCCTGTGTCACTCTCCGTTTAGGTATCGAAAATATACCTACAATATTACTATGCGCGCGGCGACCACTCCTGACTAAATTGAACCAAAAAGGCGGTCGTCGGCGCATTATTTGTACCTGCGCCGATAACCGCCATTTTGGTTCAACCTACGTGTTGGAAATTTGTACAAAAATGCTTTGAAGTCCGCCATTTTTGTTCAACTTATTTGTGTCGCATTGTAGTTAGGTTTCAGTTTTGGATAAATCTCGTTTTCTTTCAAGCATCAAAAATTTATACAAAAAACATAAAAAGTGAAAAAACAAATCGTTTTGACTTACATTAGTATTTATACTAATGTAATAATTAATATGCGTATTAATATAGGTATATGTACATATGCTTATGTAGGTATATAATATATTTTATTTTATTTATAAATAGTATGTATTCTATTTAAGATAATTTAAAGTAATTATGATATCTGGCTTTATATCTTTTATCTGTAATTTAGACAAAAACTCCAAGGGAGAAAACGCTTTAGCATTAAATACATCTATTGTAGCTTTTGGCTCAATAATGATTTTAAATAATTAAATAAATTAATATGTTAAATGGATACCTGAATTTTCCGGGTTCCAGTGCTGCCCCCATTTGAAATAAATCAATTGATAGGAAACGGAGACATCATTTAAATTTTGTCTTGACCAGGCACTAGACAACCCCTCATACTGTTTTATGAACTACTGTTTACAGTTTAAAGTGAGAAAGTGACGCTTTTCTACGCACATACGCCGAAAGTGGCAGTTTTTTGCAATTGTGCGTAGAAAAGCTTCACGTTCTCACTTTAAACTGTAAACAGTAGTTAATAAAATAGTTTGAAGGGTTATCTAGTGCCTGGTTAAGACAAAATTTTAAATGATGTCTCCATGTCTTTCAAATGATTTATTCGAAATGGGGGCAACACTGGACCCCGTCAAATTCATGTAGTCCCTTAAGTCAAAACTTCTATATCTATCTATTTCGGGATATGTAATATAAGTTGTAAGAATTTGCAAGCAGGAATGGAAACAGTTCCTGTGCAAACAAGCTTTCCGATAGAAATGAAACATCAATAAATAGATTGCCTGAACGATGGCGCTATCAGTAGCTGGCAGTCGACCCCGGACACAATCCTATTGCTATAAAACCGATTTGGCAGCGACGTCCACAAGCCCGCAAAAAGCCAGAATCAAGAACAATATAGACCTCTGTTATGTAACATAAACTGGAATTTCCGGCAATTTATAACAGAAGCTATAAGATTTAGGTATTCTTTTTTGGTTCAAGCTTTTATTGTGAGTCCAAAGTACGAGTACTTGAAAAGAGTAAAGGCCTTTGCTTGTCGCATACCATCTTATTGAAGCAATAATTTAATTGTATGGCTGAAGTTTGGTTTCGACCATGCAAAGTCATTTATTGCTTTAACAATAAACATTAAGTACAGTTTTGTAGCTTTTGGCTCAAAGTTTTTAAATAAAATAACAAATTGGTATGTAACAGGCAACTTGCACCGTCGAAATGGGCCTTTAGAGTCGAATTAGACACAGCGCAAGATGCGCGACGCAACTTGCGTCGTTCATACAATTATTAGGGCCGTAACAGACGCGGCGCAAGTTGAGCCGCGTAACAGCTAGTGATGGGCAATGCATAAATACTCAATCAACCCATTTGAGTATTTACTCAGTAGATTGAGTAAATACCCGATAAATATCCTTATTTATCCATTTGGTGAGTAGATTGATTTATATGAGTTGCGACTCATATTTATATTCATATTCATTATTTCATGTTTTCATGACAATTTTGAAACTTAAATCTAGTATACACTTGCAATTCTTATCGGAAAGTGTGTACGTACGCCATAATATGCTTAAAATGTAGGTAAACGACGATTATTATTTATGCGACGCTAAATTATATGAAAATGCCATACTAATCATACACTGAAAGTAGACTTCTTTGGCTAATTATCATTTTTTGGTGGGAGGTGTGGATAGACGTAATTTTACGTAAAAATAATTAAACAGACATCAAATGCGATGTCAATACTTAAGCACGCTCTATTTACTCTATTTATTAAATCTAGTGAGTAAATACTCAAATGGGTAGATTGAGTACTATCCACTGCCCATCACTAGCTGTTACGCGACGCAACTTGCGCCCCGTCTGTTGCGGCACTTATACCTGCGCAACTTGCGCGTGGCGTGAACGGTGGGTAGACATTCCATGAAACGCCATGTGGGCGCAAAAAGTTGTGATGACATAGCACAAATCAAGTCGATTTTTACAACAATTTATTTAACTAGCAATGTTATCATGGTCGTATGTTAAAAAAGTTTTATTGAACAATGCATACTATACTATCAATGATTATTTAAGAGATAAAAACGCGTGGATACTTCCTAAACATTTTCCATTACACTCCACACATGAAACATACATAAATAGCTGCATTTTCTGTTACCATAATAAGCTTACTGTAAAAACATGTAAATGCTCTGCGATCAATAAGTGACCAACATATAATTAATATTTTCTCTTGACAAGGTCTGCGAGTTCGGGTTTTTCATGCTCACTAAAATGTCCAATCCGGTGGTGGCGTCGCTGGTCGGGTCGTTGGATTCCCTCTAATATGGTTGAGTTTAACGATGGCTGATCCGTGCGTCAACTCGTGAACGGGTGCTGCCGGGAGGGACTGGTCAGCTCGACTTCGCTTTTTTTGACTACTTAATATTTTTTATTACGCAATTTATGTTAGTTTACTTGTTCGCAAGCATAACATGTTATAATGTGTCAACATTGTATTATATTATAAGTATTTATTAATTAAAAGACAATTATAATAATATGACAAAGCCCTTCTGGCGAGTAGGCGACCAATACTGTGAAAATGAGTTTCTTTCGGCGTTTCTTCTCAGCAGTGGTCGTTACGAAGCGCTGGTATCGGTGGCTTTTCTTTAAAAAATAAATTAAATTTTAATATACTTTACACGTAACATAAATTATACTTATTGACGTGTAAAAGTGCCTGTAAAGGTCTAATTACTGAATAAACATTTGAATCTTTGAATCTTTGAATCTTTGTATTTATGTCTGTATGTATGTTTGTTTAGGTAAAATCTCGCAACTCAATTTTTAACCAGTGATCCTAAACCGATTGAACCGAAATTTTGCAAATATAAGTCAGACAATACAATGTTATGGAGTCAATGAGCTGTTCTGATGATGGTGTCGATAGATATTCGACGAAACTCAGTCATAAATCATCATAAAATCATAGTAGGACTCCTTGGATTTGCCTTGACGAACACTTTATGGCAGACGATACCAAGGATCTGACCACGGAGACGGAAGGTGGTCGATAAATAAATAAATAAAATAAATAAATATATAGGGACAAATTACACTGATTGAGCTAGCCCCAAAGTAAGTTCGAGACTTGTGTTATGGGATACTAACTCAACGATACTATAATTTATAACAAATACATATATAGATAAACATCCAAGACCCAGGACAATTTGAAAAAGGCCATTTTCCAACTTGCCCTGGCCGGGGATCGAACCCGGGACCTCTGGGTGGCGAACTAGCATGGTGATCACTACGCCACGGGGGTCGTCGATGGATGTCAGTAATAAAACTTTTTTTACTGAGATCTTATTTTTAGCTTATTTAATTTGCTATAATAAATACTTGGGCCTTACAATAAAAGTTTGTACAAAGTCAAACACCCATAGTTAATAATGATAATAAAATGAAAAACTTGTAACAACAATCTTCAATTAAGAAATACTATGATATGAACAATAACTTAGTATTTTTATAAAATCATTTTTGTTTGGATGGTTGTTCTAGGAACTTTTTTATATTTATATACTGTGAGAAAATAACACACGACTATAAACAACCAGCCAAGTGCAAGTCGGAACGCGCACGAAAGGTTCCGTACCATTATTTATTAAAAATCACGTTTGTTGTAAGGGAGCCCCACTTATATATTTATTTCTTTCTGTTGACGTGACAACGTCTTATAAATTGGTTTGCCGGGTGACACTTCAAGAAACTGCGTTACGCTCCGCTCACGTTATGCGCTCACAATGAGAGCGAGTGAGAGGCACGCGTCGGGCAAGAGCGAGAGAGACAGACATAAACTCAAAGTCGTTGTCACGTAAAACTTTCGCCCGTATACCGACTTTACAGGCAACCAATTTTTTTTTAGTATTTGTTTTTTTTTGTGGCAACATAAATACATCGTCTCAGAAATACGTCATTTCAACTGTCTAGCTGTCACGGTTCATGAGACACAGTCTGGTGACAGACAGACGGACGGGTGGACAGAAAAATCTTAGTAATAGGCTCCCGTGTTTACCCTTGGGGTACGGAGTCCTAAAAAAAATGTTTATGTTTAATTATTTCGACCGCCGGGCGGTTTGATAAAGTTATTAAACAGGGACATTTTCTCCTTGAACATCATTTTTTATTTAATATTGTTCGAGGTGAGAAGAAATTTGTAAAGGAATTTAAACGGTTTTAGATTTTGGGAGCTTCACTAATTGGACGTAAAAGTTTAGTTGTTTTTATATAATGAGTTTTAGTTTCGTCGTGATATTATCTTTGCGTAGATACTTTAGTTTAATTATTTTATTATTCTGTTTACATACTTTTGTTTGCTTTTTTGAAACATATAAAGAGAAGAGCAAATTATGATTGTTATTAGTCAGTCTTCTAGATAATCCAAACATAATGTACCCATATTTTTCAGTTTGCCAAAAAGGTAACAATTCACAAAGATACGGAGCATCAAAGTTCCGGAGTGGACTTGCGACGTCACCGCTAAGTAAAAATCGTACCTAGCCGTGACGTCATGCCAAATTTCCATGCGTTGTATCTTTGTCATTTTTTGCTTCTCGGAGAAAAGAGTAATTAAATACATCTTAATTCATTACTTTCGAAATACTTATCTAATTAAATTTGCACCCCATCTACCATTTTTCTGCTACGTCCTAAAGGTGAACTGGTAGACAATGCTTAGCATTAAGTTGTACCTTTTGTACTATAATCTTTAGATTTAAGGGCAATAATTTCTCTCCCACTTTTTTATTTCTTCCTTCATATTCTTTTCACACTTTTTCATTCCAACACGTCGGCACTTTGTAGTTAATAATATATCCAAAGCAGTTTAAAACTAGGTATAACTAATCTTTATTTATCTCACTCGACGGTGATGACTGAAAATCAGTGTTTGCTCCCTGAGCAATTTTAACGCTGAGTTATTGCCTTTTTGTATCACTGCGGTTCACCTTATTTCTAAAACTGATTGTTAATGATTTTATGTTGATTTGTGTAAACATGTATATGTGTGTGCCTCAGTGAGACAATTAAAGTGTTTATCTATCTTTATATCTATAATATGTAACTCACCCAGCAGCGCCATGAAGAACCCGTAGAGCACGCACATGGTGTGCCCGAACACCCAGCGGTGGAACAGCGCGGAGACCAGCGTGAAAGGGTTGCCCAGCACCGAAACCGAGAAGTCGGAGCACACCAGGTTGAACAGGATGATGTTCAGCGGCGTCCACAGCTGCCAACAAAACAGAACCGTCAACGTAAAAATATTTTTAACCGACTACGAAGAAGAAGGTAATTGTGTGAACTGATTAACTACCGAAACCTTAACTGACAAGTTTATTTGCCAGGGAGGCAAACCTTATTTCTACAACTGATTGTCAATGTTTTTGTGTTGATTTGTGTAAATGTGGGTGCCTCAGTGAGACAAATAAAGTGTTGATCTATCTATCTATCTATCAAATAAAAAAAAAAACCCCGACTGTTCACCCCAACCATTTAGACTATACTATACAGGTTCACCCCATAATCTGTGAATTTCTAAATCGATTTCCAGTTCGATATTAGTAGCCGATGGTCATTAAATAAACAAAAACTTCAGCCATACGAAATCATTAAGACGACATCTGTAATGAGTAGCAAAACTACATATTACGTGGAATTGATATCCGTAGCGCCATTGAAAAAAAGGAAAATTAAAAAAAAAAACGATTTTCAAACGTCAAGACTTCAAGAGTCCCCTTACCCTGGACAAAATCAGACTTTCCCATACAAACGTAATCTACGTTTTATTTTGAAACGACTTGTCGGATATGGGTATAATTATGCAATTTTAAAGAAATTGCAATCATCTAGGGTTGTACTTGGTTTCCTACCGTAAAATTATGAATTTAAAAGTGAATATAGTGTATTATATCATATTTGACCATCAGTATGGAAAACTTCTACAGCCTTATATTTTATTTCCAGTTCATTATTTTACATCAAAAACCAATTATAACCCTAGACAATTGTAATTTCTTTGAAATCACAATTTTTTACCGAAATCTGGCATGTCATTTCAAAATAAAATGTAGACTTTTGTAAGGAAAAGTCTAGGGTAAAGGGATTCTTAACCCCTAATAACTTTTAAACGACTGTACCGATTTTCAGCAATCATAGCTGAGAACCACCGCAAGGGAACTTGCATTCATCTAAAAAAAAACGCATCGCAATTGGTCCATCCGTTCGAGCGCTACGATGCCACAGACAGACACACATTAGCGTCAAACTTATTATACCCCTCTTTTTTTCGGGGGTTAAATCTAATAAATCACTAAATTAGCTGTTTTAGGTAGTAGTTTATAAGAGGCACCAACTTAATTCAAAATGAAGAAATTGTTTATTATTGATTAGGTATTAAAATGTTAATTAATAAATAATAAATAAATATACAGAGATAAATAACACTGATTGAGCTAGTCCCAAAGTAAGTTCGAGACTTGTGTTATGGAATACTAACTCAACGATACTATATTTTATAACAAATACATATATAGATATACATCCAAGACCCAGGACAATTTGAAAAAGGCCATTTTCCAACTTGCCCTGACCGGGGATTGAACCCGGGACTTCTGGGTGGTGGACTAGCATGGTGATCATTACGCCTTCTGGAATTCTTGGGTGGACCATTGACATGTCTATTATATTTAGAGAAGAGAAAGTATATTAAGTATTACTGTTACCATTACGATACAGCTTTTGATGGCCTAGGAAATTTCTAGGGCCATGAAACAACATTCAATTCTGCCCGCAAGTTTGAGCCCGATACAGTTTTTTTTTGTTTTTTAATGCAATAAAAATTGTATATCCATTAAGAAAATATTAAATTTAATAAAAAGAAATAGTGACAGGGCTCACCAAACTTATGGCATTACAAAATTTTTGATTTCAATGTATTTCTTATCTGCACCGCTTCATTTCTCTGTTCTTTTTTCAAATAAGGAATTAAGGTATAATACCCTCATTTACGCAACGATTTTATAAACTATTATTAAAGGTTTGGTTAGGAAATAGAAATCGTATTATACGATTTCCTATATTCCTCCGATGTAACCTATTGGCTTGTCAACTAAATAATATAAAGTTTTGTAGATGGTTTTAATCGAAAATATAGTAGTAGAAAATATAGACAATTTTAAGAAGGTAATTTGAATAAAAAATTTCTAAGTGTTATCAGGATTTTTGAATAGAATTTTAAAGTTTACACCGAAAGTGACGACACACAGCAATAGAAGATTAAATTTTTCCTATGCCTGCACAAAAAAACAACAATGACAACGGTCATCTGTCAATGTCACCTGTTTAAATAACTTGTGTTGTGTTGGTTGTAGTCCTTTGACATATATTGTTGTGGGGAAATGACAGTGACAGTGACAGTACAGTACTGAAAGCGGAAATTGCCGATCTTCATCGTATCTTTACTTCCTCAATAAGCTTGACTTTGCTTAAAAATGAAGGTCATTTGGATATTTGCAAATATCTAAATAAGTAAGACCTTATATTAAAATCTGATTAGAGAAAGTTTCTCCTAGAGGCTATTCCTCGAAAAGGTTTGCGAATTAGATTTTATTTTAAATTACTTGACAAGCGAATCATTTTTTGCTTCTGTTTTGCGGGTGTGTTTAACAGCAGTTTTATTTTATTTAAAAACAATTATTTACACAAAGCATTTTAAAACGAAATTCATTAACTCAGCTTGCGGTAGGAACTGATTAGGTTAAAATATTGCGTAACGGAACGGAAATGCGTTATGTAATATTTTGCCGCTCGTACCCGTATCATCATCATCATCCGAGCGTATTCCTGGTTGCATCCTCAGCAGTAACGCTTCAGAGCCCGGGGTCCGCTACCTAACCAGGAGATTTGACGAGGTTAATGGTTTTTACACAGAGCGACTGCCGACTGACGTCCACAACCCAAAGGGCAAATCAGGAACCAATCCTTGGATAGTTTGATGATCAAACGCTAGGTGGCGTTCGGGACCCACAGTTTTACGTGCCTTCCGAAACACGGAATCATATTTATTTTCGGATAATCAGGTGATTCAAGCCTGCAATGTCCTATCCAGACTGGAAACAACTTTTCACAAAGTATGCTTCCCATTGGGAATCGAACCCACGACCTCCGGGTCACAAGGCGAACGCCTTGTCCACTGGACCACGGAGGCAGTCATCATCATCATTCCAGCGTATTTCCCGGTTGTATCCTCAGCGATGACCCTTAAAGGCCCGGGGTCCGCTAAATAACCTAGGTGATTTAACGAGTTTACTTGTGTTTACTGTAAAATTGAGTTTCTTTCGGTGTTTCTTCTCAGCAGTGGTCGATACGAAGCGCTGGTATCGGTAGCTTTTCTTTAAAAATGAATGAATTTTTAATATAATTTTCACGTATCGTAAATTATACCCAATGACCTGTAAAGGTCTAATTATTAAATAAACATTTGAATTTTGAATTGAATTTTTGAAGTTTACATAGAGCGCCTGACCAAAGGGTAGACCTGAACCAATCCTTGGCACTAGTACTTATTCCGTGTCCTTGGATCGGCTTGATTGAGAAAAAGCAAGGTGGCGTTTATACATGCCTTCCGAAACACAGTATCTTGTTTCTTTTCAAATTGTAAGGCGATACAACCCTGCAGTGTCCTAACCAGTATGTTTCCCAGTGGGATTCAAAGGCACGACCTCCGCATCACAAGGCGAACTCCTTAACCATTGGACCACAGAGATAGTGTAAGTCAGAAAAGCGTCAAAGTATTTGTACTCGTGTCGTATAGGGAGGTCAAGCCATTCATATTTCCCTATTTTCGGCTAAATGCAAATAGGGAGATACGGAAAATAATCCATCGATAAGAACCAAGTTCTTAAAGTTAATCATGTTCTCTTTCTATTGCGTTGCCAAAAATATAGATTCTTAAAGGAAAATCTCGATTTTGGCGTTTACATGACATAAATAAATCATTTGTATAGTTACCTATTTCTTTTCGTGCCCAGCAACTAGAATAGGTGATTTATAAGAAGCGATGAAAAATATTGTTATGAAAAAATAACAACATATTTTACATTGATTTTCTGGAGCGGAGGGAGCGTCACAGTTCCATCCCGTCCATTGAAACTCGATAATTAAGATTCAGAGCTCTAATCAGATATATTTTACTGATTTACGTGCCAGATTGGTGTCCCAAAATATGTAAAAAGTAAGTCTCCAACGTAGCCTACTTTCTTAAAATACTTGACTTTGTATTAATAATCAAAATTGAAGAAAGAAAATATTTCTACAAGATGAAACCTAAAGGTTGTTAGTTAAGCTTAGTATTTAGTCCTTCTTGTGCTATACAGATTGTTTTTTTTTGTATAATAAAGCTTAAATAAGTAAATAATATAAGCCGCTAACAATGCAGAGTAAGTAAATGTACGTAACACGTGATTTCACGATTTCTACGTTAAGTTGAATTTTGAGATTTATTTTCTCAAAATTCAACACAACGCAGAATTCGTTGAACTTGAAAAGCTTTTGTAAGTTCACCTCAACAAAGTGCTTTTTGTATGTATTTCAAGTGAAAAGCCACGCTTTGCTCCTAAGTTTTTTACACGCATTTACAACTTTTTCTTTCAAGTGTAATCAATCTTCATCTACAAGATAACACTCTGTCTTATATATAAGCCATTACAGATAGCTGTAAAAAATCCGTAGAGACTTACCGCCAAGCATGAAAAATCTGCCGTCTTAAATAAAGTCATATTGTGAAGAATTAAATAAATTTGGAAAAATTTACCTTTCTTAAATGGGCAGCGTTATATTATATATAATGGAAGGGACATACCCGTAATAAATCGAACGACGCGCTATACTAGATCACTATAGTATAATGAAATTAAAATAACTGCCAAAAAACTAAAAAAAAAATCGACATTCCCATACAAAGTGCCCGGATGGCTGGACACTTTTTTTGTGTTTTGGCCGTTATATTAATTTCATTATACTATAGTGATCTACTTAGTATAGCGTGTGGTTCGATTTATTACGGTTAGTCCCTTCCACTCTTTCATAGAACACGAAATTTTTGAGCAAAGAATACGAAATGCCTAAATAAATAGTAAAACCTTAAAATATAAATAAAAAGGAGAATCTTTTTGCTGTCCAATTAGTTGTCTGTCAATTAGTCATATTGACTATTACTATGTATAGAAAATAATTGTAGGAGAGCCACGCTACCGGCAAAACTCTGTTTTGGTAGTAGCATGAATGGGCCGGCTCGTCCGGGGAAGTACCACTCTCACAGAAAATCGACGTCTGAGTAGTAGCGTCACCGCTTCTATGCTTCGTTCGGTGAGTGAAAGAGGCGGAGCCCCTCCCCCTCCCGCCCCTCACCCCTCCCACTACATCTTCCCTTCCTGAAAGGCCGGCAACGCTTCTGTTTCACCCCTGGTGTCGCAGTTGTCCAGCAGCGGTGATCACTTACCATCAGGTGACCCGTTTGTTCGTTTGCCGCCCTATGACATTAAAATAATAATAATAACACCAACATTAAAAGTCTTCGTAACCGAAACAAACAAAAGTTTTCGATAAAAGAAACTCCCAGGAGCTTTTTCCAATTTTTTCATCAACAAACTCCTAAAGAAGTTCGCCTTGTAAGTAATTTCCAACGCTATTTTCCAACAAGTCAAATCAGATACTTTTTAATAAACGTCAAAACAAACAGTTTCTATTAAATTTGAATGAAATACAGGCTGATGACGTCATAGGATTTTTTGGAGTCAAATAGCGCTCCTAATTTTTTTTTCTGAATTAATAAATCTAAAACCACGTTAAAATGGATATGTTCAAAGACAAATGACATTATTTTGCGACGTTTTTAGTTTATTATCAGTACAAAATAATTAATTTTTGACCCAGCAAAATATCCGATTGTCTGGGAAATGCAACAAACCGTTAAGGCTTAAGCGAATATAGATTACGTGGCTTACCAAGTGCTAGAGCCGGCAGGCAGAGATACATTTGTGACGACATAGACTTAATAAAAAATAAAGGCGGCATTGGTAGATATGAGTACAAAACGTTTTCACCTTTTTTAAGATTTTTTTTAGTATCGTTTGAAACCCCCGTCAATAAATGAGGGTTGTTTAAGTTTGTCGGTAATATTTGTCCTTCTGTCATTCTGTCTGTGTGTATCTGTCTGTAGCATCGTAGTTCTCGAACGGATGGACTGATATCCTTTGACGTAATTCTTTGCTATGTTTTCCCAAGCAAATAATAGATGGCGCTACTAATATCAATTAGATTATATAATTGCGCTTCTCATCACTAGATGGCGTTCTTGAAAGACGTGGTTTTTTAATTTGCCTAGCAATTAAACTTGTTAGGAACCTATTCAGATTAAGTCTTCGATATTTATCTATAGTAAGTAAATATTGTATCTATTCTCCCAAACTTAGATGTTCTATATCTTTATGATATTTATGCATGACTAAAGAAGAAAAATAAGTTCTTATTATTTTTGGATATTCGAACTGACGAACTAAATAAAATGTTATTTTTCTGATCCTGTCTTCATCCCTATCATAACTTAACTATTGTTTTATTTCTACCGACCGGTGAAAGGTTAATCAATGAAGTGATTCGGTAAAATTTTATGTAGATGCAAGTATTTTATTTGTTACAGTCGGGTCAGAAAAATATTATTGCTTTGTACCCCGTAAAAGATATCGCAGACAAGATAATACACTTCTGTACCTACCCCGTCCGAATTCCAGATTTATTTATTTTTCGCTTATATTCACTTATACGTAACATGTTTAGTACTAGTCTAAAACTAATATTATAAAGAGGAAAGATTTGATTGTTTGTTTGTTTGCATCGAAATGGCTCCGAAACTACTGGACCGAATTTAAAAATTCTTTACTATTGGAAAGCTACTATCCCCGAGTGACATAGGCTATATTATATTTTTAACAAAATTAGGAATCTTTACTTAAACCCCAATAATGTAACACAATGTATAAAAAATGACTTTAAAAATTCCTTACATCGCGTGCACTGAAATAGAATAAAATAACATACCACAACTTTTTAGAATACATCATTATCTACAAAAAGAGTCGCGACAGAATATGTCTAACTATTATAGTTATGTCACAATAAGTGTTATTTTATTTTAAAAAAATAATCTTATTAACGCCGCTAGAAAGGGCTCTTTAAAACTGCTTCAATACCTTTATACAACTTTTTGAATCATTCAATTCGGACATTTCATTCAAAAGATATCACGAGTTAAAAAATTTAAGTAAAAAAAGTCGCATGGTTGCCGATCACCCCGCTCGGCTATCTAGGCAGCACCGTGATTATGCGATTCGATGTAGGCGCCGATGAGGTAAGCGAGGCGCGTCATTTTTGAAATTTGTATTAAATACCCGTGAGAAGCCGGGGCGGGCCGCTAGTAGGTAAATAAGTTCATGAACCCTGGCAAGCTGTTGCGAACTATAAATATAAGTATGTAGTTGAGTTTATATAAGTGATTTCAGGAATAAAATGATAAGGATATGTCAGAAATTGTTAGTAATTAAATTGAATGTCAATAGATACATAGAACTTATAAATTAAATACTAATTTCAGGGAAATTCAATTCCAAACTAATTCGAAACGATTGGTTTCATATTATATACCTAGGCCGCATTATATACTGGGTCAAAGTAGTGTGCCAGCGTGTTGGGCCAAGATAACCGGCGACTTCGCGAAAATCCGCCGCGTGACGCGCGACTACTTTTTCAGCTCAAATTGAACATTATACGATTGACATAAAGTTCATTATGCTATGTACTATTTCGTTCCAAAAAGTCGCTTCGCTTCGATTCTACCGCAGTGTAAATTGAGCACCAAAAGTGCACTTCAAAGTTGGCTGAGCCACCTTGGCCCAATGTGCACTGCGGTCTACGCTCATTATCTTTAAGACCTCTTGGTTTTAACCATAATCCATCCATAATCAAAAAAGTTGATATCTACAAATAAATATTTTTGAGTAGATTAGTGTCAATTTGTTTCAGAAAGAGTGGTAGTAACGTTACTATATTAACTTAATTTCAGTATCTCTATAATTACTTCGACATCAAAGCCATTTAGATCAGAGGCATCAAAATGTCAAATAATATTTATTTATACCGAAATAAATTCTATAAATTACGTGACGTTCTTCGATCAAAAATGTCTTCTTTAGATATGAATTGCAAATTACAAATTCCTTATGTCCCTCCCCCCTAGTTCCACCCCTCAGGGTAATATGGACGAATTGTTGTCTTATTTTAGGTTGAATTAGCGAACATCGTGGAAGGATTCAGCTTTCGCTTTATCATAATATTCGTAGTAGTGAAGTGCTTGTTTGGCTTGGCGGGAGGACGTATTGTTAACGCGTTCGCAAATTAGGCTACAACGGGCGTGGTCAGCACTTAAATGGGTGACCATAACAAGCATTCTCTCGCTCCTCTTCACTTCGGAAGGCATGCAAAGCTAGTGGTCCCGACTGGCTTCATTGTTTGACATCATCATTATAATCTTAGCGGCATAACGTCCTCAGCTGGACATAGACCTCTCCTAAGGATTTCCAAAATGACCGATTAGAGCGTTTGTTTCACAGTCGTCTAGTAGTAGCTAGTAGTTTTTTTGCTTTTGTACTAAATACATATTGAAAAAAATTACCTTCATTAAGAGATAAATTTATCCTACATTGAAAAATTTTTTTTGACTTTTGTCTTTTGACTGTAATATCACACTATTTCACCTGTTAATGTCAACTTCATTTTGGGCGGATAATGGTTTAAACCTAGTAACAAAGTCAGTCTGGGTGTTATAAGACGACGGTGTCTGCTTAGAGCATTATGAGCCAAAATGCTCCGTTTGCCCCATCAGAGATTAAGACGTGGTATGAATGTAAGTAACGACCACGATAATAAGAAAAATTGTAAGTGTATTTCACTAGGGGGCTTTACACAGTCAAGGGGTGGCACGACCCCAATGGCCCTTTGATCAGTTCTCGGAACGTCTCAATTTATGGGGGTCAATTATGCTAATTTGGCTCGTGACTTAACGCCAGTTAGATGTTTACAGCTGCTCCAAACCGTTCAGGTGAAACAAAGTCAATTTACATATTATAAGTTGCCGATCTCCGTGGCGTAGTGGTCACCATGCTAGTCTGCCACCCAGAGGTCCCGGGGTCGATTCCCGGTCAGGGCGACTTGTAAAATGGCCTTTTTCAAATTGTCTTGGGACTCAAAGATTTTCAATGTCAAAGATTTTTATTCAATGTAGGATAAATTTATCTCTTATTGAATAAGGGTCATTTTTTAAAACTTGGATGTTTATCTATATATGTATTTGTTATAAAATATAGTATCGTTGAGTTAGTATCCCACAACACAAGTCTCGAACTTACTTTGGGGCTTGCTCAATCTGTGTTATTTGTCCTTATATACTTATTTATTTTATACAAGTTGCTTTTCGATCAAATTTAAAGGGGTGATTCAGCCCATCATTTTGAACCAATATTAGACACTTACACATAAAAAACCTGAATAAAGCAAAATCGAAATGAATAATGATTAATAACGTAACGCCAATCTTCTTGATTGATTGATATCTTTGGATCAACTAATGAATCCCACTAAATGGATTTCCTAAGCTCGAGTTAACTCCTTGCAATTAGACCTTCAAGATCACAAAAATCCGCCATTCTTTATTCTGAATTTGTTCCTGGGCAATCATTCAGTAAAAAGTGATTCATTAACGCTTTTAAAATAATTATTACGAACTCATTTTTTTAGCGGACGTATAAGTATTATTAGCAAATGCTTGTTAAGGAAAAACGTCAAATTTTCGGGGTCCAAGTGTTGCCCTCATTTGAAAAAAACTATTCGAAAGTATTAGATATGTTATTAATCTCATTTGTTTTTTTTTTTAAATATAATTTATACTATACGCTTAGTTATTTGTCAGTGAGTTCATAATTTATGGATAGTCAAGTGATCTAAAGGCACAACTGGCTCCCTCTAGCTTGCCTTGTTTACGTCACATCACAATAGTGGTAAGCGCCGTTTAATTTTGAATCAGTCTTATACCGGCCGCTACTCGGGCAACATTGCATTAGCTTTTATTCAGTATTTTTGAGGATTTTAATGACTGTGAATTGATAATTATTTCCATTTGTGTAGGACTTCAGAAGTCGTGCTATTTTATTGGAATTCTTTATAAAACCCGATAGCATTAGTTTTTGGCTTAATTCTAACGCTTAGGAGATGACTGACTTACAATGACTATACTTTGAGACGGTAAGCCCAAGTGGACACAGAATATCTGTGCGGGCGAGAGGGACAAATACAGCTTCTCAGGCTGTGTTTCATCGGTCTGTGCAGGGCAGGGGCCTTCTTACCGTCAACTTTTTATTTTTTTGTGTCTTATCTTCGGCTAGCTTAAAAAAGGAAAAGTAGATATCATTCAAAATTTTGTCTAAAAAAGATTCCTTTCTTTTGCAAGTAAGAATTTAAAGAATAAAAATCAACATCTTATAACAGTATAAAACTGTACAAACAGTTTGCGAAGTTTTTGTCCTCCGAGTTCTATTTATTTCGATCTTTCTCTGTGGATTCTCTTTAGTTTCCACACATATATAATAATGCAGAAAGAAGATTCAAACTTCGAGTTACTGAATTCTGTTTTGGTATTTGGATATTAAGGGTTTGTTATGAATTTAGGATTTTTTTCGTGACGTCACGCGAAATTAAAACACGCTGTATAACCTTCATTATTTGATAGTCAAAGAAAAGCAAAAGATTGTGTACAATATTTTTTAATAATCCACCTTTTTTTCTACCCATTCAGGCCCCAATGTTGGGCAAAGGCCTCCCCTTTTTGTTTCCAGCTGTTTCGATCTTTAGCTACTTCTTTCCAATAATCTACCTGCTTGACAGGCCAAAAATATTTTTCAGTCCATGTGCCTACTGAATAAAAGCGTGCCTCTCATTTGGTTAGATCTAAAAATATTCAATTTGACGTTCTTTCAAACGATCGCTTCAGCCCAAGCCATAAGAGTAGTTTATCAAACACAAAGAATTCGTGGAGAACGCAATACTTCCCGCAACCGACCCAAAGTGGAGATACAAATCGTTAGTTTGACTTGAATATATCCCCTTGACCTTTCACTTTCTTTTGAAGCCTCGAGGGCTCCGGATATAAATTATTTTGGGTAAAAGAGTTAGTGACATTGTAAACGTACACTATCATGTACGCTGCAGTAAAATATCACATCAACATAATGTTGCAAACTTTTTTAATTTTTTTATACCTATTTGTTTATTAACCCCTTACCTGTCACTGGGAGGATTCCTCCCAGGTCAATTGTTTATCTGTTGTTTTATTACTTGCAACAGATGAAGTGTTAAATGACTTTCTGTCATTTTGAACCAAAAAAGAGGACGTTATCAATTCGATCGAATATATATATATATATATATATATATATATTTAGGGTTCCGTACCCGAAGAGTAAAAACGGGACCCTATTATTAAGACTCCGCTGTCCGTCCGTATGTCTATCATCACATGAACCGTGATAACTAGACAGTCGAAATCCACAGATGTATTTATTTTGCCGCTATGAACAAATACTAAAAACAGGATAAAATCAATATTTAAGTGCAAGATACGTCAACGGGACGTCGGCGGAGGTTTTTAAAAACTGCGAATAATACAGGAAACTTATAACTAGCGATCAGCGATTGATCAGGACTTACTTCTAATGATCAGCGATTGATCAGCGAGGAGTTACCAGGACATGGACGTGTGGTTCCCGATTGAACTCTCGACTCGCTCTGCCGTTCGAAGAGGTTCCCAGGATGACTGCACAATGCAGGTGGCTTCGTGTCAGCAGTTTCCACGAGTGATTCACGTTTTCTTCTTAAAGATTTCGCAATGTGTGTTCGTTCCGTGGGAACGGTAGGTGTATGGATAGGGTTAAGAGAAAGTAACATGCAGGGCTACCATACAACAAACGTGATTTTTTATAGATAATGGTACGGAACCGTCCTTCCACGAGTCCGACTCGCACTTGGCCTGTTATTTAAGTATGTTCCTCGTAATACAGTCTACCCACATTACAGATATTAGCGTAATGATTGCTGATATGTGCGTGGGTGGACTGTATTAATGAATCACCTATGTATTTGTTATAAAACATAGTATCGAAGAGTTCGTATCTCATAACACAAGTCTCAAACTTACTTTGGGGCTAGCTCAATCTCTGTGATTTGTCCCTATATATTCATTCATTTTCATATATTCATTCATTCATTTATATTCACCTATTTTTGACATATTTTTACAGTTTGTACAGTCCAATACAATAGAGTAAGTAAAAAGAAATCACATATTCCTTGCGAAGTTTTGTATTTTAGACGTTAGATTTTGTTCTCTTGTTTATAGTAGTATCCCACTGTTGGACAAAGTGATATTTGTGCATCGCATAGACTTAATTTTTTTTTATAATGGTGCATCATATCATAAGCTCTGCCTCGTGTTACACTGATGTGAACTAACGACGACCTCCGTGGCGTCGTGGTCACCATGCTAGTCCGCCACCTAGAGGTCCCGGGTTCGATCCCCGGTCAGGGCAAATTGGAAAAGGCCTTTTTCAAATTGTCCTGGGTCTTGGATGTTTATCTATATATGTATTTGTTATAAAATATAGCATCGTTGAGTTAGTATCCCATAACACAGGTCTATAACTTACTTTGGGGCTAGCTCAATCAGTGTTATTTGTCCCTATATATTTATTTATATTTATATTTATTTATTTATAACTAAATTGTCGTTTTTGACCTTTTAGATAGATTATTAAAAAGTATGGTAAGTATACGTATTTTTTTCTTTTCTCCGATTAGCAATTAATGCTGAAGATACAGCGCATTTAAATTTCGCGTGACGTCACGATTAGCTACTATTTTTAATCAAAGGTGACGTAAATTACCCCTAGTCCGAAACTTCGAAGCGCTGCGCTGTATCTTTGTGAATTGTTACTACATTGCCAAACGAAAAAATATGGGTGCTTGATTTTCTAATAATCTCGTTGACGGAATAAATAAAATAATTTATTTTTATCCAGTCTACATCCCTATTGCTTGATGTTTGTCTAGGTGCTGCTATTATGTTCCGGCAATTTATTCCTTTTTTATAGTATATACTAAACATCGATACGATTATGTACATTGAAACTTCTTTTAAGAATAGAGGAGGAAAAACGATTAAAAAAGCTTGCAATTGTAAGGGGTGGGGGGAAAGGGTTTAAGTAAGGAGGGGTCATACACTACGGTGGGGCTTATAGGTAAAGGATGGGTCTTTCTACTTTTTTTTCAGCATTGGTAGGTTTCAAACTCTTTAATGGTTTTGCTGAGCCCCCTGGCTCAGCAAAACCATTTAAGAGTTTTGAAACGGTAAAATATCGTATATTTCGAGGTTGTGAGGGCTCGCGATGTCTACTGTTCTCACGGAACTACTAGTTTTATTCATCATCATCATCATCATATCAGCCACAGGAAGTCCACTGCTGGACATAGGCCTCCCCCAAGGATTTCCAAAACGACCGATCGGAAGCGGCCTACGTCCAGCGCCTCCCTGCAACCTTGCTCAGGTCATCTGTCCATCTAGCAGGTGGGTGTCCTACGCTGCGCTTGCCGGTACGTGGCCGCCATTCGAGAACCTTTCTGCCCCATCGGCCATCGGTTCTTCGCGCTATGTGCCCCGCCCACTGCCACTTCAATGAGCTAATCCGCTTGGCTATGTCGGTGACTTTCGTTCTCCTATGAATTTCCTCATTTCTGATTCGATCGCGTAGAGAAACACCGAGCGTATTTTGACGTCAACAGTTATTGTGCAATAAAACAAACTGACGATTATTAAGAGATATTATAAATATCCTATGATAATAAAGATATATTTGAATTGAATTGAAAGCATAGTCCTCTCCATAGCCCGTTGAGCAACCTTGAGCCTTCTTATGAGACCTATAGTAAGGGACCACGTTTCAGAGCCATAAGTCATTACTGGTAACACACATTGATTAAACACTTTCGTCTTGAGGCACTGAGGTATTTTAGACGATAAAACACTGCGTAATTTCCCGATCGCTGCCCAGCCGAGTCGGATTCGCCGAAAGACTTCTTCCTTGAAGCTGGAACATCCTGCCTGGATCAATTGACCCGGGTAGACATACTGGTCTACTACTTCGAGGGTGGAGCTCCCAACAGAAAAAGGTAAAGGCGCAACGTGCTAAACTAGTTTTATTACAGTAGTATAATTTATATTATAAGTGCTGTGTTACCTTGACTATCTTACGTGTCTTTAAACACTAGAAAACTAAATCGTTGACGTAGTCCCGTTATTGAAACTTTGTGGTGATTGTGCATAATTACTTTGTGAAGTGTTGTTGGGCTGAATTAAATTAGTTAACACGCCAATCCAATTAAAATTCTGCCCAGGGGTTGCAAAACAAAACAATTACCCTTTGTGCCTACAACTACTACCATATGAGGTTATTTTTAATTGATTAATTAAAATACTTTTAAGGTCAGTCTACACTGAACTGCAATGTGTGACAAAATAAAATATTTCATGTCATACAAATTGAAGCAGTATCATGATCTGGTACATAAAAACATGATTTTAAATTATTTTTCTAAAGATGGGAATCCATTTGCTTGAATACAGATGTGGATTTTACAATGCTGGTTTTTTAATGATACAATTTTTACCGATCTTTGCATATATGTTATGAACCAAGTGGTAATTTGGGACCTTTTTCATAATGCCCGGGCGTTATGAAAAGACATTTATTTTAATGTCACTTGTTCCATAAAATATATAAAATAACAAACTTAACTCAGCTGGATTCCTGGCCTAAGTATGTTGAGAAGAAATTATGTAGCATGATTTACTGAAATATTTGCACTTATTTATAAAAGACTATCTTTAAAGTACTTGCTATACGTACCACCTAGGTACTTGTAATTAAAACAAGTTGTTGAGTAAGATTCAGTTGTGAAATATCGTCGCAGGGTGTGCGAATAATTGCAAAACTTCTGGGATGGCTGCGAATGGCTATGGTTGCTGTGATTCAGGATCTCATCTCTACCCAGCTGCATATGTATTCGGCAGCTTCAGAACTTAGTCGAAGTACAGACAAGCGACAGTATGCCAGCGACAGGATCCTCTCATTTGCCATAAATATATAATCATAATATGGTTTGTCGTAAGAACTTTGTTTTAACTTTTTTTTCTCATAATAATTGTTTCATATAATATTTATTCTAATAATGGTTCTGAACCATAATTATAGTTTATAATACTGGTCTTTTCATAAAATGGTTTTTCATAATGGTTTTGTCATGAGTCATAACTCTTCTGGTCATAATCATAGTTTAACATAATGTTTTTGTTCATAATATTCTTGTAGACATCTTATTCTTCCGTCCCTTATCCCATTATAAGTTATTAAAATACGATTTTTATTCTCACAGTATTTTATCTGTCCGGACATTATTATAATATTTATCACCTATGTGGTAGAATACCCGCCAACATCAGTCTCGTTACTGCAGAGTTATGTAGACCATACAGGTCATGTAGTAGTTTATGGACTGGATCCACCCTTAAGATCAGTTTCAGTATATTTTGTTAAACTGTACAATGCTAATTATGTAAAACAAAAAAGTACGGGATCCTAGGTTCTGTGACTCAAAAAGCAACTCTTTCTTTCTTTTCAACGCATTGCTTGGTTGACATTTTGTTCTTTATGCGATTTACATCTTAGGAAATTTGCCTTGTAGTCATTCAATTTAGGCAATTTGTTTCGTAGACGAATTAAAAGTTAGGCACTCTGATCTATAAAGCAAATAAGTGTGTCAAGTCAAAGTAAAATGTAGACAAAAAGCGTAAAATTAAAGAATTGGTTTTTAGAATAACATTTTTACTAATAAATCAACACCATTGTTCGTAGTTGAAGGCCAAAGTTCACGCAATGAACAAAAAGAATTCCAGACGTCACGAAAATATTCTACTTACTTATAAAAGAAACTCGAAGCCTTAATCTCGCTGGTGTTCCATCGCAAACGGTTTCTTTCAAATAACGTTTCAATTGGTGTTCATAGCGGCTGAATCGGCTGATTCGTAGGTACGCTTATGTTGCGCATCCTTCGCTAATTATTCTAAGGGCTCTTATAGCGGTCGCCGACCGTCGCCGACAGGACCCTGGTGTTGCGGGCACACTGTCGCTAATCTGTAAGAGCGCTAGGCAAACCTAGAGCATCGTCGCAAAGTAGCCTACTTATCGGTTTTCTATAGGATACATTTTGGAGAGTGTTCGAAGGCTCTTTTTGATCTCGTGAAACCCTCACCATTTCTTTATCGGACTACGAGGCGCGGACAGGGGTTTCACCCCTTTGTCGTTGAAATACCTAAGTCTCGAACTAAACGCTTCGACAATTCCTTTTTGGTTCGAGTAGCTAAGATGTGGAATGAACTGCCTGCGTCTATATTCCCAGAGAAGTACAGCCCCGGGACATTCAAAAGTAGATTGAATGGGTATCTTTTGGATAGGCATGCTTCATCCTAGTCTTCATCGTCGCTTACCATCAGGCGAGAATGAGGACAAATGCCTAAACCAATATATTGTAAAAAAAAAACCTTATACAATATGTAACAAAAACCCTGTCCGATCCTTGTAGGAGAAACTCAGACCGTCAATATGAACAACTTTTCCTATGGGACCAATGCCTGAAACACGAAAAAAAAAATTGACATTTTCATTCAAAAGTGTTCGGCCGGGCCGGCAATTTGTATGAAAATGTCGATTTTTTCTTCAAGCATTGGTCCCATAGGACAAGTTGGTCTGAGTTGCTCCTACAAGAATCGGACGCGGTTTTTGTTACATAATATATTGTATTGTGGGTACCATTTTAAGACTATCTGGCTGACTTTTAACCCACCAACCAACCAAATTTTTGGAGCAAGTTCAGTCAATGGTACTGAACTACTTTCTATATAATTTAAAAGAAAAAAGAAACTTCAATTTTTAATCTTCTTCATCAGTTCCACTTTATCAAAACACTTTCTGAATGCTAATGGTTGATTTATTAACAAAAATCTCAAAATCTATATGTGTGCTTAGAGTATTTAAGGAGTTCCGTCGATTGCTCCAGGATTCTATCACCAAAACTTCACCTGGTGAAAATGGGATTAATTTACAGGTATATACCCTCGAAATATAAAAAGAATTTTATAAAACGGAGAATTTATTAAGGAACATACAACAAAAAAAAAATATACATTCGTATTCTCCATTCTTTTAGTTAGTATCCCACAACACAAGTCTCGAACTTACTTTGGGGCTAGCTCAATCAATGTAATTTGTTTCTATATATTTATTTTTTCTCGAAGTCGCAAAACCATTCACAAACTGATTTCAAATGTTGTCAAGAAGATTTTATGGGAGAGCGCATTTCATTTAGATATTTTAATTTTTTTTATAGAATCACAATGAAGGACTGACCTTAATTCAAAAATTAGGCTGGTGGATAAAATACCACCCTGTATGTTAATAGGAAAGACGTCAAGATGCCAAAAGAAAAAAATAACCTTTTCGTGAACTATTTATTGGAAGCCATAACGGCTCTTTTATCGGCAGAAACCCTTCGGAGAAAACTGCTTCGTCTATTGAATTATTTAGTGCCACGTGTCCCTAACCACTATTACCTTCTATTATCCTCTCAGGCACGGTTTCCAAAATTAATCTTCGCCAAAGGTTAACTATAAGATGGTTCCACACCTATCTCATCATATCATATACATAGAAACTTTTACGTATTTATACCTAATGGGCTAGACAGGGCGTTCTGGGGATCCACTAGATTTTTTTTAAGCTGTTACATAGCTTTTATCGCGAGCTTTAAGCTCGGCGACCGAATCAAGAAATCCCGTGATGAAAATAAAACCTAACACCCCCCAATCCGCCTAAACGTTTCTCGGCAACCGGCGACCGGCACAGCAGGGCGGCGTTGAAAGCCGTGCATCGTCTAACGTCGTTTCAGTTCGGGTGACTTCAGCACGGTGGTGTTTGTGTGCGTGCGACTAGACGTATGCGTGTAGACTATCTGCTAACTGCTCATAATAAAATTCCTGAATAACCTACATGTATTGTAAGATAATAAAAATATTTTAAACGATATTAACTTCTCATTTATTCAATAAAAGAAAAAAAATTCTTATCGGTCACCACACTCAAAAAGTGTAACTTGAATTAATATCAAAGAAAAAACTTGCATTAATATCAAAGAAAAAAAAATACTGCATAAATAATTATAATTGCATAAGTTGATAAATAATGCTATGCAATAGCTTTACCGCTGCAGTCCCCGAGTGCCACACTTTTTTTTTATAATTATATTACTGCTCTAGATACCATTCCTTTAGAGCCTATCTTTATTTTATCACTTCTTTATTACTAACCCTAACTATGCAATCAAAGGTTGGTGTAGGTCTTTTGATTGCTTCAAGGGAGCTTCTGGTGACAAATCTATACGAGTCCACTGGTTTTCATATCCGATTGAGTGGCGGGCGGCGACTAAAGACGGCCAACACAGTCCGCATAAATATCACTACATCCGTACTATGAGTGTCCACTTTAACTATTTCACATATTGTCCATGAGCATGAGCATTTATAACACTAAACTACACCAATTTCATATTATAAAGTCCACTAGAATCAATTTGCAAAACAATTTAAAGCAAACTCCAACTGAACCCCTTGACTTTCCGCCAAAAACTCCGAATAAACTAGTTTCCAACAAGTCAAATCAGAAACTTTTTCTAAACGTCAAAACCAACATTGGCTTTGGGATTTGTATGACATAGCACGGCGTGACGTCATAGTTTTTAGAGTCAAATAGTGATCCTATTACAGTTCTTCTGCGTTAATAAATCTATAATCACGTTGAAAATGTATATGATCAATGGCAAGTGACATTATTTTGTGACGTTATTTTTCTTGTCAGCACAAAATAATTTAATTTTGACCCTGGATTAGACCGTAGCGGCTCTAAGTAGACAGCGCAGGGCCGTAAGACTTAAGGTCACAGCACACTTATCAACTCGGAAAGGGATCGACACCGTATCGCCTTTCGCCGCACGGTCAACCAGGCCTAGGCGCCGTCAACCTAACGTAGGCACGTAACCAAACCGGCTCAGCTTCGGTACGTCGACTCGCGGTCAACTCGACTATGGCTGGGCGACGCTGCGCTTACCGCTCGTCGGCCGCTATGGTCTGACCGGCACTAGATCATTTTGATCCAAACGTAAAGTGGCGTGTTGATGGGTGCGAGGAAACGGAGAGACGTCAGCTCGCATACGGAGAGGCGTAAGCGCGTGGACGACGAGCCGCAAGCGCGGGGACCGCTAGTTGACCGACCAGCAAAGCGGTTCGTGAGCTGGTCCCGAGGCGAGGCGTTTACGTTACAAATCTGAATAGTGTGCGTTGTAGTAGGGAGTTTCATACAAAGAATACTGAGCTGCTCGAGTTGATACGTTTACGAGTTGATAAGTGTGCTGTGACCTTAAGGCCACTTTTAGCGTGATGATGGGCTAGAAGGTATAAAACAAACATAATAGTGATGGGTTGCTTACGCATCGCCTATTAACATGATTCGCATTTACGCCCATTCCCTCGATCGGCTTTCACGGACCGACAACGGACAAACAGACGCACGAGTGATCCTGTAAGGGATCCGTATTTTTAATTTTTTTTGTCCGGAACCTTAAAAAAAGAGTGACACTCAATGATAGATAGTTTGAAATGGTTTATTGGTGCATTCAATTTGGTATAGAACATCCGATTTATTGTTCACTGCGTTATAAGAGTCATATTAATTTAAATATGCATATGTATCTGTATTAATATGTATTATGTAATTATAGCTAATATTGGTATATTATATAAAAGTTTTTATTAGGTATTTATTATTGTAAGGGTTTTGTTGCACTACTACCTAGAATCTAGATGCTTTCTTCCTGTTTTTTTAGATGTTTGGTTGTTTCGAAGAAATCCTCAATGGAATAAGCCGCCATTGCACATTTCTGTTTTTAATGCCTTTTGTAACTTATTTATTTCAAAATGTGTAATAAAGAGTTAAAAGAAACATACACGAGTTGGTCTTTTCTGGAAAAATACTTGTGCCTTCTCTATTGACAGGCCGAGTCACTCCGTATACCTATGTCAACCGCACACTTATCTCCGGTAAGGCTTACCTTACCGGAGATAAGTGTGTGGTCGAAGCAAGCGGTCGCTATAATACTTATACCTACAAGTAAACCTCTTCGCGGATCCCTAAGGACCCTAACAGACGAGCGACAATATGCCCGCGACTATTCGAGATAAGTGCCGCAACAGACGGGGCGCACGTTGCGTCGCGTAACAGCTAGAGATGGGCAGTGGATAGTACTCAATCTACCCATCTGAGTATTTACTCACTAGATTTAATAAATGGAGTAAATAGAGTGTGCTCATATATTGACATCGCGTTTGATGTCTGTTTACTTATTTTTTAAAATTACGTCTATGCACACCTTCCACCAAAAAATGATAATTAGTCAAAGAAGTCTACTTTTAGTGTATGATTAGTGATTAGTATGATATTTTCATATAATTTAGCGTCGCATTTTAAGCATATTATGGCGTACGCACACACTTTTCGACAAGAATTGCAAGTGTATACTAGATTTAAGTTTCAAAATTGTCATGAAAACATGAAATAATGAATATGAATATAAATATGAGTCGCAACTCATATAAATCAATTTACTCACCAAATGGATAAATAAGGATATTTATCGGGAATTTACTCAATCTACTGAGTAAATACTCAAATGGGTTGATTGAGCATCACTTTATGCATCGCTCATCACTAGCTGTTACGCGGCGCAACTTGCGCCGCGTCTGTTACGGCCCTTAAATAGTCGGCGACGCGACGGTCCCCGCGGGTCCGCGCCCGTCGACGTACGATGAAGAACGTCGGCGACAGTGGGCAACCGACGCGCGACAGTTTGTGACAGACTGCAGTAAAGTGAAGTGACGGTCGCCGACTAGACTCGTCTGCTAGAGCCCTAAGGCTCACTTTGCGATCCCCAAGGCATGTCGCAAATAACTCGGGATGTTTATAGAGTGGCGACGACTGAGCTCCCTATAATTGTTACGATAAATCTGGATTCTGGCGCCGCACAATAGCTCCCAGCGCTGCCTTTAACGTCAGCTCTATCTGGAAGGTCAGAATTATTGACCATTTGGTGGGCCAGAGCTACTTCAGCTTCCGGGGTTTATGTGGCACCCAGATGAGTGTCTGAGAATAGGTAGTACTTAAATTTTATTTCACTAAGGTCACTCTTTAGTCTTGAATTTCTTAAGAGATTTCAAGACTGTGTCATTTGATTTTATGTCTAGATGCAGAGCTTTGTTCGGATTTTTATGTTCTTAAAAGGCATTTCACATTTGGTTGGCTGTCTCGCTCGTACAATCAAATATTTTTAAAGATTATTAAAAAAATGTGTATCATTTGTAAAAATGTGTTTCATTGTGAAATGCCTCTTAATCCTCTTTTCTATTTTCGATTACCAAAATCATATGATTTCGTAAGTCCCTGGGCGTCTATGAAGGATATTGTTTCCAGTATATACAATATGTAACAAAAACCCTGTCCGATCCTTGTAGGTGCAATTCAGACCGTCAATATGAACAACTTTTTCAATGGGACCAGATCTTGAAACTCGAAGAAAAAAATCGACATTTTCATACAAATTGCCGGGCTGGCCGAAGACTTTTGTATGAAAATGACGATTTTTTTTCGAGTTGCTCGTACAAGGATCGGATAGGGTTTTCGTTACATATTGTATAGCATCCATAAAACTGCTTGCATTTCAAAAGGAACGTCGTTCCATACCACGAACAGAGACATATCTCACCAGAATGACTGAACAAATATTTATTCTTGTAAATATTGGATTCTTGATTCTTGCTCGAAGATATACAAAAGAGCGAACAAACTGTGAAAACAATAGGGTTACTTACTTTCATTTCTTAGAGCCACTTGCCAGAAAGTTTGTGTGAAACGTTCAAATCAAAACGCCGGCGGGATCAACATAAGTAACTATGAAAGGGTAAATAAAAGTTGGATTGGAATATTTCAGAGCCTATATTAGCGGTTATACTTTGTGACAGGCTTTTTGGTATTAAGAATGGGCCTTTTCATGGAACTCTGTTTTTTACACAGGTAGGTATATCATACAAATTGCATAAAAAAGATTTGTCGGCTACCCAGCTCCAGCATGTTATTTGGCTGTTCCTGGAGAACATATAATAGAATAATATATCGGTAACATATTATATTCGACATTGAAACCTTCAAAAAACGACCCTATATTTTCCTGAAAGGCCGGTAACGCTTCTGTTACACCCCTGGTGTTGCAGTTGTCCATGGGCAGCGGTGATTACTTAATACCATCAGGTGACCCACTTGTTCGTTTGCCGCCCTATGACATAAAAAAACATGATTTTTGATATCTAAACCTAATACAATACCTCTGAATTAAGTATAATTTTGATTGAGCTTAATAAATACAGTTTGTTTGTTTTGTTTTTCATGTGTGTAAGTGGCCAACATTGGTGCCAAATTTTTCATCTGACTTAGCTTAACAGATTACAATTTTGCCATACAAATATGACAGCCAGGGCCGACGACTTAAACGTGCCTTCCGAAGCAGGGAGTACACAGGGTACAGTTTGTAAAAAAATACGACTGGCAATTTATAAGATCGGGGAAAATTTTCGAAGGATGAAAATACATCATGGCATTCATGATTATGTGGAAAAATCTATTAGGAAAGTGTACAATTGGTAAAAAAAAAGTTTGGGAAATAAAGCGAATATAAATAAAAATAATAGTAAAAAAATCTTGAAATCCGCCTTTACAGTCAATTATGTGTATGGTTGACATTTTGTTAAGTCCTTGTGTTATTGAGCCAAGCTCCGTTACAGCTTCAGCAAAAATTCTCCCTTGGTTCCGAATTCCGGATATTCGGATGTCCAGATTTCTGGATGTTCACGCCTATAGGTCGCATTTTTCAACCAATTCTCTTGAATTTTTGTGAGTAGGTTCGTAATAATAGAATTTTTCTGTCGATACTTTATTTCGAAATGAAAAAAAAGAGTGTCAATATAGTGGAAATATGGTTGTTTAAAACTTTAAAACCACATTTTTCCTCGTACAAAGTTTTTGATTTAATATATTATTAGGTCTTTACCTATGAAATTGCCGTTTTGTATGAAAAAAATTAAACGAATTTTTTCATGTATTTTTTATTTGTATTAATCGAAGTATTCACCCATGCAATCAACGCATCTTAGCCAACGCAGTGGCAGATTATTGATGCCCTTCTTAAAGAAATCAGCTGGACGGGAGGCAACAAATTCTTCAAAGGCATTTTGTACTGCCTTTCGGGTATTGAATTTTTTTCCCGCCAAGAAGTTATCCAAATTCTGGAAAAAGTAGTAGTCTGTAGGCGCAAGGTCTGGTGAGTAGGGCGGATGACGGAGAGCTTCCAACCCCAGTTCTTGCAACTTGGAGACCGTCTGCTGTGCAGTATGAGGTCGCGCGTTGTCGTGCAGGAGCAGCGGAGAGGAGGGATTGACCAATGCTGGTTGAAGATGTGCCAGCTTCTCCATCATTGTGTTCAGTTCTTCACAGTACAAATCTGCAGTAATGCTCACCCCGTTTGGTAAGAAGCTGTGATGAATCACACCGGCGCTAGACCACCAAACAGTAACCATCACTTTTCTAGGGGTAAGGTTTCGTTTAGGGCATTGGTATAGGTGCTAACCAGGATCCAACTTGCTGAGCGCTTGCGGTTATCAAACAGAATCCATTTTTCATCGCAGGTAACAATGCGGTTCATAATTCCTTCATTCGTGTGTCTGTTGAGCAGTGCAAGGCACGTCTCGACGCGTACTTCGCGCTTGCTATCATTGAGTTCGTGGGGCACCCATTTGTCAAGCTTTTTTACCTTGCCAAATTGTCGAAAATGGACCAATATTGTTTTGACGCTAACGTCAAAGCTATAAAATTCAGGCAAATTCAGCCGTAGATTGTGTATCATCAGTTTCCACAATCGCCTTTAATTCGTCATTGTCGACCAAAGTCTTTGGACGACCGTGAGGTTCATTTTTCAGGTCAAAATTTCCAGAACGGAAGCGAGCAAACCAATAACAGGTGATGCGTTGGTTTGTAGTGTTAGCTCCGTAAACTTCATTGATGTTGTGTGCCGCTTGTGCCGCGTTGCTGCCACGACGGTAGGTACTCATATTCCATAATTACTCGAATTTTTTACGTCTCCATGATGACGAAAAAGATTGAAATGCGAAGAAAATGTAACACTAATCAATAAACAAATGACTACTTTTGGAAAAACAATTCCATGTTTTTAAAATAAAATTAATTTGAAATTAGAATTCTTAGCCAAACAAAAATTATTTTGATTTGAAATGGCCAGTACTGCAGAACGGCAATTTCATAGGTAAAGACCTATTAATTATTTATTATACTTGCGAGGTCTTTAGCTCACAGAGTCAATGGTCTATATTGCTTCAATTTAATTGACGACCTTCGTGTCGTAGTGCTCACCATGCTAGGCGGACTAGCATGGTGACCACTACGCCACGAAGGTCGTCAGGGGGTCCGGGGTTCGATCCCCGGTCAGGGCAAGTTGGAAAATGGCCTTTTTCAAATTGTCCTGGGTCTTGGATGTTTATCTATATAAGTATTTATTATGTAATATAGTATCGTTGATTGATAATCCCATAACACAAGTCTCGAACTTACTGTGGGGCTAGCTCAATCAGTGTAATTTGTCCCTATATATTTATTTATTTATTATCTATAATTGTATGCAACTTCATCGTAGGGTTTTTGGAGAAAACCGTGCCTGGGAACGCTTTCCTCAAAAGCGAAAGCAGAAAGATATTCTTCGTTAGAGTCACTGAAAAAAGGTATACTCATACATTATGACGACCTCTGTGGCGTAGTGGTCACCATGCTAGTCCGCCACGCAGAGGTCCTGGGTTCGATCCCCAGTCAGGGCAAGTTGGAAAATGGCCTTTTACAAATTGTCCTGGGTCTTGGATGTTTATCTATATATGTATTTATTATAAAATATAGTATCGTTGAGTTAGTATCCCATAACACAAATTTCGAACTTACTTTGGGGCTAGCTCAATCAGTGTTATATGTCCCTCCCTATATATTTATTTATTTATATTATTTATTATCTTCATTCTAAGAGAAAGAGCCCATGGCCGAGAGACCCAAGCGACATTAAGCGTTATGGTGGGCATGAAGATAGAATAGATAGAAAGCCGCGTAGCCTATTAACATGAATCAGATTTTCGCCTTTCCCCTCGGTTGGCTTTTACGATCTGAGGAAGTGAAGCAGCTGGTACATTATTTTTTCTTTTCTTCTAGACCAGTCTTTCCCAAAGTGGGCGATAACGCCCCCTTATGGGCGCTGGAGGTTTTAAGGGGGGCAGTAACGGGCCCAGAATAAAGTTGGGGGGCGCTGATGTGATTTAAGCAATGAGTGATTTATAACTTCAGCTATTTCATATTTTAAAATTCACTGAAATTAAAATCCTCTTACTACACAACATCCATTTATTAGTTCATATTTATATCCTTTTTTATTGTACAAATATAAACTAAAAATGTAATTAATATTTATTATTTTAATGCGTTCAAAACGCTATTTATATCGTTAAAGGAATCAAACACTGAAAAAATTTCGTGTTTTAACGTTTCGCAGGTGAGGTCCCCACTTCCGATACTCTTTATTATTGTAAAATTGTATTATTATTGCTATTTTTTTATTTAAAATTAACAATGTTGATTATTGTTATTTTTTATAAAAGAAACTCTAATGTACTGGTGTATGTATTATTATTGCTCTCTCTTGTAAAAAAGTCTAGTTTAGAATATAGGTTGAATTAAACTACAGGCAAGACAAATATGTGATTCAGGTTTTTATGGTGAAAAAAATGAGGGGCGCTACAAAATAACTGATTTTTTAAAGTGGGCGTTTGGCAAAATAATTTTGGGAACCTCTGTTCTAGACCATGAGAGGAAAAAAAGAATAAAAATAGCTAATTGCGTGTGGTGTGACCACTTTGTCAAAATTATTTGAAAAAGTGCTCAGGATCTTATGAGCATTCCCAAAGAATCTACTAAATAATAAACAGGGCGTTACCTGGCGATCCTTGAACATCAGGAGTATCACCATCAGGTTAAGAAAGAAGCCGAAGAATCCGATGAGGAACAACACGAAGGCCGACACCACGTAGCCCCACTTGGGCATCAGCAGCGGGAAGCCCTCGTCGAAGGCGCGGATCACAGTGTCGTTCACCTCAATGTACGTAGTCATTTTCACTTCACTTCACTGCACATTTACATTTCACTGCACATTTACACTTAACTAGCACTTGTTGCGGGCGGTGGAAGACGCATGGTCATCTGGAAAGAAAGATAATAATCTTAGAAAATTAAAACTGTTTTTCCTTTTCTCCCAGACCACGGAAGAAAGAAAGAAAGTGGTAATTAGAAACAGTGCTAGACTAAAAACTGACTTCACCCCCAAGCTTAACAACCGATTCTGATAAAAAAATTATACAATTACGTGACAAGTATACACTATCAAACAAAAAAAAAAACAATTCGGTCCAGTCGTTTTCGAATAATCAGTGAACATACATAAAATAGGATAGCGACGAATTGATGACCTCCTCCTTTTTCGAAATCGGTTAAAAAGTTACGAGTTCAAACGATCGCCGGTAGTACACAGGTATTTTTAGCATCTTGTTTATTAAACTGAAGTGGACAGGTCCTCAAAGGGCGTATTAGATACCTTCCCTTCAAAAGCCGGCAAGCTAACTCGATTGAGTCGTCCACTTTCAATTACTGTGGCTCGTGGCAGATTGAGTGTCCACACGTAGGTATAGGCTGCCATAGGAACATCAATACGAAATATATATGTCGCAGTTGGATTGTATAATCCGCTGTTTGACAAAACCTCTAGCTGTTTGGCATTACAGCTCGGTTTTGTAAAACAGCTGAAAAGCATTCAGCTGGATTGTCAATGTTTAGATTACATATCATCAATGTCGCGGAACAAAACCTAAGATTGTAGATTTTAGTTTGGGATTTGGCTTTTTGTTGCTGTCAGTGTTATAACAACAAATAAATATGGCCTCCGATAAGGTGAATTCTTAATCGCACTACGAAAGTAGCTGATTGTTTTTATCGAGAGACATCGGCGACATTGTCTATGATTCCGGACTGCAAATAGTTGAGAAGAATAATGCAGAGCTTCAGTTGGGTTCCAAAATTGTATTTACGACGCCCGCACTCCGGCAAGATGAAAAATTCACGTGGATCAAATGCGAGCCGTAAGAAACCGTTACACCATTGGGATGTCGTGTTTACAACATTTCAATATTCAACTGCATCAATCTGATTATCATTTCTTATTGGTGTTCTATGATGATGGAGACTGGATAACATTGTATGAAGTTGGATTAAAGGTTGTTTCCAAGCCACGCGTGATTAAAAAAAATAATTAAAAACTACTATTTCCTTGTCAAATATTTGTTGGATACTACACAGTTGTATTTAATCATGGTAACCCTACACGTGGATAACATTGTATGAAGTTGGATTAAAGGTTGTTTCCAAGCCACGCGTGATTAAAAAAAAATAATTAAAAACTACTATTTCCTTGTCAAATATTTGTTGGATACTACACAGTTGTATTTAATCATGGTAACCCTACACGTGGATCGAAAGTGTAGATAGCTGTTTTGTTGAATCGTAACACATTGACTATTTAGCAAAAGATTTTCAGCTGCTTTACAAAACCGAACTGACACACCAAACAGCTAGAGGTTTTGTCAAACAGCGGATTAAACAACCCAACTGCGACATATACTCATTTTGCCCAATGGGGCAGACAGCATTTATATGTCTTGCGGCTTTAAGTAGATAAAGCTCAGGGCCGCAAAACTCAAAGGCCACTTTTAACTGATGCTAGGTAGTCACTAGTCATTTTTTCGCTCATTTCCACGTTCTGCGAGAGAAAAGAAGCTAGTAAATCACAAGCTTTTCTTTCCGACGAAAGGATATTAAAAAAAATAAGTAGGTTAATAAGAATACGATACGGTACGTAGACACCGTAGATTATATTATACATAGCGTATAACAGTAGCGTTGCCAACTCCGAAAAAATCGAATTATCACAAACAATATTAAAACTAATCAAAGAAATGAATTGGTAAGTCTATACTTCGCTCTTTTCCTAACTCGCAAAGCCCTGATGGAAACGATATCCTTGATTCGATATTATTTATAAAAGAACCTCATTTAGCGCCAAAAGTTTTGTTCTACGTTCAGTCCGTTCGAACTTTACCTTGCTTCATTCATTTTACATTAGGATCGAAATCGTTCCGTCTAACTTTCCGGATTAGTCACTTCCAAAAGTTTTCTTGGCACTTGATAATTACTTAATTAGAGTTTCCCGATGGGATTCACAAAATTATTAGCATAGCGACAAAGCTTAAACAAAGATAACTCATAATAAACTTCAAGATCACGCCTAGCAAGATTTTCTTATAAGTGTTATTATTATTAACGGTTCTAGTAATCATCTGTTTTGTTTATTTATCCCGGTGCTAGAAAAAGAAAGGTTGGAAGAAGAAAGAAATCCTGGCTACAAAACACCGGGAGAAAGCGTCTATTTTCGTTTCTTTTAGTCGTATTTTTGGAAAGTAGTTCAGTACATGACAAAGCCCTTCTGGCGAGTAGGCGACCAATACTGTGAAAATGAGCTTCCTTCGGCGTTTCTTCTCAGCAGTCGTTGCTAAGCGCTGGTATCGGTAACTTTTCTTTAAAAATAAATTAAATTATACACTACACGTAATGTAAACTATATCTACTTATTGACGTGTAAAAGTGAAGGTCTAATATAATTTTGATTTTTTGTTTGTATTAAATAACATGCTTCATCAAAAAGTACAAAAGTATATCCGCAACATGCTTCGTCAAAATTTAGGTCAAATTACTGAATAAACATTTGAATTTTGAATTTTGGACTGGACTAGCACTAGCTCCCAAAATTTGGTTGGTGGTTAAAAAGTCACTACAAAACCCGGCACGCAAGTTGAACGTAAATGGCGTCCGTCGGCGCATGTTTCATTGGAGATAAAAGTGTTACGGGGCTACCTGAATTTTTCGGGGTCCAGTGCTGCCCCCATTTTAAATAAATTATTTGAAAAGAAATGGAGACATCATTTAAAACTTGGTCTTGATCAGACCCTGGATAACCCTTCAAACTATTTTATGAACTACTGTTTACATTTTTAAGTGAGAACGTGAAGCTTTTCTACGCACATACGCCAAAAGTGGCCGTTTTTCGCAATTGTGCGTAGAAAAGCTTCACGTTCTCACTTTTAACTGTAAACAGTAGTTTATAAAATAGTTTGAAGAGTTATCTAGGGTCTGATCAAGGCCAAATTTTAAATGATATCCCCGTTTCCTTTTAAATGATTTATTTCAAATGGGGGCAGCACTGGACCCCGGAAAATTCATGTAGCCCCTTAAAAGAGATATTTTTGGTCTTTCTTCAAAGCCGAAATCATTTCTATCTGAAGTTCAGATAGAAATGTGATTCTAAACGGACAAACAATGTACAACAACGACCGCCATTTTGTTCAACTTATGTGCAAGTTATTGTACGTATTTTTGTGAGTGATCATTAGTCCATGCAAAGCCTGGGTAATTTCTTATATACGAAAACTTATGTGAGAATCAAAATCATAAATTGTATCTGGTTACCAAGAAGCCAGTTTATGTACTTTTGATTTACTATTACCGTAGAACCTTTTCGTGGTATTAGTGGCACCCTTATAAATCATATCGCCGAAACATTTCGCCGAAAGCTTTGCAGAGAGCGTTATAACGCGTTTATATTTATTACCCAAATTATAATGAAATAAAAACAATTACTTGGAAAAGGGTTTATGCCCTTCATATTTAAAAGAAGGTTTATAAAAAGACAGCTTGGTTATTAGGTAATATTAATATTTTAGGTACGTAATGTAAGCATATTTGCATAATAATATTAGGGTCTCTTTGTATTCAATGACATTTTTTGTATTAAATGACAGTTTCATAATGTACATCGAGCCGGTACCTCGCCTTAAGAGCGGCCTTCCCGTCTTACTTTTCATACAAACGCTCGTACGTGATTATGGCGTTGTAAGTGAACCTTCTTAAAAAAATTTGAACTAACAGGTATCTTGTGTGCAATTTCTAGGTTTCTGTCGAAATAAAAAATTAAAATTAAGAAAAACAAATTCAGTATAAGCCTTAAAAAATCTGCTTTTTTGCACAAAGTTTAGCTGAACTTCGACTGTTCATAAAGTATTCATAAATTGTAAAAGTAAAGAAAAAATTTCGATATAAACCTCGCAAATGTAATGGAAATTTTAAATAAAAAACATTTATGACGTTGTAACTAATCATTCTTGATTTTTTTTGAACTAACAGGTATCTTGTGCGCTATTTCTAGGTATGTATCGGAATTAAAAATTAAAATTTGGAGAAACAACTTCGGTACAAGTCTCCAAAAACCTGCTTTTTCGTAAAAATGTTACTTGAACTTCAACCGTTTATAAAGTAGTCATTAATTGTAAAGGTAAAAAAGTATTTTGATAGAAACCTTGCAAATGTAATGAAATTTTTAAATAAAATATATTTATTTCACACACATGCAAAGCTTACTTATAAACACGTATCACCTGGAACAAGTTTTATAAAATTTCCGCACCCTATGAATAGTTAATATTCGTTCAATTGTTAGTTAATAAAAAATACTAATTTCGTTCAATAAAATGCAAACCGAGCCGTCAGGCGCTATCCCTCTTTTTTTGCTTTGCTTCTTTTTCTAGCATTGCCCTGGAACAAACAACAACAGGCTTTTCAAACTATGCTCGCGTTGACGACAGAGCAGCCGGGAAGGGCCGCCTTAACGTCGTAAAAGCTGCCCCCGGGTAAGGATCTCCCCTGGGCTGTTTGGAAATCTTTAAACAGACTCCGCTCTGGTACAGGGCGATGCCGGGAGAGCAGAGCCAAATGGGGTTGGAACTCTGGCAACAGTTTGCGTGACTGTGGGGTCACACAATCCATGGACCATCGTTTGTCATGTCCCAACTGCCCGATTCCTTGTACTAAGGCAGATCTGAATATGGCTAATGACAGGGCGGTTGCCGCGGCTACGTTCTGGTCTAACAATATCTAATATGAGCCATTTCGACTCGATAAGAAGAAACGTCATTAATTGATATTTAAAATGAAATGAAATTCCCTTTGCGGGCTTTCTGCCCGACTGCGACGATTAGGGTAAAGGAAAGAAAATAACTGAGACCAGGAAACGATTGGCTTCCATTCCGGATTGTCGTCACGGTTATTTCGGGACAATCGGTTTATGATTTCGTTTCCGTTTATTGTATTATACAATATAATAAAACCAGCCAAGTGCGACGGACTCTTGCGAAGAGTTCCGTACCACTAACTATAAACAATCAGGTATTTTCTTTATTTCTTTATTACTCGCTTTCATGCACTCATACAGAAGATGGTTAGTAGGTAAGTACATGAACCCTGGCAAGGTTTGTTGTATGGAACCCTACATACATATTTATTTTACTTTCTTTTTAGTATTTGTTGTTATAGCGGCAACAGAAATGCATCATCTGTGAATAATTTAACTGTCTATCTATCATGGTTCATGAGATACAGCCTGGTGACAGACAGACAGATAGACAGACCGACAGTGGAGTCTTAATAATAGGGTCACGTTTTTACCATTTTTGTAAGGAACCCTAAACAGGTGATTGAGAATACCTTGTAGAAATAACTGCATAGTATTTTCAGTTATCTACATATATACAGACACACACACACTCACACACCCTTCCATACATATACACACACCTTTCTACTCTTATTAGATATAGGCATGGAGTCAAGACAAGTTTGTTGGTTTATTAGAGTTCAGATGGCACTGCTGTCATATGAGCAAATAGCTCCGTATACTTAAATAATACTTAAATCGATTGAAGTGGTGTGATACCGTGTTTAATCTGTTACATAGACCAAAAAAACTTTACATGAGTGTTGGTGTAAGATGACATGATACGAAGAAAACAAAGAATCAAAATTACGACTACAGTCGCTTCTCCAAGACGTGGATTAAACGAACAAAGCATTCAGGGAGTACTTATTTTGTTTGTAGCACATCAGTTATCGCACATTACCTGGAAATTAAGTAAGTACTTACAATTCATAAAGGGAAAAGGAATATCATTCTGAGATTACTAGTTTTAACATCATCATCCGAGCGTATTCCCGGTTGCATCCTCAGCAGTAACGCTTCAGAGCCCGGGGTCCGCTACCTAACCAAGGAGATTTGACGAGGTTACTGGTTTTTACACAGAGCGACTGCCGTCTGACCTCCACAACCCAAAGGGCAAACCAGAAACCAATCCTTGGATAGTTTGATGATCAAACGCTAGATTACTAGTTTTAACATAGGCACATATATTATTTGAAGCATGAGTCATATTTTAACAGTATAAGTTTATATATACTATTTGCAACACTAAAGAGGTTAAACAGAGGGTACTTGATTGACACGCGATTGACACAGTCATAAATAACATAAAAATACGCTTTTACACTGACAGTGTCACATTGACAGCTTCCAAAGACAATCATGATAGTGTTTGTACGTGTAATATAATCAATGTGCTGCCATCTGTAGCTGCTTACTTAAACATAATAAACGATAGCCATTGTAATTTTCAGTTTATATTAAGATGGTTTCGAGGCACGATTCGGAGAGTTTAATCTACGGGACCTGAGTTCGAATCTCAGTAGAAGTGTGTGATTATAGAGTAATAATTATAAACAACACGAATTTCTTATCATTTCGTCGTGCAAGCTCCAAATCAGACTCGGAGTGCCAAACTGATGATACTTTAGCCACAAATCTGAATATAGATGAAGCCTCAACTATCAGTTCCGGAACATCTGATGATGAAACAGAACAAATACAAAAATTAAAAGAGAGTCTTCAAAATTTGCAATCACAATTGGATTTTGCTCACAAAGAAATATTTTATTTAATAATAGAAAATAAAAAGATAAAATGTACAAATGAGGAATTAAGTAAACTTAATGTCGATTTGAAAAATAAATATGACTTGAAAATGGCCGAAACAATTAGTCCTCCTAGAATACGTACACGCAAAAAAACAGCCAAGAAAACAGCTACTGTCCAAAAAAGCAGCACACAACAGGAAACAACTAAGAATACTAAAGGAAAACAAAATAAATCCGTAAAAACGTTACCGATACAAGACATTATAGTCGTTCAAGTAGGAGAAACAAATATACTACATAGTACAAACACACAAGACAACATACCCTCACTTAGACAAGTAGAAAAGGCAACCCCAAACACACGAAAGTTATGCACACCCAAAATTTGTATACTCAGCACTAATAAACAGAATAGTATAACCTCTATTGCTTCAGCTACCTTTAAGAACTATAATATTTGTCACTACCTTAATCCAAATGGTAATGTTGAGGTATTAATGACAGGTGTAGAATCAAAACTAGCTAACTTTACTAAAAGTAATTATTGCATAATCATGATCGGAGACGAAGATTTTAAAACTACGAAGAACTATTTTGATATTATTTATTATATAAGCAATGAGAAAAAGCAGCCAAACTCAAATGCGACTGGGCGGGGCATGTCTGTAGGATGCACCCAGATAGGTGGGCCAAGATTGCTACAGAATGGGTGCCGGTAGGCTGGCGTCGCAAGAGAGGTCGCCCAAGGACAAGGTGGTGTGATGATCTGGCGCTTTTTGACAAGTCTCATCCATCGCGCAAGATCAGTGGCGTACTAGAGGGGAGGCCTTTGCCCATCAGTGGGAAAGTATAGGCTAATAAAAATAAATATATATAGGAAACCTTAATAAACCTGAAACACACAAATATCATAATCTGCCTTCCAACTTATAAGTATAGTGATGTAAAAAATATGTTCAACTGGAGAATAAAAATTTTTAAGAACCTTATGTATTTGGATATAATGACACATGGACATGCCTATTTATTAGATTCGAACAAAAGGATTAGCTATAATTACCTCACATTCGACAAATATTCAGGACGCATAAAAGACTGTGGCATGCGAATAATATTTGACACAATTTATAAACGTATAGACGACATCCAATATAATAATAAACTTGAAGAAATCTCACAACCTGACAATGACTCCATGTTTTTTCGAAACTAAATGCTTACACATTCTGCATCAAAACATTGCAGGTTTGTTGGATAAATCAGATACATTTTTAGTAAATTTGCAAGAACTAGCAGATTGAAATATAAATATAGATATCGTGTGAGTAACGTAACACTTCATGATGACAGGACATGAACAATTTTTAAACTTGCCTAACTTTTCATTAGCTGCGTGCTTTGGTAGACCTAATATGAAAAGAGGAGGAGCATGTATCCTTGTTAATAGTCAGCACAGATGGAGAGAACTGGAAGACATAAAAAGTTTTTCCATTTACAACGTATTTGAATGTTGTGCCGTAGAATTAATTGATTATAAAGTTTTTATTATTTGTGTAAAAAGATACATCTTAATACATTCTTTTATAAATTAGAACAAGTATTGAAATATATTCCAAAATATAAATTTATTAATGTAGTAATTGCTGGTGATTTTAACATTGACATATTAAAAGATAATCATTATATAAAATTGAGTTTGAAGGCTTATTGTCAAATTATAATTTGAAGTTAACTTTAAGAGAAGTTACCAGACCTGCTGGTTAAACTTGTCTGGATAATTTTGCTCATAATTTTACAAACAAATGTGCGACGGTAGTGATAGAATTTAGACTTTCAGATCACTCTTAAATATTGATTAAAATATCAATAAAAAAATCAGTAAAATGAAATTTTGGCGCAAGACAGTGTGAGATTACAGCGCAGAAAATATAAATAAATTTAAAAATTGTATAAAGAACTTTAGTTTCTCTGAAATATATGATACGTGTGACTTTAATGTTGCATATCGAAGTTTTATAGATACTTTTAAAATGTTTTATGATTTATGTTTTCCTCTTAAACAAATTACTGTTAGTACTACCTGTAAAGTAAAATAGATATCCAAAGGCTTAAAAAAATGTAGCCAAAAGAAAACAAACCTACCTTAAGTATAAGTGATTTACAAAGTTATTCAAACGAATTATTAAATTAACTAAACAGAGTCAAAACAATTATAAAATAAGAACATCTAAAAATAAATCGAAAACGACATGGCAAATTATCAATGACTCAAAATTTAATTTACCAAATGAACCAGTAACGCGACTAAAGATTGATGATAAGTATATTACAGATCCAACTGAAATAGAAAATGCTTTTAATGACTTTTTCATAGATAAAATTAAACCTGTGAAAAATTGCAGATGTAATGTTACCGCGGGTATAAGACATCAATCTAAGTCTATGTTTATGGCCCCAAGTATACCACATGATATCTTCATAATTACTAAAAATCTTAAAAATACAAACAATGTTGGTTATAACGGTATTTCAACAAAAATAGTTAAAGCCGTGAATGAACTCATTTGTCGTCATCTCAGTCATATTATTAACCTCAGTATTCCAACGGGCATTTTTCCTGAAGATCTTGAATTGATAATAGTAAAACCTTTATTTAAAAAAGTGGACAGGGAACGAGTATATTTTAGACCCATTGCTCTAAATTCGATATTTTCAAAAATTATTGAAAAGTACTTTTCTAACCAGTTGAACTCTTATTTTGAAGAAAAGCAAATTTTTTGTAAAGAACAAAAAGGTTTCCGTCGTAACAAGACAATTAATATGGCAATTTTTGACTTTTTAACTAATGTAATCACTGAAATTGATAAAAAAAATCCTGTTTGTTCCATCAATTGCGATATGACGCAAGCTTTTGACTATGTGCATCATAAAATATTATTAGATAAACTTGAAGCATATGGAGTTAGGGGTAATGTCTCAAATTTGATTAAATCTTACTTATCAGAACGCCTTTTTGCTTTGTAAAATATAAACTAAAAATTGTAATTCAGTTATTGGCTGTCAGTGCTGTACTTAGTAAGATTTATATTGTAAGTTATTTAAGAGCTGTGGATTTTGTGACAATACATAAATCAAATTAAATCAAATAAAAGACTATGTTGAGTTAAGTATACACAACACAGGTGTAAACTTACTTTGGGGCTAATTAGTTCGCCGTGCTACCTCAGTCAGCGTGATTGTCCTTATAAATTTATTTGTTTCTTATTTACAGTACATTTGCACTCTTTGTTTTAAATAATAATAAATACCTAATCAATAATAGCTTAATAAATTCTATCCATTGAAAATAAAAGTGCATAGTAATATTTTCTTTCATAATATTTTTCTAAGTACTAACCGTTAAGACTATCGGATTTTCGGAGAAATAAATATTAGTTAATCTATTTTCAGACATTATATTTTGGCTTTAGTTTTCATTTCTACACAAAGGATTTCTTGGAAAATAGCGTAAAAAGGTCACCAATGAAAATCTTATTTCAGCAGTCATAGCTTTTCCGAATCGCTAAGCGCTCTTATTTTATTTTGTTTTTATTTTATTTTATTGCGAAGACCAACAACTATTATATTTTATGTATTAAAAAGTCCATTACATTACTCTTACAGTCAAAGCGACAGTATGCCGCCTTACCTGTCGGCGACGTTCGGCGACTGTCGCAAACGGTTGCGTATCACATGTCAATCGATTCGACGACCGTTGGTGATTATAAAAAAAGTTCACCAAAACACCACTTACCGATAGCGCTAGTAGTAGTTAACTCGTGGTTCTATACGATGACAAAGTTTAAATAAAAATTTTGGCATTCTACTGAACCCTCTTTACGCAAGTTCAACTCGCACTTGGCCGGTTTTTAGGGTTCCGTAGTAAACAAGGATCCCTTATACTTTTGCCATGTCTGTCCGTCTGTCTGTCCGTCCGCGGTTTTACTCAGCGACTATAAGTACTAGAAAGCTGTGATTTGGCATGGATATGAATATTAATGATGAGGAAAAAGTGGTAAAAAATTATAAAAAAAAAAATAGTTTAGCTTTTCTACAAGTAAAGTGAAAAGCCATTTTTTTTTCTCGACTAACCAAGGATGTGGGTTATCGTTAAATAGGTCTTTCCAAAATATAATGAGCTTGTTAATAAAGTCTTTCAATTTAGGGATCCGTTTTTGAAATATTTTGGTTTTGAAGTGAACATTTTTGTTAGCGTCAAGTGTCCCCCCATCTATCTGCTAAACGGTTATATATGGACACGTGAAAAACTTTAAAGGAAAACTATAAGAGCTAAGAAGGGTTTACAAATCAAAAAATTATAGGCGATCATCTTATAAAATGTACCTACTCGGAAAAGCAGAATTACGTACAAATTCAATACAAAATTAGATTTTAGACGATTTTAGTGGCATGAACTCAAAGTTGCCATTTGTTACTACGGAACCCTACTACACTGCGCGGAGTCCGACACGCACTTGGCCAATTATTATAATAAAAACCAATGATCTAAGCCGACCAATGTATACAAAACTCATTTTATATTTCCACCTGCTGCTAGCGGACGGCCGGCCGGCGAGAGGTAAGCGACAACCAAGCTCGGAGTCTCGGAGTAAAGTAAGGAGAGATATGTTTGTAATGAAAAAAAAATAGCTCTGTGGGCTCGGTGGCCCAAAGCGATAACGGGCGTGATCCGCACTTGGATGAGTAACTACAAGTGGCATTACAATTTCTCGAGCTTCTCCGTGCTTTCGGAGGCGAGAACAAGCTGTTGGTCCCAGCTATCATGGCATTGTATGGCAGTCGTTAAGCTATGTGAGATGCCTTTAGTCAGCTGAAAGAATCTGACACCAGCGTTGATCACTAACACACGAAAAACAAACAATGAAAAAAATGACAAGATTTTAAGTTCCATTAGTGATTCTGATTCCAAGATTTAAATAAAAGTAGTAAAACCAAGATTTAGAATATACAATAACAAAATCATCATGTATAGTTATTCGATATAAACACTTCATAGAGCAAACATTGCTGATTGTCATTATCTTCAGTTTAGTATAACATGCTTACCCATCGCCTTATAAAAATTATTATTTCTCTTTCTTGACACTAGATGGCGCTATAGCTATTTATTAAAACATTAAAATCTTTTAATAATTTTATGTAAATAAAGTAGTATTATTATTAATTAAATATGACCAATACGAAATGCTATAAATATTTTTAAAGCATACTCAACACTTTCTTTGTCACTTTTTTGCTAGTCGTGTATGCTGCCATCTCTGTGTGCCTACCGGCAACTCTAGTTTTGCCTATTTTTTGGACCTCCAATTGTTCTTATATCATTGGGTATCTGTTACGTTAGTAATTATATTATCTTTGGTATAGGTGTACCGTGGGCTCGAACAGACGAGCGATAGTATGCCTGCGACACGGCACTTATGTCGCCGACGACGGGCACGCGACGTATGGTGCAGTCTGTCACTCCTGTCACAAACCATTAAGAACTGTTGCTAACGGCAGTCGATGGTCACCGACGGTCGTGGACAGGTGTGTCGCGGGCATACTAACTAGTGGCTTTGTGCGCTGTAGACTGTAATATATTGGTCCATACAATAAAACGGTTCCTCACAAAACGTAAAATGACATTAATGACATAACAACTGATCGTTGGTTGACCGATACAGGTCTAATTAATCATAAATTAAATATAGAACATAAAATAGCATAGCTACCTGCTACATCAATGCTATATAGACCTCGCGAGTCATGCCCCTTGAAGATTATCGGATAAAAAGTTGCGTCTTAATACGGGTAACAAAGATTACCTTTTTGAAAAAAATCAAAATTGCTAAAATATAATATTTATAAAGTTTTTAAATCCCAAATTCACGCCATTTTGAATTTATTTTTAGAAGCTGAATTGACAAAAAAAAATCGAAAATAAAATTCTATTTCGATTTTTTTTACAAAATTTCACGAGAATCGGTTAAGAAATGCGACCTGTAGGCTAGAACTTGGCTAGAACAGCCGGACTAGCTGACAGCCGTACAAAAGCATTTTTGGTCAATCTCCAAACTGAGACGCTTCGCTCGCTGGGTCAATGATTGTCGCTCGTCTGTCAGAGCTCTAACTCTGATTTCAACTAAGAGTGCTAACAAAGAATTTCCGTTACCTGAGAAGTTTCCGAACTCAATCCTGGTCTGTGAGGGGAAATGCAAACTTCGACTACAATTGGTCGAAAGCTGAACTAAACCAATTTCCGGAACTTAACTAATTACTGAACAAGTGGACAAAGCAACAGGATTTCGCTCAAATCATCGCACTAAATTTGACTTTGCAAGTTCGTGTTAGTATTGCAATATAATATAAACAATAAAACATCTAGGGTATAGCGTACCAAAGCGAACGGAGTCGAACCGGTTTGTTCAATATATGTTGTGGCGTGGCTGTGGATGTTTACTTGTATGTTGGCTCCTTTACTTTGTATTTACACAACAAATTCACAAACACGACCGCGGGCAAGGGAGATTTCGAGTGAAGATTGTAGTTTGTCTTCCTGGGAAAATGTATGTTAAAACATGAAGTTAATTCCATACCTTTCAAGTTTTGGGAAAAATGGCGTATCTATCATCTCAACAGAGGATAACACCCTTTGAAATATGACACGTTCTAACTTGCCGTGGATCGGGATCGAACCCATAACTATCGAGTGATGGATGTGCATGTTAAATAATACGCCACGGAGGTCATCTATCCAATACACTGAATATAATATGATTGTTCAGTTCAGTGTCTTTATACGGTGGTTGTTTTTATGTTTTACCTTTAAAACAATTTTGTTTTCGTTACTTCATTGATTTCCTTTTCGTGGCCTTTGAATCTCATCCTCCTGGGCTCTGTCTGCCTGTTAGACACAAGCGCCATCTATATGGCTTGCATTGCATTATGTACAGTTCTATCGTACTTAATGCTATAAAGTATTCCATGAATAAGTGATTCGTTCAGTTAGCCGCCACTAGGAGTCATAATGTACGCCACTATATAAACAATTGTTTGAAATTTTCGTTCTCTGTTTCAATGCGCTTTTGCCAGTTACCTCGAAATAAATCGATAAATACCAATTTCCCTTATTTTCTCGAAAACCTATTTTACAGTATCTCATAATTGTTGTATGTAAGAATCCCCTTACCCTAGACTTTTCAATACTAATGAAGCGGACAGCGAGAATTGATCTACGGAATTGATCAGGACGCGTGGGTCAGCAACCAATCAGAAGCCTTACATTTCCACCAATAGGGTACTAGAGAAAGAGACGGAAGATAAAACGTCTAAGCTTCTGATTGGCTGTTCGACTCACGCGTATCGCAATAGTTCGAATCGTAAAATTTGTAATAAAGAGCGGCCAGTCCCGGCCCAGTTAAGTCAGTCAGTTAAGTTAAATCAGTTAAATCAGCATCAGTTCAAAAGGAAAAATTCCAGTGTTAGATCATCAGGAAGAAAATAAAGTGAAATCAAGAACCAGTGGTGTTTCAATTATACAGTCCTCCATAAAGTGGTCCTTCGCGAGACGGATCGAAGAAAATGGTGGTTACGCGAAGTCAAAGCGGTGAAGAAGAACGTCGTGGCCTGGTCTTTGAGGATCCACCCGGCTCACCGAGCGCTACCGAACGAAGCATTTGTGTCGGGCGTCGTATCCCGGAGGCTGGTGCCGCCGCCGCCGCCGCTACCGTGACCACCAGTACCGCTGGTGATGATCTAACCGCGATTCGTAGTGCGCAGGAGGAGCGAAACGCGCCGATCGCGCCCCTCGCCGCCGCGCACCCCACCACGGTACCCGTTACTACCGTGCCCCGTGATGCCGCGCCCCGCGCCGCCACGCACACCGCCGTCGAGTATTCGTGCGCGACCGTACACTCTTCCAGCGCGCGCCCCACCACCGCGGGCTATACTACTGCGCGCCCTACTACCGCGCCGCGTGTACCGCGCTCGCCTGACCGGTCAGTGCGCTCGGGCCGCTCTCGTTTGTCGTCCGCCAGTGCTGCCGTCCGCATCAAACAAGCCGAACGTGCTGCTGTTGAGAAGCTTGCTGAGATAAAACGTCGTGAACTACAAATAGAAGCTGATCTCATTCAGAAGAAATTGGCGTTCGAAATTGCAAACATACAAGAAGAAGAAAATGAAGCTGTCAGCGTGCACGAACAACAGATTGAACGAGTGAATCTATGGCTCAGTCAGAACGTACCTAATGAACCCACCGTCGAGCAAGAGCCTACATACATGAGTTCACTGCAACAAACTGAGATCCCAATCGCCGCCGCCGCTGTCGAACATCATAAACCAACTACACCTCAACTGAACACACCTGCGTGCAATACTATGGGACCTGCTCATCCACTACGGGGGGAGCGTGTCACTCGTCAGGAACACGCAAGCGAACATCAAGCCAGACAGCGTGACACTGAATGGGACAACACACCGCGACGTCAACAATATGACCGTCAACGTTCGCCGACACCAGCTCATCATAGAAGTCGCAGTACTGGGAGAGGAATCGAACAACTCGCCGATGCAATCACGAAGATGGCAAGAGTACGCGTGCCTCCCAAACAAGTGATAGAATTGCCTACATTTTCTGGAGCTCCTGGCGAATGGCTTCCTTTCAAAGCTGCAATGAGAGATTCAGCTGTTATCTACCAATTCAGTGATGTTGAAAATATGGCAAGACTACGCAACGCCTTGAAAGGAGATGCTCGTGATGCTGTACGTGCCTTGCTGCATACCAGCCGAGATCCGGAACTCGTGATGAAGACGTTGGAGCAGAGCTTCGGTAGCCCTGAAATAATAATCGATCAGGCCTTAGAAGATATCAAGCGACTTCCACGCCCAGGTGCCAGCGCGTCTGAACTGAACAACCTAGCAGTGAAACTTCAGAACATCGTCCACGTGCTCGACAGCCTTGATCAGCGTGGGTACCTAAACAACCCCATGCTAACTAGAGAGGTTATCGAGAAGCTAAGTCCACATTTACAATCCAAATGGTGCGACTACGCCGAAGATAATGGCAGCTACAATGAACCGCAGATAGTGACAATGTCAAAGTTTTTGATGAAAGAACCGCGCGCTGAAGCATGCCTACGTGCCGACCACCGCTAAGCCGTCGCGAAACATGAAGGCGACCAGCAATGTACCTCCAGTGCGACGACAAGATACGGCTCGTCGAGCAACAACATATGCGACAACCACTAGTTCAAGCCCAAGCAACAATGAGGAGAAGTGCCTATACTGCGAGGGACAACACAAAGTCTCACAGTGCGAGAAATACCGAGCACTCACTACAGATGAACGATGGCAATGGGTCAAGGAAAAGAAGATTTGTTTCAAGTGCGTCAACAAAACACATCGACGGAATAACTGTCGAGCCAAAGCGTGTGGCGTCAATGGCTGCTCGCGCCCACATCATTCATCACTACATGCATCAATGCCCACTGCTGCGCCACCGCCAGATACCGTCGCCGCGCCTACTAGCTACGGGACCGTGCTCGCCATTAGAACGAGTACAAATCAGCGAACGGTTCTACTGAAGGTGTGCCCAATAACAGTGGCTGGCCCTGGAGGTGAAGTGAGAACATACGCCCTTTTGGATGAAGGTTCAACTGCAACTCTAATCGACGCAGAACTGGCACGGAGAATCGATGCACACGGACCTGCTTCGCCACTCCACATCCATGGAGTGAATACGACACGACGAGAACACGACAGCCGCCGTGTCAAGATACGAGTCAAAACTAGCGATCGTACCTGGGACATCGGAGCGCGAACCGTCGAAGGACTAAGCTTGTCCAGTCAGACAATTCCGGCGCGCTTGTTGGACTGCAGTCACCTGCGAGATCTACCGGTTGAAGACCTGAGCTACGATCTAGCCAAGCCTCAATTGCTCATTGGCGCCGACAACTGGGAAATGATAGTCACCCGCGAGCTGAGAACCGGCAGAAAACATGAACCTGTCGCCTCCAAGACTCAGCTGGGTTGGGTCGTTCACGGCATCACACCAAAGACCATTTTCAAAGACGAAGCCTCCGTTCTCCATCTACATGTTAATAATGAAGAAGAACAACGGCTGCACGAACAAATCGAAGCCCACTTCAAGATCGACGCGCTAGGGATAACACTAACCACAAAAGTGTCTCCCGCGAATCAACGAGCGCTCGACATCTTCAACAACACGGTGACGTGCAAGAGTGGACGTTACGAAGTCGGCTTGACGTGGAAAGAAGACGCTCCCGCCATGCCACCTAGCTACGAGAACGCGCTTAAGAGGCTGAAAAACATTAAAAAGAAAATGGACAATGATCCGGACTTCGCACAACAATACAGCACACAAATAGAGAATTTAATAACAAAAGGATACGCTGAAGAGTGCGATGGAACCGAGAAGGAGCATCCACACCGATGGTATCTGCCACACTTTGCTGTGACCAATCCAAATAAGCCCGGCAAGGTACGCCTAGTATTTGACGCTGCTGCTGTCACGCACGGGACAAGTCTGAACGACAAGCTACTAGAAGGCCCAGATCTACTCCGTTCCTTGCTCGGTATTCTCTTCAAGTTTCGAGAATTCCCAGTTGCAGTCTCTGCGGATATAGAAGAAATGTTTTTAAGGATAAAAATAAGAAAGCAAGATCAACCAGCGCAAATGTTTCTATGGCGTGGAAACGAGAGAAAAACCCCACCACGAGAAATGAAGATGACATCAATGATCTTCGGTGCTTCGTGCTCTCCATTTTTAGCACATAGCGTGCGTGACCATAACGCACACGCTCACGCGCACTCTCACCCTGCAGCATTCAAGGCTATAACCGAGAACCACTACATGGATGACTTCGTGAATAGCTACGAGACAGAAGACGATGCTGCCACAACCATTAAGGAAGTCATGGAAGTGCACGCCAAAGCTGGATTTAGAATACGCAGCTGGAATTCAAATAGAGAAGGCGCGCTCATCCATGTGCCGAACGGGCTGCGTGCACGAACTACTACGCAGCTCGGACACGACAACAAGACTCTGGGACTCGTGTGGAACCCCAAAGAAGACACTCTTGGCTTCAACACCACAATGCCCCGCGTTCCAGCAGAAGTGCGCTCACGACGACGCGCGCCGACAAAAAGAGAAGCCCTAAGCGCAGTCATGTCGGTGTACGATCCATTAGGTCTACTCAGCTGCTTCACCATCACTGCCAAGATCTACCTGCAAAGACTTTGGAGCCTGCGAATCGCCTGGGACGAACCACTGCCCGACGAATACGCAGATGGGCTGATGAACTGGATAGAAGACCTAGAACGCGTCGCGACTTTGCGCCTGCCGCGATGCTACGGTGACAATGAAACTTACAGTAAGAAACAACTGCATGTTTTTTGCGACGCCAGTCAAGACGCGTACGCAGCAGCAGCATACTGGCGTCTAGAAAAAGACAGTGGAACAGCTCACATCGTGCTCGCCGCAGCCAAAAGCAAGGTGGCCCCAATTCGGACCCAGAGTATTCCACGACTGGAATTACAAGCAGCCCTCATAGGATCCCGGCTAGCAGATACTGTTCAAAAAGAACATCGCTGGATCGCCGATGAAGTCATCTACTGGTCTGACTCCCGAACAGTTCTCCATTGGATTCGCAAAGATGCTCGCAAACATACTCCATTCGTCGCACATCGACTTGGAGAGATTGCAGAACGCACCGGCTCAAACCAATGGAAATGGGTTCCAACGGACGCGAATGTAGCAGATACAGCCACCCGAACAAATTACGTGCCTGAGGATGCAACAGACTGGTGGTTCACAGGCCCAGAATTCCTAAGACAACCAGCAGAATCGTGGCCTAAGGAACACTCGATTACCGAAGACGAAGATATAGAAGTAATCCATCACGTCTGCGTGGAACGACAACAACGCCCTTTACCGAAGATCGACAGATTCTCCAGTTTCTTGAGACTATTACGAGCAACTGCCGCCGTACTTTTGTTCATCGACAAGTGCAGACGACGGGAAAAGGACATGACTGTAGCACACCTCGATCGCGCTGAGAAATTATGGCTGGCTCAAGCTCAAGAAGAGAGTTTTTCAGACGAACTCGGGCGCCTGCGCACGGGCAAACCAATCGCCCGTGCAAGCCGACTATCGAAACTCGACCCAGTGATAGACGACGACGGATTGCTACGAGTAAATGGACGCATAGACGCAGCCCAGATATCACCACGAACTAAGCGACCAATAATCCTAGATGGTCGACATCCACTAGCAAGACTGATAGTGCTACAAGAACATGTGAACGCCGGCCACGCAGGACGAGAAAAAGTGGTCAATGAGCTCCGTCAACGCTACTGGATGCTACGACTTCGGCCTACTGTACGTACCATAGCACGTAATTGTTCACATTGCCGAGTCAGAAAAGCGAATCCCATCGTACCCGTATGTGGAAATCTACCAACAGTACGACTTGACCCATATCATCGACCCTTCACAAATTGTGGGGTTGATTACTTCGGTCCCCTGATTGTTGCTGTCGGGCGAAGACGAGAAAAGAGATGGGGTGCCCTATTCACATGCCTCACAACCAGGGCTGTCCACATAGAGTTGGTCGGAAGCTTAACAACCGATTCGGCCATAATGGCGTTAAGGAGGATGGCGGCACGTCGTGGATGGCCGTCCACGATGTATAGCGACAACGCTACTAATTTTAAAGGAGCAGACGCAGAATTACGTGCAGCATACGCCGAATGGGCTCCAGCTTTACGAGAATACGGACTGAAACATCGACTCACGTGGCGGTACATACCTCCCGGCGCACCAAATCAGGGAGGAGCGTGGGAACGCCTGGTCCGATCTGTGAAAGTAGCTCTGCAAGCCATACTTCGAGAGAAGACACCAAAAGACGAAGTCTTGCAGACTTTGATGACTGAAGTAGAACACAGTATCAACGCTCGACCACTGACACATGTCTCCGTTGAGCCTGAAGACCCCGAAGCACTCACGCCCAACCATTTCTTGTTGGGTTCATCGCAAGGATTACCAACTACCGGACCATGTGACATTGCCGATCGGAGAGTTTGGCGCACCAGCCAAGCCCTAGCAAACGAGTTTTGGCGACGCTGGATAAAAGAATACTTGCCCACTCTGGTAGCACGCGGCGGATCCAAAGACGGCAAACGACGATCGCTACAGAAAGGTGATTTGGTGATCGTGGTTGACCCAGCATTGCCAAGTAACACTTGGCCAAGGGGAGTAGTAGAGAAGATATTTCCAGGCCCCGACGGAGAGATACGAACGGCAGAAATAAGAACAAAAGGAGGAACGTTCAAGAGACCTACATCGAAACTCGCTGTCCTCACCGTGACAGGGGCTCCGCCGAGTCTTCGCCGGGGGGAGGATGAAGCGGACAGCGAGAATTGATCTACGGAATTGATCAGGACGCGTGGGTCAGCAACCAATCAGAAGCCTTACATTTCCACCAATAGGGTACTAGAGAAAGAGACGGAAGATAAAACGTCTAAGCTTCTGATTGGCTGTTCGACTCACGCGTATTGCAATAGTTCGAATCGTAAAATTTGTAATAAAGAGCGGCCAGTCTCGGCCCAGTTAAGTCAGTCAGTTAAGTTAAATCAGTTAAATCAGCATCAGTTCAAAAGGAAAAATTCCAGTGTTAGATCATCAGGAAGAAAATAAAGTGAAATCAAGAACCAGTGGTGTTTCAATTATACAGTCCTCAATAACTAACGTAGTCTAGTTTTTATTTCGAAATGACATGTGAGATTTCGCCAGTATTTTGTAATGTTAAAGAAATCGCGTATATCTAGGCATATAACTAGTTTTCGACAGTCAAATTTGAACTTGAAAGAAAATATGAGAATTTTTCCATACTGATGGTCAAATATGATATGATCAAATATATTTTCTTTATAAGTTCATATTTTGACTGTAAAAACTAGTTATATGCCATAACATGTGCAATTTCTTTGAAATTACATAATTTCGCCAATATCTGACATACCGTTTCAAAATAAAAACTAGACTAGGTTTGTATGGGAAAGTCTGATTTTATCTAGGGTAAGGGGACTCTTAACTACCTTGGCTTGGTTTAGCTACTGTTACTCGTATCAAATACTCCGCAGCTGAGGTTGCGGTCTGAGCGCAGGCAACGGCAAGGCAAAGGCTGATCCTTACAACTAAGTAATAAATTGAAGGCAACTTTGGAACTCTAGACTTGTTTACAAAGTAAAGTAAAGTTCATTGCAACTCGTTGTTAAACTTTGAGTTTTGTAATTTATATTAGTAAACTATCGAAGTAGGTACTGTACAGTCCTTGAGGCGTCATGTTTTGTGTTGCGTCGTCCCAACTCAAAAAAAAATTGTCACCTTGCCGGCTTCACAGGTGGCAATACATTTTCACGTCTTTATCCCTGACGGGAAGACAGAGCCGAGGGCCCTAAGACCCAAAGGCCTTAGCGTGATAATGGGCATTAAGATGGCAAAAAGGAATGAAAATAGTGATGCACCGCACCGCATCACCTTTTAACATGATTCTAATCTCGCCCATTCCCTCGTTCGGCATTTACAATTTGCGCGGGAAGAGAAGCAGCCGGTACATTGTAAGTTTTTTCTTTTCTCCCAGACCAGCAAGAAACATCTACAATAAATAATATTGTTAAAAATTTCCTATACTTACCCGAAAGGATCAAGAAGGACTATATTTTAAGTGAGACCACACTATGGTCCTCACTTTTTAAACCAAAAAGAATTTGAATATAATGAATCTTATAATGAATCTCGAACTTACTTTGGGGCTAGCTCAATCAGTGTTATTAGTCCATATTTATTTATTAAATGATTAAGTAAGAATATTCTTATTTATTTTGAAATAATCAGTTCATTTGGTTCACAATGATTCATAGGACAGTGAATTCATTAATAATACAATAACATTTAGAACAGAGGCTCGACTAATAATGAAACCTCAAAACAATGTTTCAGTGAAACTAGGCTGAACAAAAGAGGTATCGGGATTTCCGGAAATTGCGTTACTGGGCTTCTGACACTTCCGGTGGGGAAAATATTGTTTGTCAATATTGTAGTTGGAGTGAATTTGGAAATTAATTTCATAACCTGAGTGTATGGACGATTGTTCAGGGCTGCGACAAGGGTTCAAATACAAATGTTTTAGTTCACGAGCGTTCTTGAGACATGATTGTGTGTGTTTATATTGACGTACAAATTGTGTCTGTGTCATTCGAAAATTGTCAGTAGTTTTAAACTCAAATTATTCCGCAATTCAAATTCAAGTTGTCATTGCTACATTGAAAATACTGTACCGTTAGCATGGCAAGTACGAGAAGACAAAAAAAATATATTGGCAGTTAGGTAAGCTGCATAAACGTTTAGAACTAATAATTTTTAAGATATATTTATTCACTTTAGTTAGGATGTTACAGCAACCAAAAAAAAAAACGTGAGTTTCGCGGATTATGGGCAAAAAAGTAACGAATTAATCTTAAACTTTTTTAAAATAAATTTTCTTCTCCAAAGAGCCTCTACGTGTTGGATATGTATCCCTACGCAAGCCTCTCCTCAAAGGACCGGGGTGAAAAGACCTTTGAATATAAAGGAGATACATAATAATAAATTAAAAGACAATAAATTTAAAGATCATAAATTAAAAAACACTAAAATTAATGAATAATATTGGCGTGTCCTCGGTTTGAACTGGGAACATCGACCATCTCAGGCAAACGCTCTACCAACTGACCTATAGACGAGATAGTCCAATTTATGAAATTACCTTTCCTCTTTTATTCGTGACGCAAAAAAAGTACTTATAGGAAAAATCTTACCCTTTTATTCGCCTAGTCCGCACCGCCCGAAAAAGAACTTAGTTCCAAAAAAAAATAATAGGTAAGTAAAACGTTTTAGCAGTGAGACAGTCTGAGATCTCTTTGGTGCACTATATAGCACAATCATACAAAAGCTACGCGAAATTGAAACGTTGAAATGACTGAATACGACGAATAGTGATCAAGAAACTACTTCCGGAGAGGAATGTATTAATGATTCATCATAACAACTAGTAAACAAGTATTAAATCTATTTTACAAGCTTTTATTTAACTTGCAATGTATGTGTCGCAGTAAGATAGATAAAGTCGTAATATAGTTATGTCTCTAGGGATAGCTATATTACGACTATTCAATTCAATTCAATTCAAATCATTTATTGCATTTCATAAAGTACAACAGTTCTAACTATTAAAAGTCACTGTCTTCTATAATAGGTACACTATGAACCCTGTCGGGTATCGCAAAACAAAAAGTGGAACGGCAAGCGACATTTATGACATACAGTTAACTTATAAATATAAATGTTTACAAAATATTATTGAATAGTATATATTATTATTATTTTTAGTATTTATTAGCAAGATTGGGTGATATTTACTATTTGTAAATTATTGTCAAGTTTAAATGTGATGTCAAAGTTTATTTGTTAAGTAGGTATTACTATAGTTCCGTATAGTTAAACGAAAGCGGTTCGTTACTATCATACTAGGAATATAATTTTAATATCACTCTCTCTTTTAGTGATATGATTATATAACTTGATTCAGTTTAATGAAATATTAATGAAAGTGAAACTCGGGGGTCGCTGGGGTGGCGGCGGGGAGCTTAGGAGAGTTTTTTTTTAAACCTGAAAATGTATATTATAGTATGATAAGAATTACATAAGTTGTTCCGGGTGGTCATAAATAAAATAACTTGAACCTAACTTCCCTTCTGCCATCGCAGTTTGAGTCGTAGATTTTGCTTATTAACGATGACTTTGCTAACGCTACACTTAACAACTACAACCAAGGGTTGGGAGCACTCGTAGAATAAAATATTGGCACCTACCTATTTATGTTAGGTACCTATAGTGCGTTTGTTTAGGTATTTGAAAGAAGGTAAACAATCTTGACATGTCTTTTTATTGAAATATACACTTAAAAAATCAATACAAATCTTCTATATAAATGTATATAACTCAAAGGTGACTGACTGACTGACATAGTGATCTATCAACGCACAGCTTAAACCACTGGACGGATCGGGTTGAAATTTGGCATGCAGGTAGATGTTATGACGTAGGCATCCGCTAAGAAAGGATTTTGATCAATTATACCCCGGGGATAAAATAGGGGATGAAAGTTTGTATGGAACTTTGTCAATTTTAAACCGATCGGGCTGAGACTTTGCATGCATAAAGCTACTTTAGCGTAGGCATCCCCTAAGAAAGGATTTTGATAAATTACACCCCCACGCGAGCGAAGCCGCGGGCAAAAGCTAGTAAATTATATAATCAAATTACAAATAAATTATATAATGTATAATTTATAAAATAAGTAATTTGTTTTTTGCAAAGGTATTGATTTATAAATAATAAATAAATAAATAAATATATAGGGACAAATTACACTGATTGAGCTAGTCCCAAAGTAAGTTCGAGACTTGTGTTATGGGATACTAGCTCAACGATACTATATTTTATAACAAATACATATATAGATAGACATCTAAGACCCAGGACAATTTAAAAAAGGCCATTTTCCAACTTGCCCTGACCGGGGATCGAACCCGGAACCTTTGGGTGGCGGACTAGCATGGTGACCACAACGCCACGGAGGTCGTATAAAGTGTATATATCAATAAAAAGACATGTCAAGATTGTTTACATTCTTTTAAATACCTAAACAAATGGACTATAGGTATATTTAATTTAGGTAAAGAACTAAGGATAAATCACACTGATTGCGTGTGCCCCCTCTGCGTCTTACGTCTTTTCTATATGTCCAGCACCTTACGTATATGGGTGATGTCTCATGATACTGATGCTTCTATTTAAATGTCCTTTGATGTTATTTGTTTGCTAACCGACTTCCAATAAGAGGGGGTTATCATTCGTCGCGATCTTTTTTTTATGTATGTTCACCGGTTGTTCGAAGACGCCTGCACCGAGATGGAGAATGCTTTATTTTATGTCGGTTTTTAGATTTGAAAAATTATTGTTGAAAAACAAGCTTCCATTCTTTATTTCTTTTAGTATGATATCTTTTGAAACTTTTGCACTCAAAATGGAAGATACCTCGCCCGTAGCTACTTAGCAAATTGCTGAATATAATAAGTCGTTTTTACTTAAATGACTTAATAATTCCTTAGAGCTTTACCAGTCAGTTTGTCTTATAAGTACAATATGGGTACGCTAAGTGTTATTAAAATTCAGTCAATACAAAGAAGTTAAAATATAAACCAGTGTTGCCGAAAAATCGGTAATTTCAATAGATAAATAGAGGAGCCCGACGGCCCGGCGGAAGTGCGCATCACTAGGACTCTGGCAAGCAAAGCGATAAGGGCGTGGCCCGCACTTGGATGGGTGACCACAAGTGGCATATAAAATTATCGAGCTCTGCCACGCTTCAGAAGTCACGTATAAGCCGTTAGTCACGGCTGTCATCAATGGATCGCACTCGTCAAGCTATGTCAGATGCCTTTACGCAGCTTAAAAAATCTGACAGTAGTGTTGGCCACTTACACACACGAAAAGCGAAGCGATCAAAAATGCCAAACTATCGATAGGCCTATTGATAGTATTGAAAGTTTCGATGTTTTAGAGCAATACAATCGATTCTATCAATTGGAGCTGTTTCAGAGGAATACTGTCGATATTATCGATAGTTTATATATCGTCAGGATCGATGCTATAAACGGCATTGCTTACCAACCGATAGTCGGTACTATCGGCAGTCTATCGGTAGTATCGGTTTTCATTAAAATATTGATAGATTATTGATAGTCGATCATCGAGCGGCAACACTAATATTAACCAAACTTACTCCGTATCTTTTTCTACAATCCGCGAAAACCGTTACCATGGCGGGTAAATTCATGATTATAAATATACCTACACGTAATTAAAATGTTTTTATTTGAAATTCGTTAAGAGTCTGCATTTTTCATTTTAATCCAAAATTTATAAGCGTTATAACAACAGATTACACAGGACAAAGGAACGCTGGATACGAGAAACGTTAATCCGCACTCGACACGACATTTCGGTAAACAAGGAAACAAAATTAAATTTGACTCACGCTCGAATATTGTAGAAAAATATAAAATGTATAGATGAGAGTCTGAGGGGAAACTTGTTCCTAACGATGGGACCTACTATAGCTAACAAAAAATTAAGAGTCTTCCTCTCCAACATCATTTAACAAGCTTTTATATAGTTTCGCCTTTCCCGTTATCTGTCGGATCTATCTGTCTGTCTGTAATCAACTCATGCAAGTTAAATTTGACCCCAATTCCCGGTTTTCAATTGAGCTGACATTTTGCGCGTTTATGTTTATCGCGTGACAATACAATATTATAATAACATGAAGGTGATCTGATGATGGAACCAGAAGGTGGTCAAAGGAACTCTCAAGGTGGACAAAGCAAACCCGTCGAGCATGGGGGTGAAAGTCCCATACATTGCGAATTTTTCGTTTTGAACCACGTTATCTATTACTCTTATTCCGGACTAAATATCAAAAGCACTTTTAGTTAATAGTTTCCTATAATTTGTATACATGTCGTACTACATGCTTTTTCATTCTACCGTTTTACAGTATAGTAACCAATAATTTAGAATATGTAGTACGAATTCTGAATGGTGTAACGGTTTTGGCGTCCCAAACTAATCAGGAGACCTCAGGTTCAATTCCCCACAGTGGCTTAACAATCAAAGTCTTTTATTAGTTTTTCTATTAATTTAGTGTTAACTTTATAAGCGATAATTTCGCATGTGCAGTACCAAGCCTGGATGGTGTAGTGGTTAACGCAATAGACTCAAATTGACAGAGATCTCAGGAATCTCAGGTTCAAATCACACCTCAATGCAAATTATTTATATATTTGAATTTAATTTAATTTTAGGTAGTTGTTTAATTTAAATAATATAAACAAAAAAAAAAGAAACTAAAACTAAACTAATTACTTAAATTACTTACTTATAAATAAAAAAGCCCTGGCAAATCGTTGCCCCGTGGTAACGTGCCCAGAAGGCTGGCAGCATTGCCACGTTGTATGGCAATGCTTATCTTTTGAGCCAGATAAAGGCCAGCCCTCTGGTCACGCGTAATTTCAGTCAATTTTCGGGCGACAGTGTTATATAATTTATGCGCCGATGGTCCCCACGGCCCCAAAGTTTCAACCCGAAACGGCTCAAATAAGTAATTATTGCCGAGGCTACAATATTTTTATTTTGGAATAAAATTAATAGATGACACTACATTTGCAGGTTTGCAGCTTAAATTGTTGGCACAAAAGTTACGCGAGATGGCTCTCTATTTCAGTTATATTATAGTACTCTATGCCGTCGAGTTTGGGCTTGTTTGATTCGTTCGTCTTAAATAGCACTTTAGATAAAAGCTTGTTTAAAATGTATTTTTTAAATAATAACTTTTATTGTAGCCGTAACTCGATGGAGTTGCATCGTTTGATTACTGATTTCCAACTAGACCATGTTCAATTTTCGTGATCAGACCCTAAACATCGTCTAAAATTTAAAACAATGTTCAAATTTTTTTACAGTAATTAGACCTTTACAGGCACTTTTACACGTCAACACTACCACCATAAAGTACACATACATCTACCATAAAGTATTCGTCAAGACAAATCAACTAGTCCTACTCAATGACCTCCGTGGCGTAGTGGTCACCATGCTAGTCCGCCACCCAAAGTCCCGGGTTCGATCCCCGGTCAGGGCAATTTGGAAAATGTTCTTTTTCAAATGGTCCTGGGTCTTGGATGTTTATCTATATATGTATATGTTATAAAATACAGTATCGTTGAGTTAGTATCCCATAACACAAGTTTCGAACTTACTTTGGGGCTAGCTCAATCAGTGTTATTTGTCCCTATATATTTATTTATTTATTAATGAGGTAATGTTATTTTGTAACTGAGCTCTGTCGAATATCTCCCGCTTCTATCATCAGAACAGCTTATTGACTCCATAATTACTACTATCGAACTTACTTATATGTAAAATCGACCGATTGAGGAAAACTGACTGAAGTACAGATACAAAGCGTAGTGTGGGCTGGTGTTGAAATGCGAAATTTTAAGTCGGTAGATGATTCACTGGATAAATACATTTCGGAAAACAGTGGTACACCTTGTATGTCTGTAACTTACCTATATAATGATATAGGTACCTTTACATTTATATTCACCTTTATACCAATTGAAAGCAGTGTTTGGAAACCCTTGGAGGAGACCTATGTCCATTAGTAGACTTCTCCTACTATGGAATGATGATAAAATTAAATCGTCATAAAAATATTTTCATATATACAAAACCAATTTCAGATTTCTGTGAACCCCTTCTGAATGACCTTGTTTATCGTCGGAAAATGTTCATAATTCAGAGTGTTGAAAACAGCGAAACCTCATCAAAATACATTGGTTTTACGAAGCTTTATACTTTTACCGTCGATCGTTACTGGTTTATAGTCACGGTAATTACTTATTTTACTGAAAGGTTAAATATTGGCTGTTAGCGAGCAACTTTGTTATTACAATCAGCATAAACTGTAAGCATGTTTTCACAATTTAGTGCGTGTAAGAACACATTTATTAATGCATACGGGGATTAACGCGAAAAATACCTTTTTTATTTATTTTTGCTGACGTTTCGAATGGGCATTCGTCAGGATTGCACCAAACTTTGCCAGTCAGGCTAAAAGGCGTTTGGTGCAATCCGGACGAAACGTATGCATTTATTTAGTAATGATGCAACATGATTAGAAGTAGTGACAACCATTGCAATGCGTGGAACAACTGCACCCTGTAAGATTTATTTGCGGCTAATGATAGAGCCGTCGAAGTGGTTTACTACTGAGCTGATCAAATAAAAAGTGACAAAGAAATGCATCGAAATGCAAAAAAGAAAGCACGGAAAAAAACTCGTAGCAAAAGAGAATGTTTCATAATTTTTTCAATTAAGGTAATTAATTCTAGTTTTAAATTTCGACGACTGTTTTCTTAAGTATTTATTTATACTTACAACGATTTATTAGATTTTGGTTCAAAATTTTCCGCCGCGTGATGATGGCAGAGTAGAATACCTACATTTTAAGAATACTCCCGTGTGTCGTAAGAGGCGACTAAGGAAAAAAACTCGATTTTCGCTAGCTTTCCTAATCTATCTTCGCCAGGTAATTCTATACTAGAAATACTTCTTCAAATTCTTTTCATAAACGCTTTCCACGTCTAATATAATATATATATATTTTTTTTAATTTTAGACGATGTTTAGGGTCTGATCACGAAAATTGAAGATGATCTAGATGGAAATAAGTACCAAAACGATGCAAATCCATCGAGTTTGGGCTTATTAAAAAAACATATATTTGTCTTAATAAGTACTTTGTCCCCACAATAACATCTTGTACAAATGATGGTGTTGGAGAGGTAGACTGTTTTTGTTAGCTATAGTAGGTATCATCGTTAGGAACAAGTTTCCCCTTAGATTCTCATCTATACATTTTATATTCTTCTACAATGTTCGAGCGTGAGTCAAATTTAATTTTGTTTCCTTGTTTACCGAAATGTCGTGTCGAGTGCGGATTAACGTTTTTGTGAGCGGCTGCTCTAAGCCGCTCGTATCCAGCGTAGCTCGTATGTTCTGTTAATCTGTTGTTATAACGCTATTAAATTTTGGATTAAAATGAAAAATGCAGACTCTTAACGACTTTCAAATAAAAACATTTTATGTGCGTGTAGGTATATTTAAAGTGTATCATGTATTTCCCTGCCGCGGTAGCGGTTTCCGCAGATTGTAAAAAAAGAAACTTAAATTAAACCAAAATGGAGGTCGCCGGTGCATTATTTGTACCTGCGCCGACGACCGCCATTTTGGTTCAATTTACGTGCCGGGATTTTGTACAAAAATGCTTTGAAGTCCGCCATTTCTGTTCTACTTACATGTGTCACATTGTAATTTTGGTTTATATTAGTGTTGCCGCTCGATAATCGACTATTAATAAACTATTTAAATAAAACCGATACTATCGACTATCGGTTGGTAAGCAATATCGTTGATAGCATATATCCTGACGATGAACAAACTATCGATACTATCGCTAATATCGATAGTATTCCTCTGAAACATCTATCTCCAATTAAAAAAGAAGATTGTATTGCTCTAAAAGAGCTATCAATCCTATCGATAGTAATGTTGGTTATCAATAGTATTGCTCTAAAACATCGAAGCTATCGACACATAGGGCTATCGATAATTTGCCATTTTTTGATCGCTTCGCTTTTCATGTGTTGGTGGCCAACACTACTGTCAGATTTTCAAGCTGCTACATAGATTGACTTTAGATTGACTGCCATACAATGACGACAGCCAGGACCATTCGGCTTATACGTGCCTTTTGAGGCACGGAGGAGCTCGAAATTTTTTTATGCCTCTTGTCCACTTGCTTATCCAAATGCGGACCACGTCCAGTGTCGCTTTACTTGCGAGAGTGCTAGTGATGCGCATTCTATTTATCGATTGAATATATAGATTTTTCGGCAACACTAACTATTATTTAAACTTTTTTTTTGACCGAATTTTAAAAACACTTAGCGTACCCATATTGCACTTTCAAGACAAACTAACTGGGAACTCTCTAAGAAATTATTAAGAACCAACCAATTTAGTAAATCGACTAATTACGTGTAATATTAATCAATTTGCTAAGTAGCTACGGACGAGATATCTTCTATTTTGAGCGCGAAAGTTTTCACAACTTCAATCGATACTGAAAGAAATAAAGAATAAAAGTTTGTTTTTTAACAATAGTTTTTCAAAACTAAAAACCGACATAAGAAAAGCATTCTCCATCTCGGTCCAGGCGTCTTCGAACAACCGGTGAACATACATAAAAAAATACCGCGACGATTGATAACCCCCTCTTATTGGAAGTCGGTTTGCAAACAAACAACATCAAAGGACATAAAAGAAGCATCAGTATCATGAGACATCACCCATACGTTAGGGGCCGGACACATAGAAATGACGTAAGATGCAGACGGGTCGCCGTCGCAGCTTTTGAAAACATATAGAAAAGACCACAGACTACTCAACCTACATAAAAACTATCGGACCTTGCCCCGCACCCCGCCAACTTTTGGCGATTTCTTTTTAGTAGTAAAGTCCATGAAAGCGTGGTCTTTGGGTTATGTGGTCTGTGGAAAAGACGAGGCACGGACGTGACAGATACAAACAAATCCGTATCTATAGCAACACTTGCGACGCGCGAGTCTCGCAACCTCCCCCCAACCCTGATTCATCTGCTCGCGCCCTTGCCCCGTCCGTTCTGTGTGTTCTACCAAGAACGTGGCCGAGTAAGCGTTGTATTTTATTTTATTTTATCAAACTTTATTGTTCCAGAGTACACATTATACTTTCAACAAATGGCGGACTTATTTTCTCCTAATCAGCCATAGGGATAAACAGAGAAAATTATGCGGCACAAAAAAGCAATACAATATTCTTACATTATAAAATATTACTATATAATATACAATTACAAAATGAAAATGTTTTGTAGGATGTGTACTTTGTTTAAATTTGTGCGAGAAGTCTTCAAATTCAATTCTATTATTGTAGAGGATGTTTTAGTGAGTTGTGTAGGCTCTTACATGCTGGTCTGAATAAAAAGAAAAAGCTTGGAATGCCTCATCATTTCGCATCTGTGCCCTGTCCGCGCCCCGCCTTTCCTGTGTGTTCTGCATCGGGACGCTTCTATACGTTTTGTATGAAAAAGACGCGGAGGAATCATGTCTGCGCCCCGTTCACGTCTTACGTCTCCTCAGTGTGTCCGGCGCTTTAGTAGACGTACTTATACCAATTTGAGGTATTTCGTTTCAATAAATTATTCGTTGATACTCTCTGTGCGGTGGAATCATTACCAACGTTAAACAATAAAACGCTGTGGATATAAAATATGAATAATTTAATTAATTAAAGCGTTGTGTTGTCCTGAAGCGGCTGCGGTGTCGTTATTGAATTAATTATGACAGAGCGCGACCACGTGCTCTGAATAATTACCAAATTATATTTTAGTTTTTTTTTTATATTAATCCACAATCTCACCACTTTTTCTTGTTTTGTCTTGTGCGTTATCTATGTATGTACCTATTTATTATAAAATATAGTATCGTTGAGTATCCCATAAGGCGATTCTCACACTGCTCCGCACCCTGCTGCGTAGCGAGGGGCCGGGCTAGAAAACACGCATAGTACAAAACACTGACACCGCATCTACGCGTGTGATTTTTGTATAGCGAGGTGCGGAGCAGTGTGAGAATTGCCTAATGCGTTTCAACTTTTTTTGGCTAGCTTAATCAGTGTAATTTAGATATCTAAATCAGCTGTGCTCGCGGGCTTCGGTTCCCGTGGGAATTTCGGGATAAAATTTATCCTTTGATGTCCTTTCCTGGGTCTCAAACTATTATCCATACCAAATTTCATCTGAATAGGTTAAGTGGTTGAAGCGTGAAGAGATGACAAACAAACAAACAAATATAAAAACTCACTTTCACATTTATAATATAAGATAGAAAGTTAGGATTAGAATTAAAATAAAAGTAAATAAACAGAAAAAGAATTCGGCATTTCCATATCAAAAGAGTGCAGCCGCCTGGGCAATTTCTCACATACCTATAAAATAGCCATCTTTTTAATCAAATATTTGAACTTTGGCCTTTTATGATTTTCTGCAAAAATATTGAAAGAAACAGAAAAGGTCTCTCACAAATATGTCAATAAAGAAATACTGAAGAATTCAGGTCAAGGAGGTTATAATAAACGTTTCCCTTATGTTACCAAATTGCTACATTGTCGGAGATTGTTTACCCCTGTTGATGACGTGGGTGAAAAATTTCTTTTTAGGGTTTCGTTTCAAGATGTCGTTGCCAGAGTGGCAATGGCAAAACAAGCGTTCAAACAGAGAAATACATCTCCCGATAGCAAACATATGAAATACAGAGAAATACATCTCCCTCTGTTTCGGCCGAAATCGAAACCGAAACCGGAACTTCCTTACAAGGATCATATTTTGAGGGAAAAATAAAGAAAACGTTATTATAATCAGTCAGTCTCTATTGTTTTCTTTTTAATTCACATAGAAAAGCAGTCTTTGACATTTTAATAATCAACATAGGAACCTTTATTCTAGAAAAAAATATTAGTTACGCCTCAAAAATACTCACAATAGGTATTTATTTGAGAGGATAGACTCTTATATTATTGCACATAAGATTATGTACTTAAGGAAACTAATTAAGGTGTTACTAATATCACAATCACAATAGGTATAAGTAGTAACCTAATATTTAAGTAATAAACAAAAATAAATCACTTTTATGTTTAAAACAAACAAACTTAAACTTCTTTCTTTTACACTTTGTAGGACACTTCAGTCAAAAACGTTTACGTATAGCATTTGCGATAGAGCAAAGCAAACCAAAAAAAAAAATTAAAGATAAGATTAAACTTGATCTTACTTTTATTAGTCATATTGAATATTTTTTGATGTTGTAACGACCTAAATCAAGATAAATCTTAACAAATTCAAAATAAATCACTCGAAAATTCGCCACCGCAACTAAACAAAACGAACAGCAAACAAACAAGTGAGTCACATGGGCTCTGATTGGATTCATTCGTTCATTCAACGCGCCGAATAAGACCGATCACAGCGCGAAAACTCCCGAAAGCACATTCGGTTTCGGTCGTAGTTTCGGCAAGTTTGCCGCCGAAAACGAAACTAAACCGAAACTCATGTTTTTGCCGAAACTCAATCGAAAACGAAACCGAACGAAAACGTACATTCGGTCGGACACTACAATCAAGAGACAACCGATAATATAGTTCACAAGAAGCATATTAGATGGCGCCAGCAGTATCCTACATCTCGATCTCAGATATTGATGCATATATACAACTTCCGACGACACACTGTCGGAGCCACGGTTCCCCAGACGCAACAACATGCCTGGAGGGAAGATCTTCCCATTGTGGCGGTCGAGCATATCACCTCGCTACCGCTACAGAAAGCAAAAACTAGAGGCTTTTGGAATGTGGTGCTGGCATAGGATGAAAGGATGAGCTAGACTGAAACAACTACCAATGAGGAGGTCCTGGAAAGAGTAAGAAAGAGTAGGTGCATCTAGACATAATAGAGAATAGACGAGAAAGATGGTAGGTCATCTAATAGGACATGACGATTTCATTAAAACATCATTAAAGGGAAGATAGGAGGGAAAAGAGGACCAGAATGACCTAGGCATAGCTACATGAAGTAAATAAAGGAGAAGGTAAACGTCGTTTCGTACAGCGAATTAAAACAGCTGGCCAACGAGAGAGACAAATGGAATAAAATTCATACTCCACCGATAAGAGCATACCTTCTAAATAATGTAGTAGTACTTCCCAAAGGATAAAAACGGAACACTAATTTAACTAAGACTTCGCTGTCTGTCTGTCCATCTGTCTGTCTGTCTGTCCATCTGTCTGTCTGTCTATCTACCTTTCACCGCGAGACTTTAAATCAGTCGTCGTGCCCCCAGCGCGAGGGGTAGTAAATCTAAAATAAATACCTACAACCAAAAAGGATGTGGACAAAAAAATGTCCGTTTTGCACATAACTGAAGTATATGTGCAAAACGGGCATTTTTTTGTCGGAAATATCCGGCGCTCGCGGAATGGGCAAGACAATGATTGTCGGATAAATCCGGCGTTCGCGGTGAAAGGGTTTTTAATTAATATATACGACAAATCGCACAGATTGAGCTAGCCCCAAAGTAAGTTCGAAACTTGTGTTATGGGATAAAACTCAACGATACTATATTTTATAACAAATACATATATAGATAAACATCCAAGATCCAGTTCAATCTGAAAAAGATCATTTTCCATCTTGACCTGACCGGGGTCGAACCCGAGACCTCTGATGTGACAGCCTGGCATGATGACCACATGGCCACAGTGGTCGTCAAATTTATCTACGCCTAACAGGTATAAAATGGCAAACAATGTAACAATCTAGAATACGAGAAAAAATTCAAGATAACAATGACAGACGCCTCGGAGGAGATTAAAGACAGACAGACAGGCAAAAGGCAAACTTCCGACATCCCGAAACATACGGAAAGCTTGTTTTGTATTCAGCCAGTAACCGAAATCGAGCAACTTTTCAAATTTGCGGGGTTTTACCCTTTATTCCGACCTTTAATAAAAAGGGTGGCTTACTGCTGAATTGCTCGGTAACAAACCTTGTTAGGAACTAAACATAAAAATTCACTGGTTTTTGGACTTTATTTTCTCCCTTTAAGGATAGGTATGTTGCAAACTCTTTACAATCGTTCAATTTTTATACATCTATGTGGGAATGGGATGTATCCGGATGTATGAGAGATTTAAATGAATAAGTTTGTATGTACACCCCTACATCACGGACGGAGGACGGATGTTAGAGCGAGAAAGGGGACGAATGGCAGATTTTGATCTACGATGAGACGAGTGTACACGGTGTCCGCCAAAATTAAAGATTTTAATTTTGTTTAGTGAATATTTCCGAAATAAACGCTACTAAGGTGATTTGTGCTGTTTCGCTGATCCCCCCACTCCACATCTATATTTATTGTTTAGGGTTCGTTACACAAACTCCGCTGTCCGTTCGTCCATCTGTCTGTCAGCAGGCTGTATCTCATGAACCATGATAGCTAGACAGTTGAAACTTTCACAGATGATGTATTTCTATTGCCGCTATAACAACAAAAACTATAATAAAATAAAATAAATATTGAAGTATATAATGGTACGGAACCCTTTGTTCGCCAGTCCGACTCGCACTTGGCCAGTTATTTAGATTTACATATTTTTTCTGCCACTTATTTTTAAGAGAGAGATCAAAATACCCACGAATGGTTTTTCCTGATTCGTAGTTTTATTTCATAATTTATATTCAACAGTCTACGCATACAATTTAGCATTCCACTTTAGTATAAATATCAAATCCCTGCAGAATCTTGATGATTTTAGAGAAAATGCTGCAGAGCAGTTTGTTGCTGCTTCTTCTGCACATGCGCTTCGGAAGCGTCACTTAAATTAAATAAATAAATATAAATAACTTATTAAATAAATAACAGTAGCCATAGACCTAGACTTTTTAAGGGTTCCGTAGTTAACAAGGAACCCTTATAGTTTCGCCATGTCTGTAACGTCTGTCTGTCCGTCCGCGGTTTTACTCAGCGACTATGAGTACTAGAAAGCTGTGATTTGGCATAGGTATGTATATGAATTGTACGAGCTAACTCGAACATAAACATAATTTTAATAATATCCACGAGCCGATGCGCTCACGTTTTGCAAGCGCGGCTCTTTTCATTGTACTTGCTATTTACCTATTCAATAAAATTCAGTGTGCATCGAACAGTTGTTTCACTCACTATATCATATCAAATTAATTATCATTTCTAAAAAGTGTATAAAACCCATACATTTTTATTTTTTGGTCCTTCGATTTCATGGACTTTCGGCCTTGTGACCATTCGCGTCGGTTGGTCAAAAATTTTTGGGACCACGTGCGAACTAGTATCAAGTGACAGTCACATTGTGCGATCTAGAATAGTGCGTAAAGTGAACAGTGAACATTTTTATCATTTTTAAAACTTTTCTTATCATTACCATTTGGAAGAGCTGTGTGGCTCTGTGCCCGTGTATCATAACCCTTGTGGCCCGGCAGGCTCGCAAGGAAGCGAGGTTTGGAGAAAAACGTCACAGACGGTGAGCCGCCCGACGGGAGTTATCAAGTAAGACTGTTCCTTTATAGTTTCATTTGTCTTAATATTTTATCATGGAAACTATCCTAGCTCGTCAAAGCGCCATTTTAGAGTCTATAAAAACAATTAAAATCAACTTCTCCAAAGATTCAGCCAGCAGAAAAACGCCAGAGTATTTAGAAAATAAGTTAACAGCACTAGATAGCCTCTGGGTAGAATTTGAGAGAAATGACTCAAAATTAAACGAATATGAGGATAAGAGTGGTCAGTATTTTATTGATAACATTTTCGAAAAAACAAAGGAATTGTATCGCTCGGTCCGGTTAGGTTTGTCCAATTTAAAGCAAGTTAAGCAAGATAAGTCCACAGAGCCGAGTGGAAAAATGGACGAACTGTTATCAAAGCAAAGGACTAACTTTAGGGCCTTTAGTCGCATGTTAAGGGGTATCAACGTCGACGAGATTTCGGAAAAATGGGAACTCGAGGACGAACTCCGTAATATAACGTCACGCTGGAAAATCATCGATTCACTTCACCTTGAAATAGATGACATTCTGCAGGGTGGGGATATCACTTATGAAGATGAATATCTCTCGTTTGAGCTGGAGTTTAAGAAGATGAAACGTGCATTAAACAGGAAACTTTCATCCACCGTTCACACTCAACAAGCAACCCCGTTATTGGAGATACCTACGTTTTTTGGTAAATATTCGCAGTGGCCTACTTTCTTTCAGCTGTTTAGTGAAGCTATTCATAACAATTCGTTTCTTACTAACACTCAAAAGATGCAGCATCTGAAAGGGAAGGTCAAGGGCGAAGCGGAGCGGTTAATCCAGCATCTGCACATATCGGCGGAAAATTACAATACGGCTTGGGAGATTTTGGAACACCGATATAATAATAAACAACTTCTCTTAAATAACCAAATTAAAACGCTCCTTAATCAACCATCGATCGAAAAACAAACCGCTTTCACTATCAAACGTCTTCACGACACTTCAGTGGAATGTATTCATGCCATCCATAACCTAGGGGTCGATACTAATTCATGGGATCCGTTGCTCGTTTACCTTCTGTCGAAAAAATTGGACGCGGAAACCTTGAAGGATTACAAGGAATCACGTAAGACTCCGCGAGAGTTGCCTGAGCTCAGTGAATTCATCAGCTTCTTAGAGGCCAAGTTTGAAGCCTTGGAGCCCATGAACAAAAAGGAACGAGAGACTTTTTCATCATCAAAACAGGTGACGAATTCCAAACCATCATCATCATCAACTACAGCGACTAAAAATTTCTATCGTGAAAATTATCAAAATCAAAATAAAAGTTTTCATGCCCGTTCTTCAAAATGTCCAATTTGTAATTTAAATAATCATAGTTTATATCAGTGTAGGAAATTTATCGGCATGTCACCGGAAGCCAAGTTGAAGGCTATTACGAAACACCAGGTATGCAAAAATTGCCTGTATAAGCATTACGTCAACCCGTGCAATTCCACAAAACGGTGCAAAGAGTGCAACGCGGATCATAATTCATTAGTACACGACGCATATAGTAATAGCATGCCATCTTCCTCTAACATCGGTCAGCCCTCTTCATCAACAGGGAATACCGATAGTAAGCCTATCAACAAGCAACATAGTGTGAACCACGTTGCGGGGGATGATGAGGAAATACTATTGACAACCGTGTTGTTAAAAATAAAATCATCTGACGGTACGTTTACCACCCTACGTGCCCTTCTTGACCAAGGGTCACAGATTTCTCTTATATCAGAAAACGCTGCGCAAATGCTAGGACTTCAACGTCGCAAATATCATGCGTCTGTCGCAGGAATAGGTGACGGAGCAAAACAGAGTAAGGGAATGGTCACCGTCGAGTGTCACTCAATATATGACGACTATCATTTTTCAACTCAAGCTTTAGTTATCACGAAGGTTATAAATAACTTACCTAATAGTTCCTTTACTAAAAGATCCTGGCCTCACATTCAAAATGTCAACCTCGCAGATCCTGACTACAATTTATCACGTCCTATTGACTTATTGTTGGATGCAAGCGTTTACTCTGAGATTATCATGAGCGGCCTCATCAAGGGTCCGTCTCAGTCACCAATCGCCCAACAAACCAGATTAGGGTGGATTCTGTCTGGTAACATAAAAACTTTCAATTGTCATGCGGTTATCAGCGATCTCTCGGAGTTGGCAAAATATTGGGAGGTGGAAGACATCACCACCCCATCAGACATGAGCAGCGGTGAGCAGTACTGTGAAACTTTACAAATCGACAACAAAACGCCTGGAGAATGGCATGTACGAGGTAGCACTGCCTATGAAGCCAGGATATGAAGAGAATCTTGGCGAGTCTAAATCAAAGGCTTTGGGTCAGTTCTATCAGCTAGAACGCAAACTAGCCAAAAATGGTCAGTTTGCTGATAAATATAAGCAATTTATGACGGAATATCAAGATTTAGGACAAATGGTCCCGGCAATATCAGCCTCCGTTGAAAAATTACCATCTTGTTATTTACCGCATCATGGCGTACATAAGTTGGACTCCACAACGACAGCTCTGCGAGTAGTTTTTAATGCATCGTGTTCTACGTCCAGTGGGAAGAGCTTGAACGACCTCATGGAGCGTGGATGCAACTTACAGGCTGATCTTTTAGCACTTATCATTACATGGAGGCAGTTTAAGTACGTTATGACATCAGATGTAGAAAAAATGTACCGTAGAATTTTTGTGAACAAAACATATCAGCCGTTGCAGTCTATTCTTTGGAGATCGGATCCTCGTGAGCAAATTCAGAATTATCACCTTGTTACAGTCACCTACGGAACTAAGGCCGCTCCATACTTAGCCATGCGCACCCTTAAACAGCTCGCCATTGACGACGCCAGTAAATATCCCTTAGGCTCGTCTGCCTTATTAAATAACTTCTATATGGATGATTATTTGGGCGGCAGTAATTCACTTTCACTGGCGAAAGAAATCCAGACTCAATTAATTAACATTTTGAAGGGCGCAGGCATGAACATACGCAAGTGGTCTAGTAACCACGAGGAGCTCACAAAAGATTTATCTAGTGACAAGTTGAATAGCCCATTCGAATTCCGTTGTTCAGAGTCGCGTAAAACATTAGGCTTGAAATGGAATCCGTCGTCTGACTCATTCACATTTAATAACATATTTCAATCATCTAATGACAACGAACGTCTTACAAAACGGCAATTATTGTCCAACATCTCAAAGCTTTTTAACCCCATGGGCTGGATATCGCCTATAAGTATCAGAGCGAAGCTCCTTTTCCAGAAAGCATGGGCGCTTAACTTATCATGGGATGACATATTGCCTACAGATATAGTTCAAGAATGGGAACAGATGCGCTATGAGTTTAAGCAAATCGATCAACTTCACATACCACGTCATATGGGCAACACGGAAAGCGAATATCATATCCACGGGTTCTGCGATGCATCGGAAAGAGCCTACGCGTGCGCCGTATACTGTGTTTCCGTAGATAAGGGTAGGAACACATCAAGATTGATCGTCGCAAAAACAAGATTATGTTTGAAATCATCGAATAAAGCTTCGGTTACACTTCCAAGACTCGAATTAAATGGAGCTTTACTTTTATCACAGCTAATCAAAAAAGTTCTTCAAGCTTTATCAAATCCAAATATCACCGTGCATGCGTGGACGGATTCAATGATTGTTCTCGGCTGGATCCATGGTGATGACTTCAGATGGAAGCAATATGTGGCTAACAGAGTCCGACTTATCAAGGAAGTCATTCCAGCTCCTCAATGGCAGCATGTTAGCTCGGAGGATAATCCGGCAGACTGTGCCACTAGAGGTATATCAATGAAGAAATTATCAAAACATCAATTGTGGTGGCAAGGGCCAGAATGGCTCACAACTAAGAAAGCTGAGGACAAACTGAAAATTTCGTATGAAGAACCAAACGTTGAATTAAAAGAGGTTAAGGCCGGTGTGTCCGCCGCCTTAACTCATGATCAGAATATGATTGTATTTGATTTAATAAATAATTGTAGCTCGCTAACACATGTCGCCAGAACAATAGCATGGGTGTTACGTTTCATCGCGCGAACTCGAGCACGGTGTGACGCGTTATCAGCTGATGCTGACGTAAAAAGTAGGTCAACGTCGTTTCTAACACCTTCAGAAATAGAACAGGGTTATATCCTTATTATCAAAAGTATTCAAAATTACGAATTTTCGGAAGATCTAGATCATATTAAAGCCAAGGGACATGTGCATAAATCAAGTAAATTAGCGAGTCTCAATGCATTTATTGACGAACAGGGCCTACTTCGAGTTGGGGGTAGACTACGCAATGCGGACATCAGCTGGTCGTCTAAGCACCCTATTATTTTATCAAGCCACGGTAGGCTGACTGACCTTATCATTGCTCAGGCACACGCTACCACACTACATGGAGGAGCCAGGCTTACTTTATCATATCTTCGTCAAAAGTACTGGATCCTTTGTGGCATGCGTACTGTCAAGAGACAGCTAAGGAATTGCGTCAGGTGTCGTCGGTTCAGTCAGGAAAAATATCAGCCTATCATGGGCGACCTACCGCAACCAAGAGTTGTTAAATCCAGGCCCTTTACTCACACCGCTATCGATTTTACAGGATTTATAAATTTAAAACTAAATAAGGGTCGTGGAGTACGTACTACTAAAGGATACATAGCCATCTTTGTATGCCTCGCTACAAAGGCTGCACATTTAGAGCTCGTATCTGATTTGAGCACTCCAGCATTTTTAGCGGCCTTTCAGCGATTCTGTTCTCGTCGAGGCGTTCCCAGCGACGTGTACAGCGATAATGGGACAAACTTCGTAGGTGCAAACAGGGCTCTTAAACAGGAATATAAAAGGATTGTGGCTAACATCAATCAAGACTTCCTCGATCACCTTGAGATGAGCATTCAATGGCACTTCAATTGCCCAAGTAACCCAACTGCTGGAGGATTGTGGGAAGCCTCAGTGAAGAGCCTCAAATATCATCTGAAGAGAGTCATTGGAGATCAACTTTTGACCTACGAAGAGTTCACCACCCTATTACATCAAATTGAGGCATGCCTCAACTCGAGGCCGCTATGTCCATTAACGGAAAATCCAGATGAAGTTGTTCTCACGCCTGGACATTTTCTAATCGGTGGAGCTTTGTTGTCAAGACCTCAACCAGAACCCGAAAATATCGATTTACCAAGAAGATGGCAGCTTGTACAGTCAATGAACAAGCAAGTCTGGAAGCGTTGGTCATCCGAGTACCTGCAACAGCTCCAAGCTAGATCAAAATGGCGGTTTCCAGACAAAAACATCAAGGTCGGAGACGTAGTTCTGTTAAAAGAGGATAATTTGCCCCCAGGCAAGTGGGCAATGGGTCGCGTGCAAGAAGTGCACCCCGGGAAGGACGGACATGTGAGGGTTGTGTCTGTAAAAACAAAAAACAATATCATCAAGAGACCCGTTATTAAATTAGCCCCATTGCTCCCATCAGAAGAACAATTATCAGAACTTGTAGAAGAAAAACCTCATTCTAACGTCCCAGAACTACCCCAACGTAGCACAAGACCAAGACGCAAAATATACCAAAATTTATTCGTTACAATCTTCATGTGTTTATCACTTTTAGTGTCGCCAAGCCTACAACAGAAGCTAGGTTTTAATATCACTCAATTGGACGATCATCAAGGATTATATTTCGATAAAATATCACAGATTCAGTGTGTACGAGATGAGTGGAAACTCATTCTATATTACAACATGAGTTCGTACTGGGAAAGCGTTAAAAATATACATACTTTTATATCATACATAAATGACACATACACACTGAACTCGGACAAGCATCTGGAAAGTATCATTTTACAATTAAATCATGAGATAGAAGAAATAGATCATTATAACTCTATCTTATCTACGAATCAACACATAAGAAGACAAAAGAGGGGTTTGATAAATGGCGTCGGATACATCGCAAATTCGTTGTTCGGTGTCTTGGATGAGAGATTTGCTCAGCAATACCAACAAGATATAGAAGACCTACGTCAAAATGAGAATCACCTCCAAAAGTTGATCCATAACCAGACTATCATCATGGAAGCTGAGTCTAACATCCTGAAAAGGCATGAAGACGTCATGAAAAGTAACTTCGCTCTTATCGAACAACATATTAACAGTCTGAAATTGGACTCCGATCGTGTTCGTGTAGATACTAACAATGCCCTTTATTTCACCCTATCATCGCTAGCATCTCACATTATTATCACTAAAATCAAAAACATCCAGCAAGCTTTAATTGACACGGTAACTGACATTTATCAAGGACATATCAGTACTCACATGTTACCACCAGAGCAACTGAAGGAGCAGATGAATATCATTTCTGGACAACTACAAGGCGGCGACCTCATACTTCCAGTCGACAGATTAAATATTATGCAACTTTACAAATTGCTACGAGCTTCAGCGAGAGTCACCGGTAAATACCTTATCGTCGAAATCAAGATACCGTTGGTAGGAGGCGATTTCTACGAACTAGACAAGATCATCAGCGTGCCGCAGATAAGGAATGACAAGAGTTATAGAGTTTTTCCGACGTTCCCATACATTGGCTTCAACATCAAACGAGACTCAGTTCTATTTTTATCAGAGAATGATCTATCGACATGCAAACATGTATCAGAAGAAAAATTGTTATGTTCTTTAGATAGCCCCCTATACGACATAAATATCAAACAATCCATATGCGATATTCAATTAGTTAATAGTGGCTCGAGCTTATCACCGTGCTTGTCAGAGGTATCTACTTGCCGAGAGAGTTGGATCAAATTACATGCCGACAACACCTGGCTGTTCGCTTGTTGCGAAGAGTGCATCGTCCGCGTGTTATGCCCGGCCGGCGTCGCGTCACAACAGCTGAGCGGTAACGGCATCATTCATCTGGATGCTATGTGCACAATAAAAGGCAATGACTTCTCAATATTCGCTCATAATAATTATATGAACCAAATTAATATCAACCAAATAGTGGGATTCCCAGAGGTGTCTATTTTAAACAAACTTATAAACACGTCTAGTGCGATATATGTTAACTGATTTGAAAATTCTGAAGCTAAATGGCGTTCGTTAGACTCCCAATTACTAGAACTTAAGGAACAGTCTAGTGGCGAGTTAAACAGCCACCATATCCACCATTATACTATGGGATATTCTATCATCGGACTATTAGCGATTGTCAGTAGTATCATCGGGTATAGACGGCTGAGGGCGAGATGTGTTCGTGGTCGGCCTGCCGCGGCTCCGGAATTGGAATCGCGCGGGTCCCAGCAGTGTGTAGAGGCAGCCGCCGCAGCATAAACTGACAGTGCAAGTGATGTCATAGTGAATGTGCGTGGACTTCAAAGTGTCCCCAGTGAAATTCGCGAATCTATCATTAGTGTCGATAAAAGCACCTCCCCTATGATCATGCGTTCAGTCAAATTTGTGGTCCCCAGTCCCAGTGTCAGTGAATGAGTGACATTTTTTTATATACTTGAACATTGAACTGTACAACTTACTTTCGTTGAAATTGCTTTTAAATCTGTTTATAATTTATATCGTTTATCAGTCGGTCCACATTAATATCAAGTTTCAGTAGTTCTAATCGTACTTGTGTTTTAAAATTTAATGAAACCTCTCTTCTTATTGATCATATCATAAATAAAATTGTTTCTGTTTTGCGAGAGGCAGGATGTACGAGCTAACTCGAACATAAACATAATTTTAATAATATCCACGAGCCGATGCGCTCACGTTTTGCAAGCGCGGCTCTTTTCATTGTACTTGCTATTTACCTATTCAATAAAATTCAGTGTGCATCGAACAGTTGTTTCACTCACTATATCATATCAAATTAATTATCATTTCTAAAAAGTGTATAAAACCCATACATGAATTATGCGGAAAAAGTGGTAATATATATAATGAAAAAAAAGTTTTTGAGGGTAGCTCCCATACAAGTAAAGTGAAAAGTCGTCTTTTTCTTGACTAACCAATCATATGGGGTATCGTTGAATAGTTCTTTCAAAAACATTAGTGTAGTTAGTAAAAGGTTTAATAATATTAGTATTAATGAGCTTGTGAATACCGTTTTTTGATTTAGGGATCCGTTTCTTAAATACTTGGTTTTAAACTGAAATTTTTATTAGAGTCAAGTGGCATGAACTCAAAGTTAGCGTTTGTAACTACAGAACCCTACACTGCGCGTGGTCCGACACGCACTTGGCCAATTATTTACTTTTAAATCTATATTTGACATCAATAACTAATATGAAATTTAAAGCAAAATTGACAATCATCGAACGAAGGAAATATCCAAATTCAATATTTTGATTTTAACTTTAACCTCTTTTGTACAAAATAAAAGTATAACGCAATTATATTATAACGTTACAAGTTAAACAAAAAGATTACCTCAAGGTATCCGAGGATACTTTTACTGTGCGTATTCCAATTAGTTTTTTGCGAAGAAACTTTATTTACCAAGATTTGGCTAATAGCCCTAAACTTACTAAGTGCTTTTAGTACCCAAGTGAATCAAATTAAGTCACTAGGAAGTTACATAAGCTTTGTGAATAATCAATTCGTTAATGATCAAATTAAACCATGTGTCTACTGAAGATTTTACCGAAAGATTTGGAAACAAAATGTAAGTACCTAAGTATTGGCGGTTGTTAGACCGGTAGGTAAGTAGGTATCTAAACGTGTGGTGTGGCACAACTTTAACTGCTACACCAATGATGCCACATGAATGACTTAGACATTTTTAACTTCTTCTAACTATATTATTTAATTTTGAATGTTAGGTGTGAAACAAAGGCGAAGAGTTTATTTGAAAAATCTTTTTAGAAAACCCCGATATCTAGTGATGATTAGCGGCAGGGTTAGAAAAGTAAAATTGTAATTAGTCCGTGTTTTAAATTATCCAAAAATAATGGACCGATAGTTTTTAGTTTGCCAAAAAAGTAAAAATTCACAAAGATACGAAGCATCAAAGTTCCGGAGTGAGGGGTTGTGACGTCACCTCTATGTAAAAATCGTATGTAGCCGTGACGTCATGCGAAATTTTAATGCGCTGTATCTTTGTCATTTTTCGTTTCTCAGAGAAAAGTAAAAATTTGTGCATAATATTTTTTTATAATCTAACTGATGGGCAAAAAATAATTTTCCATTCGTTATGCCTATAATTATTTGAGGAAAGCCCCGACTATCAAGCTGTAACCCTAAATGACTTAGACGTAGCTAAACCGATTTTCCTCAAACATAACTAGGAACCACCACAAGGGAACTTGCTTTCACGTCAAATAAAACCGCATTGAAATCGGTCCATCTGTTCGAGCGCTACGATGCCACAGACAGACGGACATTAGCGTTAAACTTATAACACCCCTCTTTTTGTCTGTGAGAATTAAACCATTATCCGGCAAAAACAAAAAGACCTTCCGCAATTATTTTTTTCCATTTTCGGAACGTGCACGACAGTAGCGCCACCTTGCAAATGCAACGTTAGGGGCATCTGTCAAAAAATAAATAACAAGAGCTTGTTTATTTTTCAAAGATTGGCGTAAAAAAAAATATTTTAAAAGAAAATAAATGGTATATTTAGAGGAATTCGTTAAAAACTGTGATGAAAAATGGACATTATTATAGAAACTGGTTTTGAGAGTGTAAAGCATACAATAACTTTCCAGCCTCAAACTATGATAAAAGGAAATAAATTGGTATTAGCAAAACACGTAAGGGATGTAGAAGAACTAAGAACGAATGGCAATAGTTATTTAATACGAGCCACCATCATTCGACAAACATCGGTGACCTCAACACTCTATAAAACAAGTTTTAACGTAAGTACTCTCCTAACCTAAAAACATGACAAGTTTGTTTTGCTGACGGAGCCCCTTTGGTTGCACATTTCTGCCGCGACAAGCGCAACGATCGTTTTCCTTATCCCTTCCACCCACTTCGCTCGTTCCGATTGTAAATAAATACGCTAATGAATGATATTACGATCTGGCCTAAACTAGATCGTAATATTATAAATTCCGCAATATATCATTCTGTTTTGTCACTGTCTACTTAATTTGGGTAAATAACGATTTAACCCAAGTCTCTAAGTTGGTTGCGTTTTTTAATACTTATGGCGGAAAATGTCCATAGAACTTGGCAAAGAATGTGTAATGTTTTAAAACATTACCTTCCTTCTGCATTAAATGTTTTGTCCGCAAGTCCGCACACATATGAATGCTACAAAATATTTGTGTTGGTATGAAATGACGTTGATTTTCCTGCCACATTTTTATAATTTTTAGACATTTCTTGAATGGATGCCATTTACATGTAAATCGGCATAAAGCTGCTCATGTCGCATACGTAATGCCCGCCGGAGTTGCCATCAGGACCCTTTGTTGAAATTTTGTGTCACATGACAGATGTCACGACCGTGGGAATAGGGGTTACGACAGGGTCAGAAAAGTTTCATTCTAATTATTCCGTCTTTTAAATTATCCAAAAATAATGGACCCATATTGTTCAGTTTATCAAAAAAGTAAAAACTCACAAAGATACGGAGGATCTAAGTTCCAGAGTGGAGGCTTGCGATGTCACAGCTATCTAAAACTCACACTTTGCCGTGACGTCATAAGTAATTTAAACGCGCTGTATTTTCATATATTTTTTTCACTTATCTTCCAAAAGTAGCCGCTTCTCGCTAATGTGCGTAGAAAAGCTGCACTTTAAACTATAAACAGTAGTTTATAAATAGTTTGAAGGATTATCTATGGCTTGACCAAAACAAAATTTTAAATGATACCTCCGTTTCCTTTCCAATGATTTATTTCAAATAAGACAGCACTGGACCCCGAAAAATTCAGGTAGTTCCTTAATGAATATTTTTAAATACAATTTTATTATTTGAAACGATAAGTTAGTTATAAATCCTGACAATATAACTGCTCGACTTTCCTTGATAAAACCCGAGCACATTTTGATACAGTTAACAAGATCTGTTGGTTATCAAAATTGTTCATTCGCAGCAAGACTGTTGGAATTCGTATTGTATTGAAAACCAACTGGCCATATATCTCTTATCTCGTATTCCGATTGAGCGGAGAAAAACCAGACCAAATGTAATTTAATTGAATATTTCTATCTGTGGCTATATTTTCTTTTATAAATATTCCTTACGTTTATAAAGAGTCTAACAACATATACTGGATCTATTCTAAGGCTGAATTCTACCTTTGATACTAAACAATTTTTCCTAAGAAACATAATATATCGGTTTATGAAAAATAATATTTAGCCTCCCAAACAACTTGACTGATCAGCTGCTCCAAGTTTCTATTTTTTCCGTAGCTGAAACATTTCTTTAGGAAAGGTGTTCAGTGTCACGGACCAATTGTCAGACTACAATTTATTGGAGTCTAGACATTTCGCAATTCTTCATTACATAAAATACAATATACATATTAATACATATACATTTACATTACATATTATATGTAATATAAATACAAATGAATACATATATCCGGATGACTGGGTCTAGGACTACTGAAGAAAAAAATTCGTACTGCTCGTTTGCAAGCCATATGACTAGGAGATCTTCTTATAGACTCCGGAAGGGCATTCCATAGCAGATAGCCTGGACTTGGAAAGACTTGCCAATGAAGGAAGTGCGATGAGGAGGGATATTAAGGATGAAAATGCTAGAGGAGCGAAGTGTGCGAGACTTAGTGGAACTGACAAGATTAATTTTAGATTTTTTATAGTCAAAGTTAGATCGCAACACGCATTTTCTTTGCACAAATAAACGTCTCCTAGTATGTATTACATTTTATTTTGAGATGTTTTAATTATTAAATTATTTAAAAAAAAAAATTGAATTAAATAACACTAACATTATTTAAGTTCTGGTCAAAACGATCAATAGTACTTTTACTTTATTTTTTATTTTTATTTAACAAAATGGCTGAATGCATTGGAATGCGGTTTGGCATGTACTGTACATATATATGTGTACTGTACATATATGAAAAATGTGAGGTAACTGTGGGATTGTCAAAGATTCGGGCAACGGGCAACGCCGCGGGTGTCAACTAGTTCACAGAACTCGTGCGTTTAACGTCTCTGTGGTTCACTTGGATTCACAGCCAGCGAAGTGTGAGAGTAAGTAGGTAAGTAATGTCGTATTTTATTACACTACACACACATTGACTATAGTCGTTGGTCCCAGAAGACATGATGCTATGTTTGGCGACCTCTGTGGTGTGGTGGTCACCATGCTAGTCCGCCACCCAGAGGTCCCGGGTTCGATCCCCGGTCAGGGCAAGTTAGAAAATGGAGTCCGCGTGAAAATCTGTTCAGCAGTTTTGGACATTTGGGTGAACAGTGTGCATACAGACACTGACATACAAACAAAAATCTTAAAAATATTTTTAGTGTTCTGTAACTCCTTATAATATCTTGCTCACGAATACACTTTACTATCTGTATTTGGTGCTCGCGACTTCGCCCGTGTGAAATTCAGTTTTCTTACACACCCTTGTTGATGACAAGACAAATTCAAATTTTTTGTCAGATTATTCTGTACATTTACAGTTCATTTTTTTTATTGTGATGCGGTTTACTTTAAATATTGCAACTGTTAAAGTTTATAAGGATCTATAGATGTATAAATATCAGTTACTTATTCATACAACAACTTATGGATGGATTATAATGAATCCAAACAATAATAATCATAACCTTTGTGTATAAATATATAGTTACGCAGACGAAGTCAGCAGTCAAACGTAACTCCCTATTTGTAAAAGTCTCCGAGGCGCGAGATAGCGAATAAAGTTCACGATCAGCACTTAGTCGAGACTCCCTTTGAGTGGAACTCTCCGAGGCGCGAGTCGATGAATGTCGTTCTCGATTAACACTCAGTCGTGCCTGTCTTTTGTCATTGGATTCTTGGGATCTATATATATATATATATACACGACATATATATATATATATATCCCGCAAACAATTGGCCGTCCACTGAAGGCGAAAGTGCATTTAAACTGGCGTCCACCTGCTTTTGGCGTCCGCATACCGGACGCTACTTTGTTAGCCGGTGGCACTTAGGTCCTATTGATCCTAGCTAGCCGTAGTACAAAAATCGACGGAAGCTAAAAGTCGCTTTAAATGGTTGTAATAAAATATTGAAAAGTTCCCGAAGAAATCACCGCGCAGGTGAGGCGCTGCTGCAGCGCGTATATCCACACTGTATATCTAGGGGAATTCCCGACTACGGATTCGCGTATTTGGCGTCCACAATTGCGACGTTGCCATCTCGCTCAGTAAATCTGTTACACAATCTACTAACTACTTACCGCAATCAAAACAATATATATCGTCTTCGGTCACGTACGCGTTGCATAATATTCGGCGCTTGATTATTGTTTGTTTACATCAGTGTGTGCAAATAAACTCACGTGCAGTTATTGGAACTTATTGAATGTTGCTTGAAGATGAATTCAAAAGGATTTCGTGGTAGAAAAATTTTAAAATTAGTCGAAGAGAATACTTTGGCTACAGGCTTCACTACAGGTAAGTTTTATTTTCTGTATCTAAGTTTGAGGATCGGTATATGTATGACCCCTTATTTATAAACATTTGATTAGTTAAATTGTCACTTTCTCACACCAAATGTTTCGCAAATGTCAAAATGAGACAAAACACTATTTAACTAATCAAGCGTTTAAATATTTTTATGAGTGGAGACTAGTGTTTTTCTATTAATCGTCTTACAGAACGTCAGTTCGATCTATGCTGTTCTTGTGTCTGTATCTACTCACACCTTAAACAATACAATTTTCTTACAACGTACCTACCTAATTAAATTATTAGATTTCTCTTACAAAATGGTCATCTTTGCTGATATAGACAGATTTTTGAACAAAAATTACTTAAAATATATTTTAAAAAAGGAATTAAAGTGGCCGTGGCCTTCGACTCATTTCATACTGCGGAATAAGTGTTTAATTTGTGGAGTGTATTCAAGTTCTTTTGGGAAACCTAAACATATAATTGTCGACATGAACAACAAATTAAACATCATTTGGTGGCTAGAGAATAGTGTCTCTTTCTGTCATATTTGTAACTATTTATTGTACGATCACTACCCAACTGATGAGTGTATAATATGTGCTGAATTAAATAATTAAATTAAGAAAGGTTTGTACCTACTACATTAATATTTTCAAAGTACATTTAAGTGTAATAGGTGCCTACATATAAAGATATCATCTGCGTGGAAATCGGTTAAGATTGCTGTTCACTTACATACGTCGGGATAAAAATAGTCTACCTCGTTATCAGCCCATATATGCCCCCAACCGAGGGGCTCGAGCCTACCCTGAACTAGGGTGAATAGGCCATAGTCGACCACGCTGGCCCAGTGCGGGTTGGTCAACTTCACACACAAACTTTGAATTTCTTCGCAGTGGTATGCAGGTTTTCTCACGATGTTTTCCTTCACCGTAAGAGCGTCGAATAAACGTACATATGAATTCGAAAATCGAAAACACATTGGTACGTGGTGGGGCTCGAACCGGCGCCTCCCGGATGAGAGACAACCGCCCTAGCCACTGAGCCACCGACGCTCTTGTACCTAGTCTACCTATTTGTATGTTAATCAAAGGAGTAAACGACTGCCATACAACACTTCACACCTATTCGTTTAGCTTATGCTGAGGTAAATTGTAAAAAACATAAAGACACAAATCCTAAGACTACTCTTCGAACACATTATTAATTTTGTAATAATAATGCGAATAAATATGCTACTCTACCTATATTAAGATGGTATTTCGCAGATTTATGCGTTAATTCGGCGTCTGTATATATTATATACATCCTACAATATTTTTGGCGTCATGCACGTGGTGCATCATTACGACGTCCCCCAGTTCCCCTCACTTTATTTAACATGTCTTAATGAATATCGAAGGCAGTGAAGAACAAAGAGATAAAGACTTTTTGTAAAAAAAAAAATTTTTTGTTTTACTTTTTTTTGTTTATTGGAAAACCAACAGCTTCTTCTTATCGTGTGATGGAACGAACCATCTAGTGTCAGAATTATTTGAGCCGCCTTTTAAGGCCTCTAACATGGCTCGAGTTTCAGGCACTGAGATATGCGAACACACCCCGAGCACCCCGGTTTCCTCACGATGTTTTCCTTCACGGTTAGCGAGCTGCAACAAACCAATAGCTAACTCAGCATAACATATAATGGATACATAAATTATACGTTCTCTCCCATAGGTAACAATAAAATATTTTTAACTGTTTAATCTAAAGCACTTATCTACGCATTAACAGTTGTAAGAGTGAATCATTTATTAAGTAGGTATCATCAACATCATAGTTCAAATTTAGAATTTTTATTTTATCTAGGATTTTTCATTGAAAATAGTTTTCCGCACAAAAAATCATATGATACTTGACTAAATCATTAATAATTTGCATTATTTCGCTGCTGAGAAGGATGAGAGATAGTCACAACAGCATTCTGAAAACAGTATAGTAGAACTAAAACTCACCGGTTTAGAAAAACTTTGTCCGCACGTTAATGTTTACTAACACTAGTGTGTATAAGTTTTTTTGTTACTTACACTACTATGGATTAATTTTGGTCTGAATTAAAAATATTATCATTTTTATTATTTTGCAGATCAAAAAAGAGGAAACGGTACCAGAAAAACAAATAGAGGACGCAAAAAGAAAACAAGTAGAGTTGATGCAAACCCTGTTCAAGCAATCGATCAAGATATAAGTGACAAAAATAATACTTTGTTAACATCTGTCCCAGTCAGTGCTCACGTGGACGAGCCTCCAAGTTCCACTCATTGCTCTTTCATTCTTCCAAATGTTACCAATATCTCGGACTTTAATGCGTCTATTTTAAATCAGAAGATAGAAAACACTGTTGATCCTTCCATATCTTCAAATGTTACTCATATATCAGATTCCTACGCGTCTCTTTCTACTCAGAATCAAGAAAGTGTTCCCTTTAGTGAAGCAGGTCATAATAGTTCTTTTGATGTGTCTTTCAGTGACATACCTGATTCTCAGATGCATAGTTTTTGCAAATCATCTGATATATTATCTGAATCCTTTGTGAATAATTTCCTTCTGGATTATGGAAATAAAATCTCAGATAACCCTGCTTACGTCTCAAGTGCAGTTGTTTCTGATGTGGCTCCGCCAGTAGCAGTTGATCTTCCTGCTATCTCAAACCACACTAGCTTCCCTGAGTCTGAAACTGTAGAGGAAAATTCCACCTGCCTTTTAAGTAGTGATAATGTCGAGCCTCCGTCAATAACAGTTGATCCTCCTACTATCTTGAACTACGCTAGACCCCTTGATCCTAAAAATATAGAGAAAAATTACACCTGCCTGTTAAGTACTGATAATATCGAACCTCCTCTAAAAGCAATTGAATCGTCTATCTTAAGCCCTATAAGACAGCTTGATCTTGCTGATAATACAATTTTAAATAAACCTACTTACGTCTCAGATGTAGACGATATCGAAAAACCTCCGGTAGAAATCCCATGCGTAATATCAGATGACCGAAATCAAGACCAGTCGGTACCATGCTTTGACAATGAGTCTGACTTTTCTGAATCTTCAAATGATATGAATTATGAACCATCATCTTATGAATCCACGTCAGAATCTGATCAAGAAATATTAATGGAAACCGAATGTTTAGATGGATCACATAAGGTCAGTAGAAAATTGGTACACATACCTACAAAGTTGGCAAAGACATTTATGATCATTAAGAGAAATAACACTGTTTTAATTTTAATGCTATAATTTTCATTAAACAGTTTATATGGTGTGACAGCGATTTTATTTGTTTGTTTGTTACTTTCATGCTTTGACTACAAAACTGATCATTATAGAATTTTGCATACACGCTGTCGGTAATACATTAGCTCGTAAGCTCTTTATACGATAAACTTATATTATTTCAGGCTGCTTCAAGCCATTGCGATGATATAAATCCAACAGAAAAAGAAAAAGTTTCGTCGAAAGAAGATTGCTTAGGGGAAGATTCGGAAAATAATCACGAAACAAACAAAGAAAATATAGATACAGAAGTGCCGAATAATCAAAAAACATCAGAGAGTAATTTGAAAGGTAAACGCATTAGAGAAAGAGATTTTTGTTACTACTGTGAAGATTTCATTTTGAATTTTTCACGACATATGGTTCGAAACCACTCAGCTGAACCTGAAGTACAATCAGCATTAGCACATCCCAAAAATAGTCTTAAACGTAAACAAGTTTTTAGCGCTTTAAGAAAAAAGGGTAATTATGTGAGTAATTCGCAAACTGCATTCAAACCTGTGAAGAAGTGTAGGTTTTCTGAAAAGACTGACTATTTACCTTGCTCTAAATGTCTTGGTTTTTATTCAAGGAAACAACTGTGGAGACATGTAAAAAAATGTGATAATGCTGCTTCTACAAACAAAGCACAAGCTGATGCACAAAATTTTCTTGTACGTTACGTTAAAGTCGACAACAATCTAATGAAAAACGTGTTTCCTCGTATGAAACCAGACAAAATATCATTAGTAGCTAAAAAAGATAAATTGATTTGTATGTTTGGAGCACAGTATTTGAGAACACATCGCGAGGAACATTTTGCAACTGTGGTCTCACGTAAGATGAGGGAGTTAGCGAAATTGCTTGTGGAAGTAACTAAACTGAACCCGGATATTAATAGTCTTGAACAAGTATTAAAACCACAATACTATGACACTTTAGTACAGGCAACCAAAATCGTAGCCCGGTATAATGACGCATCACAAACATTTGATGCACCGACATATGCCATGAACATTGCTACATCAATAAAACAATGTTGTAGTATAGCTTTATTGCAAAGTTGTAAAAGAGAAGCCTCTGTTCAAACGGCTTCTGTTCAAGCAGATTTAAAAACACTATCAAAATTAATTGAGGAGAATTGGAAGTTTGATATTTCTAGCCAAGCTGCTGATGACCTTAATGTGAAGAAGTGGAATAAAACCACTATAGTGCCACTTGCTGCTGATTTAAAATTATTCAAAGATTATCTTTGTGGCATGTCAAAACAGTCATCCGATAGTTTAACACAATCCGAAGGAAAAACGAACGTTGAAGCTTTCAATAACTTGGTGGAATCTACATATTGTCGCGTTCTTCTATTGAATAGGCGTCGGCCCGGCGAATTACAACGATTAAAATTAAGTGATTACAATGATCATGGCAACGACAGCAATAAATATGAAGAATTTGACAAAGTTCTTACTTCGACTGAAAAAATATTAATAAGTAAATTAAAAAGAATAGTGATCCGTGGTAAAAGAGGGAGAGGGGTGCCAGTACTGTTTAGTACTGAAGTACAAGAAGATTTAAAAAAAATATTATCAGACAGACACATGTATGTTGCAGATGACAATAATTTGTTATTTGTAAAGGCAGGTGGATCAACTGTTTGTGGGTACAAAATTTTAGAAAAATATGCAAAAGCAAGCGGTGCTAAAAATTATAAGGCTTTAACATCCACGCGTCTGAGAAAACATTTAGCAACAATGACCCAGTTATTTTCAATGACTGAATCAGAGCTCGAACAACTAGCTACTTTTATGGGTCACACCCTGAGTGTACATAGAAATAATTACAGGCTACCTAGTGACGTATATCAGACTGCTAAAATTTCTAAACTATTACTATTGATGGAAGACGGGAAAGCGGATGAATATCAAGGAAAAGCTTTAGATGAGATTGAATTAAACTTAGATGAAGAAATCACAGGAAACGAGATAGATAATCAGGAAGTTGTTGATTTTGAATTGGAAGAAGCAGGTCCATCGCAACATATTAGTTTGAGTAGAGACGAGCCAGTTGCTGCCCCTTCCCAAGAAATAAGCCACAAGACATCTGCAAAAAAAAAGAGAACACTTGTTCCTTGGACAACTGAACAAAAAAATGTCGTAACAAAATATTTTAAAGACCACATTAAGTATAAAAAACCCCCCAAACGAGCTGAATGTGACGAATTAAAAAATAAATATCCTACACTTTTTCATAACAAAGACTGGCTTAAAATTAAAGTATATATACAAAATATTTATTCAAAAAGTTGAAGTGACGATTGGAGACTTTTTAAGGAAAATGTTTGATTATGATACTTTCATTGATATACCGAGTTATTTTTAAAACACTAATAACCTCACAGGAGTAGATTACTAACATTATTAACAACAACTTTTGTTCTACGACTCAATACATTATCTAAATATTATTTTTTTAACTTTTATTGCACTCACCTACACTTTATAAGTCTTTATGGCAAAGCGCGCGAAGGCGGGCGCAAGACGGCGAGCGGGCGAACGGTGCGCGAATAGATACGAACATTCGAGTAGTGACTGAAAATATATTTTTTTGTTGTATGAATTCAAAATCTAACAATTTCTCAAAAGTCGTAGAACAAATTTTACTGTTTATAACGTTAGTAATCTACTCCTGCGAGGTTATAAGTGTTTCAAAAATAACCCTGTAATGACTCAACTTTGATTCTGCAGTAAATAACTGTCCGGAATAATTTCGGTTAGCTTATACCATAAAAGATTTCTTTTTTAAAATTTAAACTTTTTTCTTTGTTGAATACGTAGGTAATTAATTTGAGTGGTTAAGAAAGAGTACAGCTGGTGCCAATATGTGACCGGAGATTGAAGATTGCAGTACCGGCTTGCCAATATACCAATCAGTGGCCTGTCTGATTGGTCTATTGGCAAGCTGCTTACATCGATCTTTTCAATCTTCAGTCAAACGTTGGCGCCAGCTGTTGTTAGTGGAAATACTGAAGACAGGCGCAGCCAGTGATAATTTAAAAAAAGTTATCGTGACGACGGATCAAACCACTCAACCTAAGTACGAAGCGACTGTTCTTAAGTATTTATCTAGTGTTTAAGTAAGTTATGTAGGTAGGTACCTACATAAATAGATAAGGGTAGTAAAAGAAGGACTGTATGTCTGTAAGACATTATAAAGAAAAACATTTAATAAACTTACGTATGTAGGTTAGCAACGCGTGTTACTACACCACCTGATGCGAAGTTTTTATACTAGGTTATAAGCGTTTCTTTTTTAAGTACCTACTTATATGAAAAGTTCAAAGATTGGTTTCTAATATTTAAATTAAATTTATTAAGAAAGTATTAATAACTAGGTAAGTACGTACTCAAATATATCTTGCCTAACATTGTATGTAAATATTTTGATCAATAATTTTATTAATCAATACTATAACATTCATAATATATAGTAATTGCTAACATATATAGTAATTGCTAAAGCACGCCAAAGTCTGAGCTGTTCTTGTATTATAAGCAAAGTTTAAGGAACTAAGTTCCAAAGTTATACAACTTGTTTTTTTGATATCCCACGACTAAGGTTTTGATCAGACCATGTAAAAGATTCATGTGGCATATTCATATTTGTCAAATCAAAAGTTTTTATTTTATTTTTCTTAACAAATTCATTCGACAAAACTACGTTTTGACATGGAAAAGAAAAAAAAGTAACTTTTGATTTGACAAATAATTTATATGCAATTTGATATAAAAAAAAACACGTTGTATAAAGTTTTTTTATTAGGTATCTATCATAATTTTTGTGATGTTAGATCAGCAACTAAAGTCTGGGATGATCTCGTAATAACGTTATTATGTTATTAATTATAGTAGCTTAGCTAATGTCAGATATTTTAGTATTAATACCAAAATTTCTTGTGCCATAGGAGTAATTTTACTGTTGTGTTATTGATTGTACTACTAAAAAGAACTACTTCTAAAAATAAGCAATGTCAAACTATCTCGTCTGTGTGCCAGTCATCTAAGGTGATTTTATTGAAGGTAATTATGATGTTGATTAGTTAGAGTAGATTATACCCATTGTGAAACTATTTTTTGTTAAAAATGTATAACGAAGTTGGCAAAGTCAAATTTTTAACGAAAGTTTGTTGAAAGTTTAAGAAGTTTTTAAATTATGGTAACCTATTTAAGTACTTTGTATGGTTGAGAACTATGAAAATAAAAGTGATTACATTTACATGTCTTTGTTTTTGTTTGCTTACCTAGAATAGTTACCCTATATCAGTAAAATATAGATTGATAAATACTAACATAGAGCTACAGGAAATAAGTTATTTTATTTAAATAATTTATTCATAAATAGATAATAATTAATACTAATAATACAAAGTATGTCCGTCTGTCTGTTATCTTTTCACGCTTAAACTGCTGAACCGATTTAGATTCAATTTAGTATGGAGATAGTATCAGACCCGGAGAAGAACAGAGGATACTTTTGTCCCCAAATCATCTCTTAAAGGGATAAAAAAGGAGAGTAGAAGTTTGTATAGGGAATCTATATCCGCTAAACCGATTTAAATTAAATTTGGTATGAAGATAGTATGACAAAGGATAGTTTTCATCCACGAAATCATTCTCTAAGGGGGTAAAAAGGGGTGGAAGTTTCTACAACGTCTATATCAATCGTGATGATATATAGGTATCTGTACTGTTAAGTCTTCTGTTATCTGTGATCGGTAGTTTTTATTATTTGGTGTTAACAAACCGGCGTCAAGCTTTGTACTTTGTAAAGACGCCAAATAGCCATATACGGATGCCCAATAGCTGTACACGGACGCCCAATAGCCGATCGATGGTGATCTTGAGGCATACGGTACTATTTGAGGTGGTACTATGTGGCTGCAAGCTACCAACTGTAAGATGAAAGCACTGTTCCCAGTTAATTCATTTTATTATAAATACTATCATTTTATTAATGTAAATATGAAATTTGGTAGGTAGATTTTTTATGACATACAGGAAAAAAACACAGGAGATGACAAATACAACAACAAAGTAATATAATAGAGAGGACATAATTATTCCGGCGAAGTTTTATGGGCAGCCCTTTGAGCTAAGAGCGAAAATGAGAGACACGATTATATTTGCGCAAACCAAATATGAATCTAATATAGAAATTTTGAATCCGCTCAAGTTTTTCGCTGATCCTCCGTGAGAAAGCTTTGTATTTACACATTATAACATATTGGGCATCCGTATATGTATAAACCTTGCGAATATTGGAACAAAATAAACGTTGAAACTGTTTAGTACAGAAAAGCGATAGGAAAAGAAAGAGACAATAAACCCAAAGCTGGCAACGTCGCACTCCCAAATACAGTCCATCCTGTGAGGACGCTAAATAATCGATGCCATAGGTAAATTATGATCAATATATCTAGGATGGCTAAAATGTATCACCATGGTTGGGGGTTCAAAAATGTTTGGGCATGACTGAAAGACGAATATCGCAATTTTTTTTTTTATCGGGAACCGACGTATCCCAAAGGGCTTGAAATCAAAAAACTAAGCAATATTCATTAAGACATGTTAAATAAAGTGAAGGGAACTGGGGGACGTCGTAATGATGCACCACGTGCATGACGCCAAAAAGGTTGCAGGATGTATATATATATATATATATATATATATATATTTAATTCAATTAATCTATGTAGCCAAGAATTTTTTAAAGATAATATCCTAAACACTATAGCCAAATGTAAAACTTAGTTTAATAAATCTATACAGCCAAGAAGCTTTTGAAGATATCCGAAATATCTAACCAATCCATAAAGCCAGATCAGAAAGTCCGTATTTTCATAGCCAAGTGTCAAATTATAAATCAACAGTAATATCCGAAATATTTACTAACCAATCCACAAAGCAAGATCAGAAAGTCCGTATTTTCATAGCCAAGGGTCAAATTATAGATCAACAATATTATCCGAAATATTAACTCACCAATCCACAAAGCAAGATCAGAAGTCCTTGTTTTCATAGCCAAGTGCCAAATTATAAATAAATCAACAATATTAACTAACCAACCCACAAAGCATCAAAGCAAGATCAGAATTCCTTTTTTTTCATAGCCAAGTATAGCCAAATACTCGTATAAAATCAACAAATTCAACAATTCAACAACAGTAACTAACCAAATCACAAAAGAATCAAAAGGTCTTACGTACATACAGAGCAAAACAATCTGCTTGTATTTATACTTTTTCACAAAAACAACCATAGTGCGTTTTAAAATTTCTTGAGGCGCCATCTGTTGCTATTTTATGTAACTATAAAATCGCCCATAGAAAAATTATCTTTAAACTTTAAATGATGATAACTTTTTTATCTGACATCAAATTTCGATGAAACAAAGCCTATATGTTGCTTAGGGATAAGCTTAATCTTTTAGCGAGTTCATACAGACAGACAAAAAATACAAATTTGTGTTTTGTTACTCATTTATTATCGCCCACACACATTTTATTGATAATTTTATCAAATGTACAGAAACGCGGTTCCTACGGTTTTATTATCGCTGTCCGACTATCGCAGCTTTTTCTTTCCAATTACCTAGCTGTCAGTGTTAAGGAAAAGGAATAAAGTTATAAACACGATAATGTCGGATCAGAAGCCACTTGCTAAAGTTTCAATGAAAACAAAATGTGTTAAGACGATAGAAAGAGCTCGGAATCTTGATGATATACAACTTTGTCGGGATTTTTTGAGGATGTTGTATATGTAAGTTATTAAAAGGTAAGTTCTTACAACAATATTTTGCTCTGTGAAAGTTCTCTACCAAAATATAACTTTTTAACAGACTGGGCGCAATTTGCACCGTGGCACATCGCTGCTCCTGCGGCGACAGTGTTGATGACTTGGGTCACCACGGCCTCTCTTGTCGTAAAAGCGCTGGGCGTTTAGGGCGTCATGCTGCCCTAAATAATTTAATCCACCGGGCTCTTGCTAGCATCCACATACCAGCCGTTCTAGAACCTAGCGGCCTGGTTAGGGATGACGGCAAGAGACCGGATGGGATGACCCTTGTGCCTTGGAGATTGGGACGGCCCCTTGTGTGGGACGCTACTTGTGTCGACACTCTGGCGCCGTCTCATCTCCCGGTCACAAGGTCTAAAGCTGGGACAGCCGCAGCTGCTGCAGAAAACCTCAAACGGCGCAAATATAGTAGCCTCGGCAATAATTACTTATTTGAGCCGTTTCGGGTTGAAACTTTGGGGCCGTGGGGACCATCGGCGCATAAATTATATAACACGGTCGCCCGAAAATTGACTGAAATTACACGTGACCAGAGGGCTGGCCTTTATCTGGCTCAAAAGATAAGCATTGCCATACAAAGTGGCAATGCTGCCAGCCTTCTGGGCACGTTACCACGGGGCAGCGATTCGCCAGGGCTTTTTTATTTATAAGTAAGTAATTTAAGTCATTAGTTTCGTTTTAGTTTCTTTTTTGTTATGTTTATATTATTTTAGTTTTTTTAATTGCTTAATAGTCTATTGGCTTTTGGAAAAATTAAAAATAACAAAAAAAAAGCTGTTATAAGTTTTGCGTGTCTCTATATTGGCGTGTACTGTATCATCGTAGCTCCTAAACGAATAGACATGATGCGGGTTTTTGTTTGAAAGCTGAGCTGATGGTTTTGAGATACAGTTGAATATAAATAAGTATATATACGGACCAATCATTCAAATTGAGTTAGCCCCAAAGAAATTTCGAGTCTTGTATGATCTCTAACTTAACGATACTATCATCATTTCAGCCGCATAACGTCCACTGCTGGACAATAGGCCTCTCACAAGGATTTCCAAAATGACTGATCAAGAGCGGCTTGCATCTAGCCTCTACGTGATCGAATCAGAAATGAGGAAATTCGTAGAAGAACAAAAGTCACTGACATAGCCCAGCAGATTAGCTCGTTGAAGTGGCAGTGGGCGGGACACATAGCGCGAAGAACCGATGGCCGATGGGGCTAAAATGTTCTCAATTGGCGACCGCGTATTGACAAGTGAAGCGTAGGACACCCACCCACAAGACCTGACCAAGGTCGCTGGAACGATACTATATTTTATAATAAATATATATAAACATCCACGACCCAGGTCAATCTGAAAAAGATAAGTATCCATCTTGACCTTACCGGGGATCGAACTCTTCGGTGTAATAGCGTGGCATGATGACTGCTAGGCCACAGAGGTCGTCATGTCAGTTGAGTCGGGGGTCACTAAAATTTTTAATTTTAGTGACCCCCGACGAATTTCTTTTTATATCTTCACTAGTGTAAACTTTGTAGTTTATAAGATTTTTGACCGTTTCGCTTTTTATACAGTGTTTGTGAAAGAAGAAAATGGTCATATAATTGAAATTTGCGATCTGAGCGAAAATTAGGGTTATTCGTTTTAAATTTCTATTCTATTTTTAGCCTATACTGTCCCACTGCAGAGCAAAGGCCTCCTTTCCAGCACCCCAACTCTCGAGGGCCTTCGAGGCCCAATCCAAGCGGTATGTGCTTCTTATGCATGGGGTAGCTGAACACCCAAAGGAGGACACAGCATCAGTGGTTGTGAACAATGTCATTGAGTTGCTGAAGATTGATGGCTTCTCCGAGGCAGACATGCGGAGAGTTCATCGAATGGGCAGCAACTCAAAGGACCGGCCTCGACCAATACTCATTGAATTTCTTCGCATGCCAATGAAGGATCGCTGTTGGATGGCCAAAACCGGGCTCAAGGGATCGGGAATCACACTGTCCGAGTTTTTAACCAAGACGAGGCACGATGCATTTCTGGCTGCTCGACAACAGTACGGAATTTCCAAGTCCTGGACGAGGGACGGTTGCGTCATTGTGATCGATGATAATGGCAGAAGGCATCGTGTCTACTCCGTGAGGGACGTGGAGCTGCTCAGGAGCTCCTTGCAGGCTAGCACGTCGGCGGCGGCCGCGCCGCCTAGTGCGGCGTCAGCTTCGGATTCCGCGGCGGTTGAGCCGCAAGCCTCACGTCCGAAGCGTAACAGAAAGTGATTTCCTTCTCTGATGGTGGCTGGTTGTGTATTCTCCTATATACGTGTTACCATATTATGTAACTTATCAGTCTGGCACCCACATATTTTGTAAGTTTTTCACTTTTAATCTGCGTGTAGTCCACACATAATTTGTTTTGTTTGTTTTGTTGTCAATGTCACACTGTTGCGACACTGACATTTGTTTACCAAGTGACAAACATGTGTCAATCAATAACTTTTTCTTTTCTTTTTAGGCATATGAACTTACACTAAGCGCACTTAATTTGTGTGAAAATAAGCAATGTTTTTTTTTTCTGTTTTGGTGCTATTGTTAGTTTTAGAAGTTTGATTTTACCTCCCTGCTGGCGGGTAGATGTATGCAGTGAGTTGCAGTTTTAAGTTATTATTAGGCAACTATTATAATCTTATAATTTTTTATTTTTATAAACGTACCTACATATTTATATATGTCTAGCGAACAAGATGATAGTTTTCACTCAATATCATCTAATAGTAGTGAAAGTGACAGTTTTTATTCCATCCCAATGCCTCTCAACGAAACGTTAGAGAATTCATTTAATGATGTACCAAAAAACTTTAATGTTGTTCACTTGAACGCCCAAAGCATTCCGGGTAATTATCCTGACTTATTGTCAACATTTGATTGCAAGTCAATTGATGCCATTTTAGTCTCAGAATCCTGGCTACAGCCTTGCCTTCCATCTACTTCTTACTCACTTCCTGGCTTCCACCTGATTCGCAATGACCGCGTTGGTAAGGGAGGTGGCGGTGTTGCTATATATCTTCGTTCACATATACCTTTTAAGGTTCTTCGCGTTTCTCAGGTCTCTGATTATTCTTTGGAAGCAGAATACCTCTTCATTGAAGTCACCCTAATGCACACACAAATTCTTCTTGGAGTTTTCTACAGTTCTTCTGACTCCATTAATTATTTTTCTTCCTTGGAAAAGCTGCTTGAAGAATTATCACCAATTTATAGTCATACAATAATTATGGGTGACTTCAACACCTGCCTACTCAAGAATGACCTTCGAGCTCATAATCTCAGCTCCACCATTGACGCCTGTAACTTATCCTTAGTTCCACTTCAAGCTACTCACTTCTTCCCTAACTGTAAACCGTCTCTATTGGATCTCATTTTAGTGTCCTCTTTGGATCATGTTGCAAAGCATGGTCAAATTAACGCTGACATCTTCTCTTACCATCATCTTCTTTTTCTCTCCTACAAAGTTCGTCCACCTAAACCAAGATCCAAAATCCTCTTTCAGCGCAATTTTAGATCTATCAAAACTGAACTATTACGTGAAGATGCTTTGAACAGTGACTGGAATGCGATTGCTAATCTTGACTCTGTTGACGAGCAAGTGGAATTGTTTAATAAAATGATTATCAGCCTTTATGATATACATGCCCCTTTGCGTCCTATTAGAGTTAAACATCTCCCAGCGCCTTGGCTTACAGACGAGATCAGGGTAGCTATTGCCAAAAAACTCAGAGCCAAGACTAAGTTTAAAGCTGATCCGGACAAGTACCGTGATAAATATATCAAAGCTCGTAACGCCTGCAACAGGATGTGTAGAGATGCACAGCGCCGTCATGTCCACCAGTCCGTTGAAAACGGGGATCCAGCTAAAGTTTGGAAATTTCTTAGGTCTATGGGAGTGGGAAAGAGCCATCAAAATGTCTCCAATGATCTTGATATTAACCTTCTTAATAAACATTTCTCAACATCTACAGATTTTGGTGGCAATGATAAAAGTAAGATATTAAACCACCTATCTTCAATTCCCTCCCCTGACTATCCTTTTTTCTCTTTTAGTCCTATAACTGAATGTGATGTTCAAGAGTGCATAAATTCGGTAACATCTAATGCCGTAGGTTCGGATGACATCAGTCGTAAAATGTTCCTTCCTATCCTAGACATTATACTTCCTATTATTACTCTTATCCTTAATAAGTCCTTATCCTCCGGCATATTTCCGTCCGCTTGGAAAAGTTCCTTTATCACACTTCCCTTCCTCTCGAAAATCCTTGAGCGTGTTGTCCAAAAACAACTCGATCCCTTTCTGCGTAAAAACTCCATCCTCAACCCTTTCCAATCCGGTTTTAGAACAGGTCACAGCACTACTACAGCGTTAGTTAAGATCACTGATGACATTCGAGCCGGCATGGACAATAAGCAATTAACTGTTATGTCATTATTAGACTTTTCTAATGCATTCAACACTGTTGATTTCGAGGTTCTTTTAGCTACCATGCGCTCGCTGAACATATCTCCATCAGTTGTTGACTGGTTTCACTCTTATCTATATGGTCGCCGACAATGTGTACGTATTGAAAGTAAATCATCGACGTGGTGTCAAACATCGTCCGGTGTGCCTCAAGGTGGTGTGCTTTCTCCATTGTTATTCGCATTATTTATTAATTCTATTTCTAATCATCTTCGCTCATCTTACCACCTATATGCAGATGACCTCCAAATCTATTGCCATGTTAGTCTGGATAACCTCAGTTCAGGGATTGATTTAATCAACGGTGACTTATCGCGTATATCTGAATGGAGTAAGTCTCATGGGCTTATAGTTAATCCTTCTAAAACACAGGCTATTATAATAGGCAATTCATATTATATCTCGCGCATTGATTGGCCATCCCTTCCATCAATTATATTTAACGGCGTCAGTATTGACTTCAGCATCAAGGTAAAAAACCTAGGTGTCTTGATCGACAAGAATTTGACATGGTCGCCTCAGCTCACAGAGGTTAGTAGAAAAATATTTGCGTCTGCGAGTTCTCTTAAAAGATTGCATAACTTTCTCCCTGTGAAGACTAAAATTGCGCTGGCACAATCTTTACTTCTCCCCATCCTTGATTACGCTGACACCTGCTACCTCGATCTCACGGAAGAGCAATTAAATAAACTTGAGCGTCTCCAAAATCTCTGCATTAGATTCATATTTGGACTTCGCAAATATGATCACATTTCTAGTTTTCGTGCACAACTCAAGTGGCTCCCTATTAGACAACGTCGTAACTTGCATATCCTTTCCCTTCTTTATTCAGTCATGTTCGTTCCTTCTACTCCGCTATACCTTAAAGAACGCTTTAGCTTCTTTCGTGAGAACACGAATCGAAGTGTGCGTAGCACAGTCTCCTTTAAACTCTCAATTCCTGTTCATAGTACTCATTTCTATTCTAATTCTTTCTCAGTTCAAGCAGTAAAACTTTGGAATGCTTTGCCACTGGATATTCGTAAAGTGGAATCATTGAAAAAATTCAAAGATTTGGTGACGTCTCATTACCTTTCCTCTAGCTCTAACTAATATCTCTTTACTTCTTTTCTTTTTACTGGCTACTTTCATTTACTTTTTTTAATGTTCGTACAAATTGTATGGTTCATGTATTTCTATTACTTTATTGTTTAACCATTTGTTATAGTATGTACTCCTATTATTTATTGGTATACTAATACTCTTCTACACTGTAATACTCTAACTGCGCCAACTCCCCCACATCTTTTATAGTTTTCTTTACCCAAAGGTTGGCTGGAAGAAATCGCTTTAGTGATAAGCCCGCCTTTGTACCTACTAGATTTTAAATGTACTTTTGATTATTGTCATACTTAGTTGGTGCAATAAAGAAATTTTATCTTATCTTTATCTTATCCCTGCAGGAAGAGTTCGTCCCTCCATCTCTTTCCGATTCTACCAGGTTTCCGCTTTCCATTGTGAGGAATATATTGAGTCGCTGATCTGACCAGAGTTCATCGGACATACGGCAAACATGTCCTGCCCAGTCCCACTTTAGGGATGCAGCTAAAACTGAATTAAAACCTCTCGGGGTGTCTATACAATTTTAAGCCCTTTGTCGCACGCATAGCGTGTTGAAAAGGTTGCTTGGCCCGGGAGGACCTGACACAGGTAATTGTCACGTATAGCTCCCTACTTTCAATGCGATTTGGAGCGTGCAAGTTTTAAATAGTATCCAACGCCTCTGTGGCGTAGTGGTCACCATGTTAGTCCACCACCCAGAGATCCCCGGTCAGGACAAGTTGGAAAATGGCCTTTTTCAAATTGTCCTGGGTCTTGGATGTTTATCTTTATATGTATTTGTTATAAAATATAGTATCGTTAAGTTAGTATCCCATAACACAAGTCTCAAACTTACTTTGGAGCTAGCTCAATCAGTGTTATTTATTTGTCTATGTATATTTATTTATTATTTATTAAACGCCAAATATAAACTATTCTGCACTGATGAGAGAACAAAACATCACAGTCATAGAGCAACACAGAACTTCACAGATCACAGTATAATGTTATTTATCATTGATTATATTCATTTTCAACGTAATTTTAGATTTATTAATGAAGAAACGATGACGTCACGACATGATATTTTATACAAATCCCATAGACAATGTTTTGACGACCTCCGTGGCGTAGTGGTCACCATGCTAGTCCGCCACTCAGAGGTTCCGGGTTCGATCTCTGGTCAGGGCATGTTGGAAATTGGCCTTTTCAAATCGTCCTGGGTCTTGGAAGTTTAAAGATAAAGACAATTTATTGGCCAAAAATTTGTTGCAAGATATTACATTCAGTTTCGTCCAATCATGTTTACCATCACCGGTGTGCAAATTTTGTTATTTTGAAACAAAGTTAATTTACAATTTATCAGAAGAAATCCTTAACAGTATAACAACATTTATCTATAAAAAATAACTTAATTTTCTTTTTAAAAAGTCAAATTCAATTCTTTATATTGTTTCGGTATTTTATTATATATTATCGGTGCCATGCCTAATACACTATCATGTAATAATGCAGTTTTAGATGAATGCATGCACAATTTGTCCTCACGATGGTTTCTTTCTACTGTATCAGATAATTTAGGAAACAGGTGAGGATTACTTTTTAAAAATATAGCTGTTTCCAATGTATTTATATCTCTATATATGTATTTGTTATAAGATATAGTATCGTTGAGTTAATATCCCATAAAACAAATGTCTCGAACTTAATTTGGGACTAGCTCAGTCTGTGTTTTATTTATTTTGTTGAATCTGATTTAAGTTGTCAAAAACTAGTGGATTATCTCACCTAACATGACTCAAGACGGAATCACAGCCTTAGAGTCGAATTTCAATACAGTTATTGAAATTGATTCCAAGGCAACGTTCGTTACGTCACTAAAGCCAGAAAAGTACTTACATATTCACATTAATGTAGGGTGTAGTGTTTCACCAGATCTACATTCTTAGACTTCGCAATGTTGCGGGATAAAATATTTTTATAGGGATTTTAGGAAGTCAAGATGCAATACTAAACAATTCAGACAGTGCAGTCGCTAACCACCTAAAGAAGTCTCGAAGTCTAAACTTACACTGTGGGAAAACAAGTACCCGTCCTCACCATCTGACATTCCACCTGACGAGAAGCTGCCGGGTAAGAATCTCCCCTGTACTGTTTGGAAATCTTTTAACAGGCTCCTACAGGGAGATGCCGAGAGAGCAAGCCAAACCACCAAATAGGGTTGGAACTCTGGCAACAGTTTGTGTGACTGTGGGGTCACACAATCCATGGACCATCGTTTGTCATGTCCCAACTGCCCGACTCCTTATACTAAGGCAGATCTGAATATGGCTAATGACAAGGTGGTTGCCGCGGCTAGCTTCTGGTCTCTCATTTGAGCCATTTCGACTTGATAAGAAGAAGAACAAAAAGTGCGGTCGCAGGTTCGATCCCCGCTCACGTGGTATTTTGTCACCATTGCTTATTTCATTATTTAGTTTGCGGGTTTTTTTGTTTTTCGTGTATGTAAGTGGCCAACACTGGTGTCAGATTTTTCAGGCTGCCTAAAGGCATCTGACATAGCTTGACGACTGCCATACAATGATGATAGCCGGGACCAACTGCTTATACGTGCCTTCCGAAGCACGGAGGAGCTCGAGAAATTTTTGTGCCACTTGTGGTCACCCATACAAATGTGGACCGCGCCCGGTGTCGCTTAACTTGCGGAAGCGCTAGTAATGCGCACTCCCGCCGGGCCATCGAGCTCCTCCACGTTTGCGAGCTTCAAATTTGCGGGTGAAATTCTAGTAGACACCTCCTCAATCAACTATGATACCCGCCTATAATACATTAAAATTACTAGATCATATTTTTCAATAAAATAGGTCGCGAGTTAACAGTTCGGGGCGAAGTACTAATTATATATGAGTTGATTAGATGAAATTAAAAAAAAACGCGCCTGAATATCGTTTTCCCCTTTTTTGAATCAACCAGTCATGCTAATGAGAGAACAAACACCACTCTCAAAGGGATGCTGACAGAACAAATACGGGATTACGATAGAATTAGTGAACCAATTGCAAATTAACCCGCTGACATACATTCCTATTTAATTTTGCCCGCACGCCCCGTCCTCTGTTTCTAAATTCATTCCTTTTGTCATCACTTTTTTTTTATTGATACTTTTTTTAAAATTTTGAGCGTTCCAGGTTTACTTTCTATGGAATTATAAATTGAAACTTTTTTATCCTTTTTATACATTTAGGCAAAATGATGGCAAAACTCAAGTGGGACTGGGCTGGGCATGTGTGCCGTATGCCGCCGGACAGGTGGGCCCAAAAATTACCTTATGGGTCCCAGAAGGACGCAGACGCAGGGGTAGACCACTAAAGAGATGGCGGGACGATATAGACTCTTTCATGAGTGACTGGCAGCAGTCTGCTCAGAAGAGGGACGTGTGGAAGGAACAGAGGGAAGCCTTGGCCCAGCAGTGGAACACAAAAACAGGCTAAACAAAAGGTATTTAGGAGTGCAGTTCTGGCTTTCTAGCTATATCTTTCTGAAAGGCCGGCAACGCTTCTGTTACACCCCTGGTGTTGCAGTTGTTCATGGGCAGCGGTGATCACTTACCATCAGGTGACCCGCTTGTTCGTTTGCCGCCCTATAACATAAAAAAAATTCTAATTGTCTAATGCCAGGTAATATATTTAAACAGTATACTTAAATAACTGAAGCTCATATGCTCGCAAGTCGAGGGCAATCGAATAATTAACACCAAATAACAAAAATTAGGTAATTGCTACTAGGCACGTGAATATACAAGGGTTTTCTAGAATTTTGTAAAACTAAAATTTTTTTTTAAATTGGCATTGTTGTTCATCCTTTTTTTATTTATTACCAATTCAATGTCACAGAAGTTACTTACTTCAATTACTTCAAAAAGGTCGTATAGGACTTGTTTTATTTGTACTTGTACCCAGCTTGGTCATAATTTACGGTATAATCATTCATTGTGATTTATAGTAATGTATGTATTATGCATTGTATTTCTCAGACCAAAGTATTTCATATGCTTTATAAAAGTTGAAATTATCTTGCTGAGCGTGGGGTATCTAAAATAGAAATTGGGAATCAGAAATATGACAGTTGCTAGCCCATCACGTATTTAGGAAGATAGATTAAAAATCCATTCCCTTGATCCTCTTATATTTATAACTACTTCTAGAATTTTCTTAAATATTATAATTTAACATACCTAATTAATGAATACCTGAATTTTTCGAGGTCCAGTGCTGCCCCCATTTGAAATAAATCATTTGAAAAGAAACGGAGATATGATTTCAAATTTGGCTTTGATATAACCCTAGATTACCCTTCCAACTATTAATGAACTACTGTTTATATTTTTCAGTGAGAACGTGAAGCTTTTTATAGTATTTTTACTAAAAGTAGATGTTTTTCAAAAAAGTACTATAAAAAGCTACACGTTCTCACTTTAAAATATAAACAGTAGTTCATAAACTAGTAAGACGGGTTATCTAGAATTATATCAAAGCCAAATTTTAAACTATACCTCCGTTTCTTTTCTTTTGATTTATTTCAAATGGGGGCAGCACTGGACCCAGAAAAATTAAGGTAGCCCCTTAAATTCCTTAGATAAAAATGCTACTATATAATAAAACATCGTCACTAAATTAAGGTAAAATTAAAAAACACTTAAGTATTTCTAAAATCTTAATTTTAGATAAAAGATTTGCAATTTAAAGCTACTCTGTCAGATTGTTACATTATTTATTTTTTCAAATGGGCCCCCATTTGAAATAAATCATAAGAAAAGAAACGGAGATATGATTTAAAATTTGGCTTTGATATAATTCTGGACCCCAAAAAATTAAGGTAGCCCCTTAAATTCCTTAGATAAAAATGCTATACTATATAATAAAACATCGTCACTAAATTAAGGTAAGGTTAAAAAACACTTAAGTATTTCTAAAATCTTAATTTTAGATAAAACCATAAAGATTTGCAATTTAAAGCTACTCTGACAGATTGTTACATTAAATTTATCTGATTTGGTTTTGATAGATTCCAATTAAAGTGAATGTCATTATTCTGTATGGCACAAAATGAATACTCAGAATATTATTCTCTTTAGACGCTGCTTTTGTTGGATTTAGTTCTAAATCCTGCAGTTACCTTTGGATCATTTAATCAATTTTCTTAGAAAAGGTTTTTGCTTGGTTAAATAAAGTTTAATTAATAAGCCAGCTTACTAAAAAAGGCTCTGCGTGATTTGAAAAACCTTTTCGAAACTGAAAACTGACTTCAATACCAATATAGTCATAAAAAAGCTATATTGTACACTTAGACGACAATTTTTTTATTTTGAATTTGATTTGACAACAATTCTTTTCTACTGATTTTGATAAAATTTCTAAGAGACCAACAGAAACGTAGGTACGTATGCTTCTTCAAAAAAAAAAAAAATTACAACCTGCCATGACGAACAGATTGCACACTTTATAACGGTATGAAAGCTTTACACAGCGTGTATTTTTATAATAAATTTCTAAGGAACCACCAGAAAAGTATATATGCCTTAAAAAAAATAAAATAAAGGTAAATACTTGCAATGATGAACAGATTGCACACTTTATAACTGTATGAAAGTTTCACACAGTATTTTTTTTAATAAATTTCCAAGGAACAACCTGAAAAGTATTCATTATGCTTTATAAAAAAAGGTAAATACCTATAATGATGAACAGATAGCACGCTTTATAACGGTATGAAAGCTTTAAACATTGTTGTTTCTAATACCTTTCGTAATATCATGAGATTTTAATTAACTTGCAACGTTCGAAGATATGTTGTGTGTATACAAGGAGCTTATAAGGTAAAAATATTTTAACGGGTGGTTCAATTAATTATTTTAAACAACTTATCAAGCTGTCAGTATTTGGGAGGAGTTTAGTAATTTCCTTGCCGCGCACTTTCCACTTTTACCGTCACCTTAGATACCCTTAGCAGCTTGACGTTCCAGTGTTGTTGTGTTTGAATTATTAGTGACGTAAACTAACATTAACAATAAATAATAAAATCTATTAACATAATATCGTGGTCTTCTTTTTAATAATCAAAATGGTTATTTTATTGTCATAAAACTTTGATAATAATAAATTTTATTTTTATGTAAATTGATGACTGACTACTTTTGGCGCTCACTCACACAAATGCGAAGGTTAGCTTACGTCTCAAGGGCTGTATGTAAGTACCGAGGCTAAAGACATACCGTAAGCACAGAATAAGTACTAGTACTCACGTACAGACTGCCTCCGTAGTCCAGTGGTCAAGGCGTTCGCCTTGTGACCCGGAGGTCATGGGTTCGAATCCCACTGGGAAGCATACTTTGTGAAAAGTTGTTTCCAGTCTGGATAGGATATTGCAGGCTTGAATCACCTGATTATCCAAAAAGAAAGATGATTCCGTGTTTTGGAAGGCACGTAAAACTGTGGGTCCCGAACGCCACCTAGCGTTTGATCATCAAACTATCCAAGGATTGGTTCCTGGTTTGCCCTTTGGGTTGTGGAGGTCAGACGGCAGTCGCTCTGTGTAAAAACCAGTAACCTCGTCAAATCTCCTTGGTTAGGTAGCGGACCCCGGGCTCTTAAGCGTTACTGCTGAGGATGCAACCGGGAATACGCTCGGATGATGATGATGACTCACGTACAGAAGTCTTACTCAGAAAATAAATTAAAAAAAAATAGTTACTCAATGTGGTTAGCGCTATAGTTTAATTTGGCTCACATCAGAACTCCTTTACTCGTCGTTTATATACCTAGGCATCCATTGCAAGCCAATGTCATTCTTATTACTTTGAACAAACGATTCATGTGACTGAATTTCCCCCTCCGGAGTGGTCGCCGCGCGCATAGTAATAATGAAGTTTCGAAATCTAAACGGGGAGTGACAGGCCTGACGTAAGGTCGACTTAGCTTGTAGTGTAGGTGATCCGCCGATTTACGGCAGCGTCTACGAGCGATAAGCTACGCTGCGCGTAGTGGTGCTACGCCTACGAGCTACCGCGTAGCAGGCTACGTAATATTTTTGCAATTTTGCCGTTCTGGTTTCTCTTGACCTTTGCCTTTAAAAAACGATTTCTCTAAACATGCAAAAATCAGGTAAAAATCTGAGCGTGGCCCGACACGCACTTGGCCGATTGTTGTATTTACTTTGTTAATATGAAACTTTTGAGTCAAAAGTAGTGAAAAGAATTTTGCGCAGGTTTCTAGGGCTGAACTTAGTTACTTATAAAATACTAGTTTAGTGCTAGTTATTGTATCCATATTTTTAGGGTTCCGTATTAAACAAGAACCCTTATAGTTTCGCCATGTCTGTCTGTCTGTCTGTCCGTCCGCGGTTTTACTCAGCGACTATAAGTACTAGAAAGCTGTAATTTGGCATGAATATGTATATCAATTAGACCGAAAAAACGCTAAAATAAAATATTAAAATAATTTTTTTTTAGGGTAGCTCCCCTACAAGTAAAGTGAAAAGTCAATTTTTTTCTCGACTAACCAGTCATGTTGGGTGTCGTTGAATAGGTCTTTTGAAAATATTGTGAGTTTGTGAACACCGTTTTTTGATTTTGGGATCCATTTCTGGAATATTTGCTTTTAAAGTGAGAAAATTTGTTAGAGTCAAGTGTTCCCCCCTCTATCTGCTAAAAGTTTATATATGGACACGTGAGAAAATTCACAGCTATAGGATATATAACGAAATTTAAAGGAAACTTATCAGAGCTAAGTAGGGTTTACAAATTAAAAAGTTATAGGTGATTAATTTATAAAATGTATTCGGAAAAGGAAAATTTCATACAAATTCAATAGAAAATTAGACGTTTTTAGTGGCATGAACTCAAAGTTGGCATTCGTAACTACGGAACCCTACTGACCGTGGCCCGTCACCATGCTAGTCCGCCACCCAGAGGTCCCGGGTTCGATCCCCGGTCAGGGCAAGTTGGAAAATGGCCTTTTTCAAGTTGTCCTAGGTCTTGGATGTTTATCTATATATGTATTTGTTATAAAACATAGTATCGTTGAGTTAGTATCCCATAACACAAGTTTCGAACATACTTTGGGGCTAGCTCAATCAGTGTTATTTGTCCCTATATATTCATTTATTTATATAATATAATGAACGTGTAAACTCTAAAGTTGTGCAACGGTTCTGTTGAACTTGTCAAAATTGGCTGCAAAGTTTTGCGAGACCTTTACGCCGGTAATATCTACTGAACTAAAGACGCGTATACCTTACTTTTATGTGTGTGAAAGTAAACAAATACAAAAGATACATTTAAAACACATACACTATTATATCTCTATCCCTTATATACTGTCTCCGTGGTCCAGTGGTCAAGGCGTTTGCCTTGTGATCTGGAGGTCGTGGGTTCGAATCCCATTGGGGACTTTGCAAGCATAGTTTGTGAAAAGTGGTTTCCCCTTTGGTTAGAATATTGCAGGCTTGAATCACCTGATTATCCTAGAAGAAAGATGAACTGTGTTTCATTTTATATCTTTGTTATAAATCTAAAAACATAAACTTGCCTACAATTTGTCGAAGACTTTTTGATATTGCGGGGAAACTTTCTGACAGTCCCTAAACAGTTACGAACAACGTCGCTAACGTAGCTAGATATTGTCTCTTGTTTTTCGGTAAGCTATAGCTATGTACTATTATATTTTACTAGCTGGGCGACCGAGCGTTTTGAAAATATTTTTTGTTACTCCCTAAATACCGAGTTTCATCAAAATTGTTAGAGCTGTTTCCGAGATCTTCATATATTCAAAAATATATACGAAGATCTTGGAACTTCGTGAGTAACAAAAATGAATGAATCGAAATATATATATATATATATGTGTATTTTTTATACATAGTATATATGATATAGTATGTAGGCAGAGACTAAGGATCTCAACTTGCTAATATCCTTGCAAACCGCTTCATCAATCTTCATTTATGGAAATCGAACATCTCGTTAAGCGCCGCACCTGGACCTTGCTTACCGGCACTTTATCACACAACGGATATCAACGTGATAATTCAATTCAATTCATTTATTCAGATATTCCAGACAATAGGCACGACGAACGAATATTTTTAGATTATTAAAAAATATTGTACACGTATTTTTTCTTTTTTTGGAGAAACAAAAAATGACAAAGATACAGCGCATTGAAATTTCGCATGACGTCACGGCTACGTACGATTTTTACATAGAGGTGACGTCGCAACCCCCAACCCTAGGACTTTGCTGCTAAGAAAAATATGGGTCCATTACTTTTGTATAATCTAAAAGAATGACTACTAATTACAATTATACTTTTTTAACCCTGACCCTGTCGTAATTCCTATTGTAATCCATCATTTGTTAGTAATAAAAAAAAACAATTAAAACTAAATGTTAGTACATATCAGCAGTGGATTTTTGGTAATTATTAAATTTATTCAATTATTAAAATTTATAAAAAATAGGAAAAGGTTGATAGTGTATTAGGTATTATATATAATCTTGTTGAAAAAACAACTTGTTCGTAACAATATTCAAATATCTAGTTTTATATTATTGTTGATTTCGGTATATTATTTTACTTGCAAAAATCAATCTTTATTTTTGAACTATAATAGCTAGTAATACTTTAAATGCTGGCAACCCCCACTTATGTCATCTCTCTTCTCTGTTGCATTGTGCTAGGGAGTCAGACATACATTCTTCCAAGTAAAACTTAAACGATATAATTTCATACTTCACCAGACAAATAGTATTTTAATTTGGCCCAAACCGAACAGATATTCCAACAATTATGAATGTAAAAAAAACTTAAAGTTAATGATGACTTAGCCTACTTATAAATTTGAAAAAACGCTGTTCCATGGTAACGTCCCCAGAAGGCTGGCAGCATTGCCACGTAGCATGGCAATGTTAATCTTTTGAGCCCGATTAAGGCCAGCCTTTTGGTCACGCATGACTACGTTCAATATTTGGACGACAGTGTTACTAAGAGCTTAGATAAAAAATATAGAATAAGCATAATTAATAAAGTAACTAATTAACTTAGTATGTCTATTTCGTGCTCATTATGGACATCCTACAAAGGAGCATAAATGTAATTTGCGAGCTAAGTACCAACTTCAATACGCTTACATAAAGCCCGTTTTACATATTGACAAGTAACAAGTGCAAGTGACAAGTGTCAAGTGCGTGTTAACAGGCACTGACAAGTGATTAGTGGCTAGTGACAAAAGAATAGCAGTACTGCATATCCGCTTGTTACTTGTTAGTGTTTACTTGCCACTTGTCACTCGCACTTTTCGCTACTATACATATTGACAATTACGTAAACCCGGTTTAACTTACGAGTAACCGCGACAGAGATACGTTGGCACTGTATTCGGTTACTGTGGCTTTGTTACATACTCCAGCATCGTATCATACATATAATCATATACTAAAACAGTAAAAATCGTATGTCTGTACAGTATATAAATTTGGTATAATCTATATGACGACTTCCGTGGCGTAGTGGTCACCATGCTAGTCCGCCACCCAGAGGTCCCGGGTTCGATCCCCGGTCAGGGCAAGTTGGAAAAAGGCCATTTTCCCATAACACAAGTGTCGAACTTACTTTGGGGCTAGCTCAATCAGTGTGATTTGTCCGTATATATTTATATTTATATACATAAAAATGCTTTGTCCTGAATGACTGACTGAAGGATCAACGCACAGCCTAAACCACTGGTCGTAGAGACCTGAAACTTGGAAGGTGTATTATTTGTATGACGTCCGATAAAGTCAAATTTAAAAAAAATATCAATAGGATAAGTTTATCTCTTATTGAAGGTAATTTTTTAAAATATTATTTTAGTGCAAAAGCTAAAGCGTTTTGGAACGCCCACTGCTGTGAAGATTACGCCGAAAGAAACCCAGTTCAGTATTGGTCCCTACCCAGCCTGATGGGCTATGTTTCAGTTACGATACAGATTTACACTTAAGCTCCGTATACATCATATTATACATCTAAATAATACAATTTAAATTTACAGTTAACTATTTCCAAGAATTTTGATCAGATAAACAGTCATGTGATAAGACTTTCCGAAGTTCTACCCTTAAAGGGGTGAAAAAGGGGGGCAAAGTTTGTATGGGACAACGTGATTCCTTGGTTTAATCTACTTAAAATCTTGCATCAACATTCTTTAACAGAATTGGTGGAAGACGTGTTTCATATTTTATTGAAATTCATCCCCTAACGGGATAAAAAGGTGCAGAAAGTTATTTTGAGGGTTATTTGCTTGTTGATATCAAGCGAAAAATTCGAAGTTGATATCAGTACTCCTTAGTTTTGATTTAAATAAAATTAAATTTATTTTGACATATGTGTGAAAACTCAATCCGATTTTACTCAAAAAAAGGTTGAACTCACATAAATCTTGGTGCAATGCTCTTTAAAATTATATTTGCAATGCTCCTTGAGTTGCTATAATTAGAACATCAATATATCTAAGACCTGTATGTATTATGACTCATAGTTAGCAAATAAATGTTTGAATCTTTGAATATATCGAAAGTCATCATAAATTACTACCGCATTTAAAGGTTTTTATGCTCTATAGAGGTCGTGCACTTTTAGTACACGGCCTCATAGAGACGGAGAGTTCAAAAGATATCTAGAACATTTTGGATTTAAAATATACAAATCATTCATTTTAACAAAATCAATAACGTAAAAATCTTATTTAAAATCCGACGAAGTCGCGGTCCCAAGCTAGTTATATTATATAACTAGTCGGTGATAAGAAACGTTTTTTTTGCCTGTCTGTATGTATGATATAACCATAAATTAAGCTCAGCTTGGAGCAACATTAAGGGTTTTTTTCATTGAAATCAGCTGTCATTTAAAAAAGTTATATTAATTTTAAAATTATTCGCGATCGAAGTCGCGGGTTCCTTATAGTAGAAACACTTTTAACTTATTTAATACTATCTTTGGGTTGTCGTGTAAATCCTTAAAATCAGCATTTATCACTGTTTATGTTATCATTTTAAGAAAAAATTAAAAAAGGCGGTTCTATTCTATGATTTTATTTCAAACTTATATCATTTTGAAGTGCAAAGAATTCACTCCCTGTCAACCTTTGCGCCTGGATTTGATTATTTGGGCATTTAGTTGCATTTCATAGTAATGAATAAGACGTTTTTTTTTACTGAAATAAAAATGACGAGCAACACAATTTTCTTTTGAAAAATCTATCAAACACTTTTAAAAAAATCCAAAACAAAACTTACCTTAAAACACAAATCACTAAACAAAACTTTGCAATGAGTTCACGAAAATTCACGTAATTTCATCACAAGTACTAGCGGGTTCGCGACACGACCTCTCCAGACCGCGGCGGATCGAGACTGGGCGGTAGGGGTGGCTGCACCCCTATATATCACGGGGGCTTCCGCGCTGCAACCACCTGTTGATAATGCTGCAGATTTCAATAGCATCTGGAAATACCCACTCGCCAGGAGGGTCTATACAAGATGTAATTAGATTAATTGAGTTGGCAAACGTTGGCCGATAGGTATTCAATTAAATCAGATTCTGAGTAATTGTTTTATGATTGTATGGGATAACCACACAGAAAGTTAAGCTAAGTTGAGCTGAAGGGATGCTAGCTAGGCGGGAGGAACTCCGAAGAGAATATAACCAAACCCGTCGAGTGATTTCTTTACACTAGATTTATTGAATTCACTTCAACGCTAAGATCAAACAGTCCCCTTACGAAGCTTACCCTAGACTTTTCCATACAAACGTAGTCTACGCTTTATTTTGAAACGACATGTCAGATTTCGATAAAAAAAATGTAATTTTAAAGAAATCTAGGGTTAAAATTGGTCCCGACACTAAAATTATGAACTGGAAAGAAAATATAAGGGTGTATAAGTTTTCCATACTGATGGTCAAATATGATATGATACACTATATTCTCTTTTAAGTTCATATTTTAACTGTTAAAACTATTTATATGCCTAAATATATGCAATTTCTTTGAAGTAACTCTTAGGTTTAGGTATAACATTATTTAATAAACTTCCCGAAGCGATCGTTAACCTACCAATGGCAAAATTTAAAACACATGTTAAAAAAGTTTTATTGAACAATGCGTAATATACTATCAATGATTATTTAAGAGATAAAAACGCGTGGATACTTCCTAAATATTTTCCATTACACTCCACACATGAAACATAAATAGCTGCATTTTCTGTTACCATAATAAGCTTACTGTAAAAACATGTAAATGCTCTGCGATCAATAAGTGACCAACATATAATTAATATTTTCTCTTGACAAGGCCTGCGAGTTCGGGTTTTTCATGCTCACTAAAATGTCCAATCCGGTGGTGGCGTCGCTGGTCGGGTCGTTGGATTCCCTCTAATATGGTTGAGTTTAACGATGGCTGATCCGTGCGTCAACTCGTGAACGGATGCTGCCGGGAGGGACTGGTTAGCTCGGCTTCGCTTTTTTTGACTACTTAATATTTTTTATTACGCAATTTATGTTTGTTTACTTGTTCGCAAACATTACATGTTATAATGTGTCAACATTGTATTATATTATAATAATATGACAAAGCCCTTCTGGCGAGTAGGCGACCAATACTGTGAAAATGAGTTTCTTTCGGCGTTTCTTCTCAGCAGTGGTCGTTACGAAGCGCTGGTATCGGTAGCTTTAAATTTTAATATACTTTACACGTAACATAAATTATACTTATTGACGTGTAAAAGTGCCTGTAAAGGTCTTATTACTGAATAAACATTTGAATCATTTGAATCATTTGAAATTACATAATTATGCCAATATCTGACTTGTCGTTTCAAAATATAACTTAGACTACGTTTGTTTGGGAAAATCTGATTTTGTCTAGGGTAAGCCACCGCTAAGATTACTGTTTGATTGACATGACCCAGATTGCTTAATCGCTAAGTTGCTTATAAATATAGTTAAAATGTAGGTTTAAATATTGTTACCCATGAAGATATTAATTGCTTGCTAAAATGTATGAGATGATAGGTCATACAATGATATTTATGATATTTCTAGGTTTTGTTAATAAAGTTAATTTATTAATATCGAGTGCGTCTTCTTTTAAGCTAGACGGAATTTCTTTTTTTTTAGGGTTAATAACTGACTTAAATTGGGTGTCTTGTCATAATAAAAAAGTGAATGACAATGATTATTTGAATAATAAAATTACTTTTTATAAACATATCATTTTGCAAAAATATTACTTTATAAGTCGAATTTATATTTTTGTAATGAATGTTAAATATTTAAAATATTTGCAAAGTAAAACATTTGCGAAATCTGTATTTTGTCAAATAATTATTTTACAAAGTAAATTTTTTTCGAAATGAGATGTTTGTCAAATGATTTCTTTTAATAATGTTATTTTTAATATGAACATTTTTCATTCATTTTTTGTCAAACATTATTAAATCCGCTGTAGAACACTGGCGATATGAGCTTGATTTTCCAGCGTTATTGGCCAGAAATAGCTCCAAATAGAAAGAGACAAATTAAAGAAATGGAGGACACCTCTAACCAGCGGTATTTAGTATAAGGTTAAGAGAAATAAAATTTAAATAAAAATGATTTTCTACTCCTGTACTGTTATATGTCTTTAAAATGGTCCTTAACACTAATATAAGAACATAGATTATATGATTTCAGAAAAGTCTATAGTCTATTCCTAATATAATAGCACATGTGTCGTGATTTCGCCAAAACGATACTCCTACCCATAGACCTTAACTTTTTTTCTTTAGATCTACTATACTGCCAACATAATAAAATCGTTATTTTAACACATGGTGCCATTTTTCAAACGTGGAGTCACTGAACAAACGGTTTTTTGTATGAAAAACATTCGTTTAAGTGACTCCATGTTTCAAAAATGGCACTTTTGGTCACTAGGAAGACGTCATTAGAAAAAAACTAAGTCTTCTAAGAAACATATGGTAGTATTTCGTACTTTTCTTTGTTTATTTTTGTATTCATTTTAGTAAATGTAGTCGTAGAAAAAGTATTGTATGCAACGTTGTATAAGTATGTCAAAAAAAGCTCGATGGCGTCTCCTTACGATGCTCGCCAAGGCTCGCATCGTAACTTGCGCCACTTGTATTTTATGAATCTTCTAATACAACTGTTACATACAATACTATTTGAAAAAGGAGTTTTCCTACAAACGTTGTAAATATTTCTAATTTAAACGTATAATTCATCTTTCGCTAAACATAACTTGTGATTTGAATAGTATTTTTCCTGCGTATATTTTAGCCAGAGACCTTATATTTTTGGCGAATAATAACAGTCTCTCATTCTATTACAGAAGCAGAATGAGAAGTAGATTCAAATTGTTGAATAAGATGGACAATAAACAATTCTTCCTGATGAAGTTTTATATTTACTTAAGTGTTATTATGGGGTCTCTAATGATTCTCATAACAATATTTGAAAAATTATAGTTTACAATAATGCTTTTATACATAGTCATAATTACTTAAAATGAATTTTTATATAATAATGTTTGTTTAAATTGTCATAAGTAGTTATAATTATAATTTTATAATAATATTATTTACTCACAATGTAAATTATTTTTTTTTAACATAATAATTTATAATAAAATCATAAAATGGGCCACAAAAACATAAAATTATTGGTCCACCCTCGCCGCACCATAACCTATTCTAGATGACTTGGATGGTCTACATGACTCTACAATAACAAGTCTGCGGCATTGCATTATAACAATGCCCAGACAGATAAAACATTGTGAGAGTATAACTACTTATGTATAATATCTTTTGGCTAACCCCACTTATAAGGCAAAGAAGGAAAAATAAGATGTACGTATATATCTATAATAATTCAGAAAATTTATGAACTATGTATTATACTTATTACGTCAAAGTATGTTATGACCACACGTATGACTAAGCCATTATAACAAACCATTTTATGACAAAATTCAGTATTATAAACTATGATTACGGCTACGGATTCATTATTACAATAAACATTATGTGAAATAATTGTGACCACACGTATGACTAAGCCATTTTAAGAAACCATTATATGACAAAATTCAGTATTATTAAGATTATGGCTACAGAATAATTATGATAATAAACATTATGTGAACGTATTATTATGATAAAAAAGTTATGACAAAGTCCATATGACAAACCATATCATGATTAATATACTTATGGGAAATGAGAGAATCCCGTTATTATGATGTCTATTTATAACAGTCCTTCATTCTTTTAGCGAATATAGAATGTAGGTAGACGTAGGCAGTCCCATGCTGTGCAGTGATTTATATAACAAGTTCCGAACCGAAGGTTCCGTGCAAATTGTTTAAGAAGTTGGACAATAAACAACCTTCTTCTTCTTATTTTAGGAGCTGGGCTCTTGTTGGTGGAGTGCTATCTATGTCTCTCTTTCCTCCGCCAAGTTCTTAACCTCCTTGTATGTTTTCACGATTTTTTTTCTTTTATTTGATATTAAAAAAATCTTTTGGGCTTTCCTACTCCTTTTTTCCATCCAGTATTGTTTTAAAGAATGTATGGTGACGTAGCAGATGACCGAAAACTTTCCCTGTCCTATTGACGTGACAACGTCTTATAATTCGATGGAGCCGGCTGCATGCATGAAAAAACATGACTGATGCGGCGTTACCTCGCTCTGAGGCGTTCCTTTTAGGGCTTAAAGTGCAAGCGAGAGCGCGCAGCGATAAAGAGGCACAATCGGCCTCCGCGTTCGGCATTTCATCAGTATTTTCTTATGACGTTGTCACGTTCAACTATCGTCAGTAAACCGACTTTACAGACAACCGTTTTTTTCTATAATTTTTAGTATTTGTCATGTGGGTGAGAAAAACAAAATAAACAAACTAATTGGTTATTAAATTACAAAAGAAATGTATCAGAGCAGTACACGGAGCTGGTTACCGTGACCATTGTAAACCGCTATTCCGAAAGTCAAAAGTACTTCCTCTTCCTTGCCTCTATATATTTGAAATATGCCTGTTTGTAAAGAAGTATCCACACCTCTTCCCTTTACATAAGACAGTTTTGAATAAAGAAAATGGCAAAAATCCCACTAAACTGTATGTACCGAGACAGAGACTTGAAATTTATAAAAAAAATGTGTTCTGTATGGCAATCGAACTATACAATGCGGTGCTATGCGAAATCAGAGAATTATGTTCTTATATAGATTCAAATTTAAGCTTTTCGACTGGCTCTTAAATAAGTGTTATTATAAAATTAATGAAATGTTATGTTGAGATAATTTTGAATTTCTGTGTCTACTTATTCTAATATATCTGCAGATTTTAAATTCGAATGTATTTCTCTGTAAACGCAAAATTTCTATTTATCCCGAAGGTTGACTGGTAGAGAATGCTATTAGCATTAAGTCCGCCTTTTGTACCATTTATTATTGGTAAATAAAGTATTAAATAAAATAAATGTAAATTTAATTAATAATAATCATTGTATGCATATATCAAAATTACTACGCCTACGTTATATTCTGTAAACACCTTCTGTTACCATCATATTCGAAGGAATAAATGACTATTCTATTCTATTCTATTGGCATATTTTTTTCAAATAGTATTTCAACATCTAAGAATGCGGTACCTAAAATAATAGCTAGGTACTTATAATTTATAAATAACCACTACCGGCCGCAATTTTTCAGATCAAAGCAAAAGTCACGAAAATTATTCAATGTAAGATATCTCCCAGTGAACATAGTTTTTACCCGACTGCGCCAGAAGGTGAGTTATGATTTTAGAGAGTATGTATGTATAATTGTTTGGCACGGTCTGCGGTCTTAAAGGCTCAATGGATTTAAGCTTGAGAGTTGTCGTTAGATTCGCCTTAATTCTGAGAGTGACACTGGGTATATAAAAAGGCAGTAGCGTTTCTTTTTTTTTTAAATAATGACTAGTTTATATACATAGCTACAAAGTAGTCGTGTTTATTTTTATTTTATTTTCAATACAATACAATACAAATGCGTTTATTTATCGAACTCCTTAAACTAGTGATGTTTACTGGTGGCCCCACACTAGTCAACAATGCCTGTCTTGTGGAAGCCTTTATTAACATTTCCAAAAACTGATTTTATTATGTAAACTGACTTAAGCATCGTAGTGTATCGGAACAACCGAGATAGCAAATTTAATTTTGCTGCTTATTGCGCAATAATATCAACTTCACATAAGTACAGAAATATCAAGATGCAATCCCTTTCATGGAAATCTAAAATGCGATACAAAACGTAAGCGGAAGCTGTTTGCCCACGCCCACGTGTGCTCTGCTCCACTGAGCTGGATTTTCCGAGCTTTTGAATGGTTGGAAATAGTTTTTAACTGTGATATTAATTTTCTTTACTGAACGTAACTTATACAGTACGTAGGAGTGCCGGGGGGAAAGTCTTTGTTCTGCAGAAGGTCTGTATAGGCTGAAAATATAATCAAATTAGTAACAATAAATCGGTTGATTTTGTAGCTTCCTCTTTTTTTGAAGTCTGTTAAAAAATAGTAAGATTTATGATGGATATTCGGCAAACTTATAATACACGGCATTCATTTAATATGAACATTTTTACTTAACCCAGAATGGGCAGCAGCCTTCTCCTTTAACTCCATAAAATAAACCAAATTGTACTTTATCATCATACGTTAATCCTCAATGTTGCTTGACATTGAAACGCGGATACGCAGTAACGTCTGTCTTGCTTACCGATTTTGGAGTAACCTCCAGTTGAATGAATTTATACCATCTAGTTAATGCGATCACATGCCCAGCGTGGTGATTATGGGCAATGGACTCTTATTGGAAGAGGTCTTTAGTCCAGCAAATGACTGGTGTAGTACAGTTTATGATAGTATAGATGCGTCCATGCCAAAAATGAACACCACTCCACTGTTTATGATTTTTCGAAATGGGTGTGGAAATTAAATTTTTATTTTTGACCAATGTCAAAAAAAATGAATTTATTGAGAACTAGCTGATGCCCGCGACTTCGTTCGCGTGGTTTTTTAATCAGGTGCCAGATCTTCGATTTTTATCAGACTGCATAACTTTTGCTAAGGCGTCATTTTTATATTTCTTAAAGTTTAGCTGGACCATAATGGTTCTGCATCATGTGTTCCATTATCCAAAATTAATTTTACCCTATATATTCCCCAGTTTTAACACCTATAAGTAAGGTAGCATAATTTTTCAAATTGACAAATTAATAGAAAAAGTGAAATAACTGCTATAAATTTAATTTAAAAAAAATCGTGCCAATGTGGCTTAGTGCGAAGAATGCCGGCCGTATTTCTCCAAACAGCTAAATAACAAAAAAAGTATAATTCGAATTCGTCCAGATTTCCGGAGATAGCGTGTACAAAAAGACAGTTTTTTTTTATTCTTACTCTATTACTATGTCTCCATAGCCCCAAATTTCTTTTATGAAAATATATGCAATGTTCAGACACATTTTTTACTATTTTATTATATTTATTGATTAATACCACCTAGTTTGTGGGCGTAAACAAAGGAGTAGGGTCAGTGCTTTTTGATTAGATGATCTAAGTTTAGATTTGAAAAAATCCTTTGTTATAACCAGAGATCGTCATCACGGGTGCTAATGCTAACAAAAGTATGGATATTACTAAAAGTCCCAGGATTTCTTGAAAATCTGTAACTTAGTAACGGATGTAAATTGCTAAGATTTCAAATAAAGATTATTCTGCTGCGTGTAGTATACACAATGTTATTAATGCTTATTTTAATCGAAAAAAAATATATCCTGAAGTCACATAATTATGATTGTACACTTCACGCAGCAGAATAATCTTCATTTGAAATGTTAGCAATTTACATCCGTTAGTTAGTTACAGATTTAAAGAAATCCCGGGACTTTTCGTCATATCCATACTTTTGACAACAATGGAAACCGTGATTACGATCTCTGGTTATATTGACACAAAGCCTGTTGAACAACCTTTGATATTGAACATTAACATGTTATATTTTACGTATATTTTTTCATCTGAGTGAACGGTGTAATCCAGAATAATCCAATTAACTGAAATCGTTAGCGATACCCTTTGGACATGATGTGGATTTGCACTTTTTAAGCCTTCGTTATGGAGACTCTTTTATTCGCAAACGAAGCGTAAGCCTCTAGGTCTCCTAGCGACAAACCTTGTTACTGGGTAGTTTCAAGGTCCCAATTATATGATTGAGATATCTGTAACAAACAAAATTTCACCACCGCACCACCCGCCTGAAATTAAAATTTCATCCACATTTCTTGGATAGTTGGCAATCAACCACCGTACGTTTTAAAAGGAACTTTTTCCCACGTACGACCGAACTGTGGAATAAACTTCCTGCAGCAGTGTTCCCGGACCGTGACGACATTGATACCTTCAAAAAACGCGTCTATATCTGCCTGAAAGTTACACCCTGGTGTTGCAGTTGTCAGGTGACCCGCTTGTTCGTTTGCCGCCCTATAACATATAAAAAAGCGTTTTGCTAATTTTGATAATCCGAAAAAATCATTCGTCAACAAAGTATCGACGTCGGTGTCGCAGCATAAATTATGTACTTACTAGCTGATGCCCGCGACTTCGTTCACGTGGACCTTATGACTCGATTCCGCAAACGATGTACTACGACCCATTGGCCACTGGACTGTTCGTCGACAATTATAGGACAACTAGCTTTTGCCCGCGGCTTCGCTCGCGTAGAGGTGTAATTTATCAAAATCCTTTCTTAGGGGATGCCTACGTCATAGTAGCTTTATGCATGCAAAGTCTCGGCCCGATCGGTTTAAAATTGACAAAGTTTCATACAAACTTTAATCCCCTATTTTATCCTCTTGGGGGTAGAATTGATCAAAATCCTTTCTTAGCGGATGCCTACGTCATAACATCTACCTGCATGCCAAATTTCAGCCCGATCCTTCCAGTGGTTTAAGCTGTGCGTTGATAGATCACTATGTCAGTCAGTCAGTCACCTTTAAGTTATATATATTTAGATAGAAGATAGATAGAAGATAGATAGGACAATCTTCTAATTTCCGTTTCCCCAACAGACTCTTTCAGTTTTGGACATTACGCTTATAGATCCTTTCATTTTTGTAATTTTCGAGGACAGGTCTTTCCAGCTACAGAACTCTTTTCTTTTCAATGCTTCAAAAGCTTCATTTGTAAATCCTAGTTCAGCATCAATTGTCCCATACCAGCGACAGAGAGTTCTTGTGTGTGGTAGGAGATTTCCATACATATCTCTCACATATATGTATGCTGGAGAGTAGTAATTAAGTGTTAATGCAAATTTGCGTAATGCTGGCGGATACTTTATGGTGCATTTACTATTTTTTTACACTTTATCATTCTTTTGTGGATTTCGACCAATTCTGCCTTAGCCAGTAAATTAATTTCAGCTAATGCATCGAGGTTAAATTTAGTTTAAAGTGATTTAACTAAAGCTTTCAAGGACTCACATTTCTTCTTTTGATTTCTGTTCTGCGGCGTTGGTCTTTCTTAAATTTGACTGTTTAATTATTTTTAGCCGCCGTTAAGTTGCGTATTTTCTGTTTAAGGACTATTTTTCTTGGCGTATCAAAAATTTACTCTGGCTCACTCACAGATTCGAAAATAGGCTCGATGATTCCATGAGCATCAGTATATTGCTAAAACAAACAAAATTGTGTTATAACCATTAAATGATGAAAAAATAATCAACATTGAAAAGTTACAAAACTTTATTTTACGTGTTTTCTTTTTCGAGGACTACTTACATCGTCATAAGGCGCAGCAGACTTCTTAAGAAAACGGTTTCCCCCTTTGGTTACATATTTATCTTCTTCGCGGAAATACAACGGGCATATACAACTGTAATTAGATGGTAGCCCGGTCTCCTCACGGCGGTTTATTTGGACAAATTTTATGCATTTTTCTCTACTCTTATGTATTGCACTTAGACACCCAAAAAAACCAAACTTCTATTGGTGAAAAGTGTACCTCTATTCATATTGAATAATTTGATAAACAATAAAAAACATCAACCAAAAATTATCAATACAATCAATTATAATCAAAAAATTTGCTTTTTGAGCGTAGCTTTTTTGTGTAGCTGATGAAGTTAGATAAATTTCATATCCAGTGAAGAAATCATTGGCCAAGTGCGCGTCGGGCCACGCGCAGTTTAGGGTTCCGTAGTTACGAACGCCAACTTTGAGTTCATGCCACAAAAAACGTCTAAAAACTAATTTTCTATTGAATTTGTATAAAATTTTCCTTGTCCGAGTACATTTTACAAGTTAATCGCCTATAACTTTTTAATTTGTAAACTCTTCTTAGCTCTTTAGTTAGTTTTCCTTTAAATTTCGTTATATATCCTATAGCTGTGAATTTTTTCACGTGTCCATATTATATATTACCGTTTAGCGGGGGGACACTTGACTCTAACCATTTTTTTCACTTTAAAAGCAAATATTTCAGAAACGGATCCCAAAATCGAAAAACGGTGTTCCCAAACTCACAATATTTTTAAAATACCTATTCAACGATACCCAACATGACTGGTTAGTCGAGAAAAAAAATTGACTTTTCACTTAGCTTGTACGGAAGCTAACCAAAAAAAATTTTTTTTCAATATTTTGTTTTGCCCCTTTTTCCGCCTAATTAATATGCATATATGTGCTAAATAACAGCTTTCTAGTACTAATAGTCGCTGAGTTAAACTGTGGACGGACAGACAGACAGACAGACATGGCGAAATTATGAGGGTTCCTTGTTTACTACGGAACCCTAAAAAGACAAAAAGCTGCAGCCAATTAAGGAAACATTAAAAATGTGTGAACGGCCATATTGGATCCAAAATCTGATAGCATTAAAATTTCAGAGCCCTCGGAGGTCCTAGTGAGATGTGATGAATGAGTTAAGGCAAAATCCTAAAATCCAGACGCTATCTTGTATTTAAAAAAAGGGTTTTTTGATCCAAAATATTTCTAGATTTAGATTTTCAGCAAAATCGTAAGCAGTTATTTGAAGGAAAGGGATCACAGAGGGAAGGGGGAGGGGCTCGACCTTTGGCCTAACGGAGGAGCCTTAGGCTGTGTCAAGTTCCTAAAGTATGAAATTTGTCAGAGGGGGAGTAAGTAGAAGGGGAGGATGTTATCGGCAATTAAAAAAATCCCCCAAGCCGTCGGGAACACGTCAAACAACTTTGTCAATTTTAGTCAGTATCATGGTAAATTCGCCTATATAACATATCATAAATTATCTTGACATGAAACTTCTCATCTTGACGGCAGAAGACTGATTGCTATATTTGCTATTGATTTAATAGTAATTAGTCTTCTGCCGAGATATTTTATTAAATGACATACATGTGCCAATACTGCCAATTTTATTAATCTTATAAAAGCCGTTTGGCTAATTTTTCACTACCATGGGGTTCACCTACGAAAACACTGGTTTATGTAGTAGAGAGGTCTGTATAGTTGAAATCTGTCTGGTACAAATAAACTTGCAAACATAAACCTTTTCTTACAAATAACCATATTTAGATTCAAGTTGGTACAACACCATCTAGGGATAAATTTTGAAACTAATTCGACACCGCTCGATTTTTTCAGTGCTAGATTCCGTGTAGATTTGTTCCTTTAAGAATTCTTAATAGTTAAAAGTATGTTCCATTTTCGGCGACTCAATAATGTGTTCCACCGATTGTGCCAAGATTCGAGGGCATTTTACGTTAACAGCACATCTTACTAATATTATAAGGGCGAAAGTTTGTATGTATGGATGGATGATTGTTACTCTTTCTCGCAAAAACCGCATGTAGATAGCTAATTACCTAGATTAAGACATAGGGTACTTTTTATCCCAGGAAAATGTGAGGCTCCCGTGGGCAGAGTTGGGCGTAGTTAACTACTATTGTGTAGTTTGATTACAAATTACAATTACATGTAGTTACTACAAGTAGTTGAAATTACATTAAATTTAACAACAATAATTGAAACTACTGTAGTTGTAATTAAGTAGTTATAACTACAAATTACAATAAGAATTTATTACCACGGGCGTGTGTTGAAGGTGTTGTATTTCGAAATTGTTAATGTAAAAATTTGTAAGCAAGAAACGAAAATTTATAAGTAAGTAAATCTTTATAAAATATGTAGTTTCAAAAAGAAGTTTATAATTGTGATTACAACTACTTTTTCTAGTTTATAGTTCAACTACTTTTTCAATTACTTTTTGTAATTATGTAGTTGTAATTACTAACTACAAAATGTAATTGTAGTTAGTAATTTCTATAACCGTCTACCTGAACCCATTAAATGCCTCCCTATTAATTTGTTTAAAAGCGAAATAAATCATTTCATTTAAATTAGTAGTTTAATTACATTTTGCTCAACTTTGCCTGTGGGATTGTCAAAAATATTCTACGCGGGCAATGCCGCAGGCATCGGCTAGTATTTTATAAGACTCATTTACTGACCACATGCGAGGTGGGAAACGAGGTTGAAGAAGACATGTGTCGTTCGTTCAATCTTTAGGATCTCAATCAATACTGAACCGTTCAGTAGGCGATCCGGGTCTTTCGACCCGTTCAATTGATTGATTGGTTTTCTCACGAAACAATCGTTAACGGCTTCAGACCGCGATCGAATAGATAGATACTGTGGTGCCATTTTTCAAACGCGGAGACATTAAAAGAACGGTTTTGTGTATGAAAAAACAATAACGTCTCTATTTACATTTTGTCAAAAACTGCCAAAATAGCGCGCGAAAAGAATTATACGTCACTAATGACAAAGACTAATCTTCAATTATTTTATTTAAAGTGAGAGTTTCTTTTACGCAGATCATAAAGTTTACAGTAGCAAACACTAGAAAGTGTTTATATCTAAGTAAAAATAAGTAAGCAAAAATTGACTCTTAATATTGCATTTTTATATGACTTTCGTAAACGTTTGGAATCGTGTCGCAGTGTCGCTCCGTTCGTTCGCAGGTCGCAACGTAGGCGCGGTTCTGTCAGTGAGTGTGAGGTGAGCCAAATCGATCACGAACGAAACAGTTCGTTTCGTTCGCCGCGATTGATTCGACTAAAGCCGGCCGAAGTAAAAAAAAGCCAGAAACGAACGACCGAATCATTTTTGTAGAAGTGTACGAACGAGTCGTGACGAGCTAATGACCCGTTTCTTTTGATTCGTTCAATCGCGAACGACTCATCTCTAGGTTGAAGTTGTTTCACTGTCATTACATTATAGAGCTAACATTTTTTTGCGAATTTTATTAATACATCGACATTAAATACGACATCTGCTTCGTTTTTTTTTTTTAATTTATTTATTATCACCAAATAACATAATGTACATTTTTATGCTATCCAAAAACCACGTAGGTTTGTCCGGAGAGCATACATCTACGTTCAATCTTATATAACATTAGTACTTACATATATTAATTATAAGCTTATATCTAAAGATATTAGAAGACAATAACAGGTATTGTGTCGGTTTTCATCATTTTGAATGCATCACCAATTTCTGTTGGCTCTAAAAACGCCAGTGCTCTGATGTGACGCATGTTATGAGCAAACACTGGATCATTTTTATAGCGGGAAGCAAGACCAGTTGATTGAATATGCCGATATATACTTTGTTGTAAATGAAAAGCAAACATTTGTATAAACAGTATGGGAAAACATTTTTAATTGCATTCATTGCCAGAGCTCAAAATCAGTAAGTATAATTCCAGGGCTCAGTTGTAATTTTAACTTATTTAAAGCTTGACATTTTATGATTTCTAGGAAAATTTTGTAGCTCTATTCTGATGTCGAGAGTAATAAATAATAATAATAATAAACCTTTATTTGCCAAAAACACAGAACATAAATAGGTAGTTACACTTCTAATAATTCTGATAGCATAATTTCTTAAGTAATTGTCACTAGCCAGTCCCACGGGAAACCATCCGTCGAACTAGACGTTAATCTGTATCTCGGCGGGTTGGTCACACAAAGGAAATCTGACAGTGACTGTTATAGTAGTTATAATATGTACTAATGTATGTGCTAAACGGCTATTATACAGATGTCTGTATAATGCAGTTTAGCACATGCACTCATCATCATCATCCTCACGTATTCCCGGTTGCATCCTAAGCAGTAACGCTTCAGAGCCCGGGGTCCGCTACCTAACCAAGGAGATTTGACGAGGTTACTCGTTTTTACACAGAGCGACTGCCGTCTGACCTCCACAACCCAAAGGGCAAACCAGGAACCAATCCTTGGATAGTTTGATGATCAAACGCTAGGTGGCGTTCGGGACCCACAGTTTTACGTGCCTTCCGAAACACGGAATCATCTTTCTTTTCGGATAATCAGGTGCTTCAAGCCTGCAATATCCTATCCAGACTGGAAACAACTTTGCACAAAGTATGTTTCCCAGTGGGAATCGAACCCATGACCTCCGGGTCACAAGGCGAACGCCTTGACCACTGGACCATGGAAGCAGTTTAGCACATGCACTATTGCTTGTATAACTTCTTGACCAACTAGAAGTTTCTGTTTTTGGGCAGAAGCATTCTTACAATTAGTAGGATTATAAAAAACTTAACACTAATTCGGTGCTTTTATCATTAATTAGGGTAAATTATACTTGACATGAGCGAATATGTGTGTTTGTGTGTGTGTTATTTATGAATGAGAGGAGTGTGTGTGTGTGTGTACAAGCAGTATGGAAAGTGCAACGTTTACTATATTCTGATTGCGAGAGTAAATCATATAAGGGGACCTTTTTTGTTTGTCCTTTCCAGTGTTCCGACTATAGTATATATGTATAGTGTAAATTGGACAAAATAGGTGTGGGCAGCTGTCAAATGTCCTGTCCATTAGCCAAAAACTTGCCTTGTTCTCTTTGGAATATCCTTATGATGTAATTGTACCAAACCCTTGTTATTTCATACAGCACTAACATGCAGACCCGGCCGACCTCCTTTGTACAATATACTTGTTCCTAAGTTAAGACATCCCTTCCATATATTGTTGGTACACCTGTAGTTTAAATAACATGAATTATGCTATATACCTTGCTCGTGTTGATTCAGGTGGGTTCTACTTGTCTTGAAATCCGGGCGCATCCAGGATGGTTGTTCAAAAGGGGCTCGAGGGTAGATTTTAGCTAAGGAGGGGCTCGATCTTACGAGTGTGTTAATGGCTAAACTGACAGGTTTTTTGAAGAAGGTCCTTTTCTACGCCGAAAACACCACGGCAAAAAGCTTTATATTCTTTCGATTTTATTGTTAAACTGCATCTGAACAACGACTATGTACTCGTAGGTAATATAATACCAGCTGGACTATATTTTTTATTCAATTACTTTTTTAGCGTCGTCACTCCCTAAATACCGAGTTTCATCAAAATCGTTGGAGCCGTTTCCAAGATCTTCATTATATACTTATATAATGACGACCCCCGTGGCGTAGTGGTCACCATGCATGTATTCCACCCAGAGGTCCCGGGTTCGATCCCCGGTCAGGGCAAGTTGGAAAATGGCCTTATTCAAATTGTCCTGGGTCTTGGATGTTTATCTATATATGTATTTGTTATAAATTATGGTATCGTTGAGCTAGTATCCCATAACACAAGTCTCGAACTTACTTTGGGGCTAGCTCAATCAGTGTAATTTGTCCCTATTTATTTATTTATTTATATTTATATACACAAGAATTGCTCGTTTAAAGCATAGGATAAAGGGACAAATCACACAGATTGAGTTAGCCATAAAGACGAGAGTTATTAGTTAGTTAGTTATATTGAGTTAGCCATTAGTTCGAGACTTGTGTTATGGGATACTACCCCAACGATACTATATTTTATAACAAATACATATATAGATAAACATCCAAGAGCCAGGCCAATCTGAAAAAGATCATTTTCTATCTTGACCTGACCGGGGAACGAGCCCAGGGCCGCCTGAGTAGTAGACAGGCATGTCAACCATTACGCCACGGAGGTCGTCATAAATATAAATGCAAAGATCGTTTAAAGGAGATTTAAACCAAAAAGCAATAATAACTAAGCGAAGAGCCACACTACAACAGTATACAAGATTTTAATCTCGTTCAAAATTTCCTCAAGTGCAACCAAAAGTTTGAACTCGTGTGGGTTGACAGACTGGAATTAGTTTTAGAACTCGTAACTAAGTTTTACTTGACGCTAAATAAGTTCTTGATGAATTCTATTAATTCTAACTTTAATACTTTCATGTAATTAAGTGTTATTAAAGTTCAAATCCTAACGGATTTATCTTTAAGTTTAGGGAAAATCTAAAAGTTTGACGCTTCTTGGTTGCGTTGAAAACAAATTTTATAAAATTGGATTTATTCCGTTCAATGAAAGTCTTTTGTTTGCGAATACATGTGAAACGATGCTATTTTCTTGTATAAACACTTTGAATTTCCCAAAATATCGCACCGCTCAATTTCCCGCCGAACTTCAGCTATAAATCTGGAATATTCCGAAAAATTATTGCAAAATCTCGGATAGAAGTTGGCAACCTTAAAAATTCAATCGCAAACTTCAGAAGGCGGGCGAATGACGAAATCACAAACTTGTTCCCTTCGGAGCTACATCCAGGGGCTAGAGTATTTGAAACAATTTGATTAGAACTAAACTGAGACAAATTGATTAGGTATTCATTTCTTTATATTTTTTTTTAGAATCATGGGCGCGCACAAACTTATTACAGTCAAGATAAGAATTAATTTTTACTTATTACACTTAAGAGGATACCTGAATTTTCCGGGGTTCAAGGCATACATAGGCATACATATACATAAATCTATTTTTACTAATATTGAAATTGCGATAGCTTACTAAGATAAATGTTTATTCCATTTTTATGATACCTGAATTTTCCGCGAAAACGGAGACATCATTTAAAATTTTGTTTTGACCAGGCTCTAGATAACCCTTCGAACTATTTTATGAACTTCTGTTAATAGTTGTAAGTGGGAATATGTAGCTTTTCTACACACATAAGCCAAAAACGGCCACTTTTTACTAATGTGCGTAGAAAGGCTTCACGTTCTCACTTTACACTGTAAACAGTTGTTCATAAAATAGTTGGAAAGGTTATCTAGGGTCTGATCAAATCAAAATTTTAAATGATATCTCCGTTTCCTTTCAAATTATTTATTTTAAATGGGGGTAGAACTGGACCCCGGAAAATTCAGGTAGCCCATTAAGTAATGTAAAGCAACATTAAAGGTAATGAGTATAATTTTTATTAAATATTAAAATGTTGAATGCTTGTTCAAATTTTTTGAAAAATATTCTTTTCAGTAGTTTAAAAATCTTTGAGGGACTCCTATGTAAAGTAGTTTGCGGCTGAAAATATGACGATAAAATGTTGCCATGCGGCCATTGCGTTGCTGACTCAAGCCCAAACACATGAAGCACTTCAACCGCGCATAAACAGTTTCTTTTTAAACTTTCACAACTAAAGTCAAAACTCTTGTAAAATTGACTTTTGTTGTCGAAACGTGACGAAAAGTCAAAACTCATGTAAAATTTACTATTGTTGTCGAAACGTGACTATTTTTCGAGGCTCCATGATTTTTATACTTTTTTTGATCCGTATTTTAACACAAATTACGCTGTACATATTTCGTCAAATTTAGGTCTAGAGCACCACTCCATGTTTTCTCTGCGGATGTTATAAAAGGCCACCGAACGACATGCATCAATATATCGATCGTACAACAACTGCATTACAAAAAAGCTTGCCAGGAGCGGCTAGAGAAGTAGAAGAAGCAGAAGGAACCCTGACATATAATTCCATCAGTCAAGCTGAGACCACTTAATACCACTGGGACCACGTAATTTTTATCTATAAAATATACCCTTACCTAACAGCCTAAGGGCGGAGACAAAAGATTCCTTATTTGTAAAAAGAATATAACTGATGCTTACAGAATAGACTTACTTTTTGGGGTTTCATACCCAAAGGGTAAAAACGGGGTCCTATTACTAAGACTTCGCTGTTCGTCCGTCCGTCTGTCACCACTCACCAGGCTGTATTTCATGAACCGTGATAGCTAGACAGCTGAAATTTTCACAGATGTATTTCTGTTGCCGCTATAACAACAAATACTAAAAACAGAATAAAGTAAATATTTAAGTTGCGCTCCCATACAACAAACGTGTTTTTTTATAGATAATGGTACGGAACCCTTGGTGCGCGAGTCCGACTTGCACTTGCCTGGTTTTTAAACGATAAAGACAGACCCATCTGACTATTACAAAACTTCAAAATATTGATTAACACAAAATAAAATACTTAGGTGGGTAATAAATTAATATTTTCCCTCTTAAACCGACTTTTAAATATATATATTTATAAAAATAAATTATATAGGTACCTAAATAGAAACTTCACATTAACTTTTTATAATATACTGACTTGATACATAAAATTGACGTAAAATTAAATACAAAAAAATGACGTAATATAAATAACAAGGAAAGTGCATGGTAAATAAAAATAGCATGGAATTAATAACTGATTTATGCGTTAATATGATATAAAAATCCTCTGCTTATAATGCTAAAAAGCATTAATTTTGAATAGATATTTTTATGTAATATATTTTTTTTGGACTGGTACACCCACTAGCCGTGCCATCTTATTTTTGCAACGACCAACAGGGTTCATAAATTAAAAACAGTGATAATATAAGTAAGTCCAAGAACTGATTTATGACATGAATGCAATTAATGAATTGAATTCAATCCGAATGGAAATCGGCACAAAATAAATAAAAAGGTACATACGTTTTGCAATTCCTGTATACACGCGAATTCACACGATATTTTGGAAGTAGTTCAAGATACCGTAGTACCGTAAGTAAGTAAACGGGGCATATTTTTAAGTTTTCGGAAAATCGTACTTTTTTTAAATTATTTTTTAGAAAAAAATTAATAATAGACTACAGTAGAACTAAATACAATAAAAATAAGCTATTGCTCTAGGGGCAATATTAAGGAAGAAAATCGGGGAATACATTTATACGGAAAAAGGGCAGAGCGTATAGAAATATGCTTACAGTAGAACTTAATGCAATAAAAATAACCTATTGCTCTAGGGGCAATATTAAGGAAGAAAATCGGAGAATACATTTGTACAGAAAATGGGCAGCTCGGCTACGCTCGTAAAACCTTTGCTAAATGAAATATTTAGTACCTAGTCACATCGCCGCAAACGAAAATAGTCTCCGGTGGCAACTCATCTTGATTGGAACTTGGAGCTCGTGTAAATAGCAACTCGCTAACGGTAGCTAAGTTGCAGGTAGACTGAAATGTTTTTCGCCTAAATTTCAGCTAGTCCAAAATGTTATTTAGTGTACTGTTACAATAAGGAAGTTTCCAACAATTCAAATCAGGTACTTTTTCTAAAACGTCAAAACAAACAACTTCTATGGGATTTGTATGAAATGAAGACTATTGACGTCATAGTTTCTTGGAGTCAAGTAGAGTTCTTAGTATCAGTTTGTAGGAACTCCTAGTAGGTAGGTAGCCGCGCACTAGCTGGGGCAGTTGGAGCTCCTACATGAAGAGGTAGGTAAGGTACGTAGTGGAGAGCTTGAGAGAAATAGCCAAGAGTTATTTTATGTATTATAATTTTTACAATACTGATATAGACGAAATCAGCTCGAGAGATGGTAGTGGAACGAATGAGAATGATGAGGAAGGAAACTAAATTTAAAAAAAAAGAATTTGAAAATGGAATTATTTTTGGATAGGTGGACAGTGTTAAATGGAGAAAAGAGGTAAACGAGAACATGAAGGATGAGGTTTATTGTAATATCATTACAAATTTTTCTACAATATTAAATCTAAAATCACGTAAACATTGATATTTTCCAAAACAAGTGACATTATTTTGCGCTGTTTTATTTTCTTATACGTACCAAGTAATTTCTTTTTGTCCCAGGAAACTTCTTTATTGGTCTAAATATCATGATTCATGCAAAATGCAAGTAGTCTCGCTTAAATATTTAATAAAAAGGACGATCTATCGATAGGAATGAGGTCTAAAAAAATTGCATCGTTCATAAGATTTTTAAAAAGTATGATGTACCTTTTTAGGGTTCCGTAGTAAACAAGGAACCCTTATAGTTTCGCCATGTCTGTCTGTCTGTCCGTCCGCAGTTTTACTCACCGACTGTAAGTACTAGAAAGCTGTAATTTGATAAAGGTATGTATATTAATTATGCGGAAAAAGTGGTAAAAAAAAATATTTAAAAAAAAATTTTTAATGTTGCTCCCATACAAGTCAAGTCAAAAGTCAATTTTATTTTGTCGACTAACCAATCATGTGGGGTATCGTTGAATAGGTCTTTCAAAAATATTATGACCTTGTGAACACCGTTTTTCGCTTTAAAGTTCCGTTTCTGAATTATTTGGTTTTAAAGTGAAAATTTTAGTTAGAGTCAAGTGTCGTCGTCCCCCCCCCTCTATCTGCTAAACGGTTATATATGGACACGTGAAAAAATTCACAGCTATAGTTAATATAACGAAATTTAAAGGAAAACTATCAGAGCTAAGTAGGGTTTACAAATTAAAAAGTTATAGGCAATCAACTTATAAAATGTACTCGCCAAAGGAAAATTTCATATAAATTCAATAGAAAATTAGTTTTTAGACTTTTTTAGTGGCATGAACTCAAAGTTGGCATTCGTAACTACGGAACCCTACACTGCGCGTGGCCCGATATGCACTTGGCCAATTATTTATGTTTTCTCTAATCAGCAAAAAATGATGAAGATACTGGCACCTGATAATGGATACCTGATAACTGATATTGGTGACGTTACGATTAGCTACGATTTTTAACCTAAGGTGACGTAGGTATATCGCCCCCCCTCCGAAACTTCGAAGCCCTGAATCTTTGTGAGTTTTAACTACTTTGCCAAACAAAAGAATATGGGTCCTTTAATTTTGGATAATCTAGTTGACAATTTAAAATTCAAATGTTTATTTAGTAAATAGACCTTTACAGGCACTTTGACACGTCAATAAGTATAATTACATTACGTGTAGTTTATATTGAAATTTAATTTATTTTAACGACTTTTGACGACCACTGCTGAGAAGAAACGCCGAAAGAAACTCATTTTCACAGTATTGGTCGGCTTCTCGCCAGAAGGGCTTTGTCATATTATAATTATGTCTTTTTTTTTAATAATAAATACTTTAAATATAATAACATGTAATGCTTGCGAACGAGTTAACAAACATAAATTGCGTAATAAGAAAAAATATAGTAGTCAAAAAATCGACTCCGAGCTGACCAGTCTCTACCAGCAGCATCCGTTCACGAGTTGACGCACGGATCAGCCATCGTTAAACTCAACCATATTAAAGGGAACCTAACGACCCGACCAGCGACGCCACCACCAGATTGGACATTTTAGTGAGCATGAAAAGCCCGATATCGCAGACCTTGACTGACTTACTAAATAATATGTTTAACCTAGTCAACCCACATCCCTATTCTGTCAACTATTTTTAATTAGATTGTCGTTTGTACGGATCTGTATATTTAAGGTCTTTTGCACAGATAACTGTCAAAGAATATTTTCGGGCATACATTTAAATAATCGACATGTTATCGTCACCCAGCACTCATAAATTCAATTCATTTTGACAGCGGCTGATGAAAACACGAGCCTTCTGTTGACACAATCCATGCTATCAATCATTTTAGATTCCATGTTAAACCTAAATAAAAAAATTGCCTTTTTCAATATTACTAAAAATTCATTTAAGCATTCACAATCTTTATAAATTGAGTTCAAATCCCAATTAACCCCTAATGTAATTCATGTGAAATGGTGCCAAGAAATTCCCACGCTAAAAAGCTACTGAACTTTTTGTGTGAGATTGATAAAGAGGCAGTAGTATAGAATTTGCTACCAGCAGCTAATGTGATGACGGCAGATTAAAATACAATGTGTTACCACCGCTTTCCTCTTCCATGCGTGTCGTAAGAAATAACTAAGGGACGTTTAGGTATCAGAACTGAGAGCAGAGCCCTTTGTGCATCGACTTCATACCATATGTGGTCACCAGACGGGTTGGTATAAATAATAAATAAATAAATATAATAAATAAATAGGGACAAATAACACTGATTGAGCTATCCCCAAAGTACGTTCGAGACTTGTGTTATGGGATACTAACTCAACGATACCATATTTTATAACAAATAGATAAACATCCAAGACCCAGGACAATTTGAAAAAGGCCATTTTCCAACTTGCCCTGACCGGGGATCGAACCCGGGACCTCAGGATGGCGGACTAGCATGGTGACCACTACACTACGGAGGTCGTCCATACAAACCATACACACCATAAAAAATATATATCGTAAGTTTTCAATATAAAATAAACTTAGTGACATTTAAACCAAAAGAAACTCAATACTCGTATCCTAGCAAAAAAAGAATAGTACTTTATAAGCTGGCGTGGTGATAAAAGGAAAATAAAAAGGTTGAACTCTATATTTTTCTTTCTTCGAAGATTATACTTTGATGAGAGAAAAACATACAGTTCAACAGAAAACTTTAACAAAGGCGACACCGCCTAGGATGCGGCACTAAACTACGCTGCGAGGAAATGAATAAATTGACAATAGGAAACTTGCGCTAAAATTATATTTAGTAATTAAATTAATAATTCAATAATAATATTCATTAAAAGTGTATTACTGAACGATTTATTGTAAGATTATTATTTTTTTGCGAAATATTTATATTATAAGTTACGTAACTTGAAACGGAATTTGAAACACCAATCAGCGCCAAGTGACGTCACTCCATATGACCAGCTGCTGTTGACAAAGTGTTATGAAGTAAACATTGAAAAATATATATAAAATGGAAAAAGGGTTTATTAAAGCCGACTCGCGAAACCTTCCTAAGGTTGATATGGACATGGTGCGATGGTTTTTTATGGAGAATTTCGATTTTTCAAGTGTAGAGATAAAAGGACGAAAGCTTTTCCGGTAAGGTGTTGATGTGAGGTTATGTTGTTTAGAGTGCATTTCTTAACAAAACCTGAATTTATTTACCTATTATGTTGTATCTTCAGCTCGACACGAGAGTCTTATGGAGATAACGCAGTTGGTTTTGTTCAGATAAAAAGGGAAAATCAACTGTGTTTCGTCAAAGGCCGTGTAACGCCTGAACATAAAGTTCGTGAAAAGGGCTACCAAGTAGAGGTGCAAGTAGACGAAAAAGAAGAAGTAGTTCTTACATGCAAATGTCATGATTGTGCAGCGGCTCATGGAGGTTGTAAACATGCCGTGGCTTTTTTATTATGGTTGCACAGGAGATCTGAAGAACCTTCCATCACATCAGTGACTTGCTATTGGAAAAAACCGAAAATGGCTATAAACAGTAGCTCAACGGAAATAATAAGAGCCAAAGATATGGGTAAAACTGAAACTGTTACGTGTGCCTATGTTAATCTGTTGGACAAATTGCAAGCAACAGTTTCTAGGTCAAACTGTCAAGCCAGTGTTTTGAGGTATTTAGAAGATAAAAGAGAAGCATTAAGTATTCATAAAATGTGTACAGTTATATCACTGGATACCGCACAACATTTTCTTCAGCAGTTAGCTGAAGAAATGACAGAAGAAAGAATTCAGGCTGCATTTAATGCTACAAAAGATCAAAGTGAGTCCCCAGTATGGTTTCAACTAAGGTATGGGAGAATTACAGGTTCCATACTTTATGAGGCAGCTCATTGTGGAACAGAGGAAGGATCATTAGTAAATAAAATTATGGGTGAGCAATCTGCTTTCACTTCAGAAGCAATGTTGAGAGGAAAATTATTGGAAAAAAAAGTTATGGAAGTTGTCAAAATAAAGAAGAATGTAATGATAACCAACACAGGACTAATGTTATGTAAAGATTTTCCTGTACTCGGAGCGACACCTGATGGTATGACAAATGAATATGTAATTGAAATTAAATGCCCCCTTTCTGAAAAATCCTTCAAAAAATATGTGGTAAATGGTGAAATTAATAAAAAGTGTTGGACACAAATACAATCTCAAATGTATTTTTTGAAAAAAAAGATGGGTCTATTTTGTGTTGCTCACCCAGATTTTGAAAATACTAATAATGTGGATATTTATCATGTGTCATATGATAAAAAAATTTTGGATATTTTCAAACAAGCTACAGAATTTTGGTCAAGCATAGTGTTCCCAAAACTGAAAAATATATATTCCTAATATAACTCTTTTTTTTTTTTTATTTTTAAACCCAAGTTACATTTTTTTGGAAAATGGTGCCAACCTTAGAATAGTACCACTCCATCTCTTCCAGTGGCTGTCATCAAGGCAACTAAGGGATTCATATAACAAGAGGCAGACAGCAGCGTCTTTTGTGTTCTTCACTAACTCATGGTGATCACCAACGCTCACCAAGCTGCCTAGCAAGCGTGGTGATTACACCAAATCTCCCTAGAACTTTATTGCGTTCCATTGGGACCCATTCCCAGTAGTGAAACGTAATATAGGTTATAATGAACAATATAAACCATGAGAAGAGCAGATTTGTGGCTCATATGACATATCTATGTACATTGAAATAGACACACAATCAGATTTAAATAAGTTTTTTTTAAAATGTCATTTTTGCCACAAGCTTTTTTTATGAGCGATTAAATACTGTAAAGTCTTTATCAAGACGACTCAATGAGCCCAAACTCGATGGGATTGTGTCGTTCAATTACTGAGTTCCAATGGCCACCTTTCAGCTCCACGTCATCATAATATTGCATTGTCACGTGTTATACATATGCGTACAAAATTTCAACTCAATCAGTTGAAGATATCTGCTTCAAAATTGAGCTGCAAAATTCCGCCCGAACAAAAGACATACATCCATTGCAAGTTAAATAAAAGCTTGTAAAAATAAAAAATCATTTTTTTTAATAGTTTATTACTTTTAATTAATCATCTTGTCTTTTTTTATCAATCTTTATTATGAATAACAAATACTATGTAAAATAAAGTTTGATTATTTAATTAAGGGGGGTTGTAAATTAACTAATGCACTACAAATAATAATAGCACTGTCTAAATATGGGATCAAATTATGGTCGACACATGCATGAGATTTTAAAAAGGCAAATTCTCGCAATCTTCTGATTACCCTTTCGATATGTATCCTCAAACTGGCTATTTTTTTTGTCAGTTGAACTTCTTTCTTGCTACTTTTTGCTGAACTGCTAACACTAGGGGGTCTTATTAATGTAAAGTTTCTTTTAGCTAGTTCTCCCTCAATATGTTTAAAGCCCCTGTCAGCCATAATACTTACTCCAGGTGGTAAGCAGTCAAAAAACTTTGACTCTTGACATATTCTTATATCTGAAGTGCGACCACCAAAACCTTCAGACACAAAATTGATTATTCCATCTGGAGTAGCAGAAACTAAATATTTCATGGTATTACATTTTTTGTATGAAGAATAAGTTAATGATTGATGTAGTGCATTGGCAGGTATTTCTATTTCAATTTCCAGGCAATCAATAATACAATATGTTTTAGAAAAATTAGCTCTGAAAGCTATTGGCAAATTGTTTAAAACAGACTGTGACGATGGTTTGATTATAAAGGTTTCTAAAACTTTTGCCATTTTACAACACGTCGATGAAAATATTCGGCTTGCAGTACTTTCATGTACTCCAAAATCATTCGCTAGGATTTTAAAAGATTCATTTAATTTAAGTTTCTTTAATACCAAATAAATATGATAATATGGTACTTGAATTGCTTCTTGAATCAACTTTAAAATTACAATACTGTCATTTGGAATACCTAAATACAACTTGCTGTCTTTTGTGATATTTCTTATTGTTAACTGCTGAGCCAACTCTTTTTGTTTAGCTTCTCGGTCGGAGAGATCACTAAGAACTGAGCCTGATGAAGTAACTGTTTCACCCTCAGTCTCCATATTACTTTTTTTGCTGTCATTATCACTATCGGAATAAATTAATTGGTATGCACTTATTTTTAATGGAGATGTTTTTCGGTTCTTCATCACTACTTTTTTCGGAGACACTGCTACATCTTTTACAGAAGCTCTTAAAGCTACTTGCACTGATTTACTTCTTTTATGTGGATAAATTGCAACTTGTATACATTGATCTTTTGATTTTTCCACATTTTTGGAAATATCTTTTTCATTAGTACCTTGACAGGCAGGAAATTCCAGCTCACTTGCTGAAAATGAACAAATATTTTAATAGATAAAAATATCTGAGAGACGTTCATGCAAAATGAAAAAAAATAAGTACATATATATTAAACGAGTTACTCTGAGAAATTATATAGGAGTATAGTTCTCACCTTGTTCATTTTCAATGCTTTTGAGTATTTCTTGTCTTTTGCGTTTTAAAACCACAGATCGAGGCTTTGATGCCTGCTTTCTTTGTTGACAGTCGAAAATATGGGGAACAACATCTTTCTTCAAAATTAATTTGCCTCCTACAAGTTTATACTTGATCCAGTTTTCAACATCATTCTCCATCTGTAAAAATATTCAATCGGTTAGGTTCTCGTATAGTCTTTGTTGATGAAGTCCCTAAGGTTGTAATTTTAACAAATACAAGGTACTTACATCAAAATGATCTTCACAACATCGCAAGACAGACTTCGGAGACGGTAATTGTCGTTTCCTAGCTACTTTCATCCACTTTTCTCTAAGCTGAGGCTCTTGTGGCACGGTTAAAAATATTTTGTCCGGACATTTTACAGAATTCGAAGAACACATAGGTACATAACAATATATCACTGCACATTTTTTTTGTGAGACATATCCACTTGTTGAAGGGTTATCCATTGTTGTAAAATAGAAAATATAAAACAACAACAAATATTCACGCGCAATAAAAAGTGAGACATATGGAGTGACGTCACGTCAACCCAGTGAGCGTTTACGCGCGAACTTTGAATTGCCAATTTTTTTATTTGCGTTAAGTAAATTATTTGGTATACTTTTAATTTATTGTTTTTGGTATCTTTAAATAATCATTAAATCTTAAAGATAGACTAAAAAAAATAAATAATGCAAGTTCCCTATTATCCAAAAATCCAAAAATAAATAGATGATGAGTAGCTGGATAAGGGGGTAGGAGACCTTTGCCCGGCAGTGGGACAGTGTAGGTAAAAAAATATGACGGCTTTGCGAATCTTGTGATGTTAATGTATCCCACCAAAAACATACATGTTAAAAAGGGGGCCAAGTTCCTATCGGTTAATAGTTCGCCTAAAAAAAGGGTTGAAATCCAATCCAAGTTTAGATGCACTTCAAAATCGATCATAATCATCTTCATCAACAGCCTAATCCACTGGTAAACATTTGCCGTTCCCAAGACTCGCCACCACATTCAGTCCTCCGCCTTCTGCATCCAGCCACTACCCGCCACCTTATTCACGTCAACGGGCCATCTGGCCGAAATTCACTTTACTATACACCCAACTTAAAATATGGTATAGTTGTGAAAATACGTAGGTACTTGGTTAAAAATATCTAAAATTATAATTTTTAAATTTCTTAATTTTTTGTTAATCTACATAAAAAACACGACCTGCGTGCCAAATATCATAACGCAAATCAATTGGAAGTGGCCTAGAGGTTTTGTTTACCGGTCAGTGAGTGAGTTAGTCAGTGCCAAAATTAGCTATTTTTACAGGATCATATTTCAGGATCTACTAAAGCTATATCTATAAAATTTGGCATACTGCTTTAGTACTAGTATATAATTACGTAGGTACAATTTTATCTCTGTACTTGCAATAAGCACTGAGCTACAGGGGGGTCAAAAGTGGGTCGAAACGGTTCGTGTAAATAGTGCACGGCATGCGCGCGGCCTGTTGCTGGAACTTGGCCTGCGCACTACCGTGCGCTTAGATAACACATTTTTATAATATTTAATGGCAACAAGTTAATTTGCCAGGTAAATTAAATAAAACCGTAGCACAATCTATAATTTGCTAGTTAAATAAAATAAAAAAAACAGACTTTTAAGGGAACCCCAAAAACTTTAAACGGCTAAATCGATTTTTATCAAATATAGCTAAGAACCAATGCAAGGGAACTTGCTTTTACGTAAAAAATCCGCATCGAAATTAGTCTATTCGTTGGAGAGCTACGATGCCACTGATAGAACACAGACAGGCAGACATAAGCGTCAAACTTAACACTCCTCTTTTTTTTGTCGGGGGTTAAATAGAGGCAGAGATCTTGGACAGTCGGGTACAAAACGTGTTCTACGCATAAATTCTGGTTTTGCAGCGTTTCCTGTTAGAACAATCTAGCTAGAACGTGGACGGTGAAACCGTTTATAGCGAGCACAATGATTTATTGTTGGGCGGCACAGAGGAGATACACCATAGAGCTCGTGCTTCTTGTAGAACCAGCTAGTTCTTCATAAATCTAGGCTGTGCAGCGTTTCCTATTAGAACAAAAGATGGCTAGAACGCGGATGTTGAAACCGTTTAAAGCTAACACAATAGATAGATGGATAACTCTTTATTGTACAACAAAAGAAAAATGTAAAAGTTAATAGATTCGGGTGTTACATATTTTGTGATTCACAGAAGAGGCACATTACAGAGCTCGTGCTTCATGTTATAAGTTTCGATTACTGTCTACGGCAAATGTTTTCATTATTTATTTATTAGTTTAATTTAAACACCCACTCATTTTATACATTCATTTGTACTCACACGCATATGACACGCACACTCTTTTTACCAATTACGAATCCCCCCGCCACTTCTTTCCGCACCTGTTGAAAAAAAGATTGCCGCGTAATGTGATCTCCATACGGACGCACTGTGCAAAAAATTCAATAAACTATAAAAGACGCTAAAATTTGAGAAGAAAGTGGCAATTCAGTGAGTGCTTGTGACCAACCCCCCTTTAAACTGTGTACGAGGAACGAGATTAGAACCAACGCATGGAAGTCGTCTGAAACCACATGTGAACAGGTAGACTCCTTTATTTCCCGGCCCGTCCAATTACTTTGTATTATATCATAGGTATAGCGGATTTTTAAAAGGATGCCAATGAATTCAAATCCACCCTGCATTTACTAACCACAAATTCTATTCTTCAAACGATATAAAACAGGACACGTAAATTCATACAATGGTATTCAAATTTAATAATCAAGGTACGAATGGAAAGTATGGCTATGTTAAATATAATTTTAGATAATTCAACAAACAACTTTATCCAAAGAAGATTGTTAATAATACTTATATTAAAATTAATAACGCGTGGATACAAATATTACTCATGGCAAAAACTTTTCAACACATTTTTAATTTAACTATCATGATTTGTTAAAAATTTAGTCTTTCTGTATGTTTACTCTGCAGCTCGGTTATTGTGGCTTTCGCTGTAAAAGGCAGATCCGTTAATGAAACTGTTCTACAATGGAAACTCTTTGGAAACCTCATTTCTAAAGAAAAGAAATCGCTCTCTCTAATCAAATGCAGGCTCACATATTTTTTTCCTACTGTGTTCTGTAAATCATGATAAAGAACATACCCATTTCCTTTAAATGGGTTTTACTGTCTGTACTTCCAGACCAGCATTGTCTTTTAATATCAATCAATCAATATATTTCAATATCAAACATAGCGCGAAGAACCGATGACCGATAAGACGCAAAGGTACTCCAATGGCGGCCACGTACCGGCAAGCGCAGCGTAGGACACCCATCTGCTAGATGGTCGGATTACCTGAGCAAGGTTGCAGGAAAGCGCTGGACGTTTTGGAAATCCTTGGGGGAGGCCTATGCCAGCAGTGGACTTCCTGTGGCTGATATGATGATGAAGATGATGATATCAATATCAATACTTACATATAATAAAACAGTAACAATCACGTGTCTGTACCTTTAATAAATTTATAAGAAAAAGAGTGGCCGATAAAAAACGTACCTGAACACAAAATACAGAAGAAAGAATGTTGTCTGTCTGTAAGTATGTTCACGCTAATCTTCGAAACTTCTAGACGGATATTTATTTACTCGGTTTCATTAAAATCTGACGTCAGGAACAAAGTTGTCGTTTTTTTTTCACGCGACCGAAGTCGTGGACACCAGCTAGTAAATAATATACGGAAACTATTTTAAGGCTTTATTCAGTCCATGATACTGAAAAACTTGACACAAGGAACCTACCAGTGGCGATGGGTGAGAATTTGGACTAGTACAGCCATAAAACTATGAAACAAATTAAATACCTACCTAATTAGGCTCCATTATGATTAATAAGCCGTTTAATGTCCGGCTTATAACTCGCATATTTTATTTTTATTGACATAGTGTGACTCAAAAGTCCAAACTTGGGGTTTGTCAACGAGCCATGGAACGAATTATACTAGGGATTAAACTAACAGATCATGTACGTAACATCAGCATTCGCTCCAAAACTTAGATACGAGTAGTACACGTGGGGAAAAAAGCAACTAAACTCAAATAGGACTAGGCTGGGCATGTGTGTAGAATGCACGCAGACAGGTGAGCCAAGATTGCTACAGAATGGATGCCGGTAGGCTGGCGCCGCAAGAGAGGTCGCCCAAGGACAAGGTGGTATATCTGGCGCTTTTTGACAAGACTTGGAAATCCATCTCGGAAGATAGAGATCAGTAGCGTACTAGAGGGGAGGCCTTTGCAGTGCAGGCTAATAAAGAAAAAGTGTGAGTAATTAATTAATTTATTGAACTTTATTACAAAAATGTGACAGGCGAACTTAATGCCCAAGGCCTTTTCTACCAGTCCGCCTACAGGTGGTGCTGATAAAAGCTAAATTTTGGAGTAATATGTTTCTGAGAGTTATACATAATTTATCAATGTAAGTGTATTTATAACTAGCGAAAATTTTCGTATTTTGAATGTGGGTGTGTGCAAGCCAGTCATGCTGCTGGTTTACGGCTTAAGAAATAGTAAATGGGTATTTTAATGAACGTATACGTAGGTTATGTTTGTTGTAATTTATAAATGCATAAATATTAGAAATCCTTAAGGGAACTCGGTGGGAATCGGCCACTAAGGAGGCCCCGCGACTGGAACTTACATGGCACTATGAAAAATACTTTTTGGCCTCTTTTGGTTTCTACGTAGAGCAATTTTTTTAAAGATAAGATAAGATAAAATTTCTTTACTGCACCAACTAAGTATGACAATAATCAAAAGTACATTTAAAATCTAGTAGGTACAAAGGCGGGCTTATCACTAAAGCGATTTCATCCAGCCAACCTTTGGGTAGAGAAAACTATAAAAGATGTGGGGGAGTTGGCGCAGTTAGAGTATTACAGTGTAGAAGAATATAAGTATACCGATTAATAATAGGAGTACATACTATAACTTTGTAAGAACATTAAGAAAAGTAAATGAAAGTAGCCAGTAAAAAGAAAAGAAGTAAAGATATATTAGTTAGAGCTAGAGGAAAGGTAATGGGACGTTACCAAATCTTTGAATTTTTTCAGTGATTGCACTATACGAATATCTAATGGCAATATTTAATCGTCATCCGAGCGTATTCCTGGTTGCATCCTCAGCAATAACGCTTCAGAGCCCGGGGTCCGCTACCTAACCAAGGAGATTTGACGAGGTTACTGGTTTTTACACAGAGCGACTGCCGTCTGACCTCCGCAACCCAAAGGGCAAACCAAGAACCAATCCTTGGATAGTTTGATGATCAAACGCTAGGTGGCGTTCGGGACCCACAGTTTTACGTGCCTTCCGAATCACGGAATCATCTTTCTTTTCGGATAATCAGGTGCTTCAAGCCTGCAATATCATATCCAGACTGGAAACAACTTTTCACAAAGTATGCTTCCCAGTGGGAATCGAACCCATGACCTCCGGGTCACAAGGCAAACGCCTTGACCACTGGACCACGGAGGCAGTCAAATCTAATGGCAATATTTAATGTTTCGATATATGTTCCTTGGGGAAAATTGTTCAGTGTCATAAAATGAATATACCATCAAAATACTTACTATATTTTGTTAAACGTTATTTCTGCATGGAATAGGTATTTTTGATAACGTAAACTGTTATGAACTAAAAATATGTTCACTTTTCGTCGATTAAAAAAAAGGTAACCACAAGAACTCTCGAAAACAATACACCGTTGTTAATATTCGTCGATACCGAGAAACGGAAAATCAGAATCCCGATATATTTGGAGTGCCTAATGGAGCCAGCTTGCTCCCCGGGGTCAATCTTTAAACTCGACCGAATTGAAATCGCGCACGAAAATAACAAGTTAAAACGCGCACGAAAAAAAACCGGGTGCGTGGCGGAACTACATATTCCACTGATGTTAAGTGGAATTGATATTCGTAATGCCATAATTTATTTGCCAGGTAAATTAAAAAGCCCCGACTTTCAAACGTTAACCCTCAATAACTTTTAAACGGCTCATCCGATTTTCATCAAACATACCTAAGAATCATCGCAAGGGAATTTTCTTTCTCGTGAAAATACCGTATCGAAATCAGTCCATTAGTTCAAGAGCTACGATGCCACAGACAGACAGACAGATAGAAAGACAAACCTCAGACAGACAGATAGACGGACAGACAAACCGACAGACAGACAGACATTAGCGTCAAACAGCACCCCTCTTTTTTGGCAAGAGTTAAAAAACCGCACTTAATGATTCCTTCTGTCCAATACAATTTTTTTCTATGGACGTTTGAATTTTTTCTCTCTTCTTATTTATCGAGTGTGTCCATAGCTTACACTGGAGCTATCTAACGGCATCTGACGTACATATGTAGCTCATTAACTGTCATCTAGTTCAAGTGCACTGGCAGCAAGTTTTGGTAGTTGAAACAGACCGTACTTCGGCACAACCTCAGAGAGACTCGAACAAGTGAGTCTACCATTCAATTCCGACAGACGAAATCTGGGTAAACGCTATTCTCCTCCTACAGTCGTCAGCTCACAGCTGAACGTCGTGATGTGCCCGACCTAACTTTTTTACCATCTCCTTTCACTGCGCTAGTGCCTTGGATTTCTTGGTGTGTAGGTGTTCCTTTATTTGTTTAGACCATCGTAATGATGGCTGATCCGTGCGTCAACTCGTGAACGGGTGCTGCCGGGAGAGACTGGTCAGCTCGGCTTCGCTTTTTTGACTACTTAATATTTTTTATAACGCAATTTATGTTTGTTTACTTGTTCGCAAGCATTACATGTTATAATTAAAAGACAATAATAATAATATGACAAAGCCCTTCTGGCGAGTAGGCGACCAATACTGTGAAAATGAGTTTCTATCGGCGTTTCTTCTCAGCAGTGGTCGTTACGAAGCGCTGGTATCGGTAGCTTTTCTTTAAAAATAAATTAAATTTTAATATAGTTACACGTAACATAAATTATACTTATTGACGTGTAAAAGTGCCTGTAAAGGTCTAGTTACTGAATAAACATTTGAATCTTTGAATCTTCGGGCTACGACCCCTTATCTTTTTCCTTCTATTACGTATAGGGTAAGCGCCATATCGACAGTTTATTTACTTTTCGTGCATTAGACTGAAAGAAAACGGAATCGAAATAGGTCGCGCCTAGTGAGGGTGGTACCTCACAGAATAGCCAGTGCCTAAGTCGCTTGGTCACACTTTCTACTAGTTTTTCGTCATGAGACGTTACCTCGTAATTGCTGTAATTACCTCATATCTCAAAAACGCGTTGATTAACACGGTATTTAAATTAAAAAAAAAAATATCCGAAACCGAAACCCATTTTTTTAACTGCCCAAAAATAAGTGTCTCATAAGCTTTGAAAATGTGATGGAAAAGGAAACTGTCAAATAACAGAAAAGAGATGCAAGACTGCACGTACGCACTACTTGTATATTCTAAATCTTTGGCACGTACGTGCTGATTTAAAAAAAAAATATTTTGCTCTTTGGTACGTACCGGGCTTTTGACGCCACTTCTTCTATGTCTCGCGCGTACGAAAAGGATAGTGAGATGTCCCGACCACGCTCCTACTCTTATATTTAAAATGCTAATTGCTGCTTTATTAATTACCCAATTGGATTTTGCCAATGTGGTCTTGCCGATCAGACCATGCAGTACCTTCTCTCGTGTCCACTGTGCCCGACCAGCTGTACACAGTTCGACCTTTAAGCGGCATCGGAGAAAGGCATAAGAGTGGCAACCTATCTGGAGAGACAAAATTTAGTGTAATTTGAGCCAATCGACACAAAAAGAAGAATTAACCAATTTGCTGTTTACAAAAAAGTATTTCGTTTCAGTGACATTTTTTGTTTTGTAAAAATATCAACCAAAAGCATACACTTGTCAGTAAATTAGCCTATAAATATAAACACTAACGTTCAGGACGGAGTTTCGCCTCCACCCGCGAGGTGACGTTGCTGAGAGTCCCTCGCAAATTAGTATGACAAGTATAAGTAATATAGCTATTTAAAAAAATGACAACAAACAATGTATACTCTGTCTACATATCAACTATAAATATTAATTTCATTGTGAGTTGACGTTCTTGAAGAAAATGCTGCAGTGCAGTTTGTTACCGCTTTTTCTGCACTAGCGCTTTGGAGGCGGCAGTAAACTTAGCTCTAAGTAACTTTTTGACGTCAACAATTATTGTGAAACAAAACAAAGTGACGATTATTAAGAGATATTATAAATATCCTATGATAATAAAGATAGATTTGAATTGAATTGAATTGAATTGAGCTAAATAAAATATATAAAAGCTACAAATCTGATATGCTTGACAACAACCGAACAATGCTGTCATTATTCTAAAGCAGTTTGTTGATTTAGATGGGTAAATGAGTCGATCTAGGATTCAAAGGATTCAAATGTTTATTCAGTAATTAGACCTTTACAGGCACTTTTACACGTCAATAAGTATAATTTATGTTACGTGTAAAGTATATTAAAATTTAATTTATTTTTTAAAGAAAAGCTACCGATACCAGCGCTTCGTAACGACCACTGCTGAGAAGAAACGCCAAAAGAAACTCATTTTCACAGTATTGGTCGCCTACTCGCCAGAAGGGCTTTGTCATATTATTATAATTGTCTTTTAATTAATAAATACTTATAAAATAATACAATGTTGACACATTATAACATGTTATGCTTGCGAACAAGTAAACTAACATAAATTGCGTAATAAAAAATATTAAGTAGTCAAAAAAAGCGAAGCCGAGCTGACCAGTCCCTCCCGGCAGCACCCGTTCACGAGTTGACGCACGGATCAGCCATCGTTAAACTCAACCATATTAGAGGGAATCCAACGACCCGACCAGCGACGCCACCACCGGATTGGACATTTTAGTGAGCATGAAAAACCCGAACTCGCAGACCTTGTCAAGAGAAAATATTAATTATATGTTGGTCACTTATTGATCGCAGAGCATTTACATGTTTTTACAGTAAGCTTATTATGGTAACAGAAAATGCAGCTATTTATGTTTCATGTGTGGAGTGTAATGGAAAATGTTTAGGAAGTATCCACGCGTTTTTATCTCTTAAATAATCATTGATAGTATAGTATGCATTGTTCAATAAAACTTTTTTAACATGTGTTTTAAATTTTGCCATTGGTAGGTTAACGATCGCTTCGGGAAGTTTATTAAATAATGTTATACCTAGACCTAAGAGTGACTTTCTAGTTTTAGCAAGTCGAAATTTAGGCGTATGAAGCTGATTTTTGTTGCGAGTATTATAACTGTGAACATCACTATTTTTCTTGAAATTATTTAACCTAGATTTAACAAATAGAAGATTATCGTAAATAAATTGAGATGTCACAGTAAGAATATTTATAGATTTAAATAACTCTCTTAAGGAATCGCGTGATTTTAGTCCGTAGATCGACCGAATTGCTCTCTTTTGTAGCACAGAGATAGCATGTATGTTAGCCGCTTTACCCCATAAGAGCAAGCCATATGACATTATGCTGTGAAAATAACTAAAGTATACTAGCCTAGCAGTTTCAACGTTAGTACACCGTCTGACCCTCCTCACAGCATATGCTGCCGAACTAAGTTTCTTGGCAGTGGCCTCAATATGTTTATCCCATTTTAAGTTCCAGTCTACAGTTATGCCTAAAAATTTGGTGTTGGGTACCCATTCTAGAACTTGACTTTTCTATGATAGCCCTACGTTTCACTCACACACGGATACGTGTATAGGAACGTGGTATTTATAGTTGGAAGACTTATTGAAGCATAGAATAAGAACTAGTATTCACGTACAGAAGTCTCACTCAGCGAAGAAATTCAAAGAAATATCCACTCAATGTGGTTAGCGCTATGGTTTAATTTAGCTCGCGTCAGAACTCAGCACCTTTTCGTTAAGAAACCTAGAAATCCATTGCAAGCCAATTTCATTCCTATTGCTCTGGACAAACAATTCATATAACTAAATTTACCATTCCGGAGTGGTAATAATAATCTATATTATATAAAAGCAAAAATCACTCACTCACTCACTCATCACGAAATCTCGAAAACTACTCAGCCAGTGAAGATGAAATTTGGCAGGAAGGTAGGTTGTGACTAGGAGACGTCCACTAAGAAAGGATTTTTGGAAATTCCATCCCTAAGGGGCTGAAATAGGGGTTGCCAGTTTGTATGGATCTTTGTAATTTTTAAAGTGAGACACATGACATTTTTGAATTAGTGGTCAATAAAAAATAAGAATGCGGAAATTAGATTTTAAAAATGCATGCCCTGGGGTGCATTTATATTATTATGACACTTCGTCATTTTTGAGTGATAGACAACAAAATTGAGACAAATAGATCATTTGTTCTCTTTTGCTCTAGCAAATGACGGGAACGGGAACGGGAACGAGAACGGGATATTATAACACAATTTATAACGTAAAAAAAACCAGAAGATCCTTGAAGATCCTATTAGAACCATTTTCGACTTCTACGCGGACGAAGTCGCGAGTTACAGCTAGTGTACATATATTTTCGATACCTAAACGGGGAGTGACACAGGCCTGCTTTTGAATCTCCAAATGAAGCCGGGGCTAGTTTCAAATACAAACAAATGGGCGTAAGAACGTAATGAATACCAGTATATTCTATTATCGATTGAGTGTAAAATATACCTCCACCTCCGGATACTCTATACGATTGTTCACTCTGAAACCTGCGATTATTGCCTCTTACAGGGATTTAAGAATTGAATACTTTGCGGAATTCGAGTGTTTTATGAACTTCCTATTGGGCACATTTAAAAACGACCAAAATAGCGTCGTTTAAACCGCTTTGAGACACGTCTGTGTTTATACCGCAAATACGAGTCTGGCCTTTAACACGCACTCGTCCATACAAAAAGAGGAAATGTTTTCCACCCCTTAATAATATCTGATCTCAATGATTTTTTATTTGTTATTATCACAATAAAAGGCTAGGTTTAAAAATCATTGAGATAACTCTACACCTACTCAAAAAAGCGATTTTTATATCCCAAAACATTTGGAGCTAAAGTTACTGCTGATTCTCTCGGGACTGAAAAGTGAAAAGGAAAATCTGTAAGGATTAAAAACCATCCGAAAACTGAACACGAGTGTAATCTTTAAAAAATCAAAAATAATGTTGACAGTCTAGCAAAAAAAAGAAGAATTTAGTTTTAAACCAATAAATAATTGGTAATACTTATCGTCGTCAAATGAATGTAGGTAAACGTTTCATGTTCTTCGCTTCGAAAAAAGAAATAAGCTTAATTAGAAAAGCGCAATTTTTGTATTTAATTCAACGTAATTACATCTTGTAAGTAATTGCTCGTAGCTAGAGAGAGAAGTAGAATGTGTTACTTGAGTGCGGTAACCTTTTTAGCTTAAGCGATATGCATGAATCGCTTCGCTTCCCTCAGGGTTCCACCGTAGAATCACGAGTGTAGGATTTACGAGTATGTGCTTGAAGGATTAAAAATATAACCATTATCCCTGATAGCACAATCTACTATTTTCTTTTTGTAAAGCTAGTGCGTGCCATACTCTCTTTTAATGAATTAGTTTAGAGCTACCTTCTTTTTCCTATATTCAAGAGTTGGGCTTTCCATGTCCCTCTTTCCTCCGTCAAGTTCTTAACCACCAAAGATTCAAATGTTTATTCAGTAATTAGACCTTTACAGGCACTTTTACACGACAATAGGTATAATTTACGTTACGTGTAAAGTATATTAAAATTTAATTTATTTTTAAAGAAAAGCTACCGATACCAGCGCTTCGTAACGACCACTGCTGAGAAGAAACGCCGAAAGAAACTCATTTTCACAGTATTGTCGCCTAGTCGCCAGAAGGGCTTTGTCTTATTATTATTGCCTTTTAAATAATAAATACTTATATTACAATGTTGGCACATTATAACATGTAATGCTTGCGAACAAGTAAACAAATATAAATTTCGTAATAACAAAATATTCAGTAGTCAAAAAAGCGAAGCCGAGCTTGGATTTAGGTTGAGTTGTTATCAGTAGTAAATTCCATGTAAAGACCAGATGTTGTTGTTTCAAAACATTCGGTTCCACGAATTAAAACGTGACGACCTCTGTGGCCTAGTAGTCATCGTGCCAGGTTGTCCTAGAGGTCCCGGGTTCGATACCCGAAAATGATCTTTTTCAGATTGAACTGCGTCTTGGATGTTTATCTATATATTTATTTGTTATTAAATATAGTTTCGTTGAGTTACTTTCCCATAACACAAGTCTCAAACTTATTTTGGGGCTAGCTCAACCTGTGTGATTTGTCCGTATATTTATATATATATAAAAGTGTTATGGATGACTATGCACGTAAGTTGAATAATATTGTATCTTTTTACGCGTATGATTTACAAGGAAATATAAAAAAATATCGTTGTATATTATTATATTTATCATGTATATTTTTAACTCATTTGAGTTAACTTTGGAACGTGAATTTAAAGAAGTTTAAATCATAAATAAAATATGCTGTCTAAAGAATTTCGTTATTTATTAATAGCAAATTCCATAGCTTTCTATTGACAAAAAAAAGCATTGTGATTTCTGATCAAAAAAGTGTAAAAAAAAAATTATCTATATTTTTCAGAGAAGTTAAATTATAAATACAAATTTTAACATGTAGATAATACGTCTAAAATCTCAACATGATATAACATTTCTTGGTTTACTGGGCCTCAGCCAGTATTTAGCTCTTCATTGTTTGTCAAGCTTGGTTGTCCTCATCTGGGTACTTTAATTATTTCATGTAATCAGTAAAAGACATTATATTTATCAATAAATATTAAAAAAAAATACATCGCCGTAGATACGTTTTGTATTATATACCATACATCTACAAATTATCTTTTTAAATTCAATTTCCGCGAAACTTTAGATTGGTTTTTGCAATTTTATACCTTTTTTATTGTATCTACTGAAATTCATTGCACACCATGCATATTACTATGAAGAGGTACACCTTATAAGTTTGGAAGAGCGTCGCAGGTTAAGTCCCGCTCACATGGTGGTTTTTCACCTCTCATTATTTAGTTAAAGTGACAACTCAGTGCATCTATATGGGGTTATAATTCTATGGTCAATACGAACAACTTTTAGTATAGGAAAATTTGACTTATTCAGAATCTTATTTATTCGAAATATTCACTCCCTATATTTTATCCAAACAGCAGAAACGTATGAAATAAAACTGTATCAAAAATTAAAAGTCTTTTTACCTCGCCTCAGGACTTTTGTTCACTTGGTTTTGTTGTGAAAAAGGAAGACTGCAAAAGGCTTTACGTATTTGGAAAACTCCATTTTCTACCCACGTGTTTAAAATACAAGTCGCGTGGTAGTTTATTCTGTACATCGTGCACACTCAACAGCTTGGGGCTAACGGTAGCCAACATGGGAATTAAATTTCTCCCACATTATCTAGTCCAGTAAGCAAGCAAAGTAAAAAATAATACCAATATTTTCCCTAAGCGAAAATTGTTTTAGAATCTTCCTTATTTCATTAAAGGATCTCTTTATTAGATTTATTATTTGTAGTGTAGAGTAAAAAGTGCATGGGTTAGGTTAGATGCGAATTCCCCCCCAATGGGTTCCCGGTTTGTCGTACCGGGGGGGCTCAGTACCCGTGGTAGCCTCGAGCAACGGGGAAGCTAAGTGGAACCCGCGAGGGGGCGCTCCTGCTGTCGTCTACCAGCAGTGAGCGCCCACATTGGGGCGTCGGGGGAGTGGGAAGATCTCCCCCCACCCGGGGAGGGGCGCTCCCGCGGACTCGGCTTCGGCCTTGAGCCTGTAGGGATGCGCCCAAAGGTGCGGCGGGGGAGTGGGAAGTTCTCCCCCCACCCGTGGTGGGGCCGCCGGGAGAGGAATGTTTCATTGCTCTCCCGGCGCTTCAGGCGGGGCCACACCGCCGTGGCTGTGGTAGGAGATCGGTCGCGGAGGAGGAGGAGTGTCGGTGTTACGTTGCCGCTCTCCCTATCCTCCGCGACCGAGCGGTGCCGCACCGCGTTTGCGGCGAGAGGCAGGCGGCGGAGTGCTATCATCTTTTCCGCCGCTGGGAGCCGGTTTATCTGACTCCCATGGGTCCACAGGCGGTGGACTGCGTGGGAGTCTGCCGCCTTTCAATTGGCCCGAGGAGGTACGGCGCGTCCGTGAGTTCCGGACGCGCCGACTTGGTGAGTGGGGGGGCGCTTAGACGTCCCCGAGGAGGGGCCGCTTTGGCGGCCAGCCGCGCCGGGGTTCGCGGTTGTATTTCCGTTCCCGTGTCCCCGGCAAAAGCGGTTGAGATGGAACTCCGGAGGTTTTTTAGTGGGTAGGCACGTCACTCTGGCGTGGAGTCCCACGTAACCCGACAGCCTCCACCGCAGGCTGACGGGTATCCGTAACAGGGATCTTTCCTCCGAAAAAAAAAAAGGTTAGATGCGAATGGCGAATTGTGTTTATGACCGTGATAGCACCAAATATGGCTCCAACGGAAGATCAGCCATATATGTTTACAAGCTTTTATTTAGTTTCACCTGTCCCGTTGTCTGTCTGTCTGTAATCAAATCTTGCAAGTTAAATTAGACCCACTTCTTAAATTTGCACACATACGTATATAGCGTGGCAATGTAATAATATGATGACATGGAACAGATCTGATGATGCAGCTGAAAGGTGGCCGTAAGAACTCTAGTGAAACGAAGAACACCAGTCGTCTTGAGAAGCACTTTAAATTTGAAGTTCATTATTTCAGATATAATTTTTCAAAACTAAAAACCGACTTGACTCCCAAATTACACAACCGATTTTGATAAAATTTCCATGGTGCCACCTGGAAAGTATACACTTTCAAACAAAAAAAGATTTTTTAAATTGGTCCAGGCGTCTTTTAATAATCGGTGAACATACATACATAATAAAAAAAAAATAAAGGATCGCGACGAATTGATAACCTCCTCCTTTTTCGGAAGTCGGTTGAAAAGCTTGTTTAAAAAAAATATATATTATTAATTATTTATTTATCGTGCTTTGTCAAATGTGATTATGATTTTTTGTCCTTCGAATTTAATTTTTTTTTATTATGATGATTATTATTTAATTATGATGATGATGATGAAAATCTCTTTTGAGATAAGTTTTGTCTGTGTACAACATTTATTTGATGTATTCTCTTTATATTTTCCGTAAACATAATACGGTAAATAAACAAAAAAATGTACTAGCTGCATCTTTTCCGCGAAGTCGATCATGGGAAAGGGCGAAAATGCGAATCGTGTTAATAGGCGATGCGGCAAGAAACCTACCAATATGTTTATTTCATTTTCCAACTTTTCTATAATTGGCATTTGACTTTTGCTGCCCTAGGCTTTGTCAGCTTAAAGCATCTAGCTAGACCCGAAATGCTCTGTCTGCCTCCTTAGGGATTAAGAAGTCATAGTGTATGGAAGTGTATATAGTCATAGTCTAGCTAGCGTGTTCTTATAGCTATGTGATCCATTTTAGTGTAGCAGTACCATTAGCAGGCCTGTGTCAATCCCCGTTAAGGTATTGAAAATAAACCTACATTATTATTATGCGCGCGGCGATCACTCCGGAGGGAAAATTCAGTTACACGAATCGTTTGTCCGGAGTAATAAGAATGAAATTGGCTTGCAATGGATGTCTAGGTATCTAAACGAAGAGGTGAGGAGTTCTGACGCGAGCTAAATTAAATCATAGTGCTAAACACATTAACTAGATTTTCTTTTGAATTTATTTTCTGAGTAAGACTTACGGACGTGAGTACTTGTACTTATTATGTGCCGTTAGTTACCGTTCAATGTATCGTTTACAAGAGGGTTTGTAATTTCTTTTTCCATTTACTATTTTGCTAAGCATAAATCATTGTTTAGTAGGTACCTACATTTAAGTGGACCTTGTTTACACAACACAACTACCCACGTTGTCCCATGTGTTCTGCGACACGTGTTCGCTCGCTAGTAACATGACACAAAGTTGTTGTTTATTTTCTCGACAAAATTGCTTTTATTTATGTATCGACCAGGAATAACACGACAAGAGGACGGTAAGAATAGTAGGTACGAATCGTACGTACGAAAACGTACGTACGTGTATATATGTAAATGTGTGTGAAAGACACGATGTGACGACGACTTAGGAAGTTTATTTGTTTGTAATCTCTTCATAATATATAGACCATCGATCTATAATGTTTTAACCGACTTCCTATAATAAGGAGGTTATCAATTCGTCGCGATCTTTTCTGTTTTTAGGGTTCCGTAGTAAACAAGGAACCCTTATAGTTTCGCCATGTCTGTCTGTCTATCTGTCTGTCCGTCCGCGGTTTTACTCAGCGACTATAAGTACTAGAAAGCTATTTTCTCGAATTACCAATCATGTGGGGTATTGTTGAATAGATCTTTTAAAAATATTATGAGCTTGGAAACACCGTTTTTAGATTTAGGGATTCGTTTCAGAAATATTTGTTTTTAAAGTGAATAATTTTGTTATAGACAAGTGTCCCCCCCCCCTCTATCTGCTTAACAGTTACATATGGACACGTGAAAAAACAGCTATAGTAAATAAAACGAAATTTAAAGGAAAACTATCAGAGCTAAGTAGGGTTTACAAATTAAAAAGTTATAGTCGATCAACTTATAAAATGTACTCTAAAAAGGAAAATTTCATACAAATTCAATAGAGATAATTTTTTGACGTTTTTAGTGGCATGAACTCAAATTTGGCATTCGTAACTACGGAACCCTACACTGCGCGTGGCCCGACACGCACTTGGCTAATTTTTTTTTTTTATGTATGTTCACCGATTATTCAAAGACGCCTGAACGGATTTGAATTTTTTTTGTTTGTTTGCAACGGCATACTTGTCAGGGGTCCTATAGAAGTTTTATCAAAATCGGTTGCGTAGTTTGGGAGTGAAATCGGCTTTTAGTTTTGAAAAATGATTATAGATTGACTTATAAAGTTATTTTTGCTGGGAGCACAAATAAAAATTCAGTATGTCAAAGATGAAATACCTAATTAAAAATACAAAGAAGTTATTAACTTCATTGAAAGTAAACACAGATTTAAAAAACCCTATGGGTGTACTACATTAGCCCTCATATTAAAAACAAAAAACACTCGTAATTGTCATATAAATAGTGAGTTTGTTACCACTAGGGGTGACGACAGGGTAAGAAAACTATAATTTTAATTAGTCCGTCTTTTAGATTATCCAAAAATATTGGACCCAAACTTTTCAGTTTACCAAAAAAAAAAAATTTCACAAAGATACGAAGCAACAGAGTTCCAGAGTGGGGGCTTGCGACGTCACTTCTATTTAAAAATTGTACGTAGCCGTTACGTCATACGAAATTTCAATGCGCTGTATATTTATAATTGTTTGTATCAGAGAAAAAAAAATACGTGTACCATATTTTTTAAATAATCTAACCGATGGGCTTAAAATTATTTTTCCATTCGTCATGCCTACTAAAGGAGTTCAGACTTTTCATAAATATAGCGAAATCAAAAGATTTGCACAATCTTAAATACAGTAATGAGGGATGTTAAGAATATTGTATATGTAAAGCCGGTATACCTGACCACCATTCTTATTTTGTAAAAAAAATGCTTTGAAGTCCGCCATTTTTTGTGTCGCACTGTATCTGCTTGCCAGAGAACTATGATATTTACTTGACACTACATTATTTTAAACAAATTTTTTTACGTAAATGTTTGCTGAAATAGGAAAATAAAAATTTTTGAAAAATTTTATTTTTCATGCAAGCTTTTATTGTGAGGCAGCCCAAACTCGATGGGGTTGCGGCGTTTTATTATACAACACTAGCTTTTACCCGCGGCTTCGCTCGCATCGAATCCATTAAATAATTGGATAGTGTAGATTTACGCTATTATTTAAGACAGGAATAGGATTCTGAGGCTTAATACAACGTCCATGCATGTCATTCACATATATAAAAACTAGCTTTAACCCGCGACTTCGTCCGCGTGGAAGTCGAAAATATGTCTAAGAGGATTTTAATTGGAAAATGTTGATATTTGTTGACAATTTTTTTTTTATTTTTTTTTTAAATATTTTTATTTTTTAATAAAAAGTACCCTATGTTACTTCTAGTGCCTCCCAGAATATGTATACAAATTTTCATGATTATTCGTCAAGTAGTTTTTGCGTGAAAGCGTAACAAACATCCACGCTTTCACATTTATAATATTATTATAGTAAGGATAAGGATTTCAAACGCTTATCTCTTCCCTCCCCAGAACCACTACTAGTTTCAATTTAAACGCGGAAGCATTCGAGTGCGCTCCGGTTTTAACGAAAAGAAATTAATTAAAAAGTCGGGAACTTGCTCCGGAAGCAAAAACAGTTAATTTAAAGAGGAAGTACGTACTCTGGTATTCTCTCAGCACTAATGCACATCAGCATTTGGGCTAAGTTAAATTGCTTCTGCAATAAGGCTGGGATACTTTTTAATAATACATTATTGCATAAAGCCACAGATTATTGATAATTATTTTAATTATAATTAACTACGTAAATAAAACTGGGACTTGGGAAATATAACACTTGCAACCGTTATTTCACCCTTATAGGGATGTCATTATTAAAATCTAATAAATGCATTATTATTTTCTATTAACTACTAAATAAATTAAAAATGTCATGTATACTTTAAAAATTACGAAGTTTCATACAAACTGGCAACCCCAATTTCACCCCCTTGGGGATGGAATTTCCAAAAATCCTTTCTTAACAAACGTCTCCTAGTCACAATCTACCTTCCTGCCAAATTTTATTTTCCTTGGCTAAGAAGTTTTCGAGATTTCGTGATGAGTGAGTGAGTGAGTGATTTTCGCTTTTATATATATAGAAGATAGATTCAGTAGGTACTAATCCCATACTATCACGTCTTAATCCCTCACGGGATAGACAGAGTCAACAGTAATTATTTAAGATAAAATTCTGCAAGGAAAAAAAAAGTTGTTAGGCTTATTAGATGAAATCGGGAATCAGAAATACTGACAGTTGTTACAGACCAACCGCCTCAATGAGATCTCGCCTGCGCGGTACAGGGGCGCGGGGGTATGACGTCAGGGACCGTCCGCACCTTCCTCAGTCCCCCTAGTAATACTCACTCTATGGCTGATATGAGAGGTTACATTTTTTATGAATACGGAAGCTTATGAACAATGCTAGTAACAATTTAACAAAAGTTAAGCCAAGGATCAAAGAGGCTTTCAGCAACTAACAAATGAAGCACGGTAGTTTTTGCATTCTCTTTTTAAAGCAGCTTAAAAATGTCGAGCAATGGGCTGAGTTACCCGTGACTTCAATATCTGCCTAGATTAGTTATTTCGATAATATTTTTTTACTTTCGTTCAAATACACTGCCACGAATATTTATGTACAAATGTATCTATTAAAATATTAGAAATTCATTATTGAGTAAAAATAAAAAAATATAATATGTATTCAAAGAAATGACAAAGATTAAGCTAGCCCCGAAGTAAGTTCGAGACTTGTGTTTGAGCTACGTAAGAACGAAGTTGTAATCAATCTACGTTAGATGCCTTTAGGCAGCTTGAAAAATCTGACACCAGTCTAGGCCACTTACACGAAAAACAAAACACTTTCGGTTAAGTTTGAACGCTTATTAATAAAAGTAAATTAAAAGTAAATGGACTTTATTTCAAGAAACCAAATTGTTATAATATAAGATCTGTGACTTTAGGTACCAAAATCAGACAATTCCGATTCCGTGATCGGCCTGAAGCTACCCCATATTTGAGAAGTTTGTAGGTATAGCGTGTTTTGATCTTAACTGACTTTCAAAAAGGAGGAGGTTATCAATTCGTCGCGATTTTTTATGTCTTTTATGTATATTCACAGATTATTCGAAGACGCCTACACCGATTTGGATTTTTTTTTTGTTTGAGAGGATATTATACTTGTCAGATGGTCTGTAATTTTATCAAAATCGGTTGTGTAGTTTAAGGGTGAGGTCGGTTTTTAGTTTTAAAAAATTATTAAACGTTGCATTTGACCTGTCTATTAGATATTAAGTAGGTAGTCAACGTGGAATCGTTTTCTAAGTTAAGCCCGATCGACACGAAACTCGAGGCGGCTGTTCGAGGACTTCGCAGTCTCCATTGAAGGTGAAGAGGCTGATTTAACGACGTCTGGAGTGCTAATTAAAGTTTTCAATACTTACTGAAATGATAAAAATGCATAAGTTTATAAAGTTTTACAAAATAAAATGAAAATCGACCGATTTTTTCATCAAAATGCTAAACATTGAGGAGTTTTTTTCAATTTCTCCATAGTTCTTCATCATATAATCTTCTAAGATAGTTAATCGATTCAGGTGTTACTTTGCGGTAGTCAAAGTTACATACTATGTGATGCTTTTGGTGGCGGGGAACAAGGGCTGTTGGTGGCAGATATGCTGGGAATAACAGTAGTGGGTGAGCGCCGTAAGGCAATAGTTTGAATGGACTACATGGTAGCGAAATCGCACAAAGTAATTCGAATAACAGATTAACAGTTGTCACAATTGGCCAAGATATCGAGGAACATACAGCCGAATTGATAATCTCTTCCTTTTGTGCAATAAATAAATAAATAAATACACTGATTGAGCTAGCCCCCAAGTAAGTTCGAGACTTGTGTTATGGGATACTAACTCAATGAAACTATATTTTATAACAAATACATATAAAGATAAACATCCAAGACCCAGGCTAATCTGAAAAAGATCATTTTCCATCTTGACCTGACCGGGTATCGAACCCGGAACCCCAGGATAGCCTGGCGTGATAACCACTTAACCACAGAGGCCGTCAAAGAAAGAAGTCGGTTAAATGCTTAGCGACTGCCACGGGGAGTGTTTGGTGTCACCAATAGCATTCCTGACTAGAAATCTAATCCATCTAGCTATAAGGTTACCTTGTGAGGCCAATCAAGGTCATCCTTCCCAGCCTACAAATTTTACTAAATTAAAAGCAATTAGGCTAATTATGAATCTGAAACTTCATCAAAGGAATTGTTTGTTGCGAAAAACTTTGGCCGTCTAATCATCTCATTATTATTTACAAGTAAAGTAAAATCTTGTAAATTCTTTTGGAGGAGTATAACAACAGAAAATTGTTAAAAAATATATAAAAAACGTCTAAATGCAAATTCGCTGCTGAAAAAAACACGAACAGGTAAAGTTATAAAATGTAGAGAAAAATCATTTTATATAATTTTTATGTTCAGAATTGCCTTTAATGGTAAATACAGTGGCGTAGCTACCTAGGGGCTAGGCGGGGCAGTGCCCCGGGGCCCTCAAGCTCAGGGGCCTTCGAACATTTACCAGAAAATCTCGATCGGACTGAACTTTTAAATAAATTTCTCCCTTTACAAAATAAATATGACAGGTTGCAACCCGACTTTAATCATGGCAACTCAGTTGAGAGAAAATCGAAAGTTATACCTTCGGAATTCCCCTAAATTCTTTCTGCGGGTTGGCATGGTTGTCAATTTGACGGGTAGCGATATGTGCGTTTAATTGTGAATTCGAGTCAAGATTTTTTTTTTCGAGAACGATTAAAAAATTAATGCTGTATCAGGAGTAAGTAAGCTAATGTCAATAAACTTTTTAGTACTAGTCAAAATGGGGGGTAAATTTTATTTGATTTAAGTACCACTCATATTGATGTCCGTTACGTCAATAAATCATGTCAAATCTATAGATTCCGGCTAATCATTGTGTAATGCGAAATATCGTGAAAAATGCAGGTCACCTACAGTAGGTGCATTAATTCAGGCCCGCCCGCGAGGAGATCGTTTTTGATCTCCACGTTTAAATGTGGTAACACTAGCGACGATAAAATATTTGCCGGGGAGTTTAGATAGCAGTGGGGCCCCATTTTTTGGTTTGCCCCAGGGCCCTTGGTTACCTAACTACGCCACTGGGTAAATACGCACAATTACCCCTGGGCGAGGGGCCTTAGAAAGACCGGACAGGAGTGACGTCACTAATGTCGCATTTGTAGGCGTGATGTAAGAACATGTTCGGGTGCTATGTCAAATATTGAGTTAACAGGATTGGCCTCATAACAAAAATAGCTATAAATTTTGAAGAAAATCATATGGTAACATTATTTCTTGAATTTTTATTACTTCTAAAATTGACTTTTTCAATCAAAAAATCAAAGTTAATGAATCAATCAAAAAATATAATTGTGCTTAAAGGCCTTTTTTACGTAAATGCTTACAAAATTAGACACATTTATCAAAATCTACTCTATTATGATTTAAAAAATGTCTTCAAAGTATCAGAAATGAAAAAAATGTTTTCTCTCGAGATAAAGAAACACATTTCGTTTGCCTAGTCAAATTAATTGCAACTTTCAGGAAGCATTTCAGTTCAATTCGGTACGCACCGTTACGTTTATGTGTAACAAATAAAAATATTGTTGCGGAGTAAGCAAATTATTTACTTGTCATAACTTCGAGATTGGTTTGTTGAACTCATTGCTCTTGTTTCAATTCATTGGTATGGTTTGCAAACAACCGTCTTATTTATGTTGGTTCGTAACAGGTCGGATCCTACCTCAGATCGGATATCTTGATCTGAGGTCAAGATATCCGATCTGAGGTCGGACATCTTGACCTCAGATCTTACATTATAGATGTTATGCTATGTAAATAACAGTTCTAGTCTATTCCAATTCTTGTGTAACGGTGATAATGTCATGTAAAGTAAATTTCATTCAATTACATATAGGTATTTTATGTGCTTCGGAAGGCACGGTAAGCCCTTGCTCCCGGCTGTCATCATTGTATGACAGTCGTCAAGCTATTACAGATGCATTTAGGTAGGTTGAAAAAAAGCTGACATCAGTGTTGGCCACTATCACAAGAAAAACGTAACAACCAGTTAAATTTTTAAATTCATTGGAATTTAAGGCGGTGATCACACAGCACCGTGCGCCGTCGCGGAGCGCGGGGCTCCAGATTTTAACGTTGTATGCAAGTATCCCAATTTGTATAGAAAAAGCGTCTTGTCTAACACACTGACAACGCGTACGCGCGCGGGAGCGCGTCCCGCGCAGATTCTACTAATCTGCGCGAGGGCGCGGTGCTAGCAGCGGGGTATAACACACTGCTCCGGAGTACCGTGCGTATCCTATGTAATTAAATTTAGTTATATTATCGCTTCTCTTGAAAATATCGACATCAATCGTAAAGTACAGATGTTTTTCGTAAAGCTTTACGACAGACTGCAAAACATCGTAATACAATATGTATCGTCATTTTTTCTTTTCCGTGGGATTTTAGAAAAAATCTCAATAAGAAAACAATCAAACTTATATAAACTCTACAACCTCATTGTTATTCATATTGAAAAGTTTTTTTTTTTAAATTAGCCCACCTACTTGCCTTCACGTCTCCTTGACACAACATCTCTCAACGTCATTGTGGATTCAACAACATTCCACTGTGCAGCCCTGATTCCTTTGTTGCAATTTCCATATAATCTACATATTCACGACCTTCCGAGATGACGGCCCTGGACGACCTGCCGGTCGTTAACTCCTTCCTCGGCTTGGAATTGAAGACTGGCTCTCTCATAGTTGCTGCTATTGGTGTGGTAAGAATACTGTCCATTACTGACCTGCACCGCTTCAAATTTACATACATTTATGTCTATATCTATATAATTACTATCTGTTTTTAATGACAATTTTTTGTAAATAACTCATCATAATTTCAGCCGCATAACGTCCACTGCTGGACATAGGCCTATGTTTACTTTTATTCGGTTGTATTTGTAAATTTTCAAGTGTACATGAACCAATACAATAAACAAGACATTATTTAAAAAAATATTTTTAAAGCAAACTTTTATCTTCAGTACTCCTCAAGACGAATCAAACGAGCCCAAGCTCGATGGGGTTGCGACGTTTCATTACGGAGTTCCTATGGCCAGCTTCCATCTCTATCATCAGATCAGCTGCATGTGATCATAATATTGCATTGTCACGCGATATACGTATGCGGGCTAAATTTCAGCTCAATCGGAAACCGGGAAGTGGGTCAAATTTAACTTGCAAGATTTGATTACAGTCAGACAGACAGACCGTCAGATAATGGGACAGGTTAAAACTAAATAAAAGTTTATAATAAATAAAAAGGCCTTTCCCAGGATTTCCAAAATGACCGGTCAAGAGCGGCCTGCATCCAACGATTAAATATAAATTGTAAATACTTATATAGAGGTGCAATTAGGATTTCGAAAACGGCTGCAACAAATTCGAGGTCTGGTACTTATGCAGGAGGTTTCACAGCCTGCCTAGTTAGATCGATTATCGATAATCAATAAATAATCGATCTAGCTAGGTTTCATTTTTATAGAACCTTTTTTGTCCGTGTTGTTCATGGAGTACAGCAAGGTCCTCCTGGTCATCATCATCATCATTTCAGCCATATAACGTCCACAGCTGGACATAGGCCTCTCCCAAGGATTTCCAAAATGACCGATCTAGAGCGGCCTGCATCGAGCGCTTTCCAGCGACCTTGTGGGTCCTACGCTTCGCTTGCCAGTACGCGTTTGCCATTCGTGAACCTTTTTGCCCCATCGGCCATGGGTTCGTCGCGTTGTGTCCCGCCCACTGCCAGTTCAACGAGCTAATCCCCAGGGCCATGTCAGTGACTATTGTTCTTTTACGAATTTCCTTATTTCTGATTCGATCACGTTGAGAAACACCGAGCATAGCCCTCTCCATAGCGCGTTGAGCGACCTTGAGCCTTCCACCATCTGGTACTAGATGGTTGTAAAGATATACTATTGTGTGTTTCTGTTTGTTAGGTAGGTTGGTCGGTAAGTAGGTATTAGATTGACGTTGATGATGATGTAATAAACTTAGCTGTAAGTAAATGATCTGACGACAACTATTATGAAATTAAAAGAAAAATGTACAATTATCGAGTGATACAAGTATCCGAAGACACATAAATGATTTTTGACTTTTTTGATTTTTGATGATGCTCCCCGGAAAAACCTTCGTGGTTTCTCGGTTACATAAAAATGAATATAATGTTACTTTCTTTACTAAATTGAATAACTGGCCAAGTGTGTTCCAACTCGCGCACAAAGGGTCCCGTACAGTATCTATAAAACATCACGTTTGTTGTATGGGAGCATTTAAATATTTATTTTATTCTGTTTTTAGTACTTTTTGTTATAGCGACAACAGATATACATCATTTGTGGAAATTCCAACTGTCTAGCTATCATGGTTAATGAGATACCGCCTGGTGCAACACAGATAGACAGAGAGCCTACGGACGGACAGCAAAGTTTAAGTGTAGGGTCCAGTTTTTACCCTTTTTTTTAAATTAAATAGGGACAAATAACACTGATTGAGCTAGCCCCAAAGTAAGTTCGAGACCTGTGATATGGGATACTAACTCAACGATACTATATTTTACCCTTTGGGTACGGATCTAAGAACCAGTAGAAACCTACAGATCTGTTTTACTCTTCCTCATTCATGCGCACTATTTATTTGTTTATTAGTTTACCAACAGTTAAAACAAAACAATTCTTTTATACAAGGAAAAACTTAAAGCTAATTGTTTACCCAATTAGAGATAAACCTAGCATGCTTTGGGTAACAATCATTTTTAATGTTATGTAAAATGCATCTTGCAATTGCAGTTCGGTAAGGCGCGAAAACCTTTTAACACTCTCACTGTCAATTGCTAGTTGCATCCGTATCTGTCTTCCAGTACATATAGCTGTGATGCTTTTAAATTTCCTTATACTAGGCCCGAAACCAAATGGCCTGGCAGAAGGTAACTGAAAGAAACACATGATCCAAAAAACACATTAGATATTTCCCACATTTGTCGAATGTATCGCAAATTCGACTGCGACGCAAACGCCCTGAGTGACACTAATGAGATGCTTGATGAAAATCGATGTCGTGCCATGTCACCGAGTCGAGGGAACACATTGGCATGCGTATTTTTGTCCCACTGTCCCAGAAGGGTAATGCGATGTGATTGGGATAGGTATATATTGCGTAAATGTAAGATCCCATCAGTAGAAATAACCTTTGCTATTGCAATGGGATACATGATTTTTTTGGGGTCCAGTGCTTTTGAAATAAATTAGTTGAAAGGAAACGAAGATATTATTTAAAATTTCATCCTATCATGGCTTGATAACTCTTCAAACTTTTTTATGAACTACACAGTTTAAAGTGAGAACGTGAAGCCGTTCGCGCATAAGCGAAAAACTGCCACTTTTGCCTCGAATGCGAAGAAAAACTGCACGTTCTCACTTTAAGCTATAAACAGTAGTTCATAAAATAGTTAAAAGGGTTATGGGTACAATCAAAAGAAAATTTTGAATGAACTATCCGTTTCCTTTCAAATATTTTTTTTCAAATGGGGACAGGACTGGACCCCGAAAACTTAATGCATCCCCTTAATATGATGCGGCTAGCAGTCGATAACGACGGTAATATTGGTGCTTAACTATATAGTAAGGTGCCCCTGAGGTCATGTGTCACAAAAGATAGATAGATAGATAACTTCTATTGTATTGTTCAAGCTATACTTTGCATTGCACAAATAGAAATTAATGTGAATATGGTTTGATGATGAGAAAGTGCGCTGCCTGCGAAACCGGTTCTTCAAGAGACACATCATAGATGCCATGTAAAGCCGACAGTCTCTGAAATAGTGAGCTTTTTTAACGCATAGGCATCATCACCAGCAGCCGACGATGAAGATGAAATTGAGGCTCCCAGTACATCCGCGAGAGTCGCCGACGCAGGAAACCAGCGACTCCAAACACTGTCGCTACGAAGAAAGCGAGTGATCTCTCGCGCCTCCCGCGCCGTTCAACACTAACAACAGTGTGTCGCGTAGCAGCTTCGTGTATGCGCGTCACATTCGCCCTCCGGATGAAGTCGAATCATGCCAGCTAGTAGCTAACTCTCTACATGAGTACTCCCGTGCTTGTTAATAATGCACGTCTTTAACTTCCAGGTCCACCCCATGGCATACGGCTGCTCGTTCTTCATGCCCATGAGCTACCTCATCGTCACCATCTGGATCCTGGTGGCGCTGTTCTTCGCGGCCAGCATCGGACTGTTTTTCGGCGTCATGCATGTGAGCTGCAATGGTTTTTTTTTTATCCCCGCCGAAAAAAGAGATTCAGATTCTTTACTTGCAAGTCACAAGTTAAAAAGATGTCACATAAATAGAAATAAAGTCCAAAGGGTGTTGGACGTGTGTATGTCTGTTTGTTGCTTTGCTTGTGTAGCCGGAGCGACGAAATATTCTCGAACAATGTATTCATCCACAGATTTAATTTTAATATCAGTATGATTCTAAGTTAACTAAAATGCTGCAGTATAGTTTGTTACTGCTTCTCCTTTGCTGTGTTTATATCTCTGTTTGGCTGTGTATGGATGGTTTCATAACTCCAAACGGATGAAGCGATGTTCTAGCTTTTTTGGGTGTATCCCACTACTTCCATGGAAATACAAAATGGAAATAGAGGGACTAAGGTTTTTTAAAAATTATATCCCATTATTTACATCGCGAAAAAAAACGCAGTTGTGTTATTTGAGAATCTGTTTCCACTTCAACATTTATGACGGCCTGAATAAATTACTGATCAATAAAATACTTGAAAAAAAACGGTAGTAAATAAAATTTTATTATTGCAGTCAATGAATCAATAACGCAATATGTACCTAGTGCAATAATAGAATTACAACGTTAATAGCAGCTGTCATTCAATATATTCAAGAGGTTTTATCTAAAGAGGAAATAAATAGTTTCTATGTGCACGTCGGGTGATATAGCGTTTTTTTGCCTCCGCCGCCCGCCCGCGATGGAAATAGTGGGAGACGCTGCCAATATTTTTATCAATGCAAATACATACGGAAAATTGTGGGGTCCGCTGTTTTTTGTTTGAAAAATAAATTTATCTAGAGCTGTTCAAATAGTTATGTTTAGCCAACTTAGTTCTAAGTCCCGTTTTTGCACATTAACCTTCATTTAGCTTTATTGTCTGGAAAATTAAAATATATACAAGTTGCGTCTGGTAAACGACTGCCATTGACAATTATCCGCCAATTTCCCCCGTCTATTTGACACGAGCGCGACAGCCGTTTCATTTCACACATGGAAGGATGCTGATTCATTCCTGGAATGTAGTTTGTTTGACAACATTTCTAGATGCGCTTCTAGTAAGTACGTCTGATAAAATATACAGAAAATATTTTTATGTTTAATTGCAATCCATGATACTAAACATTGTTCCCCAAGAAACATTATATATCTGTTATAGACCAGTGATTATAAATAAGACATTTTAAATAATGACAAGCTACTTTGGGCTAATTAATTAATTTTATCTACACCCATGCTATAAATCCTCTTTAAAGATTAGATTAGAGAAACAGTTAACTTATTGCCAACATTAGAACAATCAATGTCATTGTAACCATAATATCATCCAAAAGAGTGTTATAATGTTGTACTACATTTCATTATCCAACGCAAACTAGTGTTATAATGTTGAATTAAATTTTTTTTATGCAACGCAAACTTGATCCCTAACGTGGAAGGGAGGGTTTGTGACGGGGAAAAAAATTACTATCCAAAATGTAAATAAATTACAATAAATAATTCTTTTATTACCTATACATAGTATTAGATACTAAGCAATACTTACTTTGTATTTACAAAGAGTTCTTACAACACTGTAAAACACCCTATGTTTTCAGAACCTTTTATAGAGGATTCATATCATGGGTTCAAGTTCAAATTATTAGTAATTTATGCAACTGTTATAATAAGGTATTAAAACACTCATGTGATACTATTATCACACACGAGGCGAAATAACCTTTATTATACAACAGATGCATAAATAACTAATAAATTGAACTTCCTTATTTCCCATCAAATCATCTAGGTTAGGTAGCACACCCCGGGCTCTGAAGCGTTACCGTTGAAGATGCAACCGAGAAGTGAGGATGATGACTGTAATTTGTTACAGAACAATGCCTTACTGTGCGACATATGGATCTGGTATGCGTTGCTGTTCGTGGCAGTGATGCTGATGATGATGATACTACTCGCGCTGGTGTTCACCTCGCGGCGCCAGCGGAACAGGGTGTGCGCCGTCATCCTCGGCATGCTCTGGTATATTTGTTAGTATCCTTTTTTCTTAGCTTTTATTTAGGGTTGGACCCATTTGTCAGCACGGGACAGCACTTTTCTATGCTTCTATCCTTTTCTGTCGCTCAGAACCGTCATTTGCCTCGATAACCAAGCTTTTCTTTCCCAACGCCGCTACGGCGTACAAGTCCGCAAGATATCACTGGGTGGCCTAATTACCCAACTTCTGACGGGTCATGGGAGCTTTGCTGAATACCTGCATAGGTTCAAAAAGAAAAATGTTGAGGAAACAATCCCCCACGTAATAAAAGAATGCTTCATATTGGGCTCTCAAAGAAAAAAAAGACGTGTGGCACTCGGGGACTGCCGCGGTAAAGCTATTGCATAGCATTTTTTATCAACTTTTATTTATGCAGTATGTTTTTCTTTAATATTAATTCAAGTTTTTTTCTTTGATATTAATTCAAGTTACTCATTTTGAGCGTGGTGACCGATAATAATTTTTTTTTGTCTTTTATTGAATAAATGAGAAATTAATATCTATCGTTTAAAATATTTTTATTATCTTACAATACATGTAGATTATTCAGGAATTTTATTATTAGCAATTAGTCTCAGAGTTGGGAAAAATTGGCCATTTTTTTCGAGCATAGATTCTTTGTAAGAGACCACAGGGACCCCCAGATATCGATTTTGAAGGCACTCGGTCTAGAAAAGAAAAAGTTCAAAATAGCGGCTACCCTTTTCAAATTCGAGCATAGATTCATTATAAGAGACCTCAAGGACCTCCAGATATCGATTTTGAAGGCAATCGGTCAAGAAACAAAAAGGTTCAAAATGGCGGCTTTTTTTTCAAATTCGAGCACAGATTTATTATAAAAGACCACAGGGACCCCCAGATATCGATTTTGTAGGCAATCGGTCCAGAAACGAAAAAGTTCAAAATGGCGGCTACTATTTTCAAATTTAAGCATAGATTCATTATAAGAGACTACAAGGATCCCCAGATATCGATTTTGAAGGCAATCGGTCCAGAAACAAAACAGTTCAAAATGGCGGCTATCTTTTTCAAATTCGAGCATAGATTCATGATAAGAGACCTCAAGGACCTCCAGATATCGATTTTGAAGGCAATCGGTCCATAAACCAAAAAGTCCAAAATGGCGTCTATCTTTTTCAAATTCAAGCACAGATTTATTATAAGAGACCACAGGGACCCCCAGATATCGATTTTGTAGGCACTCGGTCTAGAAACGAAAAAGTTCAAAATGGCGGCTACCTTTTTCAAATTCGAGCATAGATTCATTATAAGAGACCTCAAGGACCTCCAGATATCGATTTTGAAGGCAATCGGTCCAGAAACAAAAAAGTTCAAAATGGCGGCTTTTTTTTTCAAATTCGAGCACAGATTTATTATAAAAGACCACAGGGACCCCCAGATATCGATTTTGTAGGCAATCGGTCCAGAAACGAAAAAGTTCAAAATGGCGGCTACCTTTTTCAAATTCGAGCATAGATTCATTATAAGAGACCTCAAGGACCACCAGATATCGATATTAAAGGCAATCGGTCCAGTGAAAAAAAATATTCAAAATAGCGACCAAATTTTTTCGATGCAATCGGTTTAAAAGAAAACACTCGTACACTCTAAAATGTAACTCTTCCCGACGCAATCGGTTAAAAAGAGAAGGGTAAGTTTAAAAAAAACTTATGCAATTATAATTATTTATTTATTTTATTTATTCTGCTTATGTATTCGTCCAATTTCGGAGCAGCTCGTCTCGATTCGTGCGAGTTTCGTAGAGTCGTACAATACGTCTAATCGCACGCACACAACGCCGTGTCGAAGACTGCCGAACTGAAACGACGTTAGACGATGCACGGCCTTCAAGCCACACCTCCGTGCCCGTCGGAGTGGGGAGCGTGAGGTTTTCTCGTTACGGAATTTCTGGATTCGGTCCCCGCGATCAAGGCCCGCGATAGAAGCTATGCAATAGCTTAATAATATGGAAATAGAATTAAACTGCAAATTGACGGTAGGTAACCTACCGTCAATTCTTATAAGCAACAAAAGTATAAGTTTTCTTATGTTCTGCTAAAAAATAATAAAAATTGACAACAATAAAAATAAGTAGATTGTTAAGATATGATGTCAAAATATTTTTATAATATTTGTGAGCACCATACAATAAACTAGTATTAAATAAGAAACTAATAAATGTTAATTAGCAATAAGTAGAATTAAGAATAAAAATATTATCTAAGATAGCCTTAATAAAATGCATGCAAGCTATATTAGTTGTAAGGAAATTATATAATAGTACTGTAAATAAAAGTTGAGATGTAAATTTATTGCACCCAAAAAGAAGAGAGATAGCTAGCATAGACCATGAATAGACGGAAGTCCTACCCGTACAAGCTCGAAAGACGAAGAATGAAAGTTATAAGTATGCAGTATAAAATTATGAGAAGAACAATCGCGAGAACTGGTATGAAAGTGAAAATAGCAAAAACAGGCTCGATAATGTTGGAGGTAGGAGAAAAAAACCGTCATTTACCAGAGCGAGACAGAGCGATGGAACGCTATCGCACCGGTCGTGCCATAGCATGCTATAGCATTCTGCGCTCCCTCTCGCTCTGGCAAATGACGGTTCTGAGCGACAGAAAAGGATAGCAGTATACAAAAGTGCTGCTCCGTGCTGACAAAGAGATCCAACCCTTAGTTTCACCTGTACCATTGTCAACTTCACCCTTTCACCGCGAACGTCGGATTTATCCGACATTGTCGTGCCCACTCCGCTTGTGTCGGATATTTCCGACAAAAAAATGCTCGTATTGCACATAACTTAAATATCTACATTCCTTTTTGGTTGAAGGTATATTTTAGATTTACTACCCCTCGCCCTGGGGGCACGACAACTGATTTAGTCTGACGGTGAAATGGATTTGACCCACTTCCCGGTTTCCGATTCAGCTTAAATTTTGCACACATACAATATGTAACAAAAACCCTGTCCGATCCTTGTAGGAGCAATTCAGACCATCAATATAAACAACTTTTCCTATGGGACCAATGCTTGAAATTCGAAGCAAAAATCGTCATTTTCATACAAATTGCCGGCCTGGCCGAACACTTTTGTATCAAAATGTCGATTTTTTTCGAGTTTTAAGCATTGGTCTAATAGGAAAAGTTGTTCATATGGACGGTCTGAGTTGCTCCTACAAGGATCGGACAGGGTTTTTGTTACATATTGTATACGTATATCACGTGGCAATCTTATATTATGATGACATGGAACCGATCTGATGATGGAGCTGAAAGGTGGCCATAGGAAGTCTTTAATTAAATGACGCAACCCCATCGAGTTGGGCCTGTTTGACACGTCTCGAGGAGCAATTTAAACTTTAATTAAAAAATAAAGCTTATTTAAAAAAATATTTTTTAGAATTATTTGTTCTTTGACTATTTTTATCACCTTATTATAATGAATTATTTATTTTTTGAATGATCGATATGGCTTTTGGATTTTTCAAACTTATTTTTAATTGTTTCCAGTAACAATTTACTTCATCCTGGTAGTGAACAGCTACCGGCAGCAGCTGGAAAAACCTCAAGCCAGCGGAAGTAGCGTTAGTAAACTGGTTCAGTATGAGCCAACATAGCTCTTACATTGTGTGCCTAATATATATATATATATTTTACCCGACTACGGCAAAGCCAAAAGGAAGGGTAATTGATAATTTTTGCAGTCTATGTATGTATACTTGACTCCTATTGCAGGGATTGACCCTCAAAGGACCTCGACCGGGAGAGCTGGAGTGCTGGAAGGGATGCCTTTGCCCTGCAGAGGGAGTAGTGGGACAGTATAGGCTAATAATAGAAATAAATAGAATTTATGTATGTATGTGTGTTCCAACGTAGCTTTCTAACCGCTAATCTAGGTCCCGGGTTCGATCCCCGGTCAGGGCAAGTTGGAAAATGGCCTTTTTCTAATTGTCCTAGGTCTTGGATGTTTATCTATATATGTTTTTGTTTTGAAATATAGTATCGTTGAGTTAGTATCCTATAACCCAAGTCTCGAACTTTGGGGCTAGCTCAATCCGTGTTATTTGTCCCTATATATTTTACTGCAGGGAATGGGGCCCTCAAAGGCCCTCGACCGAGAGTGTTGGAGTGCTGGAAGAGAGGCCTTTGTCCTGCAGTGGGACAGTATAGGCTAAAAATAGAGTTGAATAGAATGTATGTTTCCGAACCGCTTATCTAATTATGACAAATCAATCGATATGTCAATATTATTCGAGTGACATAGGCAGCCCCGGATCTAGTGGGGGGCAAGCAGGGACCCATGCCCCGGGCGGCGTAGTCAGAGGGGCGGCAGAATCAAATATATCCTACCTACTAAAAAATGTACACTCGCATCTCGGTCTGAATCTCTTAACTTACCATTACTGTCGCGGTATTAAGTAGGCGGCCAAAACCAAACAGGGGCGGCATATTCACATATCTTGCCCTGCCTCAAAAAAAATCTAGATTCGGCACTGGACATAGGCTACAATTTGTATGCAATAAATGTAATATAACTGTTGATACATACAAAAAAGTGCGTGTCAACATTTTTTTTTGTTTCTATTTAGAACTGGGTATCACATGGAATGTCTTAATTATTATATTTCAAAAATATATACATTGTTACCCGTAAATGAATTCCGTAGTCGGGTAATTAGTTTTTAAAGCGTATATCTTGTTATAGATCATACTTTTTGGTATTAAATCGTGTATTTTGTTTCAAAATATTGTTTCATTGTTTTATTATGGGACGTTTACTTTCTTCTACAAGCGATGGTTAGAGAAAGCAATACTACAAGTAACACCGAGAGTAGTCCGCACTTGGACTGGATCGCGCAAGTGGCATAAAAAAATTTCGAGCTCCTCCGTATAAGCTGTTGGTCCCAGGTCTCATCATCGTATGACAGTCATCAAGCTATATCAGATGCCTTGAGGCATCCTGAAGAATCTGACACCTGTGTTGGCCACTAACACACACAAAACACAAACAATTTTTTGACGCTCAGAAAGTTTGGCTAGCATAAAAGAAGACACATGGTGCTAGGTCAGGGCTGTAGGGAGGGTGACTCAGGAGCTTGACCGACGTGCTGTCCAGAAAGTCCCTCGTTTTGAGCGCGGTGTGGGCGGGCGCGTTGTCGTGGTGGAGCAGTAGCCCGCGGAGCCCTATGTTTAGTCGTTTGTTGCTTACAACACAGACTACTTCTTTTAAGTATTTGGTAGTATACCATTCGGCGTTGATGCTTCTTTGATTTCGTAAAGGAAATTGACACCAAGTAGCCAGTCAAATTTAAGCTCGCTATCAAAATCTTCCCCCCGCTTCTAGATCGCTTCACTTTGGTAGGCGTTGATTCATTTTTGTATGATATAGGGTAGATATGAATTTAACAGAGTAGAAATTCCGCAGAGTTTAAGCGAATTGGGCAAACAAAATAATTGCTAATTATTACAACACATAAATAATAAAGTATGATAAAATAAAAATTCGATTGCAGAGGAGATTTATTTTTCTCGTCTTCCAGAGTTCAAGTGCTGGGCCCATTAAGAGAAATACTAATTACAAGGCACTAGCCACGGAACCATTCCTATAGTGCTTGTACAACAACAGTCGGTGACCATGCATTCATATAACCGATAATAATAATAAGTACCTAACCTGAAGGTAAAATGAAATTACTTAAATCTAACACTTACAGTCTTTTTGGTGAACGCCTTACGTCCAATTCTTCATGAAGGTCTTCCGTGGATTCGAAGCCTAAAAACGGCTTGGCGGCCACCAAATACCCCAAGAATACACACTTCACCAATTGTCTGGAGAAATTCACTTCTCTGTTGGTCGTTCACACACAAATAGTTCATCAACAATTTACATAGTTCGTCACCAATTAATTACATAGAATTGTCCAAATATATCAATTTTCACTACAAAGTTTAAGATTCTTACAATATTCCTATTTAATTAGTTCACTTTTAATATACTAGACTTCATGTCCGTTTGAGGTTACAATTATATACAACTGACGGGATTTGATATAATCCGACACTGATTTTAACACAAATAGTCAACAATAGTTTATTTCCGTTCACCAGGTTACATAAAACATTTTTTAGTAGAAATTTAACCAAATTTTTTTATTTTTATTTTTATTTTTACACTAATTGAGCTAGCCCCAAATACACTCTACGTGTCCACGAGTTAACCTTTACCGCGCTCTTCAGTCATTCTAAACCGATTGTACATGAACTGGGTTTTAACAAACAATAAACAATACTTTATCATCGATAGAGACAATCAAATTAGACCTTTCACGGTTATTAGACTAATTAAAATAATACGCAATGCGCGATCATCGCGCAGCCATCTTTCCGCGGCGTTCCAAGACTAGACTGTGGCCGGCGCAATTGATACCTATGGCCAAACCGGTTCCGCCTCGTTCTCAGCGCTTGAGCCGATGACTAGTGCTATGATTGTACAGATACCGGTTTTATTTGTAACAATTTTGAAACACCCAAACCGTCGACGTCGAAAACTTTGTTTCGCAATAATTTCTGAGTGATTGCTCTCAATCAAAGAAGAACAATAAATAACCTAGCGAACCTAATATTACTAATGTAATAGTACAGCTAACTTGAAATGGGTCTGGGCAGGTCATGTTACCCGAATGCTTGATGGTCGATGGGCGAAATAGCTACCGGCTGGACGCCTATCGGCAGACGGGGACGGGGGAGGAGTGCTGTTTTTCATTTAAGGACTCACCGAAACACAAAACGTGTAGTTTTTCAACTCACCGCTCGCGTAAAAAACCATTTGGCCGCATTTTTGAAACCGTCGTGTTAGCTAAAAACAATTTTGTTTTACGCGTAAAACATCGAAAATATGTCTATGTCTATGGACCATGAATAGAAAAGCAGCGTAAATCTGAACGCATTCTCCATGAAAGGTTTCTTTCGAGTGGTCGAGAACACTCGTTGCAAATCCTTCGCATACGGTGATTTTACAAAAATGAGCCCGTTTGGAAACGCTCGCGTAAACCATTCGTAATGTGACAAATTATTTCAAAAATACGTCCCCAGTGCGTCTTAGGACTAAAAATGGTGCAACTAAATATGAAATACTGTAGCGACTGGAAGATAAAAGCTTTAGACCGACAGACACGGGGAAGAGAGAAAGAGGTCTTTGCTCAACATTGGGACAAAAATGGCTTGTTATAATTTTAATAACCTAATCTAGGCAAACATTAAGTAGGCATAATGAGAGAATGCTATATGGCATTAGGTCCGCCTCATGTAATTTTTTTTTCAAAATGTGTAATAAAGTTTAAATAAATAAATAATGATAGATAAAATTGCCGTAAAGCGCAAGGTGGGGGACGTCGCAAAATGTCATGGCTGAGGAACATCCGACAATGGACTGGTATCAAAAGGTGGAACAACTGATTAGGCTTGCGATGGACAAATCAAGATATAAAAAGCTGACTGCCAACCTTCAGGAATGAAGTGGCACCTAAAGAAGAAGAAGAAGGCGAATAGTATGACTCTATCTGTGTTCATAAATATCCACAACAATAAATTGGTTTTATTCTAAGATCTAAAATATCATTATTCATCTACATAATCAACTTCATCTATCAAATAGATTTGTATGGCTGACGATTCGATTAAACCATGAAAGTCATGTTTTGCTTCAATTTAGTTGAAGGCAACAGGCAATTTACTTGTACCGTGTAAATGGGCCCTAAGCCCCTAACTTAAAATTTATTTACTATAAAATAATTCCATACTGGTCTGGGAGAAAGAAAAAAACTTAGAATGTACCAGCTGATTCTCTTCCCGTGCAGATCGTAAAAACCGATCAAGGGAATGGGAGACATTTGAATCATGTTAATAGGCAATGCTGCTAGCAACCCGTCACTATTTCGATTCCTTTTAGCATCTTATAGCCCACCACGCTAAGCGTAGCCTTTGCGTCTTACGGCCCTGGGCTGTGTCCACCCCGTCAGGAATAACGAAGACCTCCGTGGCGTAGTGGTCACCTTGCTAGTCCGCCACCCAGGGGTCCCGGGTTCGATTCCCGGTCAGGACAAGTCCGAAAATGGCCTTTTTCAAATTGTCCTAAGTCTTGGATGTTTATCGATATATGTATTTGTTAAAAAATATAGTGTCGTTGCATTAGTATCCCATAAAACAAGTCTCGAACTTACTTTGGGGCTAGCTCAATCTGTGTTATTTGTCCTTATATATTTATTTTATTTAAAGACGTGAAACTGTATCTGTATAAAATAATTTTTAACGTCTGACCAGGCCAGTGACCTTTTTCCCTTGAAATAAATGAGCGGTGAATTGTTACCTTACAACCAGAGAAAACTTGTAAAAATATTCAACATTTTCAACTAGGAATGTAATTGAAGTCCTTCCAAGAAACGGTAATAACAAAGGAATTTACGGTACAAATAATGAAAATTTAAACTGAAAAATGTATTCTTTGCTTTTCAGGTTTAAAAGTGCGAAGTGTACCGGGAGGAATTTGCTTAATAATAATTTAACAATCATTTAACAAAATAGTGACGAATTATTCAGTCGAATTTTTCAACAGATATTATGTGACCGCCTTATTCATAAAAAATATAAACTGTTTGCTTAACCTATTTTAATTAAAATATTTTTAACCTTGTCTCTCTTTTCAATATTTAACATAGTAAGAACAAGACCAAACATATTTTAACTAAATGATTACTTTTAGCAAATTAATTTAATAAGAATAAATTAATTATATTTTTTTATGAATATGATGTTAAAGTTGTTTATTTGTTTTATTTTTAGCCATGTAGGTCCTATCATGCCTACCCATCTCCTTATGATCATAATTATTTATCTTCCTTGTCACTAGATGGCGCTTATAGATATATATTAAAACATTAAAATCTTTTATTACTATTATTTAAATAAAGTAGTACTTTAATTATTTAAATCTTACTTATATAAAATGCAATAAATATTTATAAAGTATGTTCAACACTTTCTTTGTCACTTTTTTGCTAGTCGTGCGTGCTGCCATCTCTGTGTGCCTACCGGCAACTCAGTTTTGCCTATTTACGGGCCCTCCAATAGTTTCTATGGCGTTGAGTATCTGTTATGTTAGTAATTATATTATCTTTTGTCCTACGGTTTAATTGTTTACAAAATCTTCCTTTTCAATACTTAAAACAGTTCGACAGTTACGAGAATGATACTTATTCTGTTTGGTTCTTTTAGATGCTAAGCTTCAAAAATAAAGAATACGAATTATTGTAATGCTAATCAAATAATCCTTTTTAACTTTACCAATACAGCGATTTAAAGAAAACAAAGTGAACATCAGGTATTTACTCTCCCTCTGGGTACGCTTCCAACTTTTTCGAACTTGCATTCCAAACGATTCAGCTAATTTCAATGCGGTTTCCTACAGGTAAATATGCTTGCCAGATCTTCTGAAAACCTAGAATTTTAGCAAATTATATAAGCTAAGGAATTCTCGTAATTTACATTTCAAGAATCAAGATTCAAGAATAAAATATTGATTAAGTAAATAGGGCGTTGAATGCACTTTTATACGTCAATAAGTTTAGTATATCTAGATCTTAGGTAAGTACAGTCGAAGAAGATAAACTTGACCCTCCTGAGATGAAAGCCCGCACGACGGTTGGGTACTTTTTAGGGTTCCGTACCCATAAGGGTAAAAACGGGACCCTGTTACTAAGACTCCGCTGTCCGTCCGCCTGTCTGTCTATCACCAGGCTGAATCTCATGAACTGTGATAGCTAGACAGTGGAAATTTCACAGATGCTGTATTTCTGTTGCCGATATGACAACAAATACCAAAAACAGAATAAAGTCAATACTTAAGACGAAGTGGTAGCTAAAGTGACGCCCTCATTTGAAATAAATTGTTTAAAACTAAATATGGTGATAATTTAAAATTTGATTTGTATCACTGTCTAGAAAGACCTTTAAACTATTTTATGAATAACCTTTGAAACTATTACTAATAGTCCGTCTAGTTTTAAAACGGGTTTTCGCCAAAAGTGGCCACTTTTGGCAAAAACCCGTTTTAAAACTAGACGGACTACCAATATTACTTTCAAAGGTTATTCATAAAATAGTTCAAAGGTCTTTCTAGACAGTGATACAAATCAATTTTTTAATTATCACCATATTTAGTTTTAAACAATTTATTTCAAATGAGGGCGCCACTTTAGCTACCACTTCGTCTTAAATGGGGCTCCCATACATCAAACGTGACTTTTTTATGAGATGGTACGGAACCCTTTGTGCGCGAGTCCGACTCGCACTTGGCCGATTAATTATCTTCCCCCGACTGTACATACGTATTTTTTATGGACGAATAACACTGATTGAGCTAGCCCCAAAGTAAGTTCGAGACTTGTGTTATGGGATACTAACTCAACGATACTATATTTTATAACAAATACATATATAGATAAACATCCAAGACTCAAGACAATTGAACAAGGCCATTTTCCAACTTGCCCTGGCCGGGGATCGAACCCGAGTCCTCTGGGTGGCGGACTAGCATGATGACCACTACGCCACGGAGGTAGTATTAAATTTATTCATATTAAATTATTTTTATAAGAGCTACCGAAACTAGTGTAGTATTCGTCATGTGGTGGTGGCAGAATAGAATCTGATTTGCTAGTATCTCGTCCCGGTTCCGCGTATGTCGTAAGAGGCGACTTAGGGAAATATATGTAACAGGGAACTGACAGTAGTGTCATCTGAGCAAAGGCCATCTTCTGCAACCACCACGTCTACCCAGCATGGTGATTGTGGCCAAATCCACCCGTTATTAAAGAGGCCTTAAGTCCTACAGTGGTCTGTTTATAAGAAGAAAGAAGAGAACATTCAGTACATTCATTTAAAGGATAACATTTTCTTTCAATTTTCATTTCATGAGTAGAGATTTTTTATTTTCAAAAAATTATATTGGGAGAAAATGTCCTGTTCTCATGTCGATAATCTGATTCACTTATCTCATATAGAAAAATGCGTAATTGATGAGCCTAACAATAAAATCTATTTCATGAATAAAAAGCAGATAAATTCTTAAGATTTTTTATGCATAGTTTAATCTACAACTTTTGAAACCTCAGGGATCGGAATAGCTCTCCTGTCCCTCAAATATATCCAATACCCGTAGGCCACCATCAAGAAGTACGCCAGCAACACTGAAACAAAGGCGAATAATTAACACGTCATCAAAAAGTGGAAAAAAGAGGCCTCGCTCACAGCAGTGGCCTTGTAAGTATATAATTATACTAGCTTTTGCCCGCGGCTTCGCTCGCGTAGGGGTGTAATTTTTCAAAATCGTTTTTTAGGGGATGCCTACGTCATAGTAGCTTTATGCATGCAAAGTCTGAACCCGATCGGTTTAAAATTGACAAAGTTTCATACAAACTTTCATCCCCTATTTTATCCCCTTGGGGGTAGAATTGATTAAAATCCTTTCTTAGCGGATGCCTACGTCATAACATCTACCTGCATGCCAAATTTCAGCCCGACCCGTCCAGTTTTTTGGGCTGTGCGTTGATAGATCACTATGTCAGTCAGTCAGTCACCTTTGAGTTATATATATTTAGATAGGTTTAAGAGAAGAGAAAGAAATTAATCTCATTAATCACAAGTTTACAAGCTTTTCTTGTGAGTCCAAAGTTATGTTATATTATGTTATGTAAATTCTTTACTGTACAAAAAGGACACAACACAAATACAAAAGAAAACAATACAAAGGCGGACTTATCCCTTTAAGGGATCTCTTCCAGTCAACCCAAAACCAGAGTAAAGAATGACATTTAGTAGGGTGGAACATTGTACAACGCTTATGGGTAAATATACATCCAAATTTATAAATAAATATACATAAACATTAATATATAAATATACATATATAAATAACTCAATCCTGGTCAGGATTCATCATAAAAGTTTTTGACCCCATATTTAAAGGAATACAAGGTTGTTGACTCTTTAATACTACTAGATGGTAATTCATTCCATAAATAAGCAGCCATGACAGCAAATGACTTTGCGTAAGCTCGAGAAGAAAAAGTAGGGATAAGAATGTTATTACAAGTTCGCAAGCAGGGATCAATGACTCAAATCGGAATTTGTCTTTAAGGTAATCGGGAAGTATAGGATTGTTCTTAGAAAGTAAGTTCAATAAGCCCTAACTCGATGGAGTTGCGTCGTTTTATTACTGAGTTCCACAGGCGCGGTCCGAAGGGGAGGGGGGGGGGGTCACAGGGGACATGACCCTCCCCCCCCCAAAAAAATCTCAGGTCAAATTGAAAAATATCAAAAATTTGCCAGATAATAAAAGGAAATTTCTAGCTATCCCCTAACAGCGATAAATTCATAGTTTGCTGACATCTAGTGGTGTTTTTACGCAATAATGTCATTTTAGTCCATATACCAATTTTTATTAGTGTAGTGAGTGACCCCCTCCAAAAGTTCAGGCTGTGACCGCGCCTGGAGTTCCATCGACCATCTTCCGTCTCCGTGATCAGTCCTTAGACATTGTCTACCGTAAAGTGGTCATCAAGACAAATCAAACGATACTATTCAATGAATTTGTTGTTTTCTAACTGATTTCTGTTGAATATCTCTCGGCTCCATCATCAGAGTAGCTCATTGACTATAATATTGTAATGTCATCGTACTTACACAAGTATGCAAAATTTCAGCCTAATCAGTTGAGGATAACTGGTTGAAAATTGAGTTGCAGGATTTGGCCTGAACAAACATACATACATAGTTACATACAAGTTAAATAAAAGCTTAAAATATCCTAATATTATTTTGTATCTTGCACTTTTTCACATTAGATTACTGCCATAACCATGATCAGTAATAAGTATTTGGATCGTTTATTATTGATATTTTGAATCAATGGGCGCAGGCAGAAGGAGGCTTATCTCAGCAGTGGGTCTGACGATGATGATGATGATGATTGATATTTTGAAAAAGATTTCATGATCAAAACACAGTTTGGGGCCAAAGGTTCAATTTTACATCTTTTCATATAACAGTTCGTCTTACGATGTTTATTAACACTTTTTGCTTGGAAAAATATATTCCTAATCCGGGCTGAATGTAACAATTGCCAGTCTTTAGTTTCTCAAGTATCTTCATAAGTACCCAGACCATTTGGTCTGTTTACTTCATCATCATCATTCTAGCCCTTTTTCTGCCCTTTGCACTTCTGAGCAGAGGCCTCTCTTCGTCGATGCCAACTATCTCGTGTATAATTATAGTAAAAGTATGTATTTAAATACTACCTTTGTGTTATTTTATTATACGAAATCAATAATATGTATTAAATAAGGTGTATTATATAGGTATTGTATTAAAATATTACAAATTGGCTTGCCACACTTGCAACCCTACTCCAATTTCTCAATACGTCCCAAAGGCAAACTGGTAGATAATTTGACCCATAACCATTAAATTTGACCCATTGTAATCGATCCGTCATAAGATTGTGTGCAATAAACTTAAATTAATGAATCTCGCTCCTGTGCTCCTCTCGTTCAGTATTTATTTACTATTATGCTTAAATAATTGAAAAAAAAAAACTATTTGTTAATCTAATCAGTCTGTAGTCAACAGCATGAGCGGGTAAAAGTTCTCCACATGTATGATTACTTCTATTCCCTTTAAGCTGTTACATTACACCCTACAATGTTTAATAATTTCCTTTAAATATCTTAACGAGAAAACTCATATTCCCTGTTTGTATGAATTGGGCAGAATATGGAAGATAAATAAATCAAAACAGAGACGATTAAGTACGTGTTTGAATGAGGAACCCCAGGCGGTGGCCAAAATAAACATATGGCGACCCCTTTTGTCCTCGACAAATATTTATGAAAAGAAACATTAACTTCGCGAAGCCGAAAAAAGTGTACAATTGTGAAAAACTCTGAGCGGCAACAGTTTTAATTTTAACTTTTCTTAATAACAGTCAAAAAAACGAAAGGGTCTGTTAAGAAAAAAAATTCAACATTTTTTGCTAACGAATAAGGCATTTTTCCTGTTTTGCGTTCCTTTACCTGTAATTTTGATAGGTTTTTTCCGCCAAAACGGACATATAACAATTAACAATTCCAACTTTTGATTTTTTGTAAAACAGCAATTAAACTCTGGGGTGAAGCCAGAGAAACTACCTTCAAATTGAAACATTTGTAAGTAAATTTCGAAATGTTTGTTTTATTTGCAAAAACCATTTTTTTAAAGCTGTATCCCCACAGCCACTGCTAAAAATATAGATTAGGGCTGGGTAGAAATCATTAAAAAAGGTATTTGCTTAAAAACTAATGACGTTTTAAAATTTTTAGTTTTTGCAATAAATTGAAATTATTGCCATAAAGCTAAATAAATATATAGGGATAAACGACACTGATTGATCTAGCCCCAAAGTAATTTCGAAACTTGTGTTATGGGATACTAACTCAACGATACTATATTTTATAACAAATACATACATAGATAAACATCTAAGACCCAGGAAAATTTGAAAAAGGCCATTTTCCAACTTGCCCTGACCGGGGATTGAACCCGGGATCTCTGGGTGGCGGACTAGCATGGTGACCACTACGCCACTAAAATTTATTTGAGCTGAGGTTAATACAATTGTACGCCCCATGAAAAACCAAGATGGCGCCGTGAAAATCCTGAAAAGTACACGGAAATGGATAGAACAGGCAATTTTATATAGGAAACAGTTAATGCAGTAAGGGATATTGTAGCTAAAAGGGTTTTTGTGGTTTGAAACTCTGCTATGAAAAAACATAACTATATGAGCGTTTACAAAACTTGCATCTACTGAGAAGTTGATATTATTTGGCGGAGGTACTGGGGCGAGTCATGTGGTAAAAGCAAAGGGAGTTTTTGGCGGGAAGTCAAGGGGTTCAGTTTGTCAGACAGGGCTTGGAGTTTGCTTTAAGATGTTTTACAAATTGATTCCAGTGGACGTTATGATATGAAATTGGTGTAGTTTGGTGTTATTAATGCTGGACAATAAGTAAAATGTGTAAAGAAGACAATCATAGTTTGACTGTAGTGATATTTATTTGCGAACTATAGTTGGCGTCTTTAGGCGTCTCGTCCGCCACTCAATCGGCTATGAAAACTAGTGGACTCGTATAATTTGTCGCCAGAAGCTCCTTTCAAGCAATCAAAGGACCTGCACCAACATTTGATTGTATGGTTAGGGTTAGTTATTAAGAAGTGAACAAATAAAGATGGGCTCTAAAGGACAAGTATCCAGGGCCATAAAAAAACCGTCTTTGCAAAGACTTTATAACATCTAAGCTGCGATCACGAACCCGTCTGTCCAGCGTGGTGATTGGACAAATTCGCCTTTAATCTGGAGAGGTAACACAGGCACGTAAAGAAGAAAAAGAAGGACACTCACAGACGGTAATAAATGTGAACACGACGCCAACGATCCACATCGCCAGAGAGACCTCACTCTTGTACTCCGCTAGGAGCACGGCCAGCAGACATGAGGTCTGGGTCAGCCATACTGTCGAAATCACCACCCAGCTCAATACCACTGATTTTTTCTCCTGGAATTTAATACGAGCAAGTGTACGAACAAGATCGAGGCAACAACTCAACTCCTTTTCTATTGGATCGCAAGTACCTATCCTTGAAATTAGCAGCAGAACATGCTGAATAACCAGCCAAAAGCCAGTCGGAATCTCGCACGAAGGCACCATAAAAATCACGTTTATTGTATGGGAGCCCCACTATTTATTTTATTCTTTATTTGTTGTTAAAGCGGCAACAGAAATACATCATCTGTAAAAATTTCAAGTGTCTAGTTATCACTGTTCATGAGATACAGCTTGGTCGGTCTGTCTGTTGGTATAAATCAAAAGACAGACAGATGGACAGCGGGGTCTTAGTAATAGGGTCCTGTTTTTACCCTTGGGAGACGGAACCCTAAAAATGAAATAGAATAGAAAAGGTTTCAAGTTTAATTGTCTTCTTTATGCTCGTCTGGAAGCAAATAATAATAAATAAATATATAGGGACAAATTACACTGATTGAGCTAGCCCCAAAGTAAGTTCGAGACTTGTGTTATGGGATACTAACTCAACGATACTATATTTTATAATAAATACATATATAGATAAACACCCAAGACCCAGTACAATTTAAAAAAGGCCATTTTCCAACTTGCCCTGACCGGCGATCGAACCCGGAACCTCTGGGTGGCGGACTAGCATGGTGACCACTACGCCACGGAGGTCGTCAAATAAGAAACATAGTTTGTATCAGCTGAAGTACCTCTTATGCTTTTAAGCCCACTTAAGTTGTATAAATGATAGTTGTTCGTTTGTTTCTTTGTTCGTTCGTTCGTCCGTTCGTTTGTTTGTTTGTTAAGGCTACCAAATCGTTAACTATCAAAATTTTTTTTTTCCGTCTTCGACTCAATGTCGATCGAAGATGTCAACCAGTGCCTTTAAGCAGTTTGAAAAAATCTTATACCAGTTTTAATATACGTAATAATACACGCGGCTACAAGAAATCTCTTTGATAACTATTAATCGCAGATCTAGCGAAGTAATTGAGACAGGACGCTTTTTCAACTTCGATTGTATTTCACTTTTATTGTATTCGTTCTATCTTGTTTCAAGGTACGTCCTACAGTCGTAAAATAAAAGCAGTTACCATGTAAACGCCCCTAGGAACCACTGGTTGAGCAAGAACATGGGACAGCAGTAGATGAAGGCTGACACGCTGTAGCTGTACCTACGCGTGATTCCACGAGTTAAACCCGCAATCCTCGCATTCCTGTAGCTTCAACGTCTGTCAGACGTAGGGTACGTCCTACAGACGTAAAAAAGCAGTTACCATGTAAACGCCCCATAGGAACCACAGGTTGACCAAGAACATGAGGCAGCAGTAGATGCAGGCGGATACGCTGTAGCTATACGCGTGCTTCCAGGAGTTGTACCCGCAATCCTCGCATTCCTTCAGCCCAAGCGTCTGGATGACGGTCGCTACAATGCATGCCGCCATTACTACCTGGAATATAAGAACCCGTATTAGTACCACAGGTATGGCACTTCATAGAACCTCCGTGGCGTAGTGGTCACCATGCTAGTCCGCCACCCAGAGGTTCCGGGTTCGATCCCCGGTCAGGGCAACTTGGAAAATGGCCTTTTTCAAATTGTCCTGGGTCTTGGGGATGTTTATCTATATATGTATTTGTGATAAAATATAGTATCGTTGAGTCAGTATCCCATAACACAAGCCTCGAACTTATTTTGGGACTAGCTTAATCAGTGTAATTTGTCCTTATATATTTATTTATTGTATATTTATAGAAGCGGAGTATCATTTAAGCCTACTACTACTTCAAACACTTCAAACGAAACTATACATCCGTGCACATGGCAATGTGTGTGTTCGCCAACACACTTGACAACGCGAGAATGGGAAAAGCGGGGACGCATATTGCGCGGGAAGTTACCGTTCTGTATGAACTCGCCATTGGTTAAAATTCGTAGCTGATCGTGACGTCACGCAAAATTTTAATGCGCTACACATCCCTATTGACATGCATATTATAGTAGAAGAAAAAACGGAAAAAAGCACCCCGGGTCCAAAGCAGCATAGCTGAAAATGCAACCGGGAACGGGTTAGATGAAGACTAATGTCAGATTTTTAAGCTGCCTAAAGGCATCTGAAGGCTTGGTGACATCCCTAACAACGATGAAAGCCGAGACCAAAGGCTTAATGTCACTAAAGCAGCCCGAAAAATCTGAAACTAGTATTAGCTATCAATACATCCGATAAGAAAATAATTAGCCAAGTGTGTGTCGGGCCACACGCAGTGTAGGGTTCCGTAGTTACGAATGCTTCTGAAAACGTCATTGAATTTGTACGGAATTTTCCTTTTCCGAGTACATTTTATAAGATGATCATCTATAACTTTTTAATTTGTAAACCCTACTTAGCTCTGATAGTTTTCCTTTAAACTTCGTTATATTGACTAAAGCTATGAATTTTTTCACGTGTCCATATATAACCGTTTAGCAGATAGAGGGGGGTGGACACTTGAATCTAACAAAAATGTTCACTTTAAAACCAAATATTTCAAAAAAGGATCCCTTAATCGAAAAAAGGTGTTCATAAGCTCATAATATGATTGGTTAGTCGAGAAAAAAAATGACTTTTCACTTTACTTGTATGGGAGCTACCCTAAAAAAAATATTTACAGTACATTATGTTACCACTTTTTCCGGATAATTAATATACATACATACCCATACCAAATCACTGCATTCTAGTACTTATAATCGCTGAGTAAAACCGCGGACGGACAGACAGACATGGCGGAACTATAAGGGTTCCTTGTTTACTACGGAACCCTAAAAAGGAGAAAGTTGAAATTTTCCAAGTCACTTTTTTACTTGGCTCAGTGATTGACTTGAAAATCTCTCGTACAGAGTAGATGTTTAAGACAGACTTACAGCCAAAACGATTCCTATGATTCTACAACCACCTTTTAGTTCAAAGTGCCGAAATAACTTATTTGGGACTAATTTATCGAACTGTGACTTATATTTCTCCATTTTGCTGCGATAGCACTCACGACCGACGAGATTTGTTCGTCAAGTGCAAAAAAAAAGTAAACGTCAATAAAGAATATAATACGCCAATATGGTTATCCAAATGGGCGTATCTTTTTTTTTTAAATATAAACTCTTTTTTATTGCGGGACCTCATTTCTACATAGCTGAGGAATTGACATAAAAAATATGAGGACATATATGACATTAGATTTATGGATATTATTTACCAAATTCATTGAAACAAAAATGAGGGCAAATAATCTAAGATCCCAAATTCCCAATACTGCATTGATGAAAAATTATGTGATCAATATAGCCCCCATTTATCATATATCATACACATAACAAAACAGTAAAAATCTCGTGTCTTTACATATAATAAATTTATTAAAATAAAAAAAAAAGAAAATTTATGAAATAAAACATTTTGGCCTGTCTGTATGTATGTTCACGCTTATCTCCGAAACTACTGGACAGATACTAACGCGATTTTCAGTTATAGATTAAGGTTAGCTCAAAGCAATATATAATTGTAGGCTTTGTTTCACTAAAATTTGGTAACAGGAAAAAAAGTTCTCATCATTTATATATTTCACGCGAATGAAGTCGTGGGCACCAGCTAGTTTTCAATAAATAGCCATGATGGCCATGTTCATTTTAAAACTTTACATCTTATGTCATTCAAAAATAAATTAAAATTAGGTACTCTTTTCTGAAAAACGTTTTATACTATAAAAGACTACTTAAAAGATAATCTGACTTGAATTTTATTTCTGATATTGAATTGTATAATGAGTTGCTGGCAACATTGACGCACTAGCGACAACCAAACGGCGCCGCTCGCACGAACGTCAGAGCGGCGCACTTCACTTGACTGCGCGTGCGTTTACTGTCGGGCGATACGAATTTTGTACATATAAGTACCTATTACAAGAAATACAGTCCAGACAAGTTTATATATCGTTTAAATCGGCGCCGCAGTAGGGATCCTAGTAGCTTCAGTTTACGGGTCCGCTCCGCAACAAATGTAATTTAATTACTAGATTATACTATAGTGATCTAGTATAGCATGTGGTTTAATTTATGACGGGTATTTCCCTTCCGCGTTATTTATTTTGAAATATTGTGTCACCTGTGTTCCACAATAAAGATGATTTGATTTGACAAATTTATCTCATTTATTAGAGATATCCATACACTAATATTATAAACGTGAAAGTAACTCTGTCTGTTGCCTTTTCACGCTTCAGCCTTTGAACCGATTCAGATGAAATTTTTAAATTTGAATTATTAAATTTGTTAAGGGGCTACCTAAGGTCCAGTGCTGCCCCCATTTGAAATAAATCATTTGAAAAGAAACGGAGATATTATTTAAAATGAGAACGTGTAGCTTTTTATAGCATTTTTGCTAAAAGTGGCCGTTTTTCGTAAAAATGCTATAAAAACCTACACTTTCTCACTTTAAAACAGTAGTTCATAAAATAGTTTGAAGGGTTATCTAGGATTATATCAAAGCCAAATTTTAAATAATATCTCCGTTTCTTTTCAAATGAGATATTTCAAATGGGGGCAGCACTGGACCTCAGGTAAAGAAAAGTTACCGATAATAATTTCGCAACGACCACTGCTAAGAAGAAACGCCGAAAGAAACTCCATTACACAGTATTGGTCGCTTACGCGCCAGAAAGGCTGTGTCAGTTTATAAAATCTATTTTATTAAGATATATAGAGCTTTCTCATTTCTCTTTTGTTGTGGGCAGATATTAGTAAAAGAAAAAAAATATTTAGTGCCATATTTAGGTACTTACAAATAATTTAGGTGAGACAAATCTTAATAAGGACTGTCACAGCTTGTGTACCCTCGGTCGACGGACCGAAGTGACGCTGTTTTTACCCGACTGCACCAGAAGAAGGGTTATGTTTTTTGAGAGTATGTATGTATGTATGATTGTTTGGCACGCTCTGCAGCCTTAAGGGCTCGATGGATTTAACTTGAGAGGTGTCGTTAGATTCGTATTTACTGTGAGAGTGACACTGATATATCAAACTAAAAAAATATATATAATAAAAAAGGCAGTCGGGTTTTTTGTTTTTGTAATAATTATTCAAGTAACTCTTCCCCTTGGGATCGAAGCAGGGCGTACGGCTCAACTCACACTGGCGCAGAGACGAAGCGTCGCGGCGCGTCATGTTTTTCGCCTAGATTTATTGTTATGTAATGAATGCGCGTCCAAGCGCTCCGTCGCGCGCTTCTTCGTTTGAATGGACTCGTGGGGTTATGCGCGTTGCCGCGCGTTTCTTGGGCGCAGTCACCGCAAAGACGCGGACAGATGTGTGATTAGGGCGCGCGTCGCGTCGTTGAGCGGAAGACGCGCGTCGCCCCGCGTTTTACTTGCAAAACATGACGCGACGCGACTCTTCGACTCTGCTCAAGTGTGAGTTGGGGTTGGGCCCAAGTCTGTATGCAGGAAACGACTTACCGTCAGCACCGTCCCAACAAGTTGACAGCCCGGTTTCAGTCCATATCGACAAAAGAACTTCTTCGGTGCTAGTCTTTCTAACCGTGTCTTGTGTACCTCAAAGTTCATGCTGCTTATTCTAAGTCTAAGAACCGTAAGAAATCCGATTGATTTCGCCGTAAATATATAATAGAATACGAACGTGGTGAACCATATCGTGCATTGTTTATGACAGAAATGCCAATAGTGAGCATCTGTCAACATCTGTCAAGATATATAGCTAGAGGAAAAGCAAAGGAATAAGGATTTTTAAGTGTAACATAATTAAGATTTGAAGAAAATATACGTAAAATACCTTCCGGGACATAGCTGTTCACATGACTGAACGTCCATATAAATATAGCCAGACAAGAGTGTTTTTAAATCTGTGTTTTGGGCGAAGCCATGTAAAGTTTAGTTCCGATTTTTTCCGCATGATGCGAAGTCGAATCTAGTTGTGGTAGAGCTACGCTACGGGCAAAACTCTGTTTTGCTAGTAGCATGAACGGGCCGGCTCGTCCGGGGAAGTACCACTCTCACAGAAAATCGACGTCTGAGTAGTAGCGTCACCGCTTCTATGTTTCGTTCGGTGAGTGAGAGAGCCGGGCAAAAAGGTTCTCGAATGGACACCGCGTACTGGCAAGCGAAGCGTAGGACACCCATCCACAAGGTGGTCAGACGATCTGACCAAGGTCGCTGGAAAGCGCTGGATGCAGGCCGCTCTTGATCGGTCGTTTTGGAAATCTTTGGGAGAGGCCTATGCGGCTGAAACGACCGAAAAAATAAATAAAAATTTGCTGTTTAGTATATAGAACATAGTTTTTACTCTGTGGTAGTACATACCTTCGTCTTACGTCTTTTCGATGTGTCCAGCGCCTAGGATGCAAATGGAAACAACCTCGGATGATCGAGGTTATGTTTTGTTTTTTAGTATTTCTCATAAATAAATAAATAGGGACAAATCACACTGATTGAGCTAGCCCCAAAGTAAGTTCGAGACTTGTGTTATGGGATACCATCTCAACGATACTATATTTTATAACAAATACATATATAGATAAACATCCAAGATCCAGGACAATTTAAAAAGGCCATTTTCCAACTTGCCCTGACCGGGGATCGAACCCGGGACCTCTGGGTGGCGGACTAGCATGGTGACCACTACATCACGGAGGTCGTCATCATTTAAACAAACGTTCTGCAGAATTGTGTGATACTTTTATAAAATCCTTTTTCTTTATATCATAGTACACTCGTCATTAAAATTTGAAGACACCATTTGGTGTCAAAATACTATTATTTTTTTATTGTTATAAAATCTTTGTTATATGTTCAAGCTGCAGAACGTGCCACAGAAATATATACATATACGTACAAAATATGTACATACCTGCACTCGAAAAACATAGCCCTCTTTCTTGCTCAGTCAGGTAAAAAGTAAAGTGTTTGCTTGTTACACAATACAAACATATATATATATATATATATATATATATATATATATACATAACATAGAACCTTATAATTGGAAGATAAAGGTAACAGAAACAACATTAATGTAATGAGGTATAAAATACATATTTGATCACCATTATATACGCGTGCATTAAACATGCTCGATTCTAAACTGAACGCCATTAGCAAAACGGAGTAGTAACAAAATTATATTGATTATTATACCAGGCCGGCTCGTCCGGGGAAGTTCCACACTCTCACAGAAAATCGACGTCTGAGTAGTAGCGTCACCGCTTCTATGCTTCGTTCGGTGATTCAAAGATTCAAATGTTTATTCAGTAATTAAACCTTTACAGGCACTTTTACACGTCAATAAGTATAATTTATGTTACGTGTAAAGTATATTAAAATTTGATTTATTTTTAAAGAAAAGCTACCGATACCAGCGCTTCGTAACGACCACTGCTGAGAAGAAACGCCGAAAGAAACTAATTTTCACAGTATTGGTCGCCTACTCCTCAGAAGGGCTTTGTCATATTATTATAATTGTCTTTTAATTAATAAATACTTATAATATAATACAAAATAAGTAGTCAAAAAAGCGAAGCCGAGCTGACCAGTCCCTCCCGGCAGCACCCGTTCACGAGTTGACACACGGATCAGCCATCGTTAAACTCAACCATATTAGAGGGAATCTAACGACCCGACCAGCGAAGTGAGTGAGAGAGCCGGACCCCCCCCCTCCCCCTCCCCTACATCTTCCCTGCCTGAACGGCCGGCAACGCTTCTGTTACCCCCTGGTGTTGCAGTTGTCCATGGGCAGCGGTGATCACTTACCATCAGGTGACCCGCTTGTTCGTTTGCCGCCCTATGACATAAAAAAATTGAATTTTATATGATGAAAGCATTTTTAAAAATCGCAATAAATAGGTGCAACTTTCACAAATACTACAAGTCATCTAGAATTAGAACATGAATTAGTTTAAGTAGTTTTCATTAAAAATCAACACTTATATCTACAACGTGAAGGGTATAAATAATAAATCTAAATAAAAAATATAGGCATTTCCAAATTCAAAGATTTAAATGTTTATTCAGTAATTAGACCTTTACAGGCACTTTTACACGTCAATAAGTATAATTTACGTAACATGTAAAGTATATTAAAATATAATTTATTTTTAAAGAAAAGCTACCGATACCAGCGCTTCGTAACGACCACTGCTGAGAAGAATCGCCGAAAGAAACTCATTTTCACAGTATTTGTCGCCTACTCGCCAGAAGGGCTTTGTCATATTATTGTCTTTTAATTAATAAATACTTATATTATAACACAATGTTGACACATTATAACAAGTAATGCTTGCGAACAAGTAAACAAACATAAATTGCGTAATAAAAAATATAAGTAGTCAAAAAGCGAAGCGGTGCTGACCAGTCCCTCCATACAAAAGTGAGCAGCCGCCCCGGGCATTTTGTGTGTTGATTTCTTGGTTGTTCTTTCAATTCCATTATACTATTGTGATGTGATAATATATGGCGTTTAAATGTTATTACAGTTGCCTAAGGGGCTGTTTTCTTGTTTACGTACACAAAGAAAACATCAATTAATTTGAATTCTAGGTATGATGGTGAACCATTAATCGTTTATTCCATTTTTTGCACTACACTGAAGTCTTCGTGCGTGATGGAAGTTACATAAAATACATAATTTTTCAAAACTGAAGACTGACTTCACCCCCGAACACAACCGATTTTGATATTTATATGGGACCTGACAATTTCAAACAAAAAAAGAGTTTTTCAGATCGATCCAGACTTCTTCGAATAATCGGTGAACACACATAAAAAAGATCGCGACGAACTGACACCTCCTTTTTGGTAGTCGGTTAAAAATGGAGGACGTTATCAAAGTGGGTACATCAGTGGACTGTAACGTAGTGGATGCTAACTCGATAGTGTATCCGAGGGCGATGTGTACACACAACGCTGTGGGATGCTACTTCATACAACTGTTACAGTTTATGTTCAAGATGAAGTAAGTTTTAGCTTTCAATAATTTTCTAGATTTAAGCCTTTTTTTTCCAAAATGATGGACACTATCCAAGTCGATACTTCAGTGGACTGTAACGTAGTGGACGCTAACTCTTTAGTGTATTCTAGGGCGATGTGTAAACACAACGCTGTGGGATGCTACTTCATACAACTGTTACAGTTTATGTTCAAGTAGAAGTGTTGTAACTTTCAACAATTTTCTAGACCTAAGTTTTATTTTTAAAATGAAGGACTTTATCCAAGTCTTTACTTCAGTGGACTGTAACGTAGTGGAAGCTTACTCTATAGTGTATCCTAGGGCGATGTGTACACAACGCTGTGTGATGCTACTTCATACAACTGCTACAATTTATGTTCAAGTAGAAGTGTTGTAACTTTTAATAATTTTCTAGACCTAAGTTCTTTTTTTCAAAATGGCGGACATAATCAAAGCGTTCACCTCCGTAATTGTCATCTCTATCCCTGACGGGGTAGATAGTGCCCAGGGCTGTAAGTTGAAAGAGTGATAAAAATATTTAGGATCTCTTTCTATGTGTCAGTAACGTACCTATAAGTAAATCAAATTACAACTAGTCTGGTTTAGAATAATACCATAGTGAACCCGACGATGTCGCTGCAGTCTATAAACTCAGTGCAGAGAGTGCAATGAAATCGTCGGGTCGCCGCTCTTAACAATCGCCCTGATGATGATCACCCAATCGAAACCTGGTCAGCTTTTTAAACTAATAACGTGAGTAAGTTTTAGTTTACAACATTTATAATGCAACTAGCTTTTTCCCGCGGGTTCGCTCGCGTAGGGATGTAATTGATCAAAATCCTTTTTTAGGGGATGCCTACGTCATAGTAGCTTTGTGCATGCAAAGTCTCAGCCCGATCGGTTTAAAATTGACAAAGTTTCATACAAACTTTCATCCCCTATTTTATGCCCTTGGGGGTAGAATTGATCAAAATCCTTTCTTAGCGGATGCCTACGTCATAACATCTACCTGCATGCCTTTCAGCCCGATCCGTCCAGTAGTTTGGGCTGTGCGTTGATAGATCACTATGTCAGTCAGTCAGTCACCTTTGAGTTATATATATTTAGATAGATTAGGAGACAGGTTTTCTGAAATCAATGTTATAATATGTACTTATGCATATTATTGTATTAAAATACTTTGTTGATTTGAAGCTATGTCTTTTCTTTGCATATATTTTTCAGTTACAAACGACTTAGATTACCAATTTTTTTACCTCTTACCTCATACTTTCACTCATTTAGAAGAATGCAAAAGAAAATTACTAATAAAATAAGGTAAAATTATGCGTAAAAAAATATGCCCAGTTTATTTGCTCGAAACATTTTCGCAGTGTCTTGATTTGTACAAGTTGAAAATTCCGTAAAAAGAAAACAATAGGTAATTGCCCTTTTTTATTAAAATAGAAATGCTTTTATGATACAGTTTACCATTATAGCATTTTTATCTAAATAACAATGTTCGAATGTAAATACTTATTTAAAATGAGTTTAGCTAAACATTTTGGGTCAAAAATTTTTTTTCTGCTCACAAAATTTTACTTATAAGAGGCTCCTCGTATAAAAACAATGTCACAGTTTACAAAATTGTGTCTTTTCACTACTGCTACGTATATCGCGCGTCTTCATAGGTTGTTTCCAAACACACGAGATGTAAAGGTACCTTGGTAAGGTGCAAGCCATGCTGGATATGGCTCAGAGACATGGCGTGGATATCATTCAATTCTGTCCAAATTTTGAACAAAATGCATGTAAATAAAGTTTGAAAATACGCAATCGACTTGATAGCGCGTCATACGGTGTTCGGCATATTAAATGCGGGCTATTGTGTGGGTTCAATTTAAAATGTATTTCGCTTGATTTGAGAAGCGTGTGGTTTTCTGAAATATATATATTTTCTTCTAGCGTCACCTACATAAAATTAGACCCACTGTTGACAGATGATATCTCGATACAATCCCTGCTGCGCAATGGCTCAATAGATATTTACGCGCGGCCCGTGGCTCTGCGTGAAGAAATACTGGACAGCATGTATCCAGTGCAAGCTATTTTTATGTGGAGGTTTGTAGAATGTCTTCTGTGAATGTCTGAATGTCTAGGGCTGACAGAGCATTTTGGGTCTTGGCGCTCTAAGCTCTATACCAGAGCTCATAGCCGCAAGACCCCAAGGGCACTTTGTTTGATGAAGGTGGGCGAGTCTGAAAGAAGAAATTAAAATAGTGATAGCATCGCTTATACATGAATCGCATTTTCTCCCATTTCCTTTTGATCTTCGCGTGAAAAGAAGCCATGAATAGGTTCGATTCCCAGCCAGGGCAAGTTGAAAAATAGCTTTTTTCAAATTGTACTGGTTCATGGGTGTTTATATATAAGATTTATTTCTTCTTTTATTATTAAATAGTATACTTATATTCTTCTACACTGTAATACTCTAACTACGCCAACTCTCCCACATCTTTTAGTCTTCTTTACCAAAAGGTTGACTGGAAGAAATCGCTTTAGTGAAAAGGAAGCCTTGGTACCTACTATATTTTAAATGTACTTTTGATTATTGTCACACTTGATTGTTGTAATAAAGAAATTTATCTTATTTTACGAGCTGCCCTACATCATGTACCATAGAGGACCGAGGCTAATGACTGGAGAATCACCGTGGCCACACACAAGTGAAAGATCATTTAAAATTAAAACTACACTGAAAACATTTCGACTCAATATGAAAAAGAATTTCCTCAAATACCAACATGAAATATTTCCAAAACATTCCAGGGTCGGCTTCATCCTCCGTCGGGAGCATGGGCACAAAATTCTAAGGAGATTCTACAGCAAGCCGTTCAGCGGCTCAGTGTGGCTGTGCTTGTACGGGATGACGTTCCTGGCGCCGCTGGTGTTCTTCCTGTTGAGTCGCTGGGAGAAGACGCTGGGGTTCAAAGGAGAGTGCAGTTTTCTTTTGGAGCTCCTGTTGGCTATTGGCGGGTTTTGTCAGCATGGTAAGCTTTGACCGCTTGAATACACAATGTCGCATGCGCTGGTACGGTTACGATCTGCAGAAATCGGCAAGTTATATAGGAAACAAATCCCTGTTTGAACCGGCTCCACCGGATCTCAGCAGAAAGAATATACTTATAAACCGCTGAACGTCGTAGATGATGGGAGTCATAAATGACTGAAGTAAAGATATGAATTACAATGGTATTACAGCCAAGAATGCCATGCAATAAAAGCTGAAAAGCCGAATCATGGATCGTAAGAGAACACTTGTATATTTTTCTGGGATCACAAACCGTGTTAACAATTTAATTAACATTTCTTTACAGTGTTTCCGGTAGAAACAACCACGGTCTCACGTCGTACGGCATACTTCACCTTCTTCCTGTTCAGCTACGTGGTATACACCTTCTATACGTCCAACCTGCTCTCGCACATAGTGAGTGACAAGGAGGACGATATGGACTTGAGTGACCTAGCTCAGAGTGATTACAAATACATGTTCTTGGAGGGCATCAGGGAGTATCAGGCCAAGGTAAGTCTTCTTCTCTCCTTGCCATATCTCTATACGGAGTTTCGCGTCATTTCTGGGTTTATTCAAAACGTCTTCAAATCGTTAGAGATGGAGATCATACCAGGATGAGTCCATGTCTGCGCCTTCACAGTTTGTGCCTACGTGGACAAACTGTGGAGATAGTAACAAGACAAAACCAGCTGTCAGGCTTTAATACATATATACCACGTGCTGTTTCAGGACGATGAATCCTTTAAGTCCTCCTTTCTTGGGCAAGCTGTTTTCCATGACTTGAACAGAGCATGCCCTTTAAATTTAATTTCTTCATTCTAGAATAACCTTTACTCTGTACAGGTACACCATATAATTCAGATTCGAATAGACAGAATTACATACGGATACGCGAAAAAACAGAAGTGTCGCGGACACAGGTTCGTCAAAAAATCAGTTTTTGAGACAAGTACCAAAAGATCAATCTGGGTTGTAATCAGCAGTAATTTATGTGTTAAGACCCATTTAGATGGTTCAAGTTTCTTGCCTGTTGTATGCCATTTTATTGATAAAATAAATGGTTTGTACGGCTGATGTTTCGTTTAGACCACAGACGTATAAAGGGATATACATATTCGCTTTGTATGTCTGTGGTTCAGACAAAATATCAATTGCTTCAATAAAATGGTTTTCAGAATGCAAAATATTGCACCATCAAAATGGGCCTTAAGTGTATTTATTTCTTCTTTCAGATATCAAACATGAATATAACCTATCCGATATTCAAGGAAATAGGTGACATCCCGATAGTGAGCTTATCCACGGGACTAGAAGCCGTGAGGACGAACAGAACCGCCTTGCTGTCTGACTACTCCATGGTGTACCAGGAAATAACTAAGAGTAAGTGCTTTTTTCATGCTGCTACTAGCTGCTCCTTTTTCCGCACAGATCGTGAAACCCGATCGAGGGAATAGGCAAGAATTCTAAATACGAGTCGACGACCTACGACGTGTAGTGCATGCCTGCTTTTTAATTTTATTAAAAAGCAGGCATGCAGTATAAAAGAATTTGATTTTATGCCAAAACGACATTCTAGCTGTAAACTGTCTGCGATATAATGATTCTTCGTTTTAATTATTATAACTATCAAGTTTATGCCATAAGATGAATATTAATTTAAAAATTATGGATTCTAAATGTATGAGAAATGCCAATCTTAATTCTACGAAATTAGGTTTCTACCATACGCTGTTATGTATGATAATATTCTTAACTAAAAAGTTCTACCATACAAGGTAGACCCGGACAAATAACACTGATGAAGCTAGCCCCAACGTAAGTTCGAAACTTGTGTTATAGGATACTAACTCAACGATACTATATTTTGTAACGAATACATATATAGATAAACATCCAAGACCCAGGACAATTTGAAAAAGGCCATTTTCCAACTTGCCCTGACCGGGGATCGAACCCGGGACCTCTGGGTGGCGAACTAGCATGGTGACCACTACGTCACGGAGGTCGTCAAAATTATGACACAGAACAGACACGTCGATCTTATAAGTCTTACATCTGTTACAAGTAAAAGGAGAAATACAGAAAATATTGTTTTATTAAGTAAAGATTTTTTTAAATCTAAATTGTAAATATATACCTTGTTTCAGCGTTCAGCAACAAAGAGATATGCGATCTAATTGAAATAGATCTGTTCTCGCGAGTCAAGAAATATTTGATCACTTCAAAGACATTCCGGTACAAGGAACAAATTAAAATAAGGTATGCTTACGCACCCGTGCTTTACTCCGAGAAATAATACAACTATCGTCCGATAAGGTACAGTATCGTCGGTTTCAACTTCAACACTTATACTATGAACTTTTAGAACTCTCATCATTTTGTAGTGCTCAATTTTGTTTGACACTGCAAGGCATACTGCTACGACTTTGGAGTAAAGATTGGTCTTTACTAACTTCTTCTTTGAATTTCTTCTTTCTCTAAAAGAAATATATATATATATATAAAAGCGAAAATCACTCACTCACTCACTCATCACGAAATCTTGAAAACTACTTAGCCAATGAAGATGAAATTTAGCAGGAAGGTAGATTGTGACTAGGACACGTCCGTTAAGATAGGATTTTTGGAAATTCCACCCCAATTTTTAGTTTATTTTGATAGTTAGTAGAAGATAATAATGCATTCATTAGATTTTGAAAATTACATATCTATAGGGGTGAAATAGGGGTTGCAAGTTTGTATAAATCTTCGTCATTTTTGAAGCGAGATACATGAGATTTTTAATTAGTTGTCAATAAAAACAGAAGCGGGAGCGGGAGTGGGAGCGGGAGTGGGCGGGAGCGGGAGTGGGAGCGGGAGCGGGAGCGGGAGCGGGAGCGGGAGCGGGACAATTTATAACGTAAAAAACCAATTAAAGATCCTATTAGAATCATTTTCGACTTCTACGTGGACGAAGTCGCGGGTTACAGCTATTAAGCTCATAAAAGTCATCAGCAAACACAAAATTGAAGATGATGTACTAGTATATTGTTGGTTTGTCCAAAGGAGTCATGAGCAAATATAGAGTTGAAGATGATTTATAGTTAATTTGACTAGTGTGTTTACGATATGGACGCAATTTTCCGATTAGAAGAATTATCTAACGGAACAAGTAACGTAAAAAACTTCAAAGCTGTCTCAACCTAATAGGAAGGTAGGCTTGCGACTCGACACCAATTTTGAATTCCTGTTTCCACCGATATCTGTGTAAACCATTTTGCTAAAAGTGATGTTTGTGTCATGCAACCCCAAGGTCTATCTACCGCGATATTTATTTATTTATTTAGACTTCAGAGATGGTAGCTTCCTGGCCCAAAGAATTAGTCTTGCTATTCAACGAGGCAACGTTGCCCATGTGTACTTTACCTCGATCAGATATGTTTGAGGAAGTTTTTCATATTAAGTTTATTTTGAACCGAAACGGAGATATCATTTAAAGTTTTGTCTTAACAAAGCTTTGAAAGGAAACGGAGATATCACTTAAAATGTTGTCTTGACACAACCCTGCAAACTATTTTATGACCTACTGTTTACAGTTTAAAGAGAGAACTTGAAGCTTTTCTACGCATATTTGCGAAAAACGGTCACTTTTGGCTAATGTTCGTAGAAAAGCTTCACGTTCTCACTTTAAACTGTAAACAGTAGGTCATAAAATAGTTTGTAGGGTTGTGTCAAGACAACATTTTAAGTGATATCTCCGTTTCCTTTCAAATAATTTATTCCAAATTGGGGCACAGCACTGAACCCCGAAAAATGCATATGTGTAATTGTATATGTAGTTGTTATTTTGTTTTAATTTAAATTTTAATAAGTATAGTTTTAATTTAATTTTATATCTTCCAATAAAAATTAGCAAATTCATTTTCTCTTAAATAAAGTTATTTATTTAATTTAATTTAAGAATATACATCAGATTTAATAAGCATTAAACAAAATATACTTTTACGTCGTACTTATTTTCCATGTAAGGTATTTTCCCGAATATCTCAAAAACGAGCATAGTAATGACGAACTTATTACGTTCAAAACTTACCTATACAAGTTCTAACACAAATGAGGGCATTCAAAAAGAGCTATTTTAGTCACAATAGGAAAAACAATACATAGAGTTAGATCACTAAAATAGACGCACGCGGGAAATGCTAAAATAAGAATATTTCCCGAGCGTACCTAACGAGAGACACGTGCAACTATATTTGGCCAAAGGCATTTCAATAAACCCTCAAGTGCCAAGCGGGACGTAGGGAAATTTATTTAGGTTAGATTTTGTAGTAAAAAGAGATTATTTAATTTAATCGCCTTTATAGGCATTTTTATTTCACCCCGTTGTCGTTAAAATACCTAAGTCTCGAACTAAACGCTTTGACAATTCCTTTTTGGTTCGAGTAGCTAAGGTGTGGAATGAACTGCCTGCGTCTATATTCCCAGAGAAGTACAGCCCCGGGACATTCAAAAGTAGATTGAACCATCTTTTGGATAGGATGCTTCATCCTAGTCTTCATCGTCGCTTTCCATCAGGTGAAATTGAGGACAAATGCCTAAACCAATAAATTGTAAAAAAAAAAAAGAACTTAGGTTGTGGGTTTGAATTCGAATCCCACTGGGAAGCATATTTTTAACCGACTTCAAAAAAAAGAGGAGGGTAACAATTCGTCGCGGTCCTTTATTTATTTTTTATGTATGTTCACTGATTACTTTAAGACGCGTGGACCGATTTAGAGAATTATTTTTATATTTGAATGGGTATACTGTCCAAGTGGTCCCATAGTAATTTTATTAAAATAGGTTGTGTAGTTTGAGGGTGAAGTCGGTTTTTAGTTTTGAAAAATTATGTGAAAAGATATTTCCTATCTCGTTAAGATATTGCAGGCTTGAATCACCTAATTATCCAGTAAATGATGATGATTATGTTTAGGAATCACGTATAAACTGTGGGTCTCGAAAACCATCTAGAGTTTGCGATCAAACCTATCCAAGGATTAGTTCTGGTCTGCCCTTTGTATTTGGGTTGCGGAGGTCAGACTGCATCGCTCAGTGTAAAAACCAGTAACCTCGTCAAATGTCCTAGGTGGTAGCGGATATACTTCGATCTAGCGGGGCCACTCGAGCTAGACCTTAAACACTAGTGGTAATGCTTTGTCTGTTCAATGTACCTCACGAATTTATTAACAAAATCCAATGTACCTCAACCATACGTCGGACCTCGGGCTCTGAACCGTTTCCGCTGAGGATATAACCGGGAGTACGTGAGGATGATAATATGGATGATAATTGATGTACATAAATCATGTTTTAAAAGCGAGAGAGTTTAAAAACCAAAAAATTAGAATGTGGATTCCATGTAAAAACAGAATATTTTACTCCATGATCGTACGTATCTAGCGTTTTTGCCTTGTGGCTAAAGGCATTAAATGGGATCACTCCTCAGACCAAGGACCAAGCTCTGTGGATCACTCCATTTTTTATGTTATAGGGCGGCAAACGAACAAGCGGGTCACCTGATGGTAAGTGAACACCGCTTCCCATGGACAACTGCAACACAAGGGGTGTAACAGAAGCGTTGCCGGCCTTTCAGGGAGATATAGACTCCATATCCTTGTGAGGATGTCGTAAAGATACCAGCAACTTTACATTTGAATGCTGTATAGAATAAAAAAAAATACATTTCTGAGAAGGCAATAACTTATTTTATAAATTTGATAACATCTTTTCAATAAGTAGTTTTCTATTAGAAATTCAATGATTATATTATAATTTACCCAATTAATTTTTTTACCCAATTAATTTTGAATATAAACTTTTAAACCAGAAACTTAAAAAAGTGACCGAGGTAAGAGATCTGGGAATATTCCTAGATAACGGTCTTTACTTTGAGTCTCACGTCAATATAATCACAGCGAAAGCATATAAACTTTTAGGAATTTCGTTTTTCGACAAAGCTCGGAATTTAAAAACGTAAATACATTAATACTATTATTCAATGCTTTTGTTAGATCTAATTTGGAATACGCTTCTACAGTCTGGAATCCTATGTATTTGAAGTATATTAACTCAGTAGAAAAAAATTAGAATAAGTTTCTTAAACGCCTTCAATATAAATTTAAAAATTTTAATCAAGAACAGATCTTATCATTGTAAAAAAGAAGGGAACACAGAGATCAAATCTTCTTACATAAAATTATTAATAACCTTGTAGACTCTCCATACTTGCTAAGTAAGATCAATTTAAAATGTAAAAATCCTCGTATTCGTAATACTAAGACCTTTTCTCCTCCCATTTGTAATACTAATTATGCACATAATCGATTTCTTGTGAGAGCTTGTGACAATTATGACAGGGTATATAATCACGTCGATATATTTCATGAAAAATTGGGTAAATTTCGAAGATTGTTAGATGTTTAAATTAAATTTTCTTTTTCTCTTTGTAAGAATAATTTGGATGTCGAATTCATTAATATTATAAGTACGTTTTAGGTCACATTAGCGTTGTTAAAAAGTAGGTGACGGCTTTTAGTTATATGTAGTTAGATTTATTAATGAAACGTTCTACGTCTATATAGGTATAATCTAGTAGTAGAAACTTTTTGGCGATGTGAAACTCATAAATCATAAGCCTATGTGTAATATTTATGCCTGTTTGTTTCTCTTAATAAATAAATAAAAACAAAAATTTGCTACAAACACGAAGTTATAAACGCGAGTATGCTTAATGGCGGTGTCAACGTGAATACGCTCAGTACCGCTCTGGAAAAGTAATTCATATTACATACTTCTATTTAGTTTTACCTGTCCCGTTTTGTGTCTGTCTGTAATCAAATCCTGCAAGTTAAATTTGACCCTCATCCTGGTTTCCGATTGCGCTGAATTTGCACGCATACGTACGTATATCGCGTGACAATGGAATATTATGATGATGGAGCTGATCTGATGATGGAGCTGGAAGGTGAAAATAGGAACTCTGTAATGAAACGACGCAACCCCATCAAGTTTGTCTTGCTAAGTACTTAGGTTCTGAGGAGCTCGGTAGCCCGGCGGGAGTGCGCCTTACTAGCGCTTTCGCATGTAAAGCGACACTCGGCGTGGTCCGCGTTGGATTGATGACCACAAGTGAAATGAAAATGTCTCAAGCTCCTCCGTGTTTCGGAAGGCACGGATAAGCCGTTGGTCCCAGGTGTCATCATTGTACGGCAGTCGTCAAGCTATGTCAGATGCCTTTAGGCAGCTTGAAAAATCTGACACTAGCGTTCGCCACTTACACACACGAAAAGCAAAGCAAACAAGTACTTAGGCCTCACAATAAAAGGTGTAAGAATTTTTTTTTCGGTTTTTCAAAAAACATATTTTAATATATAATAGCGTTTTCTCTATCGCTTGCAGCACTCTCCGAATGCAAGAAGCCGGCATACTCCAGCGCCTAACCGCCACAAACATCTACACACCTCTGAAATGCTCCCTGACACTCGAAGTAACCACCAGCATCCAGCAAATATCAGGTTTACTGCTGCTCCTTCTCTGCTGCTATGTCTCTACTGGCGCCATATTGCTGTGTGAAAGGTTGCATTATAAGAGATATAAACTATTTCCCTATGTAGAATAAGTGCTAAAGTGTAGTGCTATAGGAAAAATAAAAACAGTTTAATATTCCTTTACTTCCAGTCTTTTATAAGCCGCCGTCACGAATTAACATTAGTACTTATTACATACAAACATGACTGCCTCCGTGGTCCAGTGGTCAAGGCGTTCGCCTTGTGACCCGGAGGTCATGGGTTCGATTCCCATTGGGAAACATACTTTGTGCAAAGTTGTTTCCAGTCTGGATAGGATATTGCAGGCTTGAATCACCTGATTATCCGAAAAGAAAGATGATTCCGTGTTTCGGAAGGCACGTAAAACTGTGGGTCCCGAACGCCACCTAGCGTTTGATCATCAAACTATCCAAGGATTGGTTCCTGGTTTGCCCTTTGGGTTGTGGAGGTCAGACGGCAGCCGGTCTGTGTAAAAACCAGTAACCTCGTCAAATCTCCTTGGTTAGGTAGCGGACTCCGGGCTCTGAAGCGTTACTGCTGAGGATGCAACCGGGAATACGCTCGGATGATGATGATGACTTATTACATACAAAATTCTGATCGAATCAAAAATGAGGAAATTCTTAGAAGAACAAAAGTCACTGACATAGCCCAGCGGATTAGTTTGTTGAAGTGGCAGTGGGCGCGAAGAACCGATGGCCGATGGGGCAAAAAGGTTCTTGAATAGCGTCCGCGTACTGGCAAGCGAAGCGTACGACACCCACCCACAAGGTGGACCAAGGTCGCTGGAAAGCGCTGGATGCAGGCCGCTCTAGATCGGTCGTTTTGGAAATCCTTGGGAGAGGCCTTTGTCCATTAGTGGACGTTATGCCGTTGATATGATGATGATGATGATGACATACAAAATGGATCTCTTAAGGTCCTGCGCAATAAGCGTCGCCGTTCCCCGTTACCACACCTCTCCCCCGTTCGCGCCGTGTGTTGAGCGGTTGGCTGCGGGCGCCTGCAGACGCCTCGACAAAGCTCGCCTCGAGAGGTGCGGGGTCGGGGGACGGGGACGCTTATCGCGCAGGACCTTAGGAGATCTCCTATAACGGATCCATTCTGTACGAAATACTGTGCCGCGTACACACTGGCACTTCACTATCAAACTATATCCCATCGATATCAAACTTCGATCCCCGGTCAGAGCAAGTTGGAAAATGGCCTTTTTCAATTTGTCCTGGGTCTTGGGTGTTTATCTATATACGTATTTGTAATTTCATATTTCATTTATTCATTAACAACATAAATTTAGTCTGAAATAAGGTACTATTTTACACATACATGAATAATTTACAATCTAAATAATAATTGTTACAACAACAAATCAGCGCTCGGCCAAAAGATTTTATATTAGAGGACGAAAATTTTTTAAGTGATTTTTATAACATTTTTTATAGTATCATGGACTGAACTATCTCCAAAATTTTGGCTCGTGGGTAAAAAGTCGGTACAAGTCAGCCTGTACACAATATGTAACAAAAACCCTGTCCGATCCTTATAGGAACAACTCACCGAGTTACACCGACCAACCGATACCAACCGACCGTCAATATGAATAAATTTTCCTCTGAGAGCAATGCTTGAAACTTAAAAAAAATTGACATTTTCATACAAATTACCGGTCTGATCAAACACTTTTGTATGAAAATGTCGAATTTTTTTCGAGTTTCAAGCATTGGAATCCCATAGGAAAATTTGTTCAAATTGACGGTCTCAGTTGCTCCTACAAGGATCGGACAGGGTTTTTGTTGCATACTTATTGTATAAGAAAATGCTCTACCTCGCCTTTTGCTATGAATATCTTAACGTGTTTACCGTTGCATTCTCAGCGGATACCAAATAGAATATGTAGTTCCGCCTCTTATCACTAGATGGTGTAGTCGGGACTTTTTGAAATGTTCCTGGCAAATAAACTTGTTGGAAATGCATTTTCGCGATAAGTTTTACAACCAGCCGTGATGGAAAAAAGGTGGAGAGGAGGGCAGAGGAGGCGATGGGAAGATGAAATCAAGAAATCAGCTGGACGGTTGTGGAGAAGAAAAACAAGGAACAGGTACTATGGAGACATATTTTAAGATTCAAGGATTCAAAGATTCAAAGATTCAAAGATTCAAAGATTCAAAGATTCAAAGATTCAAGGATTCAAAGATTCAAGGATTCAAGGATTCAAGAATTCAAAAATTTAAGGATTCAAATGTTTATTCTGTCAGACAGCTGGGGGAGGCCTTTGTCAAGGGGCATGCAATAACAAACTAAATGTGTCACGCTGTGGGTTGATGTTGGTGTCCAGTAGGTAGCGTTGTGATTGGGAGTGGTGATGGAAACACGAGAGCCGTTGATTGTATTTATTCCATCTTCTTAAACCTAATCCTTACATGCTGACGACTCTAACTCTATTAAATACATCTAAAGCTAATATATTATAATGAGGTGGTTATCTCTAGGATTCCAACGTTTACTGGAAGGTGAAATTATCACGTACCTTTTCACGTTTCTTTGATATGTAACTAATCTGCATGTCATCACGTTACTATAGCAAGTTGACGACCAAAAACAGCTGTCACAACAGGAAAGCAGAGGACGTCAGCAAGAGAGACTGAAGCAAGTTCAATTCAATTTTTTTTTTCACAATATTTCACGAGGAAATGTTAAGAAATATGACCTAAAGGCGAGAACAGGCAAACTGATAAACTTATAGCCGAAGAAAAGCATTTTTGGCCAATCTTAACTGAGTCAGTTAAGAATATTATAGGATATTTTCCTATATTCTTTTCTACGAATAAAGAAAAATATTTATTTAGTTTATTTTCATACAAATCCGATCACGTAACAACAGTACGTAAGTCTAGCGTGCCTGCTGGGACATTATCTAAAGCTAAACGATTCCAGTGTTGCACGCAAGTTGATTTATGAGTACTAACGATTTACCGCTCATTAATTTGTTTTTGCACGCACAGAAATAACTAGTCGGGTCTCAGGATGCCAAGGACTCTTCCCGACACATGTAATCGAGGGTCGGTCTGAAAATCCTAGGAATATTAATTATTGTTTTAACCGTAAGTTATGATTTAAAAAATACAATCTACATGCGAACTTCACGTGAAAAGTACTTTTTACTTGTCATCTTCGTAAAGTTGTTCTTTATGTCGAGAGAAGGCTGCATAAAATGGGTTTTTATGCTCTTGTGCATAAAGTAATATTTTCTTTTAAGACTAAGACAATTAGTCTTACAGCCACACATAATACACCTACATTAAAGTGATATATTTTTAAGAGATTTAGGTAATATCGTAATTTAATTTCGACATATACATGACAATCTACGATTAATACGGGTGTGCAATTACGTAAAAAAAAAATTTAACACAAGTATTTATAATAATTTGGCATTACGGCTCAGACCATAGTCGAACGCCACATAGGTGAAAATTAAAAAAAAAAATAGAACGATTGTGTGGCCGGAAGCTAATAAGTCGTCAAACAAAAAAGAAACTAACTAAATTTGTCATTTCCTTGCAATCGAAGTGAAAGGTATAAAACCCATTTTACCCGAGACGTGCATATAACCACCCGAGCTGGTACGGCGAGGGTGGATAGTCACATTGAGCTCGTTTTATGCTCTGGTTGTACAATGTACTATACTTGCTATCCTTGCTGCACGACCTAAAGTGAGTCTTGGCCCCCAGCACAAGAGCACGCCATCTCTTGCCAGTTGTCGCCAACTTGAAGCTCGCTCACGTAAATAGTAGCTGTTACATTTTTTTCGTAAGTGTAATTGGCCCAAAGCAAAGGCATCTGACATAGTTTGACGAATTCCATACAATGGTGACAGCCTGGGTTAATGTATGCAATGGTTTTTCCTTATGCATGAATATAAATATATAAATATATATAAATACATTATGCATGAATATTGCATGCTAGACTATAAATAGCCGGTTTTGAGAAGAAAAAGAAATAAATGGTCAAATACGTTACAGGGTGGTAACCTCGTGATGGAAAAAGGAGGTGAGGAGGACAGAGAAGGAGATGGGAAGATAAAACCAAGAAATCAGCTGGAGGGTTATGAAGCTGTTAGAAGCAAAACAAGGAACAGATACTATGGAGACAGCTGGGAAGGGTCTTTGCCAAGGAGCAAGTTAACGACCAACAACAGCAGACACGACAGGAAAGCAGAGGACGTCAGCAAGAGAGACTGCAGTAAGTAAGTATGAAATAGCCGGTTCAGGCTTTAAATATCTAGTTTTACGACCGAGCACAGACCTGCCTGCAGTCAACGCTCCTTGGAAATGCAGTTGTAACACGAGATGTTTGTGCTTACTCATTCAGTCACCTCTTACGACATCCACAGGAAGAGATGGAGAGGTGATTTTTAAGATGAAAGCATACGGGGAAATTCAGGAACAAATAATGAATTTGTTTCCTCTAAAGCCTTGTTCCGAATTCCTCAATCACTTTCAACAAAAATATTGATTACCTACAATCAGTGTCGTCACAAGGGAAATTGCAAAGAAAGTCTGTTGAAGTAAATGCAATATATTTTCATCCACTGCCCGTCGGGCCCAGGCCATATGGCGGTGCGGAGGCCACATTTAAGAAGTACAGGCCAGAGGGGCCCTTGTCAGACGCCAGGCCCATGAAGGCCACTTCGTTCTTCACGCACAGGCCGTCTTTGAATGCTGTCCAGTTGTCACACTTGCGTGCTGGAAAAAATATATTTTATATAACCAACTAAAGAACACCACCTTTGTAATCAGGGCAGTAGTCGGAACGAGTTTTTTTATTATTATTTAACAGTTCTATATACAAGTCCTTTAGGGCACATCTTTATTTTCATAATTATCAATGTTGCTAATGTCAAAAGATGACGCAAAGCAAATCCGATTTGTACAGTCTTTATTCATTAGGTACAAAAAGGAAAAAAATGTTTCATCTCATCTATTCGAAAAACGATGTTTCATCCCAAACCCAAACATTTAAGCTAAAGTTACTGCTGGTTTTCTCGGGATTGAAAAGTGAAAAAGAAAATCTCTCGGGATTAAAAACAATTTGAAAACTGTAAAGTCAATAATGCTGGCACTCCAGCAAAAAAAAGATTTAGTTTGAAAACAATAAATAAACGGCACAGGCGTCGTTATTTTTTAAATTTAGAATACATGTATGTAGTTATATGGATGAATGTAGTGAAATTTTATTTTTGCTTCGGATAAAAAAAATTGTATAATTCAAAAAGTTCAATTTTTGTCTTTAGTTCAAAGTAGTTAGGTATAGAAGTGTTAATTTATATAGTAATGACATGTAATTATGTGTTGTATGAGTTTGTGTATTTGTTTCTTTGTTACCACTTCACGCTTTAACCACTGAATCTATTCAGATGATATTTCGTGTGGATATAATTTGAGACCCAGGGAAGGACATAGGATAGATTTTGTACCGAAATTCTTACAGTGAGCGAAGCCCGTGGGCACAGCTAGAAAATAAAAGAAATGAAGGACCACGCAAACAAAGTTATGTGTGAAAATTAATTCAGAAGTTTGTGCTCTTCAAAAAATTATTTCGTTGCATTTATTAAATTAAAGCGACACCGTTTAAAGGTTAATATCTGTCGGTTGAATTCTGATTAGTTATTGTAGTAGTTCTACCTTACTTTATATTTTGTTTGATAGTTTTTCTCATAGATGGTGGTGAAAAGTAGAGTACTACTCCGGTAAGGTAATATTATTACTTAGGGCGCTATATTATTATACATGAATCATTTCTTCGTTTTACTCAGGATTCCAACGTAAAATAAACATTCAATTTGGAATCCTTCGTTTTGCTCTGAATTCAAAGTAGCGCCCTCGTCTTAAAAATAATACCTTTACCCCTTGCAGCACAATCTTATGGTACTTCATGACATGACTCTGCCTGCCCCAAAAAGCATGATTGTTCTTTTCTAGAACCAAATTAAATGCCTACTATCTTAGAGTTATTGCCCTGTGGTGAAAAAATGTAGCACTAATAAAACTATGGTTAAAAAATATTCAGTGTTGCCATCAATTCAGGTGTACTCTACTGGCGTAATATTCAACTTAGTTTCAGTCAGTCCACCTTCAACGTTGAAGTCCTCAACATTGTATCCCGCCCCCAGAAACTTGTGCAACAACAAACAACAACAATGTACACTTCTGGTTATTAGGACGGGCTCAATAGGGCGGAATAGTTTGGAGGGTACTAAAAGGGGTACCTACTAATCAACGGTTACTCGAGTAAGCCTATGAGCGAGTAATTGATAATAAGCCAGTAAACTAGTAAAAAATCTGGCAAAAAGCGACTTGGACTTGCACATGAACCATTATCTATGAAAAATCACGTTTGTTGTCCCAGCTTAAATACTTATTTTATTCTGTTTTAGCGTTGTTATAGCGACAACAGAAATACACTATCAGTAAAAATTTCAACTGTGTAACTATTGTGGTTCACGAGATACAGCCTGGTGACGACGGTCGGACGGACAGCGAAATCTTAGTAATAAGGTACCGTTTTTGGGTACTGAACCCTAAAAAAACATGGAGTAGGTATAAAGCGGTGTTGGACAAGCAGTTTAGGAACTGGCTGGTGGTGAGGAATGAGTTCGAATCTCGTTAGGCAGAACTTGTACCTCTGACTCAGAGATATGAGAACAAACTCAAGAGGCTCTGAGTTTGTTCTCAATATAACCATTTTAAACACAAAATAGTAGTTTGTTAAACAAGGGTTGTAAATGATCAATTACACCCGAGATATTTAAGCGCACGAGCGAGCGAAGCAAGCGAGGGCGCTTATAGTTTGAAGATGTTATTGATCACTTACACCCGAGTTGAACACTCTATTTATCATCATAAAAGCGAGGAAATAATGAACACCTGTTATAACTGATTTGGTTATTTAAGAAGAAGGTATCTATAACTTACAGTTCAGTGAAAATTCCTTTGAAATTGGAGGTAATAATTTTTCTTTGTTATATTTTAAACCGATACAGGCGTCAAATCCAAATCTTCTCTGGAATTCGTAATTTTTAGTTATAAATATATTTTGCAATTTTTGCATCAAGGAAATATAGCTCGTCAAGTATTTCTTTATGCCTTGCGCTCTTCGTGCATTCAGATAATAACCCAAGATTCAATCATTTGCGGTGGCCCGTGCGATTCTTTTAAAAATAAAGCTAAATTCATGCATATTAAGGTATTGGAGCCTGGCCACCTTCCATTTTAAAATTTACTTATCTCCCTAAGGTTTTAAATCGAACTTATAACCCGGATTTTGAGTTAAATACCTTCTTTCAGAGCTTGAATGGTGAAAACATTTTATGTCTGGTCACATTTTTCATTACGTGTATCTTGCACCCTTATATTTTTGGCTGCCAACGGTACTATGGTACGACAGCAGGTTTTCATTTCCCGTTTTGTTCATACTCAAACGAATAAGCCTTCCAAAGTTTGATTAAATCCCGCAGGTGAAATAAAATCGCGAAATGTTTGTTCTGAACTGAATTCAAAGATCTCGCGACCTTCAAATGACATCCTAAAATTTCTGCTGAAATAAAGGGTGTAAAGGTTTGTACAGTGCTCAAGAGATTTGTAGGGCTACTTTCGTTTAGCGTGATGATGACTCAAGATCAAAATAGTGACGGGTTGCTAACCACAGCGCAATTAACATCATTTAGATTTTCGTCCACTACCTCAAGCAGAAGTACCATAGATATAAAAAAAGAAGATTTAGAAGTCTCAACAGTATAACTTTTGAAACGTAGTGGCGTCTTTTTAGGGTTCCATACTCAAAGGGTAAAAACGGGACCTATGACTCCGCTGTCCGAATGTCCGTCCGTCTGTCCGTCTGTCTGTCCATCCGTCTGTACCCAGCCTGTATCTCATGTACCGTGATAGCTAGACAGTTGAAATTTTCACAGATAATGTACTTCTGTTGATGCAATAACAAAAATTACTTAAAACAGAAAAAAAAAATTAAATGTGGTTCCCATACAACAAACGTGATTTTTAATAGATAATGGTGCGAAACCCTTGGTGTGCGCGTCCGACTCGCACTTGGCTGGTTATTTTTATGCGATACGCCAAGACATGTATTAAGCTACTCATCTCTTATCTCTGACGCTATTAAATAGAAAAGTCACCTTAACATAAAAGTCAATATCATTAGACAGTGTCATTTAATTTTGTCGTATTATGCAGCAAACAGGTTACTGTTTCACTTCTGCGTTTAGCGAAGTCTCATTCCAGCAACAGTACATGCCATTAAGAGGGAAAGAGATACAAGATGGGTTATATGGCAGTATCACTTTATACTAATAAATGAAAATCAGTGCATTGCTTTCGAGGCAATATTATTTCTGAGCTTTGACCTATTTGTCTTGCTGCAGCGCACACACATGTAATTAATGTTTTGTTGTGTAAGTATTTTAAGCAAAACAAACAATTTAACTTCTTCTTAAATATATATATATATATATACAGGGTGGCCAAAAAGTCGTGGATCAAACGAAACAGGGAGATAAAGGAGGTAATTTCCAACAAAAAATCTTTCCCCGGCATGGCCATAACTTCAATACATTTTTTTTTTCAAATAAGTGCTCTTAAAGTGAGAAGTAATTTTTTGTAACGCTTTAAAATTTACGGAAAAAAAATCATTGCTCGTTAAGTTTGATACCAAGAGCTGCAATACAATTTTTGTAGTATTGATACATTATCGACTCATAATACAACACCTTTTGTTTTATTGTTTTTAATCAATTTAATTTTTTACTGATTAAATTGTAAAAAAACTCTGTAGTTTCATTGAAAAAACTAAAATAATTCATATCTTTTCGTGCAATGAAGTTATGGCCATGCTGGGGAAAGATTTTTTGTTGGAAATTACCTCCTTTATCTCCCTGTTTCGTTTGATCCACGACTTTTTGACCACCCTGTATATAAGCGAAAATCACTCACTCACTCATCACGAAATCTCAAAAACTGAAACTTCTCATTTGGAAATTCCATCCCTAAGGGGGTGAAATAGGGGTTGCCAATTTGTATGAAACTTCGTAATTTTTAAACTGAGACACATGAAGTTTTTAATTAATTTTAGGAATGAATTGAAAATAAAAATGTAGTTATTACATTTTGAAAATTACATCCCTATAGGGGTGAAATAGGGGTTGCAAGTTTATATGAATCTTCGTCATTTTTGAAGCGAGACACTTGACATTTTTGAATTAGATATTAGCAAATAATATTAAAACGTTAATAAGTTTTAGAAAAATTGTATCATGGGGAATGGTAACGGGAACGGGAACGGACCATTTTCGACTTCTACGCGGACGAAGTCGCGGGTTACAGCTAGTCTATTTATGTAACTATCTAATAACAGTTAATAACAACGACCTAAACCCACGATCAAAGCGTCTTCATACAATAAACATGTATATGTACGTAATATCACTCCACCGAAACAAGAATATCTCAAAGTTATATTACTATAATCAAAACTAACGAGGTTCAGTAATTGCAGTCAACATGCAAATTGTGACGTCACGCTGAGCGTACAGTTGATGTAACTTGTATATATTATCTGCGGTACAGTGCGTACACCACGCAAAGACCGCGCATTCTATTACCGACTTAGCCAGAACTTAAAGGGGTACAAATTGGGAACACACCTACGATTTAGTATACGACGCTTGAATGACATTGTACGTAACATGTTCGCATAATACATCAATACAAACTTGTGTGAAACAGAGATATAATTCTATGGTATGAAAGCAAGGACCTGACACGCTTTGATAGAGCGAGTCTTATTGCGATTTAAGAAGAAAATAAAAGTGCCTTGTTTTGTCCTTATCACCAATTGAGCATTTGTTAATGGTCGGATTATAGGCAAACTTCAAATTGCATAAACTTAAAGAGTGCCTATAACGCGACCTTGAAAAAAATATACGTAGTATTATTTATGCATCTCTCTTACACTCAGCCGCTCGGTGGCAAATCTACACTACTTATATACGTACACTACGTAATCTTTGTTGATAACAGTAAGGTTCTATCCATTATAGACCTTATAAATCTATGAGCGCGATAACCGCAGTGCGCATAAATCGTTTCCGAGCCACTAAACTACTAGTTTCGGAAGATGGAGTACTGCATGGACTGGCTTGTCTAGCTAAACAATGTAAACTAGCGTTGCATAACTGTCGATAGTTTCTATCTATCGTTGACCTCGAATAACAGTCAGAATATCGATAAGATAATCGATAGTATTGAATAACCTATACTATCGATAGTATTCGATAGTATAGATAGTATCGATAGTATCGATAGTATTCGATAGTATCGATAGTATCGATAGTATTCGATAGTATCGATAGTATCGATAGTTTTCGATAGTATCGATAGTATCGATAGTATTCGATAGTATCGATAGTATCTAAATTCAATAGTATCGATACTATCGATAGTTATACCTTTCATCAAGGAGAGACAATCTACTATTTCATATTTCGATATGTATCTGCTCAAGGCAAAGTTGTTCAGTATCCTGGACTGAATTCGGCCTTAAAAGTTTCAGTAGATTTTGTTAGACCTTATACATTAAAAACAGATTAATTCTTGTGCTTACCACCAGGACTTTAAGCGTAGTCCCGGTCAACTATGTAACAAAAATCTGGAGTGTGTCACTGAGTTTATTCAGTAATGGAATTCTAAAGCCGCCCTAAATCACGCAACTCGAGTTAAGCCGAGACAGGTTTAAACTGATATCATTTATTTTTCAAGCAATTAGTTTCCAAACTTTGAGAAAATGATCAGCAAAGACACTTTATTCTTTATAGTTTGTTGAGCCCAAAACTTGCTAAGTAGTTAATTTATTTTATACTTTTTCTTTAAGTTTCTTCAAGCACAGAGGTATATATGTTACGGGCAATGTGATTAACAGGGCCTTATTAATAAGGGCCGAGTATTATGAAAAGTTCCCAAGAGCATCGGGCTATTTGATAAATTTTAGTATTTTGATTACTTAGACCGGTCCATATTATAATGCCCGACAGCACGTGGTCCATTTAAAAAATCAACGTAAGCAATAGATTGAATTTTATTTATAAATATTTTTTGCAATTCTAGGTGTCATATGAGCTCGACTTGCAAAAATAAATAATTTTTAGGTAATAAAATTCTTTCACAAACTAAAGATTAAAAAAAAATATATTTTACTTACTATAAGAATGCTGTAAGTTTAATTTCGTTGATCGTTGAAAAAACACTTTTCACGTGTTTTATCATTTTGCTCAAAACTTTATTACAATAAAAGTAATGTAACTACTTACTTACCTATGTTATTACGTTAATTGTTTTTTTGTACTATTATATTAAATAGTTTTTATGTTTCTTCCTATAAGAATTTCTAAGTTTAATAACGTTAATAAACAAAAACACTTCATTTAATTTGTTTTATTATCTTGCCCAAAACGTATTTGCCCTTATTCATACTGACCGGGAAAAGTCAGTATGAATAAGGGTGATATTCTGATTAGGCATCAAATTTTAATCAAATTACCCATGTGACGTGGGCATTATGTATACAGGCCGATCACTATTCATAGGGACAGACTTCTCAAGTTGCCCGTAACATAAATACTATTTATCAGTAAAAGAGCTAATAAAGCGCAACAGATCCGAGTCTTAAAGGCATATTAACTTTTTAGTAAATTTTTGCGAGAAACGTTTAAACAACTGATTGACAAGCCGTCGATACAAGCTAGCAAATATATCTAAAAGTAGACAATTACTTTAACCGACATAAATTATTTTTGAAAAAAAAATAGTTAGGACACAGAATAAATACTAGTACTCACGTACAGAAGTTTTACTCAGAAAAGTAATTCAGAGGAATTTCTACATTGTGGTTAGCGCTATGGTTTCATTAAGCTAGCGTCAGAACTTCTCACCTCTTCGTTTAGATTCCTAGACATCCATTGCAAGCCAATTTCATTCTTATTACTCTGGATAAATGATTCATGCAACTGAATTTTCCCCTTCGAAGTGGTCGCCGCGCGCATAGTAATAATATAGGTATATTTTTGATACCTAAACGGGGAGTGACACAGGCCTGGTTAGGGCTGGTATTAGATTTTGATCATTTCTTCATCGCTTGGTTTCGGTTAGGTCATCAGTGGTGAGCTTTCATGCTTTTTTTTGCAAATAAAATATGCATGTCAATGGTCATCCACGCATGTTGAAAACCATATGAAATCGAAATGATATAGACGGATTAGTCTAAAAGATTCGGCTATAGTTCCTAACGTGAACGCTTTTTTGTCAATATATTTGTGCGACAAGTTTGACAACTAGCCGCCACCTGACTCTTTAGATCCACAGGAAGAAATAGAAAGGTCCTGATCTAGGCCAGAAGCCACAAGGCCAGCTCTTAGATTATGAAATGGTATCTGTAGTAGTAATTACCCAAAAGAGTCCCAAAAACAGGTAAATACTCGTTGATAACGTTAAGATACAAGTTCAACGAAAGAAGGATGCAAATTGGCGTGACAGGTAGAAGTTGTAGAGAAGATACCAAGATACATAAAGGGCTATAGTGAGAGAAAATGTTAGTAAGGAAACTGATAACTAATTAAAAAATATTATTAATCATACCAGGGAAATGGTCTGGAGCATTGATGGACTCCGCGAAGATCTGCCAAGCTCTGCTGTGGTCACAGGTGGACAGCAGGTAACAGCCGGGCTGTGACTTGCCGCCGCTCGGGAAGAAATCCTTGTGGCCTAGAATCAACACATTCATATTATCACGCCGGTTTCTAACAGGGGTATGCAGAGACTATAGACTTCGACTTGTTAAGATCCTGACAGACCTCTTTCGCTTCATCTACACTCATCGCTCTCTTCGAGGCATGCCTACAGGTTACGGGTACTTCTGTCTGACCTATTCTTTTAAAAAAAGTCTGCAATCTGGTTTCTTGCAACATTTTCCTGCTGTTAATGAAACTAATACATAGCTTTAGCCTACGACAACTGCCTACGATCGACAGGAAGAAATAACGGATGAAGACTACAGGAGAGTTAGCCAGAGGGTTGAGAAAATCAGGGTAGACCCAAACTAAGATGATTAGATGGTGTTCAGCAAGACTTAGAGAATATCAACATCAGAGGCAGAAGGGGAAATCCCAAAATAGAACTATTGGGGAAAACTAGGCTTACCCGCGCTTGTAGCGCCTAAGATGATGGTGATGACTTATTTAACGTGCTAAAGACAACTGTTTTGGGTCGGAGGTGTAAACATAGATTCCTTTTCGATGGTGGGACGTGCTATGACAGGCCGTGGTCATTGGCAATAGGAATAATATCAAACCATTCCTGAAAATGGAAATACTTGGGGGAGGCCTATGTTTGGCTCCGAGTGATTGATATGATTATTCCTTGGTTATAAGAAATCATCATCATCAAGGACATTCTACCAATCCTGAGGTAACCCTTAGTACTGTCTCGTGATTCTAGCCAATCGCATTTCTCAATTTGATAAAGTAAAGAAAGCTAATGATAATCTTTACAGGCAACTTTATTGCTGCTGGTTTACCTACTGGCTCATTGATCCTCGGAATTCCCGCATTAATGTGTATTACGTCAACGAACTCCGCGTCACTCTTGCCCAGCATGTTGTCCACAAGGACGTTACTGAAGCAGAGTCCTCTTAATTATTATGTTTATTATGTATTGGGCAAATGGTTCTACATATTTACCTACTGGCTCATTGATCCCCAGAATCCCCGTATTAGTATGTATCACATCGACAAACTCCGCATCGCTTCTGTCCAGTCTATTGTCGGCATTGACGTTACTAAAGCATGGCCCGGCCGGGTCCAGGCCGATCACCCGACCCACTAGCTTGCCGGTCAGCTGGTACACTCGCATGCCGGCGATCCCGGCTATGTGGGCGCCGAGGCTGTGGCCGATCAGAGTGAATTTTGAGGGGTCTATGTCTCCTGCAAAAAAGTAGTTATTTAGTTTTAAATTGTAAAGTACCTTACATGGCACCGTTAAAGTCGATGGACTAGTGCTCTCCCGCTCGTATTTAGGTAGAGCGAGATAAAAAAAGATGATAGCGCTCGATAAACGCTGTCACCGGTTTCATGCTACAGGGGCTTTAGGAACAAGAGTGCATTATATTCCTTAGATCACACTGGAACGACACAACTCAAATAAACCAAAGAAACCAAAACTGATTAGGCTAACGAGTAGTTTACTATGAGATCTCTCAATCTCAATTTGGATACAGCTTTTGCGAAGTTTACTACAATAGCCACAATTAGTCGTGGTTGTTTTTTTGTATTATGCGTGAGATGCCTAATTTATCATGTTCCACCAGCTGTAGACTGGCTGAAAAAACCTATAATTTGATGTTTGGGATTCGTGCAGTAACATGCCATACGATGATGATATGACTTGGGAGGAGATTGAAATTAAGGTTTTGAGTAGAACTATTCGACTTTATACTACAGACGTTGAGAGTGAATAGATATAATATTTACCTATAGCTATTGTCTGGCAATTTCCGCAGGGGCAAACATTCCTGTTCATTAATCATATACGAGTATAATTGTCAGATGCAAAATGTACATTTCGAGTTCAGCTAAGAAATTTGGCAATTTTTTTATTATTGGGCGGGTTCTACTGCCAATTAATCAAAGACAATTCTGTATTTAAGGCATGAAGGTCTTAATTAATCATATGATTTAATATTGTACCTTTTACAATGTCACTAAGCACATGACCGAGCTTTTCTCCCATGAATCGAGCATACGTAGACGAGCGGAAATACTCCAAATTGATGACCTTCCTTCCGTCCAAGGCTAATATTTTGAAACCTGAAAGTAAAGTAATTCAATGGAACTTATTCATATTGGTGATAATTGTGCACCAAAAGAATTAAGATGCCTAAAAAGCCATTTCGACGAATTGACTGTGTTTTTATGACCTGCCGTGATGTGACGCAATTTGAGAATGCATTTACGAAATAAGTTTTACCTTGTGCTTCTATCAGAGCTTAGTAACTCTTGTCGGTGGAGTACGCGCCTTATTTCTCGGTCTTCACCCTTATTCTTTAGAGCTTGATACATCATGACCCCTGCTTTTCTTTTCAGTCGCTCTTTTTTTTGCCTTCTGGACCTCATCTACCTTTTATCTTTCATGCTAGTAATTTTTTAATAAGGAGTCATTTCGGAAGAAATAACCAATAAATTTGTCCTCTTCTATTTTCTATTTCGCCTAGCAATCTAACCTAGTGGTCCATTTTCTTGACATGAATGAAGATGGATATAATATGGCCAATAACATTATCATCATCATATCAGCCATAGAAAGTCCACTGCTGGACAAGGACCTCCCCCGTGGGATTCCTAAATTGACCCACCTGCTAGGTGGTTTATTTTATCTGTGTAAGTGACCAACGCTGGTGTCAGATTTTTTAAGATACCTATAGGCATCTGACAGACGACTGCCATACCTGAATAAGGTTGCAGGAAAACGCTGGATGCAGGCCACTTCCAATCAACCGTTTTAGCCGATATCATGAGAAGGATAAAATTTATCTTACTGACCCGATTTCTTTAAGAACTCAGCCGCCAAAGCTTGCACCATTACACCATCAGAGCTCTCCAGGAACCCATGAACGAGCACCACTATCGTCTTCGCATCCCTGATGATCTGGGCCAGACGCTTGGTCGAAGTAAAGTTGTACTTGACGTTGCCATTCTTGGTAATTAAGTCAATGGTGAGGCTCTCGTGGAAGTGTGTGGCATTCCTCTCTTGCATCTGTTCGTAAGTTATGCCAAACAAACTTTTGAGGGCTTGGCCTGAAATTAAAGAAATTATTTTAAGTTTTATTTTTTTGCTGACGTCATTTAAGGGGAATTAATTTTTGGGGTTCTAGTGTTGCCTCCAATTGAAATAAATGATTTGTACAGAAATTGAGATATAATTTAAAAGTTTGTCTGAATCAAGCCCTAGGTAACCCTTCAAACTATTTTATGTACTTCTGTTTATAGTTTTAAAGAGAAAACGTGAAGCTATGCGAAATTTGCGAAAAACCACCACTTTTGGCTGATGTGCGTAGAAAAGCTTCACGCTCTCACTTTTAAATATGAACAGTACTTTATGAACTATTATGTGAGTGAATACTGTGTTTGGAACAATTGGGAATCAGATATTTAAAAATCTTAGTATGAAAATCATCAGGTATAATTTAAAAAAAAAAAGTTTGTGAAATGATTAGTTAATAACAAACTTTTTCCAATAAATAAGTTTGAGCATCTCTGGACTTATTATTGAATACCCGGAAGAACATGGACCCTGAATAAAATCAAGTCGTTTTTAATTCCAAAAGACAAAATAAACAATTTAGGGCCAATGATTTCCGATGTGAGTATGGAAAGGGTTTCGCATCTTTCTCTTCGGGATAATCCTTCAAGCGTTATATTAGAAATACCGTTCTAATTGGTTACAAAGGTCAACGAACTTTGAATTACAAGAATAGATTTCCTTATTTTTTACTGACTCGTAAAAAAGGAGGTTGTATAAAAAGTTTTGGTTGTATGGAAAATGACATCCGTGCCTGTACTCTTTTCTACAGCTAAAAAAGAAGAAGGTAAAATAGTGCGTGGCAGTAATTTTTTGGTTGTTATATATTTAAGATCAGTACAGTTTTTTAATAATACAGTGTTGAAGTGTTTATAAAGTTACTTTCCATTTTATCTTAAGTTCAAGAAGTTCATTAAACAGAGGTTGTCAAGTCGTCGCGATTTCGAAGACGCCTGGATCGATTTGGAAAATTCTTTTTTAAAGGGCTTATCAGATGCTCCATATCCAAATTTAATCAAAATTGGTTGTGTAGTTTGGAGTGAAGTCTGTTCTCTCATCTTATATGTAAGTATATATATTTAGGTTATTGCTACAGTAGCAAATACTGGTGTCAGATTTTAAAAAGCTGCCTTCAGGCATCAGGCTTGAAGCTGAGCTAGATAGGAAAAGCGACTATGGAATAGAGAATAAAGTGATTATTATATGTATTTACTAATAAATACTAACTTCGTCGTAATAAATAATAAATAAATAAATAAATACTTCGTCGTACTCCTGCGGTGAAGATTAAAAACAAGGTTATTTTCTAGGAAAATTAAAAAACCTGACTGTATAAACGCCATCTCGTGATGAGTAGCGGAACTGCATGTTATAATTGATATCCGTAGCGTCATCTATTATTTGCAAAACCCCGACTTTCAAGCTTTAACCCCCGAACCGATTACCGATTTGAACCGATTTTCATCAAACATAGCTCAAAACCACCGCAAGGGAACTTGCTGTCACGTAACAAACCGCATCGAAATCGGTCCATCCGTTCGAGCGTTACGATTCCACAGACACACAGACCGACAGACACACCAACAGACATAACCGACAAACTTATCATATAACACCTCTCTTTTTGATGGATTTGCGATTGGGAAAATTAAGGCGGCCCTTCCCGACCGCTCTGTCGTCAACGCGAGCATAGTTTGAAAAGCTTGTTGTTTCATCCAGGGCAATGCTAGAAAAAGAGGCAAACCAAATAGAGAGAGATAGCACCTGAGGGCTTGGTTTGCATTCTATTAAATGAAATTAGTATTATTATTAACTATCCATTTAACGAGTATTAACTATTCATAGGGTGCGGAAATTTCATAAAACTTGTTCCAGGTAACACGTGTTTATCATTAAACCTTACAATTGTGTGGAATAAATGTTTTGTATTCAAAGTTTTCATCACATTTGCGAGGTTTCTATTGAAATATTTTTTTCACCTTTACAATTTATGAGTACTTTATGAACGATCAAAGTTCAGCTAAAATTTTTGCAAAAAAGCAGTTTTTGGAGGCTGATACTGACTTTGATTTTCTAAATTTTAATTTTTTGTTTCGACGGAAACCTAGAAATAGCGCACGAGATGCCTGTGAGTTCAAAAGTTTTTCAGAAAAATCAGATCTATTGTTATAATCACGCACGAGCGTTTGTATGAAAAATAAGACGGGAAGGCCGCTCTTAACAAGGGCAATTATAAGACCAAGTCATTTTTTAGTATACTTTTTTACAGAAAAATCCATAGATATGAAGATGAAAATAAATTTAGTTTCATTAATATACCGATATACAAGTAACAACTGCGAAAAACGATTTTTTTTCCAATTCTAAAAAGTTTTACAGATGGCGCCTGAATGAATGAAAAAATAAAACATAAAAATAAGTGTTACACTTAAAAAAATAATAAATATATGTCCCGCAAACTGTGGAATTTCATACCTCATGACAGTGAACTTTCGAACTCACGTACTTCGTAATCGTACACTTTCGATTTTGCTAACTGCGAAATTTCGTACTTCGAAATTCGGTAGCGGAGTCGTATATACAACGAGGAATACATACTAGGAATACATATAACGAGGGATATATCCGTACTAAAATGAACTATGGGCTATACTAGATCATTATGCTATCATAATTTTTCAAAACTAAAAACCGACTTCACCCCCAAACTACACAACCGATTTTAATAAAATTTCCATGGTACCACCTGTAAAGTATACCCTTTCAAACAAATAAAGAATTTTTAAATCGATCCAGGCGTCTTTGAATAATCGGTGAACATACATAAAAAAAAATAAAGGATCGCGACGAATTGATAACCTCCTCCTTTTTTTGGAAGTCGGTTAATAACATTAAAATAACAGCCAAAAAAAAAAAAAAAAACAAAAAGAAAGTCGACATTCCCGTACAAGTTGCCCGGAACTGTACACTTTTGTATGTAAATATCGATCTTTCTTACTGTTATTTTAATTTAATTATACTGTAGTGATATAGTATAGCCCGTGGTTCGATTTATAACGGGTATGTCCCTTACACGTTTTTTTATATACAATATGTAACAAAAACCCTTGTCCTTTCCACGTTTTTTATACATATACACGGTGATTTTTCTTTGGTTTTGGAGCTGAAGGCCACTTCATAAGGATCGTTAGTAAGATCTAATAAGCTAGTCAAAAAAAGAATTAAGGAACAAAATATGTTGACTAAAACTCGAAAGTAAAATCGTGAGATCAACTAGTAGTACCGCCGGCCGGCTAAATTTCGAGTTCATCGGGGGCACGCGTCAGTTATGAACGGGCGTAACTACGTGGACTCGATCGAAAATCATTTTCGCCACTTTTTTATCTTATGTCATACACAAATTTGGATTACGTATCTGAATAGAGGAATTTATTTACTACATGACATTCTTTTTTCCAAAACCAATGAAAAGTCAGCGTGTATATATAAATACAATATGTAACAAAAACCCTGTCCGATCATTGTAGGCGCAATTCAGCCAGTCAATATAAACAATTTTTCCTATGGGACCAATGTCTAAAACTCGAAAAAATCGACATTTTCATACAAATTCCCGGGCCGTCCGAATTCTTTTCTGTGAAAATTACTTTTTTTTTTAGTTTCATGCATTGGTCCCATAGGAAAAGTTGTTCATATAGATGGTTTGATCATAGGATCGGAGGATTGAGGAGCTCGGTGGCCCGGCGGGAGTGCGCATTATTAGCGCTTTCGCAAGTTAAGGGACACCGGGCGTGGTCCGCACTTGGATGGGTGACCACAAGTGTCACAAAAATTTCCGAGCTCCTCCGTGCTTCGGAAAGCACGTATAAGCCGTTGGTACCGGTTGTCATCATTGTATGGCAGTCGTCAAGCTATGTCAGATGCCTTTAGGCAGCCTGAAAAATCTGACACCAGTGTTAGCCACTTACATACACGAAAAACAAACAAAACAAAAAGGATCAGACAGGGTTTTTGTTACATATTGTATACATAGGTACAATCGCTTAGAGCAATCTCCTCAAAAAAACCGGTGAATGGAGAGGAACATATAGTAGGGTAAATAACAGAGGTACAAAAAAAAACTATAAATTAAATAGATAAGGTTACTTTTAATTCAATTGCAAAAGTGCAAGGGAAATCATTTTTTGGCACATGAACTTGCCGTAAAAGTTTATTCAGTTAAGTAATAGTAATTTAGCTAACAAAACTCGGAACTCCTAATTTAACTCCATTTACCGGAACAGCGGTGTATTCGAAATAACCATATAATAACACTTTTATTTAACGAGGCCAGCTGACACCGACGGCATTATAATGCCATGATTTCAATTCGGACCTACTCGTAGTTAGTCTGTACGGATGGATTGAACTTTTTAAAATCACTTGTTTATTTTTGCTGCTGTTAATAATTACATTTTTAGGTACGTATCTACGGCTCTCACATATATATAAGTATATATTAGAAGGATAAGGCAAAAGTTTCAAAAGAGGCAGCCTTACAGGCGTACTATGGGTATGTGTCCTCAGTTTTAAACTATTGTGCTGTATAAGGTGGGTGTACCATGGAAGGCCACTCTAACAAATAAACAGTTATTATTCGTTTATTTACTGGATAAATAAAACTAACAAATATTTAATTGATACTTTGTTTTATTACGTAACATATAAACCACTGTTTTGAATTGCAGATTTAATTAATGTTGATTAAACTTAAGTTTCCATGAACTCTTCCAAATGGCCTTGCTAGGAACAAGGCTCCTTAGAAGGCTTTCATAATAAATCAGTCATTTAACACTAAAAGTTACTAAATAGCGATTAAATCTACAATAAAAAGAAGTAGTTTATATGTCACGTAATAACACAAAGTATTACTTAAATATTTGTTAGTTTAATTTATCCTGTAAATAAACGAATAATACCTGTTTATTTGTTAGAGTGGCCTTCTATGGTACACCCACCTTATTTTAACGTCGTCGATTCCCGATATCGAAGAAGCGAGGGACCGTACTGCCAGAAAAGTAGCGCGAGAGATTCGCCGCCGCGTCTGTGATTTCAAGTTCGATGGGTTAGTTTCATTTATCCTGTAAATAAACGAATAATTCCTGTTTATTTGTTAGAGTGGCCTTCTATGGTACACCCACCTTATTTTAACGTCGTCGATTCCCGATATCGAAGAAGCGAGGGACCGTACTGCCAGAATAGTAGCGCGAGAGATTCGCCGCCGCGTCTGTGATTTCAAGTTCGATGGGTGTTTGTGTAAATAGAAGGAATTTATCATCACAAACTACGCAATAACTACGAAATTTTAATAATTGGCCTTTGAAGGAGCATGGCCTTCCATGGTCCACCCACCTTACTATATACTTACTATATACTTTAAACTTCAAAAGAAATGTGTACGTGCGGTATCTAATGTGTGGTATTTAGAAAGTTGTAAACTCTTATTTAAGAACCTTAAAATATTACCTTTACCATGTATGTATATTAAGCATTTATGTTGTTTTGTAAAAGATCATCCGCATTACTTCCCTTTGTTTTCTAAAGTTTCCAAGAGACAATTAAAATCAAATTATATTTGTAAATTAAATCAACCACGCGGACGCAAACATATTTATACAAAAAATGCGTACCACATGTGCATACAAGTATAGTATACAATAAACTACCAAATATGATAAAATTGCTAAATAACAATAAATTCAAAAAAACATTGACGGAATGGTTGAATGAAAAAAGATTTTATGGCATCAAAGAGTATATGGACAGTTAACATTGAATTTATTTAATACTAATATTTTGTATGTAAAATTTGATAATCAATTTATAATTATATTTAGTGATAGAATTGTATAATGTGAATTTAATAAAGTAGACTAGACATATATATTATTAATATTTGCACGCCTGCAAGCTGGTTGGTTATATAAATCATGCAAATAAATGATTCTATTCTATGTCAAATTTTGTTGCGTGGAATAAATGGTTTTGATTTGCTTTTTGATGGGGGCAGCACTGGGCCCCGGAAAATTCTGGTAGGTACAGATGACGCCGTCGCAGAGCGCTTTTTGCAGCTGTGGCGCTGCGTGCCAGGATTTTGTCAGTTATACACGGATTAGATAGGTATAGCCAATTTGTTTTTAAGTTCGAACATGAGCCAAATAGTGAGTTGATGGAGTTCGTGAGTACACAGTTCGGGGCGAACTACTAATAAAGAGTTTGTCTGGTGTCGTATAACTAACTTGTCCAGCAAGGTAGTCTGTTAGGTCAATGTACATATTAATGTCGCAAATCGCAACCTCTGTTATACTGGAGCTAAAACTCGGCCATCAAAATTATCCAGTGATCACGGGCCTTCATACTGATCTGGGAGAAACGAATAACCCTAGAATGTACCAGCTTCACTTCCCGCGCAAATCGTAAAAGCCGATCGATGGGATGAGCGAACATGCGAATTTGGTAATAGGTGATGCGGCTAGTATCCCATTGTCACTATTTTTATTTATTACCAATACTGAACTGGGTTTCTCTCGGCGTAATCTTCCGAGCAGTGGTCGTTCCGAAACGCTAGTAGTTTTTAGCTCTTGCACTAAAATAATATAAAAAATACCTTTAATAAGAGAAAATGTCCTACATTAAATTAAAACTGTTGACTTTGACTTTGACTTTATTTTTTTCAACCTTTTTGCCCACCATCACTATAAAAGTAGTTTTGCTGCCCTGGGCTCTATCTGCTTAGAGCTTGAAGACCCACAATACTCTGTCTGCCCCTTTAGAGATTAAGACGTGATAGTGTGTCTATATATGTAAGCCATGTATATATTTATGTAACCACACGTGTATTCTAGAAAACAATGAACACGTAGAAAGAACATAGCTATTCGTAAATGCAAAGATAGTGAGAATCGTCAAGAAAAGCTATGATAAAATGAGTGGATGAGATACATCGGTTCGTACCTATAATTACATTACACTGTTTCATTTTTTTTATAAAATTTTTTAGAGAAAAAAAATAACACTTTTGTTGCAGTGTTTGGTGCCTAATTTTGAATAGGTTGGCCATGGTGGATTTGAAAGTACCTAAGTTAAAAATTTATTGTAAAATTTGAACTGATCAATAACACCGCTCTGCCGTGCCAACAATGTTGGCAGTAAATACGATTTTAATAATTACTAAAATCGTACTTACTAATTTTACAATCGTTTTTAGGGTTCCGTAGTAAACAAGGAACCCTTATAGTTTCGCCATGTCTGTCTGTCTGTCTGTCCGTCCGCGGTTTTACTCAGCGACTATAAGTACTAGAAATCTGTAATTTAATACAGGTACGTATATTAATTATGTGGAAAAAGTGGTAATATAAAATATTGAATAAAAATTTTTTTTAGGGTAGCTTCTATACAAGTAAAGTCAAAAGCCAATTTTATTTTGTCGAATAACCAATCATGTGTGGTATCGTTGAATAGGTCTTTCAAAAATATTATTAGGTTGTGAAAACCGTTTTTCGATTTAAGGATCCGTTTCTGAAATATTTGGTGTTAAAATGAAAATTTTAGTTAGAGTCAAGTGTCGTCGTCCGCCCCCTCTATCTGCTAAACGGTTATATATAGACACGTGAAAAAATTCACAGCTATGGTAAATATAACGAAATTTAAAGGAAAACTATCAGAGCTAAGAAGGGTTTACAAATTAAAAAGCTATAGGCGATCAACTTATAAAATGTACTCGGAAAAGGAACATTTCATAGAAATTCAATAGAAAATTAGTTTTTAGACGTTTTTAGTGGCATGAACTCAAAGTTGGCGTTCGTAACTACGGAACCCTACACTGCGCGTGGTCCGACACGCACTTGGCCAATTATTTATAACTTAGGTACATACTCTTTCTTTTTGAAAGTCGTTTAAATACACGTTCCAATACTCACACTTCGTAGCACCGCTGTTGAAGATTGGTGCAATATTAGGCGGCAGGGTCATGGAGTCCATGAGCGATGTGATGCTGAACTTGGCGTCTTTGCTCGGCAGGCCAGCAGCTTGCAGCCCGACCAGGATCGTCAGCTCGATGTAAAGGAAGCTCGTCTGTTGAACTGGAAAGTGGAAACAGAATATCATATTCTATAGGGTTAGATCTCACTTGTGACCACCGGTCGTGCTGTAGAGTTTTGTCACTTTCTCTCGCTCTGGAAAATGACGGTTCTGAGCGACGGAAAAGGATAGCAATTTAGAAAAGTGCTGCTCCGTGCTGACAAGTGAGATTCAACCTTTATTCTTCTTCTTACCGCGTTCTCGGTTGAATCCTCAGTGCTATTTTAGAGACCGAGGTGTGTTTCTAGCATTTTATCATTATCATGATCATCATTTCAGCTGCATAACGTCCACTGCTAGACATAGGCAGGCCTGTGTCACTCCCCGTCAGGTATCGAAAATGTACCTACATTATTACAAAGCGCGCAGCGACAACTTCGATGGGAAAAACTCAGTTACATGAATCGTTTGTCAAGAGTAATAAGAATAAAATTGGCTTGCAATGGATGTGTAGCGAACTTTACGGCCACTACGAGGAACTACAATAAGAAAACAATCAAGAGACAACCGATGATATAGTTCACAAGAAGCATATGAGATGGCGCCAGCAGTATCCTACATCTCGATCTTAGAGTTCGCCCGATTCGCTGCATATATTCAACTTCCGACGATACACCGTCGGAGCCGCGGTTCCCCAGGCGCAACAACATGCCTGGCGGGAAGATCTTCCCTTTGTGGCGGTCGAGCATATCACCTCGCTCCCGCTACAGATGTCTAGGTACAGAATAAGTACTAGTACTCACGTACAGAAGTCTTACTCGGAAAAGAAATTCAAAGAAATATCCACTGAATGTGGTTAGCGCTATGGTTTAATTTAGCTCGCGTTAGTATTTCTCACCTCTTCGTTTAGATACCTAGGCATCCATTGCAAGCCAATTTCATTCTTATTACTCTGGACAAACGATTCATGTAACTGAATTTTTCCCTTCGAAGTGGTCGCCGCGCGCATAGTAATAATGTAGGTATGTTTTCGATACCTAAACGGGGAGTGACACAGGCCTGGTCTAGGTATCTAAAGGAAGACGTTAGGAATTCTGACGCGAGCTAAATTAAACCATATGTGACATCGCGCGGGCTCCAGCGTTCCCCGCTGCGCCGAAGAGGGGCGGAGAAGTGCTGGAGCCCGCGCGATGTCACACAAAAAACGGTAAATAGCAATATTTAGGGCTTAGACCTCACCAGACCTAGTGCCTAGCCTATTTAATATATAATATAATATGCCGCGCGATGACTGCCTCCGTAGTCCAGTGGTCAAGGCGTTCGCCTTGTGACCCGGAGGTCATGGGTTCGATTCCCACTGGGAAGCATACTTTGTGAAAAGTTGTTTCCAGTCTGGATAGGATATTGCAGGCTTGAATCACCTGATTATCCGAAAAGAAAGATGATTCCGTGTTTCGGAAGGCACGTAAAACTGTGGGTCCCGAACGCCACCTAGCGTTTGATCATCAAACTATCCAAGGATTGGTTCCTGGTTTGCCCTTTGGGTTGTGAAGGTCAGACGGCAGTCGCTCTGTGTAAAAACCAGTAACCTCGTCAAATCTCCTTGGTTAGGTAGCGGACCCCGGGCTCTGAAGCGTTACTGCTGAGGATGCAACCGGGAATACGCTCGGATGATGATGATAATATGCCGCGCGATGTCACACATAGCGCTAACCACATAAAGTAGATATCATTTTGAATTAATTTTCTGAGTAAGACTTGTGTACGTAAGTACTAGTACTTATCCTGTGACATAGCTTCTTCCAATTATTTTCAAAATGACCGATCAAAAACGGTCTGCATCCAGCGCTTTCCAGCGACCCTGGTCAGGTCGTCTGACCACCTTGTGGATCGGTGTCCCATGCTTCGCTTGCCAGTAGGCGGACGCCATTCGAGGACCTTTTTGCTCCACCGGCCATCGGTTCATCATGCTATGTGTCCCACCCACTGCCACTTTAACAAGCTTACCCGCTGGGCTATGTATGTGATCTTTGTTCTCCTACAAATTTCCTTATTTCTGATCCGATCCAAACAGCACCGAGAATAGTCCTCTCCATAGCGCTTTGAGCGACCTTGAGCCTTCTTATGACACCCACAGTAAGGGAGTTTTTTGCATTTTATCTCCCTATATAATATAATGGGTGAAATGACCCAAGGATGTCGAAGATCATGCAAAATCTAAAAGAAATGGCCGGGACAGTATAAACGATTTCACTGTGAGAACTTAGTTTTTATTCTGAGCTATAGTCTAACTGCTGTCGACGTCGTCAGTCAACCTTCTTTGAAAATGCATTTATGCGATATACAACCGACTGCCGTCTGACGTCAATCCGAATATTTTCCTAGGTTTATATGCACACTTAAGTCAACCTAGACATCTAAAGATAGATTTAGAATAGTCTGTCCTAATCTAGAAACTCAAAAAAAAATTAATAAAATAAAATAAATAAATAGGGACAAATAACACTGATTAAGCTAGCCCCAAAGTAAATTCGAGACCTTTGTTTGTTTGTTTGTTTGTCTGAACTCATTATTGCACATTCAAAAAAAAAGTTACAAAACATATAAAAAAAAAATATTTGTTATGGGATAATAACTCAAAGTTACTTTAAATACACATATAGATAAACATCCAAGACCCAGGACAATTTGAAAAAGATCATTTTCCATCTTGCCCTGACCGGGGATCAAACCTGGGACCTCTGGGTGGCGGACTAGCATGGTGACCACTAAGCCACGGAGGTCTTTTTTGAGGTCGAATATTGAACCTTTTTAAATTTAGTTGGTACTGTCACAAGTTTAAAATAGATGTCCCATATTAAAACCAAATTAATTTAAGTCAGACAGAAGTCTAATTAATGAAATACTGAATAATATACTTGAAACATTACGGTCACAAAATCTAGAAATATTTTCGTTTTTCTGTGAAAGGCAAAACTTTCTCTTTGCTTTATACTTAAATTTTATTATATTTATACCTAGTCACATTTAAAAACATTTCTATTTCTAAGTAAAAGAATTTATATTAAAGGCACCTGACATTTCAATAGATCAAAAAAATTCATTAATACATTTGTTACGCAAGGTAATTATAAAAGAATATTAAACTTCAAAAAGAATTGTAGCAAACAAGTAATATTAAAAATATAATTATTTTAAAAAAAATACCCGACTACCTTTATACCCTGTGTCACTGTCACAGTAAATACGAATCTAACCTCAGCTCTCAGTCTATAATCCATCGGACGGTTGAGGAACTCCACCAATTTGTTTTTTTTTTTTAAATATACCCATCACATACCCAGTGTAACTCTCACAGTAAATACAAATCTAACGACCCCTCTCAAGCTAAAATCCATCGAACCATTCGGGCTGTAGAGCGTGCCAAATAATTATACATACATACATACTCTCGAAATACATAACCCTCCTTCTTGTGCAATCATAATAATATGACAAAGCCCTTCTGGCGAGTAGGCGACCAATACTGTGAACATGAGTTTCTTTCGGCGTTTCTTCTTAGCAGTGGTCGTTACGAAGCGCTGGTATCGGTAGCTTTTCTTTAAAAATTTATAAAATTTTAATATACTTTACACGTAACATAAATTATACTTATTGACGTGTAAAACTGCCTGTGAAGGTCTAATTACTGAATAAACATTTGAATCTTTGAATCTTTGAATCACTGAATAAACATTTGAATCTTTGAATCTTTGAATCTTTGAATCTTTGAATCTTTGAATCTTTGAATCTTTGAATCTTTGAATCTTTGAATCTTTGAATCTTTGAATCTTTGAATCTTTGAATCTTTGAATCTTTGAATCTTTGAATCTTTGAATTTTTGAATCGTTGAATCTTTGAATCTTTGAATCTGGTAAAAAGCTATAAGACTATGAAAGACTAATTTTATCCATAGTCAATACGCAAAACAGCACCCCGATATGACTTTCGCATTCGCATGATGCAGCGTCAACTGACAACCAATGTCCGCTATGACGCAGCAGCTAGTGATTGGGCGTCAGTAAATGTTGTTACTGACTTTAAAGTCAGTGACAGCATTGACGGAAAACAAGATGTAGTTTATTCCACCTACTTAAATGTACTTCTGATGTGGGTAATTTGTGCGTTTGATTATCCTTCCAACAACATCGAAACAAACAAACATCCCATAGTTTCTAGTTCGCTGGGTAATAGTGCAATTACTTGTTTTGAAAGTTGCAAGTTATTCACTAAGACGTGATCAAAGCTAAGTAACATTTCAAAACTTGGGATAATTTGAATATCTGAATATAATTATAAATTGAGATTGTTATCACAAGTTTTTAAATTGCTAATAAAATTTCTATACGTATTAATAAATATTTTCGTATTTAATTTTTTTTTTAAAGTCTAGAAACTGATATAGGCTTTAAAAGTTTAGAACATAGAAAATAAACTTTTTTTTGGTATTGTTTGTAAAACTTTCTTACCATTAACAAAGATAAAATAATTACTAACGTAACAAGAAGAGCCCGTAAGTAAGCAAAACTGGAGTTGCCGGTAGGCACACAGAGATGGCAGCACACACGACTATCAAAAAAATGACAAAGAAGGTAATTAAGACGAAGTGGTAGCTAAAGTGGCGCCCTCATTTGAAATAAATTGTTTACAACTAAATATGGTGATAATTAAAAATTTGATTTGTATCACCGTCTAGAAAGACCTTAAAACTATTTTATGAATAACCTTTGAAAGTAATATTGGTAGTCTGTCTAGTTTTAGAACGGGTTTTGTCCGTCTAGTTTTAAATTGTCCATCTTAATTACTACAGCTGCAGTACTCAAATAAACTGTTTATTTGAGACCGTAACTCTGTTTATTTTCTACTCTGTGGCCTCAACATCAAGCTTCACGAACCTAATGACTGTGTTTGATTAAGATCCTTAGCGCTACGGTTTAAAATTAATATAAACTGCAGTGTACACAAATACGGCGGAAGTTTAATACTGGTTAACTTACGTAGTGGCATTTCCACGGACCGCACTGAATGTACTGAATAATGATATAACTTAATGTGTTTCATCTCATTTGGGACGGCCACTTCGAACATTGCGAACTTGAGACAATTTCTGTGCCACGATTTTTCTTAATTAACCTTGGTGTCTATTGTTTTTTAAACCCCTTATACTGCGAAATTAATAGACACAATAGTTACACTATGCATTCTCGCGAAGATCTACGCAACGGCATACGAGAGGTTAATGTAGATCAACAAATATGTACAGATACGTAATAACAAATACATATTACTGCACAAATAGAAGATTCATTCCAGAGGGGATAGATTCTAGTCGATCAGTATAGTACAGAGATTTTGTGGTTCCAAGTTTTTGCTGCTGCGAGGAGACGGTAGAATAATATACAAATTGTTGCTACCTCTTTAGAACATTATCGTAAGAAGCGATTAAGGGGTCTTACAGACAAACGACAGTCGCTCTGTTGCATAAAAGCCAAGGGCGCATAGTTATTAATTTTTCCAAAACTAAAACCCGACTTGACCCTCAACGGAATTTGATAAATTTTCTATGGGACCACCTAACAAGTATGCCCTTTCAACCACCTGACAAGTAAACCTTTCAAACTAAAAAGATTTTTTAAAATCGGTCCAGGTATTATTGAAAATTCGGTGAACGTACATAAAAACGAACGAACGAAAGGTCGCGACGAATTGATAACCTCATTCTTTTTGGAAGTCTTCATTATTAATCTCTCTGATAGGAGAGGGCTCTAGTCTAGTGCTGGACTGATAAAAACTGGTAAAGAAAGCGTTTGCAGTCAATCCGTCCGTCAATCAACAAACCTGAACCGAAATAAATGATACAGTTAAAAGGAGTCAATTGAAATTTCCACAAAAAATACAAGCCAAGTAAATTAACTTGAATTAATGATGTGTCATTAACGCACGTGGCCGGCGCGGCGGCGGAAGGCTTTGACAAGCACGTGTCGCCTTTTGCTATACGAATAAATTGCTGTAGTCATAAGTCTATGTAGTCTCTGACAGCACAGCTGTGAGATCTTTATCCTTTGCTATGGGCCGCGTGGCTGCCCGGCCAACCGTGTAACAGAGCTGGGACTCTATTATTGAATTGCGAAACATACCTAATATAACATTTTTGTCGCCGTCCAAGTTCCAAAGTTTTACTGTACGTAAAAATTTTGTTTGAGGTATAGATACTGATTTTAAGTGACTCGTGAACGGGTGCTGCCGGGAGGGGCTCGGCTTCGCTTTTTTGACTACTTAGTAAGTGTCAAAATTAAATTAAATTATAAATGTTTATCAATTATAAGACGTAATAATAATATGACAAAGCCCTTCTGGCGAGTAGGCGACCAATACTGTGAAAATGAGTTTCTTTCGGCGTTTCTTCTTAGTAGTGGACGTTGCAAAGCGCTGGTATCGGTAACGTTTCTTTAAAAATAATTAAATTTATTATACTTCACACGTGATGTAAATTATACTTATTGACATATAAAATTGCCTGTTAAGGTCCAAATACGGAAAAAACATTTGAGTTTTAAATTTTTTGAAAAGAAAGTGTTTTACTAAAATATTACTTTCAATATAAAAATGAGCATTAAATCAAGGGTGGTTCCCTTCCCTTCCCTTCAATTAACTTTTGTATTGTGACCGAGACGAGATGATTTATGACTGCCTCCGATGTCCAGTGGTCAAGGCGTTCGCCTTGTGATCCGGAGGTCGGAGGTCATGGGTTCGAATAACAATGAGACGCATACTTCGTGAAAAGTTGGTTTCAGTCTGTTGGGATTTTGCGGGCTTGAATCATTCGAAAAGAAAGATGATTCCGTGTGTCGGAAGGCACGTATAAACCGTGGGTCCCGAACGCCATCAAGCGTTTGATCATCAAACTATCCAAGGATTAGTTCTGGTTTACTATTTGGGTTGTGGAGGTCAGACGGCAGCCGCTGTGTGAAAAACAGTAACCTCGTAGAAAGGAGATTAAACAAGGGTTTACCCCAGGCTCTGCAGCGTGTTATACTGAAAATGCAACCGGGAAAATATGCTCGGATGATGATATGACCAAGCCGAGTAGTTTTTCAACAATAAAAGATATTTTTAATTGGACATGGTCAAGTTTTCCACTGAAGCGATTTAAAAAAGAACCACGGAATTTTAATGTAATGTTATGAACTAAAAAAAATTTTAACGTATGTCTCCGAGTTTTGAAAATATAGCCCCTGACATTTGTTGTTGTGTAACACGCTACATACTATTTCAAAAAAATCACGACGCTGTATTTCCGTAATTTTACGAAATGTATAAATATATGTATATTATTTAAAATGAGGAAAGTGTGTTTGTCCAATATTTACGTCAAATGGAACATTTCAACGCCATTTTCGTATGTTCCTTGAGCACTTAAGGTACCTATTGAATTGCTGATGAATGAGGTACTTACATAATTCCAGGAAAATACAGGGAATAGTTATCGGCGCAGACAAAACCTTGTAGTTTGTGTCCCCAGTTTGAACTTTGTAAAAAATCCTTACTAATATTATAAATGTGAAAGCGTGGATGTTTGTTACGCTTTCACGCAAAAACTACTTGACGAATAATCATGAAATTTTGTACACATATTCTGGGAGGTACTAGAAGTAACATAGGGTACTTTTTATTAAAAAAAAAAATATTAAAAAAAAAAATTGTCAACAAATATCAACATTTTCTATAGTTTCAGCTGTTTGGAATTTTTGAGGTTAGGTACCATTGTTATTTTTAACTGTCACTGAAAGCGTATGTCTAAAAAATGCCTCGGAAGCGTAAATCTACACTATCCAATTATTTAATGGATTCGATGCGAGCGAAGCCGCGGCTAAAAGCTAGTCTGTTATAATTTCCTCGTTTTAGTCTAGGAAGTAAGTATCCAAAAAAGAAAACGAAATTCCGTTTTAAAAACATTCAAGCGCAGTCGCGGATACTCACTAGTCAATTTTTACATGTTTATTATCGCCTTGTGACCACCTAGCATGCAGAAGTATGTCATGAAATAATTGTGTTTATATAAGAGTGTGTCAAGGCACATGCATGCACGCATTTATATTATATGTACCTACAATTCAATAAATACATATTTTGTTGAAAAATTTTGCTCCATTGTTGTGCAACAATAAATCTATATTGATTTTCATTTTAGATAAGATAGAATTTGCCGATTCGCTTTCACTTTGTACTTGCAAACAGTTTTGAATAAAATGGCTTTAATTGCTAAATAAATATAAGAATCCGAAATATCTGCTTCTAGCAAACTAAGTCTCAACGCATCACTTAGTATTGAACTGTTTAGATTAAAATATTATATTTTATTTATTAACAAAATTAATGTACAATAATAATATAGCCTTTATTGACTGCCTCCGTGGTCCAGTGGTCAAGGCGTTCGCCTTGTGACCCGGAGGTCATGGGTTCGATTCCCACTGGGAAGCATACTTTGTGAAAAGTTGTTTCCAGTCTGGATAGGATATTGCAGGCTTGAATCACCTGATTATCCGAAAAGAAAGATGATTCCGTGTTTCGGAAGGCACGTAAAACTGTGGGTCCCGAACGCCACCTAGCGTTTGATCATCAAACTATCCAAGGATTGGTTCCTGGTTTGCCCTTTGGGTTGTGGAGGTCAGACGGCAGTCGCTCTGTGTAACCAGTAACCTTGTCAAATCTCCTTGATTAGGTAGCGGACCCCGGGCTCTGAAGCGTTACTGCTGAGGATGCAACCGGGAATACGCTCGGATGATGATGAATAATATAGCCTTTATTCAGACAGTATTTCTACATTCTTTACTTAAATCTATGCACTTATATAAACTATTATCGTCTCCTCTGTCTGTATGCCATAGGTTGGCGAAGATCTCCTACAACTGCCTACATTTCTCTCTATCCTTAGCAACTCTGGTCCAAGTAATAGCTTTAATGTCGTCCACCCACTTCCATTCCATTTTTTCCATTTTCTGTTAATTGTGAACCAGGTCATTATCGGTTGAGACCGTTTTTACTTTCCCCTGATTGTATGTCCTACCAATTACCATTTTAATTTTGTTACTGATCTTTTGTCTTTGTGTATTTTCGTAAGTTTACAATTCTTATTCTATTAGACAGTCTTTTCCCATCATGCTCCTGTCCATAGAGTTTTGGCTAGTTTGTAGCTTTTTCATGTGTGCTTTGGTGAGAGCCCATGTTTGGCAGCCATATGTGAGCTGTACAGGTAGTATGCTGGTATCAAAGTGACGACCCCCGTGGCGTAGTGCTCGCCATGCTAGTCCGCCACCCAGAGGTCCCGGGTTCGATCCCCGGTCTGGGCAAGTTGGAAAATGGCCTTTTTCAAATTGTCCTGGGTTTTGGATGTTTATCTATAGGTATATGTATCTGTGATAAAATATAGTATCGTTGAAATAGAATCCCATAACACAAGTCTCGGACTTACTTTGGTGCTAGCTCAATCAGTGTTATTTGTCCCAATATATTTATTTATTTATCAAATCTCCTCAGTACCTAAAATGCAAATTTCAATTTCTTTTCAACACTCAAGATCGGCAACTTCGCTCTGTCGATACTCGTCTTTCTATTCCTCTACATCGCACAAATTTTATGGCAAACTCCTTTATCCTACAAGCTTCACGGCTCTGGAATGCTTTACCCGTTGACATTAAGGACATTTCAACTAAATTTTCTTTTAAAAGGAAAGTACACCCTCATGTTCTAAAATAATGTATATTTCATTTTCACCATCATCATTAAATATTTATAAGTTGTATATATGTTTATGTATGTATGTTTGTGTATATATATATACATATAATAAATGTAGATATATGTAGGTATATTTCTCTGCTTCTCTGGCAGGTTATAAGAGAAGCATGGAGAGAAGCATGCTAGGGTTCAGTATAAAACAGAGAAAACGAGCAGTAAACATAAGAAGAATAACAAAATTAGAGGACATCAGTACAAAACAAAAACACTAAAGTGGAGATGGACTGGCCACATGATATGCGACGAAAGGCAAAAATGGTCAACATCAATAACCAACTGGACCCCAAGATACAAAAAAAAAAGAAAGAGAGGTCGACCTAAAAAGAGATGGTCTGACGATTTGAAGATTATCGCAGGGTCCTTATGGAGAAGAGTGGCGAGAGATAGACAAAAGTGGAAAGCTCTGGAGGAGGCCTATGTGTCACAAGGACACGCTGAAGACGCAAACAACTGATTAAAGTGCTTTTGTAAATGTATATATACCAATTATTATAAATTCAACAATAAAGGCTATTGAAATTGAAAAGTAGGTATATTTATTAGGATTTATTTAGAAATTATTTTGCGCCGCAACTAGATCTCTGTTTATCCTTATGGTTGGCTGGGAGAGAACGCTTTTAGCGTTAAATCCGCCAATTGTAAACAATTGTATATTGTGGACCAATAATTTTTTACAAAATAAATAAATAAATCCAACAGTTTCCTTTTAATGGTCATTCTAGTTTCCTTATTTTTCATTATATATTTTTGGCTCCAATATTATTTCCAAGCATTATACCAATGCGTCTGTCTATTTCTTTTGTAAGTATATCCAAAGAAGAAATTGTTTGGCCTTGATATACATATTTATTTACATATTCGATTTGGTTATTATTAATTGAAATTGGTTCTTATCCCCATTGGTCATAGCTTTGATCTTTTGCGCGTTCATGTGCAATCCCACCTTACGACTTTCCCTATCTAGATCGCTGAGCATCACTTGTAGCCCCTCACTAGTTAGCGACAGTCTCATTTCGAAGTCCACATTCTTCCCAGGCCAATTTACGAAAGACTTCTTCTAGAACTGCTGTGAAGAGCTTCGGTGAGATAGGGTCTCCCTGGCGGACCTCTCTTTCTATTTCAATCTCTTTACCTTCCTTTTCTAATTTAATTTTTGCTTTGCTATTATCATTAATGTTTTTGAGTATTCTTATATATTTATGTTTAAAATAAGTGCTTGCCAGATACTATCATGTTCTATTGTGTCAAAGGTTTTAATCCACGGAGAAGCAATAAAAGGTTATACTACCTTTTAAACTTAATGTACATAAAATACAAAATTGGGTACACACTGCTATCAATCGCCAAGCGGCTTCGCACTGCTGTGGTGGATGATGTCCAGGGACAAGCACATTTGGGAATATTCCTGAAGAACGGCAGCTCGTATGCGTATGTTTCTAGAATAAAAACGAAGCGAAGCCTCGGTTAATTGGCTACAAATTACAAGACACAAGGCTAGGCCAGGTGACGTTACGCGCTATAATGGGTTGACAATTGCGATTACCTTGTATAAAGATGCATTATGAGATCATTTGTGGTTTCTTGATATAAATATTGTTTTTCCATTGAGAGAATTTTCACATCAATATGAGGCAGAAATATGTGGTAATATATGTATTTTACTATAATCTAAATAGTTTAGAAGAACATACTACATGATTTGAATTACTTTGTGCAATTCCGCCACCAGTTAGCTCATGCAAACTATTGCCGGCCGGCGCCCTCCCACTACTGTTAGTCCCAGCATACCGTAGGTACTTGGTTACTAAAAGAGCAGCACGTGCTCTTCAAATTAAAAACAAATATTTTAAGTACCCACTTATTATGTATTTTGCAAAATAGTGTGAGAAATAAAACAATTAAAATATTTAAAATAACCACAGCGTTTTTAATTTATGAATAAGGTAGAAATGCATTGATTTCCCTGAGGAAAGTTTTCTGACTTTCAGATCGAATACAAAGTTCTGAGTACTGTAACTGTTTGACATTAATGACTCAGTTTATCTAGACAGGGCTTCTGCGTATTTTCGTTAGTCTCAACGAACCCAAGTCCTATGTGGGCAATACTGGTATCAGATTTTCAGACTGCCGAAAGGCATCTTACATAGCTAAAATAAAATCAGTTAAGGTGAAATAGAGTTGCTCCTCTTATTCGCTTTCCTTTGACGACCTCTGTGGCCTAGCGGTCATCATGCCGGCTGTCACACTAAAGGTCCCAGGTTCGATCCCCGGTCAAGTCAAGATGTGAAATGATGTTTTTCAGATAGGTCCGGGTCTTGAAAGTTTATCTATATATGTATCTGTTATAAAATATAGTACCGTTAAGTTAGTATTCCATAACACAAGTCTCAAACTGACTTTGGGGCTAGCGCAATCTGTGTGATTTGTGTGATTTCAAAAATATATAGAACGTATATGTTCAAATTTTATTGGGAATGAGAAATGCTAAACGAATAACATAACGAAACACATAACCTCGCTTATGTGAGCGTGTTCCTGGTTGTATACAAGTTCCTGGTTTTATTCGCATACTGTTGTTGTACTTTTTAGTTATTTTTTTCACGATTCCGTGGTCTAGGTTATTTTTTTTGTAATTGTTCTTCTCAAATTCTTGAAAGAGAAAAAGAAGGTAGCCCGTGAGAAGGTTGTGGGCTACCACACTGGACCTAAACTCTATCAGAACGATGTGGCCATACACGAATTGATTAGGCAGTATTGTCCAAATTCAGTTTTAGTCATCATTGATGCTAAGCCCAAGGATCTCTGGCTGGCAACTGAGGCATACTAAGCTGTAGACGAAGTGCATAATGATGGCAGCCCAACAACAAGGACCTTTTAACATGTTCCCAGTGAAATAGGAGCAAAGGAAGCAGAAGAGATTGGTGTAGTTCCGAAGGCGCACAGCACAGACAAGACAAACACATAGATACATTATCATATCTGTATCTCTAACAGTTATACAGAGCCGAGGGCCGTAAGGTAAGACTGCATAACGTGATGGCGTGCGTTATGAAGGAAAAAGGAAATCAAAATAGTGATGGGTTGGTAGCCAGCGTTGCATAACTATCGATAGGTGACCTCAAAAAACAGTCACAATATCGACACGACTATCTATAGTATCGATTGTTAATAGTTTGCAAATGCTATTGATGAAAGGTAGGATAGTATGTCAACGATACTATATGTTATATATATATATATATATCCAAGACCCAGGACCATTTGAAAAAGACCATTTTTCAACTTGCCCTGACCCGCCTTGCTCGAACCCGGGACCACTACGTCACTGAGGCCGTCATATAAAATATCATCGATAGTCTAAATCTAAATATATATAACTCAAAGGTGACTGACTGACTGACATAGTGATCTATCAACGCTCAGCCCAAACCACTGGACGGATCGGGCTGAAATTTGGCATGCGGGTAGATGTTATCCGTAGACGTAGGCATCCGCTAAGAAAGGATTTTGATCAATTCTACCCCCAAGAGGATAAAATAGGGGATGAAAGTTTGTATGAAACATTGTCAATTTTAAGCCGATCGGGCTTAGACTTTGCATGCATAAAGCTACTATGACGTAGGCATCCCCTAAAAAAGGATTTTGATAAATTACACCACTACGCGAGCGACGCCGCGGGCAAAAGCTAGTATTATATATTTTCGTCTCAAACTATCGATGCTATCCATATTATTACAGTATTTCAAGGCCACGATAGTATCGATAGACTATCGATATTTTGTACTATTACTTGCAACACTATTGCTAGCCGCATCGCTTATTACTTACAGGACAAATAAGGTGGCGACCAAAGCGCAAAAAGCGATCGCCAACGAAGGACGATAGGCGATGAGAGGAAATGTATAATTAAAAGCCCTGAATCAGCGGCCCACCAAGGCCCTTGCATCAGATGTGTCACTTATCAATTATTGCAAATACTACTTCATTATTGCTAACCACTGCTGTTGTTCGCCGGCAGTCTGTGATCAAAACACACAAATACAGCGTTTTCACTAGCCGCCGACCGTAAAATTATGGTAACGCCTTCTTCGAAAAAAAGACAGTTTCCATGGCACGGGAACGACACGGGGCCGTGACGGCTGACGGCATTTTATCCGATTACGAATCATGTTCATATAAATAATATCACTATCATGTTTACTTTTTAAAAATTTCAATTTTTTTTCAAAATTCAAATGTTTAATTAGTAATTTAGACCTTTACGGGCACTTTTACACGTCATTAAGTATAATTTACATTACGTGTAGTTTATATTGAAATTTATTTCAAAAGCTACCGACTAACTTCGAATAATATTGCATTGTCTGATTTACATAAGTAAGTATATAAAACTTTAACTCAATCGAAAACCGTAAAGTCGGTCAAATTTAACTTGCAGGCTTTGATTACAGACAGACAGACAACGGGACAGGTGAAACTAAATAAAAGCTTGTACAAGTTTATTTGCTAGGCAAATTAAGAAAAACCTGACTGTGAAGAACGCCATCCAGTGTTGAGTGAAGGAACTACTGATTCGACTTGATATCCGTGGCACCATGCATTATTTGCTAAACAAAGCCCTGAATTTAAAGCGTAAACCCCCAATAACTTTGATACGCCTGAACCGATTTTCATATTGCATTCACGCAAAAAAAACGCATTGAAATCGGTCTATCCATTCGAGCGCTGCGATGCCACAGCCAGACCGACAGATGTTAGAGTCAAACTTACATAACCCCCCTCTTTTTTGTCGGGAGTTATTAAGAAGGTTATCAATGAGGTTATCATTCGATTTTTATGTGTGTACTCGAAGCCCAAACCACTGGACCGATTTTGAAAATTATTTATTCGTTTAAAAGGGCATACCTGCCAGGTGGTCTCATATCAATTTTATCAAAATCGGTTGAGTAGGTACCTAGTTTGAAGTCGATTTTTAGTTTTGGAAATAATCCATTATTTCGCCTACCTTTCGCTTTTTTGTTTTGTTTTAGTGGGCAACGTTGTAGCCAATACTGGTGTCAGTATTCAGGCTATATCTTCTTCTTCTTCTTCTTCTTCTTATCCAGTCGAAATGGCTCATATTAGATATTGTTAGACCAGAACCTAGCGACGGCAACCGCCCTGTCATTAGCCATATTCAGATATGCATTAGTACAAGGAATCGGGCAGTTGGGACATGACAAAAGATGGTCCATGGATTGTGTGACCCCACAGTCACGCAAACTGTTGCCAGAGTTCCAAGTTCCAACCCCATTTGGCTCTGCTCTCCCGGCATCGCCCTGTACCAGAGCGGAGTCTGTTTAAAGATTTCCAAACAGCCCAGGGGAGATCCTTACCCGGGGGCAGCTTCTTGTCAGGTGGAATGTCAGATGGTGAGGACGGGTACATATTTTGCCACAGTGTGAGTTTAGTCTTCAAGGCATCTTTAGGCTATATAAAATCATCTGACATAGCTAAAAGTGGCCTTTGGATCTTAAGGCCCTGGTCTCAAGATTTTGCTGTATGTTCAGAGACCTTTGCCTCATTAGAGATGCAAACGAATAAAATTATACAGTATATTATATGTATTATCATTTATTTATTAAACCTTATTACAAAAATGTAACAGGACTTAAGGCCCAAAGCCTTTTCTACCAGTCAACCTACAAATGGTGCTGATAGAACACATTTTGGACGAAAATACCAAAGGAACTAGAGGTATTAAGATATTAGATGATACCATACTAATTATCTTGTAAAACTTCGAAAAGAATATAAATAAAACGTACCATAAAAATTAAATAAATAGGGACAAATCACACTGATTGAGCTAGCCCCAAAGTAAGTTCAAGACTTTTGTTATGAGATACTAACTCAACGATACTATATTTTATAACAAATGCATATAGATAAACATCCAAGACCTCGGACAATTTGAAAAAGGCAATTTTACATCTTGCCCTGGCCGGGGATAGAGCCCGAACACTCTGGGTGGCGGACTAGCATAGTGACCACTACGCCACCGAGGTCGTCAGTACCAGTTGCTTTGCTTCACGAGCTTTTTAAGCCGTTCCAAATTCTGAGTTAGATCAATAGGTATTTTGTTACGTTAAAGCTCTGCCAGAGATAAAAGACGTAATTGTTTATTTTGAGATATAACGTGAAACGAAACTTATTTGACTGACGATAGATGCGTGATCAACTGGAATGAAATCATAAGTTTATAACTACTTAATAACACTAGGGAATTGACAATATCCCGAATTCCCGACACACATGCAACTCAGGCGATATTAGCAAGCAACCGTCCTCGAAAATTCCAGAAAATAATTCCAGGGTTTTGCTCATATCAGACGCGGCACATTCGGGAAAATGGCTCAAAGTAGCGTGCTTATGTAACTGTATGCATACGTTAATATTTTTTTAATGTATATAACAGATAATTTTGTAATTCAATATAAAATCTATTTTTGCTACCTACGAGTATTTCAAGTGACATGAATAGAGACAAGGGGAAAGAGAAAGAACAGCTTCAATACAAAGAAAAATGTAGAATGTACTATCTGCTTATTCTTCTAAGCGGATTGGACTAGAAATCTTAGGTTTAGGTATAACAGACATACAGTACTTGTAACTGGAAAGAACCTGGCAAAAAAATTGAAGCAAAATCATTTTATTTTTCTGTAGAAAAAAACTCTTAACAATATTTATAATAAAACTAAGCAGCGAGTGACCATTTACCTGACCAAAATTGTTGTGAGTGATTTTTAGATAGATGTCTGTACTGTATCTCTCTCCATAACCCAGTTATCCGTTCCGATAACATCCCTCCACATAGCCCAAAGCAAGTAAATCCCTCCCTGGCAATAGTTCGGCAGCTATGGAGGACTGTCCGTTAGTGCATCTCAGTGGTACATTGGTAATAATTTCCAGTCTAATCCACTATTGCGACTGCGGTGCCATGCAGTCGATGGACCACCTTCTATCGTGTCCAAGTTGCCCTACGTCGTGTACCATCGAGGGCTTAAACGAGGTTTACGATAGAGGGATCGCCGTGGCCACTTACTGGTCAAATGTCATTTCAATTAGAAACTATACTTAAACCAATTTGACTCGACAAGAAGAAGTGGACATTAAGGGATAGACCTCCATAGATGCAGCCATCTCACTTTTTAGTTAAAAAGGTACTAAAAGGCCTCTTCATGTTGGCTTTAGCGCCATGAACGCCTCAAAGGACCGGGTCCCCATGGACCCGTGGCTGAAAAGCGTACCAACTTAATAAAAATATAATATTATTAATAATTAAGTTATAATATTAAAAAATAGTTTATTTCACGGTAGTATCTGTGTGCATAAAGTTTACACTTAAACTTCGCCGTTTCTCTCCCTTACAGTGTAAAAACTTCAGATTACGAGTAATTGGAAGAAAAACCAGCATTTAAAGTATTTTTTAAAATACCAGGTCTGTGGTCTCTACAACTTATTGTTTGTTTAAGTTCATGTTATTAACATAATGCAAAATTACGTGCATATATGGGAGAACTTAGGTCTGTCAATTTTATTTACTTTTAGTTCTACAATATTGAAAAAAAAAAACAATTTCGGTACTTTAGCAATTTATCTAGATTTTCATTGATAAATAAATAAAGTGGATTATAATATTTATAATACTTACAGTAATATAACATTTCGTTATCAACGTTTGATTGTAATTTTTATATAAGTAATATATTTCTCTTACATTAGCATAGGCAGTCACCATTCATGAGTTACAGGGATTGACTTTACCCAGGGTAGTGATCGACCTTGGGTCCAGAGAACTGGTTGTAGGTCGCTCTTCCGTCGCACTTTCTTGGGCTCGAAGACTTACTAATGTCATCTTGGAGCTCTTCGATTTTAAACGTTTGACAAGAATCAGGTCTATGAAACTCCTTCTGTTAAAAACGGAGGAGGAAAAAGTACTAAACAGATTAGCAGAACGACATTATAAAGATTTTAATATTCAATGAAAAACATAATGGTGTGAAAAGTTCCTTCGATCTGCAATCTCTATAAGCTCGTGAGGTCTACAGCATATATACGATATATATAGCCTCGTCATAGCTTCGTGGACTTAATAAATATTTAGTAGGTACTTACATTACCTCTTCATCTGTTGCAAATAATAAAACAATAGATAAATAATTACCCTGGGAAGAATTCCTCCCAGTGACAGGTAAGGGGTTAACAGTTTTTGCAGCGCACACGCCATAATGTAGTTTAAAGGCAAAGATATTATTCATTTTAATTTTCGTAGGATATTAATTTTTTAAAGAAAATCTTACGTTAGTCGTGGATAATAAAAACATAGCTTTCAGTGAAAAAAAATCAGATTAGAAGTTTTAGAGTTTCTCCGTATAAATACACAAACAAATGTTTTGTCTGTATAATTCTCTTCTTATTCTTTCGTTTTTTACAGCCTAATCTATCCACTGCAGGACTTGCCTTCTTCATTGCACGGAATTCCTCACGATGTTGAACCTTTCTCTTCCATAGCGGACCAGCTGCTTTGACGATGTCATCTATCCATCGTGTCATTGGTCTGCCGCAACTTCTGCGGCCCATCCACGGTCGCTAGTCCAATGTTTTTTTGCCTCCATCTTCTATTCTCTCTACGACTGATGAGACCTGACCATTTTCACTTTAGTGTGGCTATTCTTTTAATTACATCGGCTACCTTGGTCTGCGGCAAGATGGCCCCGGCAAGATAGCCCTGGCAAGATTGCCCTGACAACAGGGCTCTGGCAAGATGGCCCTGACCGGAGATTGATCCCTAAAAAACTGTCTATTGTATCATATTAATCATCATCATTTCAGCTGCATAACGTCCACTGCAGGACATAGGCCTCTCCCAAGGATTTCCATAATGACCGATCTAGAGCGGCCTGCATCCAACGCTTTCCAGTGACCTTGGTCAGGTCTTCAGACCACCTTGTGGGTGGGTCCTACTCTTCTCATACCAGTACGTGGTCGTCATTCCAGAACCTTTTTGACATATTAATTATTTCAATCCAATGTTAACTGGAAGAGATATCTATCTGGGATAAGTCCGCCGTTGTACTGTGCTTTTTCTTTTGAATTGTATTTTTGCATTTATATGTATGTATACAAAAAGTTTACAAACAAACATAATATTAATTCCAGTCACGACACCTACATAATAACAATAGGTATGTAAAAATACTAAAGGTATTAAAATATTATCTGAAACTATACTATTTTTTTTTTTTATAATAAAATTTTTATTCAAATAATTGCTAAATATAACTATAGTACATAAAATATACACAAATAGATACTGCATATATTCATAAACCCTACTCATACATAGACTTCACAAAAAGGTATTTAAATACTAAATGACAGTCTGTGCAGATAATGAAATTTTGACGACCTCGTGGCGTAGTGGTCACCATGCTAGTCCGTCACCCAGAGGTCCCAGGTTCGATCCCCAGTCAGGGCAAGTTGGAAAATGACCTTTTTTAAATTGTCCTGGGTCTTGGAGGTTCATCTATATATGTATTTGTTATAAAATATAGTATCGTTGAGTTAGTATCACATGACACAAGTCTCGAACTTACTTTGGGGCTAGCTCAATCAGTGTAATTTGTAGCTATATGCTTAAAAAAAAATGTGCGCGCACAGCACTCTCAAACGCTTGGCGACTAGAGTTGTACTTATCAGTTACATAAACAGGTTATTATATTACAAACAAACACCAAGTATTAGAACTTTAACAGACAGGCGACACTGTGCCAGCAACAACTCTGTTTCTCGCCTCGTCTCGTCTCTCGTCAAAATCCCTGGTCAAAATTCAAATTCAAATGTTTATTCAGCAATTCCACCTTTACAGGCACATTTACGTGTCAATGTATAATTTACGTAACATGTAATGCTTGCGAACAAGTAAACAAACATAAATTACGTGCACAGTCGCTCGTCTATAACAGCCTTTAGTGTTTTGATGTGATGTTCTGAGATCATATAAAGCCTTGCTTTTTTTTTCTGCCGCTGTATTGATCGTGTCAGTCACCGTGATGATTTGTTCTTATGTTATTTCTAAATAGTTAATCTAATCAGTTTTTGTTAGGAAATAAAATTAGGAATATTGTAAATTCAAAGTGCTCATTGTGTGAAATTGCAGGTATTAAATACGTGGATTTAGTATCTTTTGATATTCGATTGCCTATTCTGTGCGTATTACTTCTGCTTTAACGATTAGTATATCCCAGTATATACTAACTTCGGTTGGTTTGAGAGTCAAAACTTGGCTACGTCTAGGCATTGTTCAAGTCTAACTATTTTTAAAGAATACCTATAGGTATTGAAAAAGATAACCAAAGATAACCGTGCTATTATCTGTGTGTGTGTGTGTGTGTGTGTGTGGGCTGTGGCACACCCTTTTTTTAAATGAGTCACATTTTTTAATAATCTTAAAAAATGTTTGATTGTGCGAGCGAGACCGCCAAACAAAGGTGAAAAGGCTCTTAAATAAAACGACAGCGGGATTAAATATATTTTTATTACAAAATCGTAAAAATTCCTTTCAGTATATAAGTTTTACTTTACCTTTTTAAAGATGTTGCATTCCTTAATTTAATTTGTGTTTCCACATTCGTTCCTATTAGCTCGTTCCTATCATTAGTGTCGCTACATCGTAACAGCCCTACAGACTGTCCAATTCGAACCAACAACCATATCGGCGTCATTAAATTAACAAAATTATAGGTTTGTTGAACCAAGGGCGGATCCAGCTTTGGTGCCAGGGGGGTCACAGAGTCGTGATCAAGTCACAAGAAGTATTAATTTATTTTTTTATAATCATAGATACAAGTAAAAAGTAGGCATTTTATTAATGTATGTAAGTACTTACTGTACTTAAAAATACATATATTTAAATGACAATTGTGGTGGCGGTGGCGCGGTAAAATTCAAATTTTCAATGCGTTCGTTCCCGAATAATAAATACGTTTGCCATTATACAAAATACTATATAAAATTAATCAAATATTGAAGGTACTTACATAAATTCTATATTGTTTCCGGCAGAGTAGAATAGGGCCACTCCAAGTCCTCCCGTGGATGTCGTAGAAGGCGACTTAGGGAAAACAAGCTAAACAAAGCGTATAAACATCAATGAGACCTCTCCAACCCGTCTGGCCAACGTGGAGAGTGTAGGCCATATCCTCCGGCTGCTCTGGCCAAGTATGGCTCTGGTAGTACAGAGAGGGTCGTGCTCCTGCAGTGGAGACAAAAAGACCTGATGATGATGATGTTTAACAATTTTAATTAGTGGTCCACCTTGGTCCTGGACCCAGCCCAGGGGGGGGTCATGACCCCCCCCCCTGGATCCGCCCTTGTGCAGAACCTACTGGCGTTAAAGTTATAGACAGCCTGGCAGATTTCAATTGACAGTCGGAGTCGCTGGTAATGTTTATTTTCTATTTCATTCGTTTTCTGTAACATCACAAAATATGAATTTCGACTTTTTTTCCTCAAAATAAAGGAAAAATAATGTAGTATACAAACTTTGTGTTGCCCTACAAGAAACTGAGAAGGTCACGGTGTTCTAATCATGACTAAGTAATTAGGTATATGAATTCTTTGGCAAAGCCAGCATAATTGATTTTTGTTCTATGTAATTTAAACTTCATCTTAGCGTAGGTTTTTGTTGTGCTTTTTATAATCATTTACCACGAGGTGTGTATTTTATCGTTTTTAAATGTCTTGTCAAGAAACAATAATACTGCAGAACATTTTGGGAAACATTTAACTTAAGACGTGTGGTGTTTCACTAATTTGGTATTATCTTTATTAGTAACGAATTTTTAACACGAGTGTATAAGATTCAAAAATTTACATTTTACAGTAAAATTAAGCAGTTCTACAAGATGTCAAAAATTATCTTCAAAATAAATGGAAACAAATACTCAGGTGAGATTTATAATATTAATTAAAGTATGCCCCATGTCTTCAATGTAAAGGGATTCTATTGAGAACGTAACCATTAGTAGAAAAATAAAAAATAAATAAATATATAAGGACAAATCATACTGATTGACCTAGCCCTAGCCCCAAACTAAGTTTAAACTTGTTATAATATCCTTATACTCAACGATACTATATTTTAAAATAATGTTTATAGATAAACAGCCAAGGCTCAAGGACAATTTTAATTAAGGCTATTTACCAATTTTAAAAAAAAAAGATATCCTTTCAGTCCTCCATTAAAGACACGCAGCCGTCAAATAATACCGTTCTCTGTCAGTATCAAACCAAACTAGATTATATTGTCATTGCGTAGCGCTCACTGTTGCTTGACACTGCTACGCGGACACGCAGCTACCTACGTATGTCGTGACTCGTGTTGCTTTTAGAATAAAGGTTAGTGTTGCAGGCAATGGTATAATATATCGATAGTCTTTCGATACTATCGTGCCTTGAAAAACAGTAACAATATTGACAGGACTATCGATAGTATCTATAGTATCAATACTATTGATAGTATCTATAGTTTTTAATTAATACAATCGATAGTAAAGGTGTTATTTGTACAAAGAACTATCGATAGTATAACGATATATATATATATATATATTATATATATATATATATATATATATATGTGTATATATATATATGTATATATATATATATATAAGAGTATGTATGTAATAAATGTTTGTTCGATGAAAACTCTAGTAATGTTGAGGGAGCTTTACCTATGAAATTTAGAGTGTATTTTTAAGTTTGAACGTAAGCCAAATCTGTCAAGGGGTTGCCGACATACAGGGCTCACAAGTCCACAATTCGGGGCAACCTTCTAATAAAATGATGATTACTTTCAGTGGATGGCAAATATGGTCCAGACGTGTCTCTAAACGAGTACATAAGAACGATCGCAGACCTGCGCGGCACGAAAGTGATGTGCAAGGAAGGCGGCTGCGGCGCTTGTGTGGTGGCAGTTAGGGCTCCGGTGCCGCCTACCAATGAAGTGAAGATCTTCTCTGTCAACTCGGTGAGAATAGGCATGACTAATGGAAAAGTAATTTTAGCTCATCGGTTAACCTTTGCTCTGAGAAATTTCGCATGACGTCACAACTACGTACGTTTCTTCGTAGAAATGACGTCGAAAGCCCCCACTGGGAAAATATCTTTAGCCCATCGGTTAGATTATTAAAAATAATTGTACACGTATCTTTTCTTTCCTCGACAAACAAAAAATGACAAAGATACAGGGCATTGAAATTTCGCATGACGTCACGACTACGTGCGATTTCTACGTTGAGATGACGTCGCAAGCCCCGACGCCGAAACTTTGATGCTTCGTATCTTGGTGAATTTTTACTTTTTTGGGAAAAATATGGGTCCATGATTTATGGAGAACTTATTAAGACAAATTAAATAAGCCCTTTGATGGACTTGCGTCGTTTTATTACTCAGTTCCATCAACCACCTTCCAGTGACAGACCCCAGGCATTGTCTACGATAAAGTGATCGTCAAGACTAATCAATGAGGTTATGTTGTCTTATAACTGAGTCACACCACACAATGAATATAAGTATTACATAAAGAACGGGATCTCCTAAGGTCTCGCGCAATATGCGTCCCCTTTCCCCGTCCCCGCACCTCTCCCCCGTTCCCGCCGTGTTGAGCAGGTGGTTACAGGTGCCTGCAGCCGCCTCGATAAGGCGAATATGTCCCGGATCCATCATCAGAACAGCTCATTGACTCCATAATATTGCATTGTCATCCGATTTACAAAAGTATGCAAAATTTGAGCTCCATTGGTTGAGGATAACTGGTTGAAAATTGAGTTGCAAGATTTGACCGAAACAAACATACATACATATATACAAGATAAATTTCAAGTTGAATACACGCCGAATTTTTATTGGTTTTGGAAAAAAATGACGTATAGTAAATAAATTTCTGTATGACATAAGATAAAAAAGTTGCGAAAATGATTTTCGATCGAGACCACGTAGTTACGCCCGTCCTTAACTGCCGCGTGACCCCGATGAACTCGAAAGCTACTCGGCCGCTGCTAGGCGCCGGTTATTGATCTCACGATTTTACTTTCGAGTTTTAGTCAACATTTTTTGTTTTTGAATTTTTATTTTGACTAGCTAATTAAGTCTTACTTACGATCCATAGGAAGTGGCTTTCGGTTCCAAAACTATTGAAAAATCACCGTGTATAAACTTTGGCTAAGTATAATTTTTTCCAAGGTATATGCATTTATATAGTACAAGACAGCACGGTTGGATTCTAGTTTTGAAGATTGTGTAAATTTGCTTTCAGTGCCTGGTATCTGTGCTGTCCTGCCATGAGTGGGACATCCTGACCGCCGAAGGTATTGGCAATCGGACCATCGGCTACCACGAGATCCAAAGCAGACTGGCCAACTTCAACGGCACGCAGTGTGGATACTGCACGCCTGGGTGGATCATGAACATGTACAGGTGGGGGTTTTAAAAGGAAAATAAGATAAGTACTTTTTGCACCTTATGCCATGGGGAAAGTGGCGAAATCAGAATGAATTTGGTTGATTGATATGTGCTGCTAACTGTTGGAATATCTGTTCGGGCTAAATTAAAATAATGTTTAATTGGTAAATAATGAAATTATATTGTTTTCACTTTTACTTGGAAGTATATACGTCTGACACCTAGCACAATCAGCATAGAAAAGAGATGACATAAGTGGGGGTTGCCAACAGCAACTTGGTTGCTCTAGTACCGCTATAGCAAAAATAAAGATTGATTTTTGCAAATAAAATAATATAAATCAACACTGACTGATTAGTGATCTAAATAAAATACTTGCAATGTATAACAAAATAACACTGGCCACATTGAAAAGAAAAAAAAAAATAGTTAAAAAAGTAGTTCCTCTTTCAAAAAATCATTTCACTCATTGCTACACATTCTCGCGTTTTGCATTAGGGCTCTTTCAGACAGAGCGTCATTATGCCAGCGATATAGAAAAAAAAACATATAGATACAAGTACAAACATCAAACTTAACTCACTCATCTCTCACTTTATGAAGGATATAAATAAATACTAACAAGTAATTCTGTTTTTTAGTATCTATGAATCAAAGAACAAACACCTAACTATGACTGAGATAGAAAACTCGTTTGCAAGCAACATTTGTAGATGCACAGGCTACAGGCCCATCGCCGATGCTTTCAAAACTTTCGCCACAGACGTCGACGAAAATCTCCGAAACAAATTAGTTGACTTAGAAGATCTATCCGTCCTTAAACATTGTGGTGTGACTTGCAAAGAGAAATGTCCCCACAAGAAAAATAAAGAAAGAAATATTAGTAAAGAAATTGAAGAAGAATGGTGTGTTTTGGAAAAAGAAGTGAATAAAATGATCGTTATAAATTGTGACGGACATACATTTTATAAAACTTATTTATTGAAAGATGTTTTCGAAGCAATGCATGAAAATGATGATTACAAACTAATTGCAGGAAACACTGGACAAGGTAATTGTTTCTATAATATATAATGCTACAAATTGCTATTTTTGATTGTTGTAGCGTAATATTATCAAATCAGAATTTAAATTGAAGTTATATAGTCAAAACGCTAGCCAGCTTCAAATCCCAAGTTAAATCTTATTTTCTATCCTTATGAAAGGTAAATAAATAACCTTCCCTTATTTCCATTTCTCTTCATATATCTTACTGTTAATATGATTTTTTTTTTCAGTGTAATTTATATGTATTTATGCAAGATGTATATGTATGTTTATTATAATTATTGTATATAAGTATGTTTATATTGACCACCCCAAACTACCTAATTTCCCATTACTATTTTCTATATATCGAGGTTGTCTGGAAGAAATTGCTTAGCGATAAGGCCGCCTTTTGCGCATTTTCTAGTTTTTTAGATAATTATGTCCTGTATTTATTTATTTTGTGCAATAAAGAGTATTGTATTGTATATAGAATTAAAATTTTTAGCAGAATACTTACATATCTGTGTATGTGTACTGCGATTTTTTTAAGGATTAGAATCATATCTAAACTTATTTAAATTATGTCAATTAACCGCCTACGTCGTAATGACCACAGTAACGACAACACCAAGTCCTGCTGCTGTATATCGCCTGAGTTATCACCAAATGTCATTATCTTTATTTTAACTGAGACGCGAAAATAAATTACAAATTATTTCCAGGCGTCTACCACGTCACAGAGTATCCACGCGCTGTGATCGACATATTCAACGTGGCCGAAATCAGGGGTTACACAATGGATGAGAACCTCGTCCTTGGCGCAGGGATGCCTTTGTCCGAGATGATGGATGTCTTCCTCAAAGTGTCCTCAGAAAACGAAAATTTCTCATATCTGAAGCAATTCTTTGACCACATGGACTTAGTTGCACACATACCTGTGAGAAATGTATGTTGTTAATGGTTAATTAATACGTTTTTCAGTGCATGTCAGTGTTCTTTGGCTAAATCCTTCCCGTCTTACTTTTCATACAAACGCTCGTACGTGATTATGGCGTTATAACTGATTATTCTTGAAAACTTTTGAACTAACACATAACTTGTGCGCTATTTCTATGTTTCTATTGGAATAAAAAAATTAAATTTGGAAAACCTAATTCAGTATCCACCTCCAAAATCTGCTTTTTTGCCCAAATCTTACCTGAACTTCGACCCTTCGTAAAGTACTCATAAATTAAAAAAGCAAAAATAAATATTGCTATAAAAACCTTGTAAATGTAAATAAAAAAACATTTATGTCACATACTTGTAAGGCTTACTGAAAAACACGTATTTCCTGGAACAAGTTTTATGAAATTTCCGCACCCTATGAATAGTTAATATTCGTTCAATGGATAATTAATACTAATAATAATAATTTCATTCAATGGAACGCAAACCGTGTTCTTAGGCGCTATCTCTCTCTTTTTGGTTTGCTCTTTTTCTAGCATTGTCCTAGATGAAACAACAAGCTTTTCAAACTATGCTCGCGTTGACGATAGAGCGCCCGGGAAGGGCCGTCTTAAGACCACTTCCTATTATGATAAAGAGCGTTTAAGACGAGTTAATAGACTATTTGCGTTTAAGACCATTCGATACTAACTTATCGACCACACATTGTTTTTTGGTATATATTTTTTGCTTCATCCAAAGCGATTAACTTCTGAATACTAAAGGTTTCGTTCTATTTTCGTTAACATTTATGATTTCATGATTTGCCGTTAGATTGGAACGATTGGAGGAAACCTGTTTATGAAATACGCCCACAATGACTTTCAATCTGATCTTTTTTTGCTGTTCGAGACTGTTGGCGGGATGATTGAAATTGGTAAGTTCTTTTATTTCTTACCTTATAGTTAATTAATTGATTCTAGTAACCGCTTTGACATTCAACAAGTTTAAAAATAGTAGAGTCACCTAATAATCACAAAAATATGTTTTAAGTAAGTAATTTCTTTATCAATACATATAATGAAAAAGTTAAATAAAAATGTGCCTGTATATTGAATATATTAAAAAAAAAACATTAAAGGCGATGGAGACATAGAGTAAGAATAGAAAATAAATATTTGTCTGTTTGTCTATTTATACACGCTAATCTCCGGAACTATTGAACGGATTCGAATGAAACTTTTTTGTTATATAGTTGTTAAGCCTGGACAACGTATAGGATACAATTATTTTTTGAAAATGGAACACCTAATGCAGGACCATAATGGTCCAGCTTAATTATAAGAAATATAAAAATATCGCCTTAGCAAAAGTTGTTCAGCTTGATGAGCATTTTTTGTTGAGGTAAAAAAAAAGAAACTGGAACACCTGTTGCAGAACCAAGATAATATGAAATATATTTTTTTATTAACCACATATAACATTGCTACCAGTACTTTCTTATGTAATTACATTAGACAACATTGGTATAACACTGCTACAAGTATTTCCTATATTAGTTCGTATTTATATTAATACGTCGGAGACATAAAGTCCACGTGAACGAAGTCGCGGGCATCAGCTAGTTGTACATAAAAAGGCACGATTTTAAACATAATTTAACATTCTTTTTATGTTATCATGTTTATTCTGCCGTGTGGTGAGGGCAGAGAAGAATACAATTTGTTCCCCACAAGGGTGTCGTAAGAGACGACTAAAGGTCACAGCACACTTATCAACTCGTAAACGGAACATATCAACTCGAGCAGCTCAGTATTCTTTGTATGACACTCCCTACTGCAACGCACACTATTCGAATTCGTAACGCAAACGCCTCGCCTCGGGACCAGCTCACGAACCGCTTTGCTGGTCGGTCAACTAGCGGTCCCCGCGCTTGCGGCTCGTCGCCCGCGCGCTTACGCCTCTCCGTATGCGAGCTGACGTCTCCTGTTTCCTCGCACCCATCACCACACCGCGGCTTGCCTTCATCATCTATCAAATGTTTCTTAATAGTCCGAAATTCCCCTTCATTTCTCCTTGCTTTATTCAAATTGTGTACACAATATCTTATTCTTCGTTTTTTTTTATTTTTTCATTTTTCCTTTTGATTTAGTGCAATTGTGTATTGTGAATCGAGTCATAACCGTGCGCTATACGTTTCGTTTTGATTCAAAATGATATAGTGCCGGTCAGACCAGAGAGGCCGGCGAGCGGTAAGCGCGGTGTCGCCCAGACGTAGTTGTTACGTTGACCGCGAGTCGACGTACCGAAGCTGAGCCGGTTTGGTTACGTGCCTACGTCAGGTTGACGCCTAATTGACCGCGCGGCGAAAGGCGATACGATGTCGATCCCTTTCCGAGTTAATAAGAGTGCTGTGACCTTAAGATCAGAACCATCATTAGCCAGAGCGAGAAAGAGTGACGGAATGTTTCGTCGATCTCTCTCGCTCTAGCAAATGACGGTTCTAAGTGACAGAAAAGAATAGCAGTATAGATAATTAAGTGCTGTTCCGTGCTGACAAGTGAGATCCAACCCTTAGGGAGGTAGAAGTAACAGGGAACGAACAGTAGAGCATCTTTTGACCCTCGACTGAATACCATCTACTGCAATCAGCAACCTGGCTGCTCAGGTTAATGACCAGATTCACCAGATTATGGACAAATCCAACTTTTACTAAAAGAGGCTTTCAGTTCAACAGATGACTTTACTTAGTGTTTGCACAATAGAAAACGTGAGTATCGTCTGACTGAAAAGAAAATCCAGAAAAGTGATGCAAACTCTTCATGTAAATAAGATACAACAAACATGGTTTATTGCACCAAAACAATGTTACAGAATAATAGGATTCATAAAACAGATGTGAAAGGTGGTTTTAATAGGCTCATAAAGATGTTCATTTTATCTTAAACTTGATTGTTATATTTTCAGCTGAAAGCATAGACAAATCAAAAACGATAATTTTATCGGAGTTTCTTCAATTCGATATGAAGAAAAAGATCATAACTAAAATTGTTCTTCCCCCTTTATCTCAATGTTGTTCTGTAAAAACGTATAAGGTAAGTTCTTTCTTTTCTTACTTCTTATCACAGTTAGCAAATCTGGGGGAAACTACACTTAAATACTCCGTGCTTTACCAAAGTGCAAGTGTACCGGAACACATCAACAAATGAAGAATAATAAGACAACTACTTATATTATCTCTTAGATAGCAACCAACTGGAGTCCTAATAGCTAACAGACGAAGGCCTGGCTACCGAAGAAAAAGATGGTGTGACGAGCTTAACCGTTATTATAGCAATGGATGATATGGATGAGCAACGAATCGAAGCATATGGAACTGAGAGAAAGAGGCCTTTGCACACTGTGGTATACTAACATACTGGAGACGGAAACATCTCGTACATATATACATATCACGTCTCTATCCTTAATAAGGCAGACAGAGTATTTTAGGACTTGCGGTTCAAAGCAGACAGAGCCCAGTCACAAACTCAAAGGCCTTTTAGCGTGATGGTTGACGAGAAGGTAGAAAAAGGAATCAGAATAGTAGTGATAAGTTCCTAGCCGCATCGCAATTTCGCCAACTCCCTCGATCGGCTTCTTACTTACCTTGACTCTTACTTACTTTATACGGCTTGTAGCAATGCAGCCGAACAGCATCGAAGAAAATGGTTATAATGTAATATAATAATTATCTCTTTCAGATAATGCCTCGCTCTCAAAATGCTCATGCAGTTGTAAATGCTGGAATTATGTTCAGATTCAAACAGAATTCTAATTTATTAGAGAAAATTTCAATCGTCTATGGAAGCATATCTCCTAAATTCATTCACGCTTCCAAAACCGAAACTGCTTTAGTTGGAAAAGACCCTTACACTGAAGAAAGTCTACAACTAGCATTGAAAACACTGGATGGTGAAGTAATTCCTGAGGAAGCTCCACCTGAACCCTCTTCTAACTATAGGAAAACGTTAGCTCTGGCACTTTATTATAAGGTAACAATAACAAGTAATGACTGAAATCAAATTCATCATTGCAGCCGACTAAGCCCTAATAAAGTTCATAAAAGTAATTTTATACTTTCAGGCAATTTTGAGCCTTTGCCCTGATGATAGAATTAATCCCAAATTTCGTTCAGGAGGTGATGTTATCAAGCGAAACACGTCTAGTGGAACTCAGGTAAGGTTTCTACTCATTACAAAACCCCAATGAAAAAAGTTTCATTTACACTTCACTTGAAGTAGCATAAATAATTTGTGTGTGCCAAACCTACCTCTACTTGTGATGATACTTAACGTGATCCTTGAAAGTGCTGATATTCCGTTGTTTTTTCACTTGTTCCATTCGAGGGTGTAACCAAAGATGCCGAAGATCAAGCAGAAGAGAACTACACCTACTCCGTTTAAATTGTTCTTATATAATTCCAGGTTTATGACACTGACAAGTCTATCTGGCCACTCAACCAGCCAGTGCCCAAGCTGGAAGCGTTGGTGCAGTGCAGTGGCGAGGCGGTGTTTGCTGACGACCTGCCCACGCAGACTGATGAGGTGTTTGCTGCTTTTGTCACGGCTGATGTTAACGCGGGCAGTGTTGTTAGCGGGTTTGACGCAGAGGAAGCATTAGTGAGTAATTTGTTTCACATCTGACCATTATATGAACCAGCCAGTACCAGTGTGATGGTAGAAGCGTTAGTAAAGTGTAGTGGCGTGTTGGAGTTTACTGACAACATGGACATGATCGTAAATCTGGTATTTAGCGAAATAAAGGATTGATTTTTTCCAGAAAATACCTGGAGTCGTAGCATTTTATTCAGCAAAAGATATACCGGGCATGAATTCCTTTATGCCACTGCAGAAACCATTTGTTGTTTCTAACGAAGAAGTTCTAAGTTCCGGAGAAATCAAGTTTTACGGACAACCAGTCGGCATCATAGTTGCCGACAGAGACAAAACTGCGAACAAAGCTGCTACAGTTGTCAAAATAAAATACTCTTATATAAATAAAAACAAACCACTAATTCGTATCGAAGACGTGCTTAACTCACCAGAGAAGAATAAAAGAGTTGTTACTGATAAAAAAGTGGAGCCAAGTGAAAAGGGGAATGACGTGAATTGCATAATTTATGGTGAATACAAATTGGGTTCGCAGTATCATTACACGATGGAAACGCAAACATGCGTGGTGCAACCAACTGAAGATGGTTTAGAAGTGTATTCGTCAACACAGTGGCTTGATTTGACAAATGTTGCTGTAGCTCAGTGTTTGAATGTTAGTGTTAACAGGTACGCTAACATCATTATAATACATTTGATTTTTATTTTACACTTTCTTCTCGTTGAATGTTCTCCGTTCTTAAGACATTTATATCTTACTTTTAATACCTACATATTTTTTTATTGACAACTGTACATAAGGGTTACGTCATAATTATATTAATACTATGTTATTACATAATTGTGATACTGTTACATTCCTTCCATTCTGATGTTACAAAATAACAAATTAGTGATTCCTAAAAATATAATAGTCCTATTAAGAGTTTATTACTGTTCCTTTTCTTTGGGTTTCTCATGATTCTATTTCCATAAATCAGCATTTGGCATGATAATGTCCTGTCACCGCATCTTCGTCAATTCCAGATCTATATTTTACCTAACATGTCATTCAAAATATATTTTAGCGTTAACGTAGTAGTCCGTCGGGTCGGTGGCGGCTATGGCGCTAAAATATCCCGATCGTGTCAGATCGCGTGCGCAGCAGCCCTGGTGACCCACCTGCTGGGAAGAACCTGCCGGTTCGTAATGCCGCTGGAGACGAATGTAAAGGTTATCGGCAAGAGGATACCAACTCAATGTCAGTTTGAGGTAACAATAAGATACGGGTAACTGAGTCTTTACAGCCAATTTTCACCCTTAACCTTTCCCTCTCTGTTCAAAGGTACATTGTTATATCCAGAAATGGGTTTTGGCGGGAGCATTACATTACATCAACTTGTGTATAGGAAACTCCACGTGTTCAATCTTTATTCTCACGCATGCCTCTCGAAGGACCAGGTTAAAAAGACCCGTAGTCCACTAGGCGATATGGATAAAATCTAACCATTACTCGCTGCGCCATTTCAGTACCAGCCTTTACTTATATAAATTCTTTCTTTCCCAATCTTCCTCGTCTTCTAGATATTGACCACGAAATGGATTATTCTTTTGCCCTTTGTTCGGTATTTTCTCTGTAACGTGATCAGCATAAGCAAGTCAAATGACTGCTTTACTGGTAAACTTTCATCATCATCGATCGCTTTGAGTAGGCCTCTCTCAATGATATGCCATACCATTTACCACGGTTCTAAGCTACTCACATCTACGTCCGACCTGTGGTTTTTCTGATGACGTCGACTCATCTTGCTTTCGGGAGACCTACACTTCTCTTACCAAAACTTATTTTAAGTAAAGTGCATTTTTAAATAATAAACCTAAACAAAAAATATTGTCGGTTAGGTAGCCACAAACAAGGAGGGTGAGATCCAGTACTTAAAGAATACGTTCTACCAAGACAACGGCTGTGATCGGAATGAGGTGATCACGGGGATGACAGTCGCCCATTTCCTGAACTGCTACGATACCCGCCGCTGGTACATCGAGGCCAACAGCGTGGCCACTGACACACCTTCCAACACCTGGTGCAGAGCACCTGGTAAGATGTGCAGAAAATATTTCTAGTCTATAAAAATAAATACCTTTCTCAAAGGTATCGTATATTTGTACAATTATTTTCTTTATTTATTCTATTTTAAATTTATCAACATTTATTGTTCCAAAGTACAAATATAGTTTTAACAAATGGCGGACTTAATGGTAAGAGCATTTTCTCCAACTTCCAACCTCAACCATAGGGGTAAATAGAGAAAAAGTTTCAGCACAAAAAAGCAATTCAATATGCCTATTATATATTAATATTATAATGAATATACAACACACACACACACATACATAAACAGACATCTACCTATACTAAAATATAAATAGCTATTAAGAGAAGATCTAAATGATGATGACTTTATGAAAAAAAGAATTTAAAAAGAGGGTGTGAACTTTTCCTTTAAAAGAAAATTTGTGAGAAAATTCTTTAATATCAACGAGTATAGCATTCCAGGGCCGTGAAGCTTGAATAGAAAAAGAGTTCGTGTCTTATTAGAACGAAGCTGTCGATCAAGTGTGTCCGAAAGATAAATCAATATAAAAATAAATTATACAATATCATTGACGTATCTCTCTTTTACCAAAAGTTGGCATATTATTAATTCAGCCAAAAATTGACAAATTTTTGGCGGCAATGACAACTTTGAGAACGACTTTAACAAAGGAACCATATTTTTATTTGCAACGTCCTCTTCTCCAATAAAAATTGGTTTCTGCGGCTATTCAGTTTATTTCCTCTTGTTAGGTAGCTTTTTCATTTTGTACCGAACATTTGATATTTCCGCAATCATAGATTTTTATTAAAAATTTGTATTGAGTGTCAGCTTAATTTTTGTTTTCTCTTTTATTTCTTTTTTTCAGCTTCAACCGAGGGGATAGCAATGATCGAATACATAATGGAAAGAATTGCTTACAACTTAGGCAAGGATCCTTTAAAAGTCAGACTCCTTAACATGGCGAAAAAGGACAACCCTATACCAGACTTAATAGACCAGTTGAAGAAAGACGCCAATTACGACGATAGACTGAAAGAAATCAAGACTTTCAATGACAATAATCGATGGAGAAAAAGAGCTTTAAAACTAATTCCTATGACTTACGAACTATTTTACATTGGTCCGTACAGTACTCTAGTATCAATATTCCACGCTGATGGCTCTGTAGCCGTGACACACGGAGCTATTGAAATGGGCCAAGGCATTAACACAAAAGTTGCACAAGTTACCGCGTACAAATTAGGGATACCATTAGAAAAAATAAGCGTGAAGCCAAGCTCCAGTTTCACTTCTCCAAACTCCATGGCAACCGGAGCTAGCGTGGGAAGCGAGTGCGTTTGCTACGCGACAATGAAGGCTTGCGAAGACTTATTGAGAAGATTGGAACCAATTAAATCTAAATTGAAAGACCCTACTTGGGAGCTATTAGTATCCGAGGCGTTTAATTCTGGTATTAATTTACAAGCTTCCCATATTTACTCTACGAACGATGACGTCAAACCCTATGATATTTATGGTGTTATTATCTTAGAAGTCGAAGTTGACATGTTAACAGGAAACCATAATGTGAGAAGAGTAGATTTGCTCGAAGACACGGGCAGAAGCTTGAGCCCTCAAATCGACGTCGCACAAGTATGTATCCGAAAATATCCAAGGTTAAATATACGCACTAATTGATCTCAAAGTTTGTGTAAACTTAGTACAAGTAAGTTTTACTCAGCTCATGTGTTTGTATTAACTTCGTTGTTAATGGTTCAATATTGAATTTAAAATATTACACACCGTTTATTTATGATTAGAATTCACATATGAGTATTACTGGGTGTACTTTCTTATACAGACAAAAGTTTAACAGATTTTCGTTATTTAGAAATTTTTTATAAGATTATCATGTCATAGAATAATCAATATATAGGTTACTCAGTACAAATAATTTTTAATAATAGATTTTCGTTGCACAGAAAATTAATAATTAGAATGTTTGTTATGAGTAATTTGAAATCATAGAATTTTATTACAAATAACATTTACTTTTGCGATGTTTCTAATATCAGAATATCAAATTAAATATTATTATTTTTAATAAGTTTAGTTAATATAATATGTGTTGTTGAACTGTGTTTCTATAAATTGTGTTTCATTCAAGTAAATAGTCTTTGAAACAATAATATTTGAAATAAAAATATAAGACTTAAATATTCTATGAAAAATTTTCTGTGAATCGAAATTCTGTGAAATTTCAGTCTGTGAAACAAGGGGCACCCAGTATTATTAAAGCTTATTTTAGGGTAAGTAATCATTTTTGCTTCGGCCTTTGGCTTGATTAAAGATACAATAACACGTAGAGGCCATTTGCTGCTTAAAGTAGATTCTTGTACAAATTTTGACCCTGCCTTTGGCATTCTGTTTGAAGATTGGTTGACTGATGTTATCTCTAGAATAAGTTCAGTCTACCTGGGTATAATGTAGTGATTTTATTCCTTCTTCTTTACGTCATTTTAAGAACCGTTCATTTTTATACCATGTTTGCTTCGTTTGTTGTGGAATGAGCTTTCTCCGATGGTTTCCCGAGAGAATGCAGCATGTGCTTTTTCAAAGAGAGCGTGAAAATTTTTCTTCTGAACAGGCTACGAGGGCAAATAAGGAGTTGCTCTTGTATGTTTGTTTAGGTCAAAATCTTGCTACTCAATTTTCAAACAGATTCTTCAAACAATTAAGCTGAAATTTTGCATACTTGTGTAAAATGACAATAAATATTATTAAGTCAATAAACTGTTCTGATGATGGTAATTTACTGTTACAAGAATGAGACTTCGCTAAACGTCAAATGTAAAAGGGAAACCTGTTTGCTGCTTACTACTACAAAACAAAGATTTAGAATATACAAGTACATAGTGCTACAAAATTTTAATGTTGACATTGTGTAATGATATTGACGTATTTTTAGGCAATGAATAGACAAAGATTTAGAATATACAAGTAGTGGAAAAATACGCCACTACGTTTTAAAACAGGATATACTTTTCAGACTTCAAAGCGGAATCAATTGTAAAAAAATAATATATTCAAATTGCAGAAAAAAATCAAAGAGCAAGAAAATTACTAAGTGCAAAAAAATTTCAAAGTGCAAAAAAATTTCAAAGTGCAAAAAAATTTCAAAGTGCAAAAAAATTTCAAAGTGCAAAAAAATTTCAAAGTGCAAAAAAATTACAAAGAACAAAGAAATTTCAAAGAACAGAAAAATTCAAACGGCTAATTTTTTTACGTATGATTGTAATTCTGTTAAAAAACAGTAATATCGTTGTAGATCGAAGGCGCCTTCGTCATGGGCCTGGGCTACTGGACATCAGAGCAGCTGGTGACGGACCCGAACAGCGGCCGCGTCCTGACCGACCGCACGTGGACCTACAAGCCGCCCGGCATCAAGGACATCCCTGCTGACTTCAGGGTCTACTTCCGTAGGAACTATGAAAACCCATACGGCGTGTTGCAGTCAAAGGGTAAAGTCTTTAGACAATTTTTATTTTTTATTTTATTTATATAATCATAAATTCATAAACAATTTTTACATTGTGTTAGATATTAATTGTTAAAATTAAAGTTTATAATAATAAATAACCGGCCAAGTGCGTGTCGCGCCACGCGCAGTGTAGGCTTCCGTAGTTGTGAATGCCTATTTTGTTGTAAAACGTCTAAAAACTAATTTTCTATTGAACTCGTATGAATTTTTCCTTTTCCGAATACATTTCATAAGTTGGTCGCCTATAACTTTTTAATTTGTAAATCCTTCTCAGCTCAGATAGTTTTTCTTAAAACTTCGTTATATATACTACTGCTGTGTATTTTTTTTTAATATGGCCATATATAACCGTTTAATAGATAGAGGGGGGGGGGGACACACTTGACTCTAACAATTTGCAATATAAAACCAAATATTTCAGAAACGGATCCCTAATTGAAAAATGATGTTCGCAAGCTACCCCACTATTATATATAGTTAGTCGAAAAAAAATTACTTCTACCATACTTGTATGGGAGCTAACATATTTTACCAAAAATTTGGCATGATTAACATACAAACCTATTCCAAATTACATATGCCTAGTAGTTAAAGTCTCTGAGTAAAAATGCGGATGGACAGACATTCGACGACCTCCGTGGCGTAGTGGTCACCATGCTTGTCCGCCACCCAGAGGTCCCGGGTTCGATCCCCGGTCAGGGCAAGTTGGAAAATGGCCTTTTTCAAATTGTCCTGGGTCTTGGATGTTTATCTATATATGTATTTGTTATAAAATATAGTATCGTTGAGCTAGTATCCCATAACACAAGTCTCGAACTAACTTTGGGGCTAGCTCAATCAGTTTAATTAGTCCTTATATATTTATTTATTAGACAGACAGACATGTCAAAACTATAAGGGTTTCTCCTTTGCTACGGAACCCAAAAAAACACGTAGATAACATTTTTATTGGGTTTTTAGGCATTCAAGATGCAGATGATTGAAATGAGATGAGAGAAATGGTGGATAAAATCAGCTTGCGAAGTTAAACACGTGATAGGCCAGTTGGTATGAGCAAGGTCGTATCAAATCAAGACTAAGCTCGCTGGTTCAATGGCTCAAGTGGTATTTTTTCACCATTGCTTATTTCATTTTTTTAATTTGAGTACTAATTTCATTATATTGATAACATATTAAACAGATTTCAATTACATTAGTCAAATATTTTTATTATTATAATTTAAATTAAATCATTAATGAATCAAACTATAATATAATAACATGCAAATTAATAATAATTTATGAATTATATTTAAAAAATGCATAATGAAAGGAGGATCACTAAAATAAAACATTAACAGAGAACAGAGTAATAGTTTTTGTTCAACAAGTTCTCTTTCAAGTTAACTTTAAAGAGTTTGACTTTAGATCTCGTCCGGCAATTTGTTATAAGCTTTGAAAGACTTTTAAATGCTAGAGATTGTGCACGATGCTCCATTATTTTTAAATATGGGATTGTGTCAAGTTTGAGCGCCTACCTGCGAGTTATTTCGCCTGCTTGCCTTTTTTAGGGGTCCGTAGTAAACTAAAAACCCTTATAGTTTCGCCATGTCTGTTTGTCTGTCTATCCGTCCGCGGTTTTGCTCAGCGACTATAAGTACTAGAAAGCTGTGATTTAGCATGGATATGTATATTAATTATGCGGAAAAATGGTAAAATAAAAACTGAAAACAATTTTATTTTAGGGTAGCTCCCATACAAGTAAAGTGAAAAGCCAATTTTTTTTCTCGACTAACCAAGCATGTGAATTATCGTTGTATAGGTCTTTCAAGAATATAATGATCTTGTTAACAACGTTTTTCGATTTAGGGATCCGTTTTTGAAATATTTGGTTTTAAAGTGAACATTGTTGTTAGAGTCAAGTGCCCCCCCTCTATCTGCTAAACCGTTATATATGGACAAGTATAAAAAACCACAGCTATAGCATATATAATGAACTTTAAAGGAAAACTATTAGAGCTAAGTAGGGATTACAAATTAAAAAGTTGTAGGCGATCATCTTATAAAATTTACTCGGAAAAGGAAAATTTCGTACAAATTCAATAGAAAATTATTTTTTAGACGTTTTCAGTGGCATGAACTCAAAGTTGGCATTCGTAACTACGGAACCCTACATTGGACGTGGCCTGACACGCACTTGGCTAATTATTTTAATTTGTCTCTATTGCCGGTAATCGTTTTTCAGATTTGTTAAAGGAACTAATAAGTATAGAAATAGCACCCTATGCCGTGATATTGCCAAGCTGGCAGATCTTTGGCATCCTTAGGTTAAGATTTGAAAGAGAAGGAAAAGTTCGAAATACCCACGTTTAATTAGTTAATAAGACTAATCTACAAGTAGGTATAAGTTATTAAAAAACATTGTTTTTTATATTATTTTCGAATGTTTTCAAACACATTTTTTTTTCTTTTCCTCCTTACCTTATCCCGCTTTACGTGGGGTCGGGACAGCATATTACAAGAAGGTCAAATCATCATTGTAAACGTTGTTTTCTAAATCAAACCTAACCTTATTTTATAAATAAGATGTCAAAATAACCGTTTCTATTAACCTTTGATTAAATAAATGTATGTACTTAATTCAAAGAAAATAATTACACACTAATTTTGAACAAAAGAGTAAGTAAAATCAAACAAAGTAACGAGTAAAATAATATTATATTTATAGTTTTTCTCGATTGATGCTAAACACGAAATTGCTTTTAATAATATGTTTGAAAATAATATAAATAGCGATGTTTTTTCTACGCACACGTGGCGACGAATTCTGTTCAAATATTTTTAACTTTCTATTTTGAAGTCTGAAGGTTTTTCACAATAACTTCACATGTTATTCTATTTCTTTTTGTTACTCATCTCATCTTATACGTTTATAGTTATTTTACGTTAAAAACCCAAACCAAACAACGTTTATTTTTTTTAGTTATTTAAGGAATTAATTATAAATATGGAAAAGAGAGAAAGAGGCTGTAGGAGCTCCTAATAGGTAGCTGCGCACTAGCTGGGGCAGTTGGAGCTCCTACATGAAGAGGTAGGTAAGGAGCGTTGCCAGATGTAGACAGCTGAAAATCGGAACAGGAGCTAAAAAAAATCGGGATCATGGCTTCTAAATCGAGATATAATAAAAACAATTTAGAAGCTCAAAAATCTTTATTTAAAAACACCCTACTATAGCCTGTCACCTTCACCATGGTAATGGTGACAAACTATAATAGGGTCCCGTTTTTACCCTTTGGGTACGGAACCCTACTAATGTCGCGGCAAGATAAGTCTGAATGAATGAATGAACGAATAACTAGGTAAAGAAGACTATAATTAAAGCTACCTAATGTTACTAAAACGTTAAAAATGACAATCTCCTAAGTTTGACTAACTTTAATAACAGCCGACAAATCGGGTCACTTGGCGTCCCGATCATGGTGTAATCGGGACGTGTCCGTATACCCCTTTAAATCGGGACGTCCCGCTCAAATCGGGACGCCTGGCAACGCTAGTAAGGTACGTAGTGAAGAGCTTGACAGAAATAACGAAGGGTTATTTTATTTATTATAACTTTACAATACTGATATAGATGTAATCATCTCGAGAGATGGTAGTGGAATGAATCAGAATGATGAGGAAGGAATCTAAAATTTAAAAATTGAATTTGAAAATGAAATTATTTTTTAGAAAACTGAAAAGGAGGTAAACGGGAACATGAAGGATGAGGTTTATTGTAACATCGTTACAATGCCTTTGGGCTTTGCCCAACATTGGAATAGAAATGGATTGTTTTAATAATAAATATGTCTTTATTATTGAGAACCTCGTGAAGGCCGAGAAGGATAAGCTTATATTATCTTCTCATTTATTCAAAAAAAGACAAAAAATGTTTTCTTATCGGTCACCACGCTCAAAAAGTGTAACTTGAATAATATCAAAGAAAAAATTTGAATTAATGTCAAAGAAAAAAAATATACTGCATAAATAAAAAATAAATAAATAATTATAATGGCATAAGTTGAGCTTTACCGCGGCAGTCTCCGAGTGCCACACGTTTTTTTTTTCTGAAATTAACGTACAGACACGCGATTTTTTACTGTTTTATTTTTATTATATGTATTGATTTAATATTGTAGCTACCGGGGAGCCGGCGCTGTGCCTGGCTGTGGTGGTGACCCATGCTCTGCGGGAGGCAGTGCGGCTCTCGCGGCTAGACACTGGCCTCCAGGACCAGTGGGTTGAAATTGGTGAGTTCCTTCTCCTGTGAATGTCTGAAGAAGCCGACTAAATGTCAAACAAAGATATATTGTGCAACTACTGTATTCCCAAGTTGTTCTGGCGGTCCGGATATTCTAGTCTAGTATTGGCTCAAAATTGATAGGTTCAATCGATAGTTCCAATTGAAAAATGCCAAACTATCGATATGCCTATGTATTACCTAGACATATACTATTGGTAAACCGAGATAAAATTTATATCGCGTGACGGACTATTGCCATTTTGCTCGTCATTATTACTTAGAAGGAGATAGTGATAGACGAAGCGCTCGATAAATGCTGTCGAAGTTGAGAATAGTGATGCCGTTTAATAGTCCCGAGTCTATAGTAACCGATACTATCGATTATATTAATCCTGATGAGAAACAAACTATCAATACTATCGATAGTATTGCGTTTCACAAACTATCGAAAGTATAGATAGTTTATCGAACTTTCGATACTATCGCAACTATCGATGAAGAACGATACTATCGATAGTATCGCATGTTTGTTCGTCATCAGGTTCAATATTATCGATAGTATCGGTTACTATAGTCTATCGATAGACTATCGAGCGGCATCACTATTCTCATCTACGACAGCATTTATCGAGCGCTTCGTCTCTATCTATCTACTTCTAAGTAATAATGACGAGCAGAATGGCAATAGTCCGTCACGCGATATATATTTTATCTGGATTTACCAACAGTGCCATGCTATGAAGTCACGACGCATTTCTGAACCTTTTGTAAGCAGATTCGATTTATTTAATGTCGACTTTTTTTGGAGATTTTATAATGTGGCGAAGCCATCGGGGCTTTAAAATGCGTGATAGTGAACTTTTAATCAGTTTTTTTAAGCCTTAGCTATGCAAAGACAGTCTACATCTCACAGAGCAACTGGAATCAAAAAGGTTTTATTTACATAAACTAAAAAAAATACAAATACTCCTTGCTTTGAAATACCAAAAGCGATGTAGTTTCAGCCCTCCTTTACATTCTCATGCATTTAAATTAAAACAAGTACGATACTAACAGAGAAAGAAACAAAGGATTTCGCAGACAATAGATTAATTTTATACCTTTTAATTTTATATTTTTGTATTTATTTTTAAAAGTACTACACTTTTGAATACATCAAAAACAAATAACAAAAGAAAACGTTTAACTGCTACATGAATGTACAAAGCAAGTTTGTCAGCCGAGAGGTTAGTAATTTACTTTTTCATTATGCTCTGATGAATAGACTAAACACCTTTGTTTTTTTAAATAAATGTATGCAATGAAATGTGAAAGAAAAAATTAGGTACAAAGTGTATGAAAAACTCTTAGTTTATTTGTTGGAAAAAGAAACTTAAGAGCGAACTAGTCGATACTTTTCTATACAAATTTCGGAGGGGATTTCCTCCACTGTTTGACATTGTACATTCAAAGTTTAACATGATATCGTTTTGTCTCACAAATATTAAAATAAAAAGCCATCAAAGATTCGTTTTTTTGCTTATTTTTACACAACTTTTGGTGTAAATAAGTAATAATAATAATAAAAATAATAAAAATATTGTTTATTTCCATCCACAACAACAAAAAGTTAACTTAATAACTATAGTTAATAAACATTGTGCAAAGCATAACAGTAAAAACAACAAAAACATTAGTAGATACATTACAGATGATGTACAGGGTTGTTGTGGAGGACTGGCGCCTGAACTAGGTATCCTAAGAACCTGTCTTACAGGTCACCAGGCCCCCCCACTCGATACATTTACAAATAGGTATTGGCAAATATAATATAATTACTACCGTAACACTGGGTACTTTATACAAGATACAACTAGATATAGATTTAGTTACATCAATATCACAAAGTTCCTCCCCCGCAACTGGTAAACAGTGTTTGGAAACAATGGTTTAAAGTAAGAAGGAAAAAACATAAACATTAGTTTTATCAAAAAGGCTATACTGATACAGTGAATATAACAATTCGAATTTGTCCCCACTGGTAGAATTAGTTACTTTCTTCCAAAAGCATCAAGATGAATATTTTAGTATGAAATGAATGAACAGCACACAGAGACTTCATATTATCTATAAATGTATTTGTTAAAAACATAGCATCGTTGAGTTAGCATCCCAAAACAGAAGTCTCGAACCCACCCCGGGGCCAGCTCAATCAGTGTGATTTGTCTATATTTATTTATTTATTATCTAGAAGTCATTAGTGATCTATTATCAGTTTTTCGACTTAAATAAATATAAAGTGATGTTATGTTGTGACGTTTTATATTATTGTTAAGGAAGACCATTTTGGTTTAGACCAGGGACACATCCGAGGTATAGCAAACATATACAGTTAACATCAGTCATATAACCGTAGGTTACATACATAATATTTTATACATCCACAAGTCCTGTGGCAAGCCCTACGAACAAAATCTTGGGATCGGTTATGATATGGACCATATCATATCATAATCACATGTCACATGTACAGGAGCTGCTTGGAGAAGCCTATTAATAAAATATTAAACTATTAAACTATGGGACGAAGTAGAGTTTCAGTTTCGTCATAGGTAAGGCCTTGAAGCCAGTTCGTTACAGTCTTTTTGCAATTGAATTTGTTAAGTGGAAACATGTTTAGTTTATAGTTAAGGTTTTTATATAAGAATGGACCAAGATACTGGAAAAATCTCTGGAAGAAAACCGTATTGTAATTTGGTACAGAGATATTCAGTCTATTATTACGAAATATAATTTTAGGATCGTACGTCATAAGAGAGTGCTGTTGAAGTATTATCATTAAGATGAATAGTTGCCTAACCGACAGGACCTGTGTAAATTTATACAGATCAATTGTAGGATAACGATATGGTTTAGAATACGCTACTTTAAGTAAGGCTCTTTGGGCTCTTTCAAGTTGGAGCAGGTGTGTTTTCGCCGAGCCACCCCATGAGGTGATACAGTAGGTTATTATTGACTGGCACAGAGCCATGTAGGCAAGTTTTATGATTCTAGACGTAGCGACATGACGTAGTTGCTTGAATACAAAAATAAGCTTTCTAACACGTGAAGATAAAAGTGTAATATGTTGATAAAAGTTAAGGTTTTGGTCAATAGTAACTCCCAAGTACTTAGTTGATTCAACCAAAGTAAGTTTAGGACATTCACAGCAATTTAGGGTACACTTAGACGAACTATTTTCGTGGGCTACGAGATAATGCTGGGTGGGGCAGGGGAGGCTGAGTTTTCTGATACCAAAGTTCATGAAATTAGTTTTCGACACGTTCAGGGATAATAAATTGCTGGATAGCCATGCTCGAACTCGATCAAAACCAATTTGGGCCGAAGCGAAAGTCTCTGTCCAAGTTGCACCTGTGAAAATGAGTGCCGTGTCATCTGCAAAAGAAATAACCCTACCATTCTCCAGTCTCATGTCGCAAAGGTCATTGATGTATGTGAGGAATAGGCTCGGGCCAAGCACGCTACCCTGCGGGACACCAAAACGAGTAGTGAGATCTGTGCTCATGTTTATACCAATTTTAACACATTGGGTTCTGTTCGTAAGATAGTCCTGAAAGAAATTTAATTGGTTACCTCTAATTCCAAGGCACTCTAGTTTGTTTAGAAGCATGGGAATAGAGACCGTATCGAATGCCTTTGCCAAGTCCAAAAAGACAACAACGCACTTTAGTTTCTTGTCAAGGGCGAGGGAAATGTGGTTCACAAGCAAATCAACTGCTTGCGCAGTTGATCTGTCAGCACGAAAGCCATATTGGTTGTCCGATAAGAGGTTATTTTGCTCGAGGAACTTGACAAGTCTTTTGTTCACAAGTCGCTCGAATACCTTAGAAAGCGCAGTCAAGATTGAAATGGGGCGGAAGTTGTCGACACGATCCCTAGTCCCAGCCTTGTGGATTGGATGAATGATTGCTTTTTTGATAATAAAAGAAGTGGAAAATCTCCAAAACAATGTCCACACCGACACAACTTTATTATCGGAGATTTTATTAAACTTTATTTGTGATTGATTAATGCAGTAGTTTTTGCATAAAACCCCTTTTCCCAAATGACTTTAAGTATGTTTTTACGCGCTCGGTTTACTATGAATTATCGTGCATTTCACCTCACTGCTGAGCCCGCACACAATGTCAGGTGAGACAGAATGCTTTTAGGCCGCGCCCACCTATGAGTTTGGGCCCGCGACTAGTTCAACCTTCAGCGAGGCAAGTATGATTAGGGCGACAAATTTTATACTTGAAATTTGTCGCATTTGGTGTAATTTACCGCAACAAACATAGACAAAATTGAACGACAAAATAACATTCATTCATAAAACGTATTTTATCTCATGCCTAACTCCCGTGCGAGCATGGTTTTTACAGGTCAAAGTAGACATATCGACGGTTGTCAACGTGAAATCACGTAAATTTGTCGCCGATTTGCTAGGCCCACATAAGACTCAATTAAACCATTTTTAATCGTATTTTAAACAGTTATTCCATTGAACTAATATTAAATGTATATTTACATATTGAAATGGAGGCAGACATCTTTAAACAATGTATTATTGAAGTTTACAAACTTAAAAATATATTTAATTACGAAACTATAGCGCCATCTTTTGATGAATCCTACAACCACTCCGGCGGCGGTGAATGCATACGTACTCGGCGGTGGTATTTTCCTTTATATTGGTTGTACGACATGAGTTGAAAAGCTCCGTTGCACATTAATTTTTATAACATTTCATTTTATTAATTTTAAGTACTCTTTGGTTGCAATATTTTTTCTAGAAATTATTACATTATTATATCATTCTTTTATCTATGGTGATTGTTTTACAAAACGCGTGTTTTAATTTAAAATTATTATATTTTCTTAGCAGACATTAGACACACTGTTTAAAACCTGCCTGCGTGTGATGACTCATTTTACTACGTGTCCATTCATGAATTTATCTTGTTGTTACAGAGGGAAGATACGTAAAGACCTCTCAGATAAAACATCATACTAAGGCCGCAGGGCTCTTACAGACGAGCAGAACGATAGTATGCCTGCGACACCTGTCGGCGACGGTCTGCGACCGTCGCTTGTGTTGCGCGACACGTATCAATCTGTCAAAAAGTGTTGTGCGACGGTCGCCGACAGGTGGCGCGGGCGGCGTAACACTATACTGTCACTAGTCTGTAAGAGCCCTAAGATCTCTATACGACCAGATGATATTTTTAATTTTATTGGTTCATGTATGTACATGACTTAAGTCTTTCTGAATATAAATTTTCATGTTAATATTATTTTTAGTTTAAGAGAAATTTGAAGATATAAGTAGAGGACCTGGTCAGCTACTTGACTGTAAACTTTAAAAATTTACAAATTAAACCTCGTGAAAGTAAAGTGCTACTTATTTCTAAAGAAATGTTACTTCTAAATCTATATTTCCTGCAGACCCTTTTTTAGTTTTTTTTACAAAACCAAAGCAACTTATTTCTGTTTTCAGGTAACCCTTGCACCGTGGAAAACATCTTCATGGCAGCCCATCACAGGATAGAGCATTTTACATTAAAATAGATTAGGCATGACGAATTGAAAAATAATTTTTAACCCGTCGGTTGGATATTAAAAAATATTGTTCACATATTTTTTCTTTTCTCTGAGATATAAAAAATTATAATGACTCGACGGCTAGATACGATTTTTACACAGTGGTGACGTCTCAAATCCTCACTCCACAACTTTGATGCTCCGTATCTATGTTAATTTTTACTTTTTTGGTAAACTGTAAAATAGTGGTTCATTATTTTTGGATAATCTTAAAGACGGACTAATTACAACCATACTCTTCTTACCATGTCGTCACCCCTATTTTTTGGAATACATAAAAATGTTTACAATATATTTTGAAGTGGTGTATGATTTAATACCTCAATTTTGCTATTCCGTCTAGTAAAGTCATCTAAATAAATATATACAAATAAAAGTAAGTTCGAGACTTGTGTTATGGGATACTAATTCAACGATACTACATTTTATAACAAATACGTACATATATAGATAAACATCTAAAGAGGTTGACGATGGAGTCTTGGGCTACCAAGTAATGGAATATAGCAAGTTAGATATGCTACTGAAATGAGGATGCTGAGATGGATGACTGGAGTAATTAGGAAAGGTAACATAAGGAACTAGTATGTGAGGAGAAGTGTTTGGGAAGTGCTAAAAAATACCCGGCGAAGTGCGAGTCGGACTCGCGCACGAAGGGTTCCGTACCATCTTTATTATTATTATTTTTTTTTTTTTATTATTAAATATATATAACTCAAAGGTGACTGACTGACTGACATAGTGATCTATCAACGCACAGCCCAAACCACTGGACGGATCGGGCTGAAATTTGGCATACAGGTGGATGTTATGACGTAGGCATCCGCTAAGAAAGGATTTTGATCAACTCTACCCCCAAGGGGATAAAATAGGGGATGAAAGTTTGTATGAAACTTTGCCAATTTTAAACCGATCGGGCTGAGACTTTGCATGCATAAAGCTACTATGACGTAGGCATCCCTTAAGAAATGATTTTGATAAATTACACCCCTACGCTAGCGACGCCGCGGGCAAAAGCTAGTTATCTATAAAAATCACGTTTGTTTTATGAGGGTCCCACTTAAATACTTGTTTTATTCTTTTTTTTTGCATTTGTTATAGCGGCAACAGAAATACATCATCCGTGAAAATTTCAACTGTTTTGCTATCACAGGTCACGAGATACAGCCTTTGGTGCCATTTTTCAAACGCGAAGTCACTTATTGTTGTGATTTTTGTATGGAAAAACCATTCGTTTAGATGACTCCGCGCTTCAAAAATGGCGCTTCTGGTGACTGACAGACAGACGGACAGTGGAGTCTTAGTAAGAGGATCCCGTTTTTACTATTTGGTTACGGAACCCTAAAAAATAAAAGTTATAGATTACAATGGTTTGGCCACGTTATAAAGAATAAAAAAAGTTCTTAACATCATGTTCAACTGAAGCAGAAATAGAGAGAGGCCAAAGAAAAGGTGTGTAGAGTTTGGTAAACCAGGGTATGACTATAGTAAGGATGTAACGGCGAAGATCACAAAGGATAAAGTACAAGCCACTTATGTACATGATGTGCCAACCTCATATAATTATATTGAGATAAGAAAATAAATCCATCTTAGGCTAAATTTACACTGCGGCAGAAGCGAAGCGACTTTTTGGAACGAAATCGTATACAGCATAATGAACTTTATTTCAATCGTTTAATGTTCAGACTAAATTTGTGCTCAAAAATTAGTCGCGCGTCAAGCGGCGGATTCTCGCGAAGTCGCCGGTGCGCGAGCGTGATGCCGAAAAAGCGACCCGGCGCGAGTCACCGCCGACGACGCCATACCATCATACAATCACGAGGCAAATTCTTGCGTCTTCACACGACTTCGCGCGTCTTCTCGCGACTTCACGCGTCTTCGCGCGATAGGGGCGAATTTGAGGATTCGCTTCAGCCGCGGTGTAACTTGATCCTTAGTATAATAGCCGGGATCAATGAGTCTCAAACTTGAGCTATTTGTGCCTCTTGTGATTTGATTACTTATCTGGTGAGCGCTATTAATGTGTTTGCCCGCCGGACCACCGAGCTCGAATATGAATCTAATATTGAATAAATTAATCCCATGTTTTGAGAACGGAATGATCCTAAGGAAACTTATTAATTCCGCAGTGAATTATTCATATTACATTATGATAACGTTTAAAATACATATTTTATGACTGCCCTCTCGTTCAGGTACTTATATGAAAACGATATTAAAGAATAAATGTTTCTAAGTCTAGAACTTGCATTTTAGTACGTTATTAATTTAAAATGTTCAATCTCTGGAATCTTTGCTAAATTGGTAATAATGAATAATTAATTTGTAAAATGAATTCAACAGACATGATTGCTTTACTTGACTTATTGTCCGATGTCCCCTGGGTGGAGCAGAAGGCCGCTACAGTACTTCTCCATCACGTTCTGTCTTGAGCAACGCGCTTTACTTCAGGCCAACATTAACTGCTTTCAATTAATTTTACTTCTTTTTGTTTTAAATGAAGGATAAAGTAATTATTCGGTGTGTTCAGTTGACGCATTTTGTATAAATAAATGTACGGCTCATTTATCAAACGGTATCTATTCAAAAAGTGCGTGATTTTTTTCTTCTTTTTTTAAGATTGGAAAGCCTATAGACACATACAAGACTAGCGGGGAGGCCTATGTCCAGCAGTAGACTGAGCTCACAACATTAAAGTCAAAGTCAAAGTCAAAATTTTTTATTCAATGTAGGATAAATTTATCTCTTATTGAAGGTCATTTTTTTTAAATATTATTTTAGTGCAAAAGCTAAAAACTACTAGCATTTCGGAACGACCACTGCTGGGAAGATTACGCTGAAAGAAACCCAGTTCAGTATTGGTCCCTACCCAGCCTGATGGGCTATATTACAGTTACAATACATATTAACACTTTAGCTAGGTATACATTATACTATATATTTAAACAATACAATTAAAATTTGCAGTCATCTATTTCCAAGAATTGTGATCAGATGATGATAAATAGTCATTTACATGATAATACGCATTTTTGATTAAATGATTTTTAATAGCACTCTTAAACTTAGATAATGGTAACGCTACTACATTATCTGGAATCTTATTATAGAGGCGTAAGCCAAGACCCACAAAAGATTTTTTTGTTTTTTGCAACCGAAAAGCTGAGATAGCTAATTTATTTTTATTTCTAGTGTTTATACTATGAATATCACTATTTTTCTTATATAAATGTATATTTTGACGCACGTACATAATGTTCGCATAGATGAATTGCGAAGGGAGAGTCAAAATATTAATGTCTTTAAAAAGTTCCCTTAGAGACTCTCTAGAGTCTCTCTAGATTATACCGAAATAACCTTGGCCGAGCAACTGTTTAACACAAAACCATACTTCATTGCTCTTGGAGCACCTGTTGCTAATATGACAAAATGATCTGCAACACTAGGTGCCGTGTTAAAGACTACTTAGCTGCAAAGTGGTTATCAATAGGTATAAAAGAATGTGGTGTCGTGGGACACCAGGTAGGAACGAAGTTCCTTCGGCTAATGTAGAATCGACACAATGTGTATACGACTGTCGCGCCTGCGCACGTCTCATTTAACGGTTTTATTTAACGAGGTCATCCTTACGGTTTTATTATCACATTTTTTTCAGTCCGGACGCGCAGCAAAATCCCTATCTCCTCCAAGCCTGCCGTAAGGAACTTCGTTCCAATATCCGGGCATCCATAAACTATGTTTAGGGGATACATAAATTTTGGGGTCCAGTGCTGCCATTTGAAATAAATCATTTGAAAGGAAACGGAGATATCATTTCAATGTTGTCTTGATCAGACCCAGACCTAGATAACCCTCCAAACTATTTTATGAACTACTCTTTACAGTTTAAAGGGTTAAATCACATAGATTGAGCTAGCCACTAAGTAAGTTCGAGACTTGTGTTATGAGATACTAACTCAACGATACTATATTTTATAACAAATACATATATAGATAAACATTCAAGACGCATCATAGATATAAACAAGAAGAGAAATATAACTTACCTAAAAACAGGCATTTTTATAATGCCTGTTTTTGGGTCAAGGGTTTAAAAAATCAAAGCAAAAGACGTTTCTAATAAAGCTTCTAATAGTCGGTAGTTAACAGTGACACGACACCTATTAACCAGTCTTGAATATTGTAGCTACTTTGGCACCACTTTGTTACGGCAAATAAGGGGTCGGGCGCTGAATTATAGATAAGAAGAACTTTTCTACGTGAAAGCGTTTATTAGTGGTAATCATATAGCCTACTATTTTCATTACAATAACTTGAACTCTTATTTTTATACAAAGTAAATAAGCATACAAATTTAAGAGCATACATAAATATTTGAGGTTCAGTGCTGCGCCGATTTGAAAGGAAACGGAGACATCATTGAATTTTTTTTCTTGATCTTACCTAGTCCTTAATAACCCTTCTAACAGTTTTATGAACTAGTGTTTACAGTTTAAAGAACGTACGTAAAGCTTTTCTACGCACATTTGGGAAAAAGAACCACATATGGCTAATGTGCGTAAAAAAGCTTCACTTTCTCACTTCAAACTGTAAACAGTAGTTCATAAAATAGTTTGAAGGGTTATCAAGGGTTTGATAAAAACAAAATCTTAAATGATATCTCCGTTTCCTTTCAAATAATTTATTTCAAATACACAGGGACAGCACTAGACCCCGAAAAATTCTGGTAGCCCCTTGAATATTCATTAGGCGGATTAAATTAAATTCTTGCAATATAAATGCGGCAGGTAGCATGAGTGTGGATGCATCATCAGTAATAATACACAATGTCACGGGGGTCCCAGAATCCCACATATAACTCACACAAATAAACCACGAATCACATTTGCGTTACATATAAACAATTCGTGTATTTTGTCGTTTTTAGTTATTTCAAAATGGTCTTTAGGACTCACGATAGGTTCAAAAATTTCTTACGATGGTTTGCCATGGAAAGTACCTGTATGGTATAACTTAATGAAAAATATCTGGAACTTTACCATAGATAGCGTCATTTGCAAAAAAAGCGATTATAAAATTAAGTTCGATTAATATTAGGTATTAATTTGCGTCAGAATATATTGTCGGGATTGAGTGCAGTTGTGCGCAATTATCTATGACACGCAGGCCACGCCCTCTTGGCACTTTATTTCTCTTTCGTTATTTAAATAGTGACTTATCAGAAACGTAATGTAAAAAAATGTTCACGGTAAATTTTTTTTTTAAGTCTATGGTAATGTCTGTGTTATTAACCTGAAACTACTTTCGTATTTTCAGTTATAAAAAAAGCCCTACTGAATCTGAGAGAAGGGCAGACGTGGTACCGACGTTTACTAAAAAAAATTTTGTTTGAAAATAAATTCTAAATTAGAACTCTCCAAATGGTAGGGCTCGGACGTTCTAAAGTCCGATGCCATGTCCATAACGTGTGATCAAATTGCAGCTTTATTGCCAAGCTTTTCGTTCGAAATTTAAATTGAATGGAAGTCGGCACCGGCCACGTCAGTCCTGCCGCCAAATTCAGTAGGAATTGCGCTTTAGAGCTTGTTTGGACGAAGCGCGCACTCCAAGCACACGCCTAGAGCAGGCCTAGCACAAGCCTAGCGTGCTTTGAAATTTTTGAAAGCTGTTCCGTATAATTTGAGTCCTATCACACATCAATACAACTCAAATTGCATTAACCGAATTCAACACGCGCACGCCTCGTCTTCATCACGCGTTCGCCTTGCCCCCACTTGCTTCCGCCTTGCGGTCGCCCCGACTGGACTTCGGGAAATGCAATTTGAGTTGTTTTGATGTCTGATAGAACTCAAATTATATGCAACGAATTCAAATCGCACTTGTCGTGCGTAAGGCGTGGCCTTGGCATGCGAGTGTGGTCTGAACGCGCCTTTAGGATCCCTGTACACTCAATCCAAAGATTTAGAATAATATGCAAGTAGTGTAGATTTGCCTTCGAGCGACCGAGGGTAAGAGTAAGGCATATTAATGATACTACGTATATTTTTCAAGGTCGGGTTATATGCACACTTCAACTATATTCAATTTGAATTATACCTATAATCCAACCATGAACAAATGTTCGGTCGGTGATATGGACAAAACACGGCACTCTTTTCTTTTTCTTCTTTAGAAAGCGCAAAAAGACTATCTCGCTCTATCAAGGCGTGTCAGGCCCTTGACTCACTCCGATTTATAATGCATGTTGTCACTTGTCTGTGCTAAAGTCTGGACGAGTTAATTACTATTCCTGTTCAAATGCTCCGAGGAACATTACCTATGTATGCGGCAGGTATCAGCAACGTGATTGCATTGTCATGTATAATGCACAATCGCGTCATGTGAGACGATGCAGATACCAAGTGTTAATCCCAAAGGAAGGGCAGAAGACACATTTAGAGAGATGGCAGGTGCAAGATGGAAGATGGAAAACGAAATTATAAAACAGCGTAATGTGATTCAAGATTCAAAGATTCAAAAATTCAAACGTAACGTAAAACTATACTTATTGACGTGTAAAAGTGCCTATATATGTCTTAATACTGAATAAAGTAATAAGACATATATAGGCACTTTTACACGTCAATAAGTATAGTTTTACGTTACGTGTAAAGAATTCATTCATTCATTCATTTCAGCCGCATAACGTCCACTGCAGTACATAGGCTTCTCCCAATGATTTCTAAAATGACCGATCTAGAGCGGCCTGCATCCAACGCTTTCCAGCGACCTTATTCAGGTCGTCAGACCACCTTGTGGATATGGGTGAGTACGTGGTCGCCATTCGTGAACCTTTTTGCCCCATCGGCCATCGATTCGTCGCGCTATGTGTCCCGCCCACTGCCACTTCAACGAACTAATCCACTGGGCTATATCAGTAACTTTTGTTCTCCTACGAATTTCCTCATTTCTGATTCGATCACGTAGGGAAACACCGAGCATAGCCCTCTCGATAGCGAGTTGAGTGACCTTGAGCCTTCTTATGAGACCCATAGTAAGGGACCACGTTTCAGAGCCATAAGTCATCACTGGTAACACACATTGATTAAACACTTTCGTCATGAGGCACTGAGGTATTTTGGACGAGAAGACACTGCGTAGCTTTCTGTACGCTGCCCAGCCGAGTCGGATTCGTCGAAAGACCTCTTCCTCGAAGCTGGAACTTCGTGCCTGGATCAATTGACCCAGGTAGATATACTGGTCTACAACTTCGAGTGTGGAGCTCCCAACACATACAGGCAGGGGCGCGACATGGACATTCAACATTACTTTCGTTTTGTCCATGTTCATTTTTAGGCCCACCTTGAGTTGGGAAACTCGATTTAGGTCTCCGAGCAAAGTACTTAAATCTTCCATCGATTCTGCCATGACAACGATATCGTCGGCAAATCGAAGGTGAGTGATATACTCGCCATTGATGTTGATGCCAAATCCTTCCCAGTCCAGAAGCTTGAAGGCATCTTCCAGTGCAACGGTGAACAGTTTCGGAGATATAACGTCTCCCTGTCTTACACCTCTTTGCAGTGAAATAGCCCTCGTGCACTGCTCCTGTACTCGGAATGACATAGTGGCGTTACTGTATAAGCACTTCGATATACCGACAGTTAATACGGCATCGCTGGAGAGACTGAAGCACGGCCCATATTATGTTTCGATCGAATCGAAGGCTTTTTCATAGTCCACGAACCCTAAGCATATCGGCCGGTTATACTCCCTCGTCCGAAGCCTTTCACAAATGTGAAGATATCTTGATGAAATAAGTAAGTATAAGTCACCTTTCGATCAAAAAAAGCTACTAAATTCACTTCTTCCTTTTAAGGGCGCGTTCAGACGACAAGCGCATACCAAGCGCACGCCTACTTCACGCCTAACGCGCTTTGAAATAAGTTGCATGTAATTTGAGTCCTATCACACATCAATACGACTCAAATTGCATTTACCGAAGTCCAGTAGAGGCGAGCGCCGGGCGGGTGCGAGGCGAAGGCAAGGCGTGCGCCAGGCGTGGGCATGGCGTGCGCGTATCGTCCGATCACGCCCTTAGAGTTGTGATGCCAAAGAAAGACACACAGGCAAACACATTGTGTTGTTTTATTAATGGTCAAAGAACTGATCAAATTAAAAATATCAATTATGTGATTTTTTTGACGACCTCCGTGGCGTAGTGGTCACCATGCTAGCCCGCCACCCAGAGGTTCCGGGTTCGATCCCCGGTTAGGGCAAGTTGAAAAATGGCCTTTTTCAAATTGTCCTGGGTCTTGGAGGTTTATCTATATATGTATATGTTATAAAATATAGTATCGTTGAGTTAGTATCCCATAACGCAAGTCTCGAACTTACCTTGGGGCTAGCTCAACCTGTGTGATTTGTCCGTATATATTTATTATCATTACTAATGTGATTATAGTTATATAGATAAAAGTCTGACATTTTTCATGACAGTATTTATGTCCACATTTACAAGAGTTGATCCGGTAAGCAAATAAAAAACCCAAAATCATCCTACAGATAATAATATCTGTAGGATTGTAATTATAAAAGTAAGAAAGTTTATTTGTTCCAAAACATATATTAGAATGAAAAGAATACCTATAGAAAGCTGGATTGATATGATTACCTTGATTAAGACATTTAATGCTTTTATTTATCCCGGAAAAATGTGAGAATCCCGTGGGATTGTAAAATACCTTTGTGCACGCAAGCAACGCCACAGGCAACAGCTAGTTCCAAATAATGTTGAAATATGTTAAAATATACTTACACAAAGAACTTTATGCTACAGTAAGCTTGCCAAAGTGTAGTCAAATCAACCTCTCAATCACTAATGAAACTATTAGTGGTTTCAACTTCATTATCCTGAAAGTTCACATCAGCTGTCTATTCCCTCCACTGAGCGCCATATGCCTCAATTGTACGTTATATTTTCTAAGCATGACGTCCTTATTCATTAGTAGGCGGCACCGTACAGGCGCTAGCTAACTTCGTTGGTCTAGATATTTATTAATGTACCTACATAAACCAGACGTGGTACAAACCTTTTTTGTTGCGTCTAATTTTCGAGTCTGTCTGCGACCACAAAAAAAGTAACTTTTATCAAAACGATAGACGCAAAAAAAAGGTTAGATCTACGTCCGGTTTTTGCAGGTAGGTATTCGTGCTGAGTCCAGTTTATTTACATTAATCATGTGTTCAAAGCGCGATTGGTTTAACATCAATAGATTCTATTATTATTTTATTTTTCAGAAGATCCTTTTTATATTTTTTTTACTATCTCTAGATGTACTGTACACTACACTCATTAAGGCGATAAAGCATGTGCAAGAATCCTCGTATGAGAGCTATCGACCAATAAAAGTGACTAGTCCATACAGTGGTCGTTACGCCGTCTGCGATTATTTCTGGCATGCTGTAGGTATATCGAGTTTAAATTACTCTATCAAATGGTTATTAAGGCTTACCGTCTGTATACAGGGGCTATTGTTACAGGCATATGCCAGGCAGTGCCACTACAGCAAGCTGAAAAATACATCTCCATTTTTGGCTATCGAACACGAGCTGTCGGCCATAACCAAATAAAGGAATAAATCGGGGCACAGGGGCAGTCACGCGTCGTGACAGCCAATCACAACACAGGAACGAGAACACAACCGTATTAGGGGCCATCTGTTTGTCTCTAACGGCTGTATATAAACCCGAATTTTGTAAATAAATTATTTATTCAACTTTCTACTTAGGAGCAAAGAGTACGCCTTACTATTTATCTCCTACATATCAGGTACATGTGTTAACCTACCTACACACACCATGTTACCATCCTAAGCTACACTCAAAGTTACATACGCTACGATGACCACTTACCATCTACCACACGGGTCACAACTTGCAAACTTAGTTATAAAAAATAAGTATTCTTTACAAACCAACGTTCGCTAGCGGGTGTACCGCGCCCCGCCCATAGATTAAAGCAATGCAATACCGCCCAAGAACGCCACCAGCAGTCCGAGTCAGTAGGCCACTGCAACTACTCGTCTCGTAAGTATTTATATAAGTATTTTACTTCACACACGCCCTTTTTACCTCCGCGACGCGCTCTAAAGTAATGGAGCTGCGTGGTTGCCATCCTATATAAGAATAGGCTCACGCCATCTCTTTCTATGGATGTCGTAAGAGGCAAATAAACAACTAAGCATCAACATCTCGTGCAACGAATAACATTAGCAAGTCACTTCCCTGTGTCTTCAGAATCGATGGGTGACAAGACAACTGACATGCATACCTAGGGGTCTGAGTGAAGATAATACCTAAAAATGCGTGCGTGATGAATGCTTCCTTGTCGCATCTCAGCGTATTCCCATTAGCATCCCCAGCTGTACCTAATGCTATGAATCCAGAGGTCCGCTGCGCTCAGTCTTGAGCACCCTTGGTTGTACTTACTTACTTACTCCGCTGGCTCAGCGACCTGAAGTTGATCTTGGCTTCCGAGACGAAAAAGCGCGACAGTTTTCTGTTCTTAGTGATATCTTACCATGACAACTTCCATCTCCCGCAGATCAGCCTCCACCGTATCGCTCCAGCGATATCTAAGTTGACCTACTGGTCTTTGTGGTACCTTTTCCATATATCCTGCCTTGACGCCACGATCCTCCTTCATTCTTTCCAGATGCCCAAAACATTGTAAACGGAGCGTTTTAGTAACACTAATTTTATTTGGCTCTATTTACCCTTTGTTGTAAGACCATTGAAAACCCATAAAAATCCGTGGTACAAGCATGTAACTAGTAAAACCAAACGGTAGCAATTTTCTTCAATTTATTCCCGTATAGAGCAATTAATACTGTATTTACTGTAAATCGTCTTGACCCCTATCAAAATAACTAAATTAAACAATTAATTTGGTCAATTTTCCCATTTGACTGTTTTGTATCAAAGCCTCGTGATATACTAAACGACAATTTAGTAAACGACTATAATTTGGAGAAAGGAATAGGAAAATGTAATTATTAATTTATCAAAGCGAATGTTAAAGACATGTTTTTAGGGTTCTATATTGAAATTGTATTAACTAACAGGCACAAATTCAAACTGAGTGTAAGTGGCGTAGTTCTACAAACGACTGTAAATGAGAGGTAACAATGCTATTGCATCTGCCTTCATAGTTCGAATTATAGATTTAAAGAATGCTGCAAAGACACTGGTCGTAGCTAAGAAAATAATTATTGAAGATAATAGAGACAGTACAGGCAATAACATACAACTTTCTACTTGTACGTACAGTAACGTACAAGAAGTAACTTACAACCCAAAGGTTGGCCGTTAGATAATACTTTTAGCATTAAGAGTTCTGGACAAAATCAGACTTTCCCATACAAACGTAGTCTACGTTTTATTTTGAAACGACACGTCGGATATGGGCAAAATTATTTAATTTTAAAGAAATTGCAATTATCTAGGGATATAATTGGTTTCTCATAGTAAAATTATGAACCTAAAAGGGAATATAGTGTAATTTATCATTTTTCACCATCAGTATGGAAAACTGCTACGCTTGTATATTTTCTTTCCAGTTCATAATTTTACCATGGGAAACCAATGATAACACTACATAATTGCAATTTTTTTAAAATTACATTTTTTTACCGAAATCTGACCTGTCGTTTCAAACTAAAACGTAGACTACGTTGGTATGGAAAAGTCTAGGGTAAGGGGATTCTTAAGTCCGCCTATTGTGCTTTACAAAATGTATTTTGTACAATAAAGGTTAAATAAATAAAATAATAACGAAATCCTATTACCTAGTGATAACTAGCTTTGTGCTACCCTTTGATAAAAGGGCAGCAAAGCTCCGCTTTGCTTTGAGCCTACAGCATGGCCTGGGCTATTAAGCCCCGTTTTTTGGCTCCTTGTCTGGCTTTTGGGCCAGCTCTAATACTAAGCCCGGGTATTCTCATAAATCCTAACCAGTAAATGTCAGTCTAAAATTAAGAAATAATTTCCTTAAGAGGCTACCCGAATTTTCCGAGATTCAGTGCTGCCCCTATTTAAAATAAATCATTTGAATGAAAACAGAGATATCATTTAAAATTTTGTCTTGACCAAACCCTAGATAACTCTTCAAACTTTTTTATGGACTACTGTTTACAGTTTTAAGTAGAACGTGAAGCTTTTCTAAAAAGGGCCTCTTCTTTTTTAAAAACGTCCACTTTTGGCAGGTAGCCCCTTAAAAATAACAAATTATAATAATAATGTATTTTTATTTCAGATCATTTAAAAATCCGTATAGTGTTAGTAAAATTAACCAATGTTAGTAATCAAAAAGAAAAAAAAATAAATTTAAGAGATTGTTAGTAAGGCTTTGGATCGGCATTCATGTGCGAGACACATGAATTCCGATCCAATGCCTCACCATCGGACAGTCTATCCTATTTGCTAACACACTTAGAATGCCGTTGGAGCTATTTCGGACACGCTGCATTAGCGAGGCGACTCTTTTTCTGACGATTGCCTGAAAGCCGTCAGTGTGCCTCTCCGCAAACATGCCCGAAGCACTACAATGTTTTGGCAACCCCAACAGCATTCTAAATATGTTATTATATTGTACACGAAGGGCGCTGAGTGACCGTTGAGTATACAATGTCCTTTTTAATTAAGTACAAATATTTTAAGGGGCGATTCAGTCCATCATTTTGAACAACTTTTCCCATGTATAAAGAAATACGAAAAAAAATTTTAGGTTCTCATACAAATCGAAGTAGTCACGTGATATAGTTAGTATGAAAATAGCAAAAAAAAATTGCGTATTCCGATAAACATTTATTGGGAAAAGTTGTTCAAAATGATGGACTAAATCACCCCTTAAAATATTTGTACTTAATTAAAAAGGACATTGTATAAATTATGCAAATAATATGAAGTTATTCGTTAAAATTTTTATTTGTAAATTTTTTGTTTGGCTCCATCTTAACGACTTTAAAGAAAGTTCCCTATTTATTTTGACCCTTTAATAAATAGTATGAAATCGTTAACAAAGATACGGAACCTATTGTATTTAGGACTCGCTCGCACGTTACCGGTTTTATTACAACGATCGGATGTGTTACAGAAAACTCTAGTGGGTAGACGAGTAACAACGCTGTCCGCTGTTCGACGGTATCAATCGACGGTAAACATGGTTTTTTAGTAAATTCCGTTATACCTATAATTCAATAAATAAGTATAACATAATAATAGTTAAAAGAAATTTAAACAAAACTAAGAAATAGTTTAACCGTTCCCGGCCCCCGCCCCTCGGGTGTCAAATTACGCAAAATCCGACTCTCGACAATTTTTTGCGCGGTACCGTCTTATCGCATTGTTTATATAAATTGAGACCAGATGTTTAATAAAAAGTGAAAACTAAAACTAAGGCTTAAAAATAGCACAAACTAAAATTCCTCGGACAACATATTTTTCCGGTAATTTTCGTTTAAAAACCAAACTAAATAACAATAATAAAAAGCCAACCAGTGCAATTCAAATTGTTTACGACAAATCTAAAAAAATAATTTCAAGAAAGGTTGACTAGAAGAGATTGCTATGCGATAAGTCTTACTTCTGATTTCTGTATTTCCTTTTCTGTATGGTGCAATAATAGTATATTATGCAATTAGTGAATAAAAAACGGATTTAATTCGAGGGCCATAAATTAATCACGAGCAAGTGAAGGATTCTAACGATTGAATCACGACCGTAGGGAGTGATTCATGATGATTGAATCACAAGCGAAGCGAGTGATTCAAGTGTTAGAATCCTGAGCGACGCCTGTGATTCATGGCCCTCGATTAAATCCGTTTTATTAAAGAGTTGCATACTATACTTTATACCACAACTACGAGAAAAAGAAAGATTTAAACCAAAATAGACATTTAAAGAAAAAAAAGGAAGGTTAAATCAATTAAAATGCAAGTTGAAATTGCAACAGTTACTCAAATCAAGAGTAATTTTTCTAAAAAATAGTGCTTTTTATTCAATATCAAATTACCAAAATAGTGAGTAAAAGTGCATTTTATTCACTGTTTTCAGTGAATAAAATAAACAATCAAAATAGTGAGTAAAAGTGCATTTTATTCACTGTTTTCAGTGAATAAAATAAACAACCAAAATAATGAGTAAAAGTGCCTTTTATTCACTATTTTCAGTGAATAAAATAAACTTTTTAGAGGGGAAATGGTATGAAGAGTATTTGTATTGTATTGTAAATTTATAATCGGCAATACTCGTACATGCAAAAATTCTCAGGTAACAATAGTAAAAAAAATGACGGCATTGAAACGATCCCCTATTAAAAGAAAAGAAATTTGTATTACGCGTGAATTCGATGAACGTCTACATCGTACCGACGGACATTCCAGAAAATATGCGACATAAAGGTAATGTAATTTAAAAAAAAAGTTTAAAAGTTTCATAAAAGTTCCAAAGCATTACATTGATCAAACCAACTGTGCGGTTTTTACAAAGATATGAACTGGTAGCAAGTAATAGTTCCATAGATTATAGTAGCATCGTAAAAAAAATACTGGCCAAGTGCAAGTTGAACTCGCGCATGAAGGGTTCCGTACCATTATCTATTAAAAATCACGTTTGTTGTCATAAGTCATAAGTCATTCATTCGCAACATGTAAGCAAAAAGTTAACAATATATTGTGCAGATCAACATGTACCCAGTTTGGGTGTAGCAAAAACAAATAGGAAACAATATTATTACTTGGATATATACACGTTATTCAAATATTTTATACCTACTTAATTTATTTTTTTCCGTGGACGTGAGATTGAGGTAACACACGCTACAAGCTAATTTATTTACTTAAATTGTCGTTTAAGAATTCATCTACAGAATAATAGGCCTTAGAGATCAGTAATAATTAAAGCGTAATCTGAATATTGTGTCTTTTTATTCTACTTTTATGCTTTCAGGAATAGTATTATATATCTTAATTGACATGACGTTACGGAGAACTCTTTAAATATTTATTTTATTCTGTTTTGAAGCAGCAAAAGAGGTTTGCAAGGATCGTAGCAAGTGGAAATTTATAGTCTCTGCCTACCCCCATGGGAAACAGGCGTGAAAATATTCATGTATGTATGTTTATTCTGTCTTTAGTATTTAACGGCAACATCAATACATCATCTGTAAAAAAATCAACTGCCTAGCTATCACAGTTCATGAGATACAGCCTGGTGACAGACAGACAGACGGACGGATGGACGGATGGACGGACCGCGGAGTCTTAGCAATACCCGTTTTTACCCTATGGGTACAGAACCCTAAAAAATTAACTTAAGCATTTAAACTATCTCTACTTTCTACTTCACAAGAACAGTTGTACTGATATTACTTAGGATATGATAAATGAGAAAAAGAAAAAAAAAACACCTAGAAAAGACAGGTATTTTTGACTAAAACCTCTTATATAAAGTATTTTAAAAAATTAATTAATTTTCCGCCTGTCCGTCCGTCTGTCTCTCTGTCACTAGGCTGAATCTCATGAACCATGATAGCTACGAGTAGACGGTTGAAACTTTCACGAATAATATATTTCTGTTGCCGCTACAACAAACTCAAAACAGAATAAAATAAATATAAGTGGGGCTCCCATACAACAAACGTGTTTTTTTTTATAAATAATTGTACGCAACCCTTCCTGCGCGGGTCCGACTCGCACTTGGCTGGTTATTTTAATTTCCCTCTCAATGTGTCCCATAGCTGGACAAAGGCCTCCACTTCTGCTTCCAAATGTTTCTATCGTGTTTTTTTCATGTTCATCACTGCCTACAAAAGTAGTAAAGGATATTTCCCAGATTTCTCATGTAATCTCAGTAAATGCCAGTAGATACAACGCCCTTGATCTCCCAAATGTCGGCTTAGGCGGCATGTTTACCCACATCACGACAACCCCGCTCCTTTTGAGGCAGAAATCGTCACGAAAAATAAGATTGTTCGCTATATAATAATAATAATAATAAATCTTTATTTTCTCTTCACAATACAAAGTTCTTATTTACTAAGTAGCTTATTTACATTAAAATACTGACCTATGACAGTGAATTTGTATACTTTGTGAAGAGACTAGTTCCTGAAATAGGTCTCCTAAGAGACCTGTACTACAGGTGACTAGGCTCCTCCCTTGGAATGCTTGTTGTAGACGTTGGTGCTTACAAAAATGGTTACGATATTTATGTGTGTATATAAACATAAATACAGTTATATTCTATCCTATGTTATTCTTAAATTTACTGTTTCACTTACGTACTAGTTTATATTTTGGCTGTCTTAATTTGTGTCGTGTCGTGGTAGTGTGTATATCTGTGAGATGTGTATGTGTGTGTATATTAAAGTGGTTATTATGAGTAGGTGAAAGGTGAGTGTGTGTGGGTAATTAAGTATGGTATGGGTAGTGGAAGGATTGCAGGGGGTGGTTGGGGTCAAATAATACTTTCTAGTAGGTTTTCGGTGGCGGTGTAGTCTAATGTTTTTAAAAAGTTTATTAATTTTTTACAGCTGTATTTGTCTAACCTTACCTTTATAACAAACTTAAATAAACACCTAAATGTAGGTGTTTGTTAAGTTTGTTATAAAGGTAAGGTCCGCGGAAGGAGAAGAAGGAGGTAGCAGTAGCTGTGTTTTTTGGGGAGATTTCGCAAACTGTTCTTTTCCGTCGTTTGTCTTTAAACTTGTCTGTGTCATACTGCATTAGGGAGCGTTGCATAAGTGTAGTATTTAATATATAAGATTACCTGACGGTGAGTTCATCCCAAAGTTTGTATAACCCCTCAGTTGGGTAGCGGAAGGGGAGGCCAGCTGCTACCTTTAGGATGGCTCTTTGGGCTCTTTCCACTTCTAGGAGGCTTGTTTTGGCTAATCCACCCCAAGTGATGATGCAGTAATTAACAAGCTACTGGACTAGGGCGTTGTACATCATTAGTATGACTTTGCGATCGCATATGTGTTTAATGGTTTTGAATATGTAGATCAATTTGCGCAGCCTGGTTGATGATTTGTAGGATTTCTTCCTCCGATACGGGAGTCATCATTAAGCTATGCGCTGGGGATGGTGTGGGATGTCTTTTTTTGCGGGATTCGTCTTGTTTTGGCTTTAGTGGAGGGATTTGGTCTGATAGTTGCTTTCCAATTGTTGCAAAAAATGTATTTATATTGTTGACACTATCCATAGGGCAGTTTTCCTCTAACAGATTCTGTGAATGGTCATGGGAGCATTTGATACCATTCATGTCTTTTATTGTTTGCCAGAGCTGTTTTGGGCTTTTTTTGGCGCTATCGATTTGGGATTTTTCATATATTCTTTAAACTTTTTTTTAGTATGAGCGTACAGTAGTTTCTGTAGCGTTTGTAGGTTAAGGCAATCACTTCATTGCCGTTATTTTCAGATTGACCTGGGTCTTGGCTGATTATGATCCTCATATGTATTTTGTTCTAAAATATAGTATAGTTGAGTTAGTATCCCATAAATAAGCTCTCGAACTTACTTTGGGGCTAGCCCAATCTCTCAGATTTGACCGTATAGGTATATTTATTATTTATTTAGTATATTAGACATAACGAAATTTTAGTATAAGTCACATTTAGGTAGATGTTATTTTTCAAGTGATAATATGGTGAAAGAAAATATTTTGATATTTTGGTAATTTCCCTTTTTTTATTTATAAAGTTAATTGTGATTGAATTAAACATTTAGACCTACGTTCTTCATTCTGTATATCTTGTTACCCGTTTTAGATCAAGCATAGCTTAGACCACGCGCAAATAAGTTTTTTTTTTTTCAATCTGTATTGCTTTATCTGTTCGGAAGCTACGATTACACAGACAGATACACAGAATAGTAACACCAACCTTAAGCGCCCCGAATTAAAAAAAAACTAAAATTGACAGTCCTTAATTTAAGTTTTTTATTCGGTTCGAGCTTTTTCTTGGAGCTTTCTTTTATTGAAATCTGTTGCAGTATTTGCTATCCCAAAACTGTTCCATTTCCTTGGATATAGTGTAAGTTTACGACTTTGGTTTACTTTAATGCTGTAAAGAAAATCTAAACCGTCTCGAGTAAATAATATTAGTCAGTTAATAGAAAAACTTATCATAATACAATAGGGAAGATGCCAATATTTTTTTTCGTTGTGCTATGTAAAGAGTTCCTAAAACGTCCAAGAAAAACTAGCTTGCTAACCCAAAATGAAAATGAACATGGATAAAACGAAAGTAATGTCGAATGTCCATGTCGCGCCCCTACCTGTATTTGTTGGGAGCTCCGCACTCGAAGTTGTAGACGAGTATATATACCTGGGTCAATTGATCCAGGCAGGGAGTTCCAGCTTCGAGGAAGAGGTCTTTCGACGAATTCGACTCGGTTGGGCAGCGTTCGGGAAGCTACGCAGTGTCTTCTCGTCCAAAATACCTCAGTGCCTCATGACGAAAGTGTTTAATCAATGTGTGTTACCAGTGATGACTTATGGCTCTGAAACGTGGTCCCTTACTATGGGTCTCATAAGAAGGCTCAAGGTCACGCAACGTTTCCCTACGTGATCGAATCAGGAATGAGGAAATTCGTAGGAGAAAAAAGCCACTGACATAGCCCAGAGGATTAGTTCGTTAAAGTGGCAGTGGGCGGGACACATAGCGCGACGAACCGATGGCCGATGGGGCAAAAAGGTTCTCGAATGGCGACCACGTACAGGCAAGCGAAGCGTAGGACACCCACCCACAAGGTGGTCTAACGACCTGAATAAGGTCGCTGGAAAGCGCTGGATGCAGGCCGCTCTAGATCGGTCATTTTGGAAATCGTTGGGAGAGGCCTATGTTCTGTAGTGGACGTTATGCGGCTGAAATGATAACCCAAAATCTCTTTAAGATATAAAGGAAAGGAATATAAAGTCACATCCACCTTTGGACGGTGTCTCGGAGCGCCTTAGAAAGACCAGACCGAATTTAAGTGACGTCACTTATGTTCTTTATTTTTTATCACGCGTGGCTTGGAAAAACCCTCAATGAAACCCCTTACTATGTAATCCAGTCTCCAACATCATAGATCAGCAATAAGGAATTATGAAATCAGCTTAATGCAATTGGATATCAAAATCTTGTAAACCCGACATCTCAATGGCGTAGCGGTTTCGTAGTATTTGAATTCTCTTTGGCGGTTTCTTACGGTCTGCATTTGATCCACGTGAATTTTCCATCTTACCATAAGGCGGGTGTTGAATTAACAATATAAGAACCAAGCTGAAGGTCAGCTTTATCTTCTCAACCATTTGCAGTCCGAAATCATAGACGATGACGCCGATGTCTCTCGATAAAAATCTGCTTCTTTCGGAACACAGTGAAGAATTTACCTTTATTTGTCGCCATATTTATTTGTTGTTATCGCACTGCCACAAGTGGTGGAATTCCGAACTAATCTATAATCTACGTTTGGCGCCGCGACATTGATGACACGTGATCTAAACGTTAGCTGTTTTGTTGAACGTAACACATTGACAGTCCAGCTGAACGATTTTCAGCTGTTTTACAAAACTGAGCTGTAATGCCAAATAGCTAGAAGTTTTGTCAAACAGTGAATTATACTATACAATCCAATACATTATAAATAAAATAAAATACAGGACATAATAATTATCTTAAAAACTAGGAAATAAGAGGCAAAATGCGGCCTTATCGCTCAGCGATTTCTTCCAGGCAACCCCGTTATATAGAAAACAAGTGATGGGTAGTGTGGGTTGGTCAATATAATAAACATACTTTAATACAATAATTATAATAAATATTCATATACATCCCACTTTAATATATAAAACTTGCATAGAACAAAAAAATCATATTAACAGTACAAGATGATTATATTAAGGGGAAATAAGGGATGGATATTTATTTACTTTTCATAAGGATAGGATCCAACTGCGACATACTTAAAGAGACTCCTAAGTCTCCTAAAGTAACTCCTTCACGTAGTCATCATTAAATTAGTATTTATTAGGTACCGATCAATCCACTTAAGGCGGCCCTTCCCGACCGCTCTGTCGTCAACGCGAGCATAGTTTGAAAAGCGTGTCATCCATGGCAATGCTAGAAAAAGAGGCAAACCAAAAAGAGAGAGATAACTCCTAAGGGCACGGTTTGCATTTTTTTGAATGAAATTAGTATTATTATTAACTATCCATTAAACGAATATTAACTATTAATGGAAGCGGAAATTTCATAAAACTTGTTCCAAGTGATACGTGTTTATCAGTAAGCCTTACAAGTTCATTACATTTGCGAGGTTTGTATCAAAATATTTTCTTTACCTTTACAATTTATGATATATATGATATGACTTAGGTTTTCTAAATTTTAATTTTTTATTTCGATAGAAACCTGGAAATAGCGCACAAGATACATGTAAGTTCAAAAGTTTTCAAGAAAGATCAGATACATTGCCATAATTACGTACGAGCGTTTGTATGAAAAGTAAGACGGGAAGGCCGCCCTTAATCGTGAATCTGTTCAGGCGCTGCACTTGCCGTGAGAACCGCCGGCCGGCGCCGATTATCATCGATTCCGCGATTCATATCGATTGGAAAGTAGGCACGCTAATTAATGAGCTGGGTAAGGTCTAGTCCATTTCTAAAATTAGTTAAATAGCGTGATTTATTCGAATTATCGTGGACTTGAAACATTGTACTTCGAAACTTGAAGGAATTACAGATATGAAGGACGACCTAGAAAGTCATGTAAATGATAGAAAATAGTATAGAGGGTTAACATGCTACCCAAATAGCTGACCCTGATATGGAGAAGGCGAGAAAGATGATAATGATGTATTTCATCACTCACAACTTAGTTAACATACCTTCCTTGTATGGGAGAAACGTCGCTTCTCTCTCTCTGCGCAGATTGTAAGACTAATCGAGGCAATGGACAAGAATCTGAATCTTATTTATTGCCAATGCGGTTTTGCCATGTTCCACGCCCTTGAATGACCTTCGGTCGGCCCTCAGCTTTGTCTTACTCATTAGAGATAAAGACATGATAATGTAATTGTATCATTATATAACCCTTTTTACCCGACTGCGCCAGGAGGGTTATGTTTTTCGAGAGTATTTATGTATGTATAATTGTTTGGCACGCTCTGCAGCCTGAACGGCTCGATGGATTTCAGCTTAAGAGGTGTTGTTAGATTCGTATTTTCTGTAAGATTGACACTGGGTATATTAAAATAAAAATAAAACAAAATGGCGGATTTTTGGCGCCAAATTCTAATGATTGGCACGCTCTGCAGCCTGAACGGCTCAATGGATTTAAGTTTGAGAGGTGACATTAAATTTGTCTTAATTCTGAGAGTGGCACTGGGTGTGTAAAAAGGCAGTTGGGTTTTGTTTTCTTTTAAATAATAACTTTTCGAAACGAAAGTGCTTAATCAATGTGTGTCACCAGTGATGACTTATGGTTCTGAAACGTGGTCCCTTACTATGGGTCTCATAAGAAGGCTCAAGGTCGCTCAGCGCGCTATGGAGAGGGCAATGCTCGGTGTTTCTCTACGTGATCGAATCAGAAATGAGGAAATTCGTAGAAGAACAAAAGTCACTGACATAGCCCAGAAGTGGCAGTGGGCGGGACACATAGCGCGAAGAACCGATGGCCGATGGGGCAAAAAGGTTCTCGAATGGCGACCGCGTACTGGCAAGCGAAGCGTAGGACACCCACCCACAAGGTGGTCAGACGATCTAACCAAGGTCGCTGGAAGGCGCTGGAGGCCGCTCTTGATCGGTCGTTTTGGAAATCCTTGGCTGAAATGATGAATAACTTTTCGAGACTGCTGATATTTCATATTTACCTTGAGTTGGTCTTTTAATATATTTATTTTTGATATTTTTATATGCTGTATACAACAGCATAAATATCGTTGAGTTGAAGAACAGATTATACTAATAAGCTACTAATTGTTGGATTTGGTATTGTCTACGCTGGAAACCATTGCATCTCCTTGTTTTTCATGTATTGTCTAAATCTGAATTAAGTATCTTATTTGAATTATATTGTACAAACTAGAAAAAATACTTAGAATAAGCATTACATACCAGTAATTATTATTATATTATAAATCTATTTAACCTCTGTTTGTATACATTTCCTATAAATTGTATACAATTATAATTGTGTATTTATTTAAGTATAAACCTTTATTGATCCACTGTTAAAAAATTGTTTACAATTGGGGGACTTAACGCTAAAAGCGTTCTCTCCCAGTCAACCATAGGGAAAAACAGACAAATTGTTGCGGCGCAAAAAATAAAATAATAAAATTACAACACAATATACTTCCAACTAAATATACATATACGTAATTATAGATACGTATAATATAATAGATATATACCGTATAATATGTCATATAATATGTAAATACCTTAGATTAGAATATTACATAAACATACACATATACGTACAATATACACACAAAAACATATATACACTACATACCAACAGCGATGATGAAGACGGTAATAGAATATAATATTAAAAAAATAACCAATTTATGAGACGAGAATGTACTGTTCTAACAGAAAATTTAGAGGAAATTTCTTTAATATCAACGGGTTAAGCATTCCAGAGCCGTGAAGCGTGTAGAGTAAAATAAATTATTCCTGAATTATACACATTTCCGGTAACATACATATATATACACGCGAAAAATATATCTCTGGTTGTCATCATTAGAGATGCCTTTAGGCAGCTTGAAAATCTGATACTTTGCGTAAGCCACTTCATCATCATCATCATCCCAGCCCTTCTTCAGCCCACTGCTGAGCAAAGGCCTCCCTTCGCCTACGCCACCAATCTCGGTCCTGTGCTGCTCTCATCCAGGTGCGACCCGCGACTTTGACTATATCGTCAACCCGTTCCATTGCAGGACATCCTAAGCCACTTACACTCGATAAACAAACAAATTAACCCCCCTCCTATCGCAGTCGGGTATGTAAATGTAACCCTTTAAATATTGATAATACTATTTTGTTACAGAAGTAAAAATGCAGCTCCCCAAACATCTGAAAATAGCTGCCGGCTCGGCGGGCGCGGCCATTTTCGGCCTCCTGTTCGGGTGGGTGCTGTTCCCCGTGATTCTGAAAAGCCAGCTGAAAAAGGTAAGGCCGTCCCCTGTCGACAGTGGCGTAGTTAATGCAGGCGAGGATTCGGTCTGCCCCGGGTGCTAGCCATTAGAGGTGACACCGGCGACAGTCGTAATCATTCAACCAAGACGACAAACTCGAACTATTCGCACCCCCCGACCTCCGCGGCGATAAATAAAAAATAAAATATGCTACATTTATGTGATCTCCTTTTGATTTCCTCCATGTTGATATCGAAAACGATAGATTTAGTTGAAAAAAAAAAGTGTTAACGACTTACAATTTAACCTCAAAATCGGACGGTACGGATATGGACTAGGCGAAAAAAAGTGTAAAATTTTTCCGTCACTTTTTTTCGACACAGGCATTTTTTTTTTCAATACAACCAATCTACGTTATCTTGGGTTTTGAGACAAATATATAACGATACCAATTCAATTCAAATATATCTATATTATCATAGGATATTTATAATATCTCTTAATAATCGTCACTTTGTTTTATTGCACAATTATTGTTGACGTCAAAAAGTTACTTAGAGCTAAGTTTACTGCCGCCTCCAAAGCGCTAGTGCAGAAGAAGCGGTAACAAATACCTTAAGTCGCAATCCATCTAGCCGTTTGGAAGATACGCGTAATAAAGAAATTTCCAAACAAACATACAAGAAAAACATAACCGTCCTTGGCATTCGGGTAAAAATAAGTCTACGACCGGTACCCACTGTTGGGGTGGCACCCGGATCCGCACCGAGTGCCACCCACGCTAGCTACGCCACTGCCTCTAATCACTAACTTTCCGCGGTGCCATTTACGTCACATCCGGTCAAATCCGCTTTTCTGATACCGCGAAAATGTGACATTGAAATGTAGGAGGGACATGGATAAAGGTTTTTCAGAAATCGTATACGTAACAAATCTATTGGATGTTTGGATTGGAATCCTTAGAAATGAAAGTTTGTTATTTAATCTTAAATTAATAAATAAATATATAGGGACAAATAACACTGATTGAGCTAGCCCCAAAGTAAGTTCGAGACTTGTGTTATGGGATACTAACTCAACGATACTATATTTTATAACAAATACATATATCGATATACATCCAAGACCCAAGACAATTTGAAAGAGGCCATTTTCTAACTTGCCCTGACCGGGGATCGAACCCGGGACCTCTGGGTGGCGGACTAGCATTGTGACCACTACGCCACGGAGGTCACCTGTCAATGTCAACTTCATTCAGCGGATAATGGTTTAAACCTAATAACAAAGTAGGTCTGGGTTTTATAATAAGACGGAATATGTTTAAATTTATACTTCGATAGCTTATAGACAAGTTCTTAAAAAATGGCAAAATTGATTATTTCACAATCAGCGGGGTCCTTTTGTCGATTGAAGGCCAATTCACAGTAGATTTTATTTTTACCTACAGATTAATAATAAACTATTAAGAGTCCCCGTACCCCTCCCTGGACAGAAACAGACTTTCCCATATAAACGTAGTCTACGTTTTATTTTTAAAACGACAGTTCAGATATAGGAAACATTATCGATATATTTTTTTTATTTCTGTTAGTACAATACGCGGCACGTTAGTTGAACAAAAATGGCGGTCATTGTTGTACGTTGTTTGTCCGTTTAGTAGTTCAGATAGAAATGATTTCGGCTTTGAAGAAAGACCAAAAAATCACTTTTCACACACTTATCTCCAATTAAACATGCGCCGACGGCCGCCATTTTTGTTCAGCTTACGTGCCGGCTATTGTACTAACATTCGTTTTATTTCAAAATGTTTGGTTTTAATACGCAAGGTTTGCGTTGAATGTCTTTAACACAAAAACACCCAGACTACTTGGCTAAAATGCTAAGAAAAAAATACAGCCCAAAAACAAATAATCTTAAATGTCTTATCAAGACCAGATATCAACTATTTGTCATGACTAGGGTGTGAAAACTCTTCGTTTTGGCCCGGTCTAACAACTTGAAATGAGTCGCAAGGTTACATCTGATCGACTTGTCCACTAATGATAGCTTGATCGGGAACTCCGCTCTTGTGTTAGTATTTCGTACTAGCTTCATGACTTACTCCTTCACTTCTCATGCCATACGGCTTTGGAATGCATTGTCCGAGGACATCATTCAAGACTTCAGTAGACATGTATACAAGAAAAAAGTGCATGATTTATTTTTTGAGAGCATAATCAATTAGCGGAATTCATCGTTTCTTACTACTCTCTATATATGTTTATATAAGAAGGTATATATATTATATTTAATTTATAAATATATTATTAATTTATTGTATATATAATAATTTTAAAGTAATTATCTGACTTTATAAGTTTTATCTGTTATTTAGACGCCAACTTCCTTATCTGTTTTTCTTTTCCTAAAGGTTGACAAAAAGAGAATATCTTTCTATAAAGATTTTAAATTGGATAAATAACCCTATATATTTTATTGATAATTATAAACATACTTATGTGAGTAATTTCTTGGTTCCCTGGTATTAATGTGTAGAAAATTTTGACGTACGTAAATCATATTATTATGATAAATATAATATGTGGCAATGAACAGTCAAAGAAGGGAAATACTTTTAACGTTTTAAGTATTAAAGTATAAACTGTACCGTGAGACACTGCACGTGTTTCAGACAAGTGTAAAAAGGGTTGTATTTTTAACACTTTACCCTTCACTAGATTAGTTCCATTTAAAACTCGTTTTCCTAGATTCTTAGTACAAACTGGTCGGCAAAATTTTTTATTTTTTTGTTCCATGGAACAACACTCTTTGTTTCTTAAAAATTTTTGTGTGCTGTCCATGGACATATTTTTATTTTGGTTTCTAGGACATTAGGATTGGGAGTAATATTATATCGAAAATTAGATTTCTACCAATTTTATATATTTTTAATTATTTATAGTAAATATACTATTTTACGAGGTACTTAATTTTACAATGTAAAATAATGCCACTCTTCGAAACCAAAACATTTGATTTACCATTCTACCATTTTTATCTATGTAGTTATACAAAAATTCAAGTTGCCATAATATTTTCCATACATTGTACTGCGTGCATTGTGTGGCGTTATACCAACCTGTACAAAATCTGTAATAAGTCCATTTTTTTTAAATTAGCAATGATGCAAAATGTATTGTAGAAAGTAAGGTTTGCACAGTGTTAAACTGTCATTTGAAAATTGAAAAGTGAAATATTTAAAGATTTCATTTTTGACTTGAATATATGAAAATTAGACGTCCTACACATTTTTTAAATTAGATTTACTGTTTTCTATATATTTTATATGTTTGTGTACTGAATTCTATTAGAAACCCCTGCAAGTTGCTTGAGACAAAATCTTGTTGACTAGTGACGTATAAGTACCTGTACTTTGCTGTTGTTACTTTCCTATTTCGCATAATAAACATGTTTCATTAAAAAAAACATAGGACATGTAGCGGTAGTAATGGGAGCGAGGTGATATGCTCGACCGCCACAAAGGGAAGATCTTCCCGCCAGGCATGTTGTTTGTTGCACGGGGATCCGCGGGTGTATCGTCGGAAGTTGTATATATGCAGCGAATCGGGTGAACAACTCTGAGATCGAGATGTAGGATACTGCTGGCGCCATCTCATATGCTTTTTATGAACTATATTGTCGACCGTATCTTGATTGTAGTTCCTCGTAGTGGCCATAAAGGTCACCACAAACATATTCGGAGCCTAGGGTGCATTTTAACGCATTTTTTTAGTATAGAAAGTACAACTGATTACACAGAAATAATATTTCAGGAAATGGCTCTGTCGAAGAAGACGGACGTGCGCCAAATGTGGCAGAAGATCCCGTTCGCGCTGGACTTCAAGGTCTACCTGTTCAACTACACCAATGCTGAGGACGTGCAGAACGGAGCCATTCCCATCGTGAGGGAGGTCGGACCCTACTACTTCGAGTGAGTACCCACATAATATCTTATATTTTAAACGAGCAATTCTTGTATACATAAATTAGTGTATTGTAGTATGGAAAGTTAGACAAATAAAGCCATTAAACCCTAAAAGACATGAGAAATTATCTCTTTTAAATGTATTTACTCGTAATCTCACTCTCACTGACTTTACTGTTGAATCAGCTATAATTTGGTGTGCATTGGCTTTGGCAGTGTATGTGTACACTGTGCATCATTATCAATAGTCCCAGTAGTGAACATTCGGTACCTAGTAAATTGAGAGCCGCACTATTTCGCACGCCATCGGCGCTTCAGATGAAAGTTATGGTTTTGTTACTTTAGATAAAGGCCTCATCGGTGTGATTTATTGCTAAAGACAAAATGTATAGATTATCTTCGCAGATATATGATAGAAACAGCGTATTAAAATCCAACAAAATAAACTTACCGAAAATATATATTTACTTAGGTAGGTATGCTGTGGCTAACAACATGAAGTTTTTTTATTTAAGTAGCTAAGATAGGATAATTTACATATTTAAAAATAAAAATAAAAAGTGAAATTCCTACTATAAATTTAATTCAAAAAAATCGTGCCCATGCGGCATAGTGCCAAGAACCCTGGCCGCATTTCCCCGTTGGATTGCAATACTGATGCGTTGGGTGAAAAAGCAGCCAGCTCTCTTGTGCTGTAGCTTGAACAATTGAAATAGTTTCTATATACTTAGCAGCATAATCAACTGCAGGTGACAAGCCATAATTTTATTTTATGCTCCGAACTTTAGGCCTGGTTTTTAAAACCCAAAGGGGATGAAGTGCGGACCAATCCACGTCATGACCCGCAGGATATAACCTATTGAAAATGACTGGGGAGCGGAAAAGGTAGAAGACGTCATAGTTTCTTAAAGTCAAATAGCGCTAAGAGAATATAAATTTTTATGCAATAATAAATATTAAATCACTTCAAAATGGATCAGATCAATGACAAGTGATTATTTTGTGATGTTTTATTTTATTAGGTAAAATACCCAATTTAGCATATTCACTCAAGTACTTCACGAGTAATATCTTCATACAATAATGTGTAAGATTGGTAAGTTTACTACTAAATAAATTTATTTAAATATTGTATCTAACGAAAAATGTAAATCTATTTGCAGCATTTTATTTGATCAACAAAAGATCAATCCATTATGTAACACAAAAGTATATTCACTAGACAATATCTTTGGGTATAGCGTGTATTTTTAAAGCTGTTCTTAAAGGCAAACGCACATTTATCCGAGACGAACGCGTCGAAAGAACCGAACGAAACGAATTTTAGAATTCTTTATATGAAATCCTATGAAACCTCGCACACCTGACCGCGTCAAATCGTCCGAATCTGGAAGAAACATATCTGCGACGAATTAGAATGAAGTCAACAAATTCTACGCGGGTGATGCGATCGAATCAATCGAATTGCCTGCATTTCGGCAATGACATGTGTGTGCGTAAGAGCAACGAGAGTTATGCGATCGATTTACTGCTTCGATTTATTTTAAATGTTACAAAAATGAGTGATTCTAACATAATTGATTATAATAAAGCACTGACAATAAAAATCTCGTCAAGATTCATCACAATTCACATGTAATTACAGTGCGACAGGTGCAAAGGAAATGGAAACATTCTGTCTTCGCGCTCGATTCTTTCGGCGCGGTCGTTTTTTTCGGTGCGGATAGATATGCGAGGCCTTAAGAACTTCGATCTATTCAACGCGTTCGGCTTGGATAAATGTGCGTTCACCATTAATCGTAAATATATAAAAAATGGAATTGGAAAAAGTACAAATAAAAATGTGATTTATCTCCCCCAAAATGGTCTCCAACTCAGCATGTGCTAGGTTTTGCGTAAACGAAACCCTAAAAGTATAATTCCCAGTGGGATTTGAACTCATAACCTCCGGGTCAAGGCGAACGTATTGACCACTGGACCACGGAGGCAGTCTAGGCCAAAACCTATTCCATTTTTAGCGTTATACCTAAAAAAGAATATCGATCAAGGAAAATAAGCAGCAGGTTCATTTTATATTAATTCATGAGTCTAAGCTTTATTTTGTTTTAACTCAGCAATTTCATACACCAAGGACATTTCTTTAAAATAACCCTCCAAGAAATATGTAATATTTCTTTAGCAGAGTCTTTCATTAAAAAAATATTGCTTTGCCATCATTTTGCCACCCGAAGCGCCACAACCTGTAATTTAGACACTATTTGCGATGGCACAGTATGCCTATTCTCACGGACTGCCAATATATTATGTTATTTCAACTTTAACGTGTCATTTCCACTTTAATTTTATTCTCTATTACTGACTTATACCTTATTACATATTTATCTACTTGCATAGAATAGATAATAATAATAATAAAGGCGTCGGGACGTGACGACCCCATCGCCCACTGGATTCCCAGTGCAGACAGTCAATGCAGGGCAGCTTGTAGCGAGCTGATGGTGAGTGGCGACACCACGTACCCTACCTCCAGGGGGACCATACACACATGCGCTTACACACACACATACACACAGCTACACACCCCCCGCCTCTGTCTTGCCTTAGCTGGCCGGCCAGAGTGGAGTCGCAAGAGCAGAACATACGCTCCAGGGTGGAAGTGCATTTCACGTAATGGCGTAATAACGGGGAAACCCGCTCTCGGGGGTAAGCCCCGTGATGGTGAAACCGGAGCCGCACCTCTCGACACCCTCAGCTGCTCACATTGTGTTGCGCCCTGGCCGCATCTTTGTGGCTAATTAGGGTGCCCACAGGCAGTGTAGCCAACGAGCAGCGAGTCACCATCTACCAGGCTAAAATGTTGTGAGAGATTTTTAGGTAGATGTCCGTATCTCACTCCATAACCCAATTATCCGGTCCACTAACATCCCATCCATAAAGCCCAAACTAAGTAAATTCCTCCCTGGCAATAGTTCAGCAGCTGTGGAGGACTGTCCGTTGGTGCATCTCAATGGTACATTAAGGGATAAACCTCCATAGATGCAGCCATCTCACATTTTAGATAAAAGGTACTAAAAGGCCTCTTCATGTTGGCTTTGGCCCCATGAACGCCTCAAAGGACCGGGTCCCCATGGACCCGTGGCTGAAAAGCGTACCAACATAATAATAATAATAATAAACTTTATTGTCGTGTCTCTTAAATTCTAGTACAACATAGAGATTGTTTACAAAGTAACTTACATATCTAAACATGTACATTAATCACATTATATCGAAGGTTCCCTCACTCGGCAGCCCACCATCGAACTAGGAATAAACCTGTATCTCGAGTGGCAGGTAGCGTTGCGAGGGTTCCAGGGACATGGATCGTTACATCGATAACTAAAAAATGAGACACGAATATTTTTGGTCGTTTTCTTAAGTTGGAACAATAACACCCAAACTAGATTTTATCTGTAATTTGGGTATTCGTGGAAATAGTTTACTTGAACATATAGAATAAAGTTTTATCATTACTTGATAATACAGACTAGTAGATAATAACTACAGAAAACTTATTAAAGAGACAGCTAAAAATATATTTATTTTTGTTTGAGTTTGACTATCGAAAGACGCCTCAGTAAAATTGAGATATCAATTAAATATACTCTGATTAAAGGAAAACCTTTCATCGGTAGGTACTTGACTAAATTTAGGGCCCTTGAAGTGAGTTGATAGATCTTTTTAAAAGTTTGAACATAAGTCAACGGATAATTTGGATGGAGTTGCTATGCTTAGTATGCACGCATTGCTAGCGAGGTTATGTTACTTGAATGTTATTGATCCTGTAAAGAGAAATCTCTTTCGTTGGCTAAACTAAAGCCCCCAATACACAGGTATAACCATAAATTTTTTCAGCTATGGAGGAAAAACTAGTAAAAATTCAAATTACATTTACGAGGCACAATTTTTCTTTAAAAGACATAAGTGTAGGCAAGGGCTCTGTTTTTTATTTATACAACTAGATTTTTAAATATAAAAATAGGTACCGGATTCTAAGAAATACTTTATTCTTAGAAGTTTTTCTTGTCAAAGTGTATTTTTCTGCTGATCTTTTTGTTGCTGAGGAGTCTATATTAGCACGCAAAAAATATATTTTACAAGTGAATTTGTGAGCTTGCGGTGGCCCGGCGGGAGTGCGCATTACTAGCGCTTTCACAAGTAAAGTGACACCGGGCGTGGTCCGTATTTAGATGGGTGACCACAAGTGGCATAAATTTTATTTTAAGCTCCTCCGTGTTTCGGAAGGCACGTACAAGCCGATGGTCCCGGCTGTCATCATTGTATGGCAGTCGTCAAGCTATGTCAGATGCCTTTAGGCAGCTTGAAAATCTGACACCAGTGTTGGCCACTTACACACACGAACAACAAACAAGCAAGTGAAATTGTCTCTTCCATTAAATAATTTCTGTAATAATTATCAGTTCACTGGTATTTAGCCAAGGCCTCTGAGTATTATCAAGTAAAAATTGGTCCTAAATATCCTTATTTTGGCCTTAGGTGCCAATTAAAATATATTGACATAGCGAAAAATGTAATTTTCAGGGAATGGAAAGAGAAGGTGGACGTGGAAGACCACGAGGAGAACGACACCATAACGTACAAGAAGATGGACGTGTTCTACTTCCGGCCGGAGCTGTCCGGACCGGGGCTGACCGGGGAGGAGCTCATTGTCATGCCTCATATCTTCATGCTAGTGAGTCACACTTTCTTTCATCCCACAGCTGGGCAAAGATCTCTCCCATTTCTTTATTTTTCTATCTGTCTCTATCTATTGTCACTTCTAATCATCCACTCTGAAGAGCATCAAAGTGATCGAATCAGAAATGAGGAAACTCGTAGAAGAACAAAAGTCACTGACATAGCTCGTTAAAGTGGCACTGGGCGGGACACATAGCGCGACGAACCGATGGCCGACATGGCAAAAGAGCTGAACTTGGCTCAATCCCTTCAGCTTTGCAGGTTTCTGCCCCACATCAGCGATTCCTGTCAAGGAACGAAGTGTAGACACTACTTACACTAAACTAAACTTCGAGTATCAAATACTTACTTCGAATATCGAAATATATATGGTGGCTATATCCTCATGAACTTTATGAATATAAACTTGACTTTTTGACCAAATTTTTATGTTGTGCCAAGTCAGTAATAACCAGAGTAATATTTTCCAACGTTCCACATGTAACAAAGTTGAAACGAAATCATAACAATGACTCCGATAAATTTTCCATAGGCTACAGCAACAGTGATCTCCCGCGAGAAGCCAGCCATGCTGAACATGATCGGCAAGGCCTTCAACGGCATATTCGACGAACCTAAAGACATGTTTATGCGAGTCAAGGCCCTGGATGTCCTTTTCCGAGGGATAATCATCAATTGTGCCAGGACTGAGTTTGCTCCGAAGGCGTTCTGCACAGCGTTGAAGAAAGAAAAGGTCTCTGGGCTGACGTTTGAGCCCAACAATCAATATCGATTCTCGCTTTTTGGAACAGTAAGTTGTGACTTTGACAGGGATGCAATAAAGTGGCTTCTCTCTATCTCTCAAATTTTTGATCATCCTTATCTGCCATCACTGTCATCTAATTTTATACTAATAGTGTTCAGGTTTCCCCACGATATTTCCCTTCACCAGAAGCAAGTTGTGGTTGTTGAAAATGACCGTAAAGATTACAAACTCAGAGGTACAAGCTTTCCAATTTAACTTTGCCAAATAGTTCTGATGTGAAATTTTATAATATTCCAGCGCAACGGCACCGTGGACTCCCACGTGGTGACCGTGAAGCGCGGCATGAAGAACGTCATGGATGTGGGCCAGGTTGTGGCCGTGGACGGGCAGCCTCAGCTGGACATCTGGCAGGGATCCTGCAATAAGTACCAGGGCACCGACGGGACTGTGTTCCCTCCGTTCCTGACGGAGAAAGATCGGCTGCAGTCTTACGCTGGGGATTTGTGCAGGTGAGTTCTGGTTTCGTAACAAATTGTTTTTCCGTGGATAGGTTGTTAACCCTTCGCACAACCCCCGAAATGCTGGAGGACCAAACCCATTTTTGTTAAGTAATATCTCTTGTGCTGGAGGCCAAGAGTCACTTTGGGTCGCTGAGCCAGGATAGAAAGTAAGTGAGTTTCAATTATGAAAAAGAACATCATGGATGTAGAAAGATGTGATCGTCGATGGCAAGCCTCGGCTTGACATCTGGAAGTGATTCTGTCTTATTTTATTGATTTGTATAAACGACGAGATAGTTTTTCTATCGTGAATCTCTGAATAAGATCAGCTACTGACTTGTGCTTTTTAAACAGATGGCTTCTTTATTAAAGTAAGCAGAACATCTCGAAAAACTGTTTTCAGATTTAATTCGAGAAAGCATTGATCCCTTAGGATAACTTGGTTATATTGAAGCTATAAATTTTCCCTTTAAATACGTGTCGGCCATACATTAACACCCTGCATAAAAAAATAATAAATGCGTAGAATTTTAATGTGCCTACTACACATTAAATTATTTCAAGCTTTAATAAAACGTAATAAGTAGTCATAGTTTATTTTTATCCCAATTTTTCTACCTACCTAAAACTTAATGGAGTCAGGACCGAGCATTTTAGAGAAACAATTTAGATTCCCACAGTTCGCCATTGTAGAGACATCACATCGCAGTCGAGCTGCTCATTTGGCCGTGCGTTCTTCGAAATTAACTTTATTGTTCCACTCAGAAATAAATTTGCGAGAAATAAACGAGTCCAAAATGAGATTATTTTGCTTTGCATGTTTTATGAAATTGAAACTGTAAGTTAATTTTAGCCTTTATTTGCATTGAGACACCATTTGATATTCATTTTATAAAAACGTTTGTTTTATTCTTGGTTATTACTTGATAGTAATTCCTTGGGTGGTTTTAGGGTTCTAAAGCTTAATGGCAAAACCAGAACCCTTATGGGCTTGTAGATAATATCGAATTACAAGCATCTTGAAGTGATCCCTTGTTTATGCTCTCATATTGTTATCGGGCAGGGCATTCCAAAGACGTGCTGCGACAGCAAAAGAATTAGAAAGAAATCCAGTACGGTTAGAAGGAATAGAACGGGTTAGTTTTTCAGAAGAGCGCAGAACCCTGTCCTGAGATTAGCATCAATCCTATATTGATGAGATTAATTAACTTATACTCAGGTCCTTCAAGCCCTGGTATCAAAAGAAGACCTCCTACCAGGGCATAAAGACGAATCGGTACGTGGCCAACATCGGGGACTTCGCCAACGACCCCGAGCTGCAGTGCTTCTGCGACACTCCCGAGACCTGCCCGCCCAAGGTATCTGAGCAATGGTAGTTTTGACACGACATTCCGAAGCACATGTAATTTCTAGCTTTTGCAATAATCTTAATTACTGTATTTGAGAATCGATGGCTGAGCAGTTGGGCACTGACTGTACCTCTGAGTTTGTACTGTATGGTAATTTTTAACTACCACCACCTGCTTCTTCTATGAGAAAATAATATTTAATACTTAATCAGACTTTAACAGCAGTTACTAAACTTTTTTGACGTAATCGTTCACTAAAGAAATAAGTACATACATACTCTTACAAAAAAATAATTTTACGAGGAGCATCAACTTCCCTTACATTTTAAAAATGGGACCCTATTACTCGGACTCTACTGTCAGTCCGTCTGTATGTCTGTAACCAGGCTGTATCTCATAAATCATGATAGCTAGACAGTTGAAATTTTCACAGGTGATGTATTTCTGTAGCCGCTACAACAACTAACCAGAAACGTAATTTTTTATAGCTAATGGTGCGTAACCTTTCGTATGCAAGTGCGACTCGCACTTGGCTGGTTTTATTGAATTAACTCAGACCATGTTAATATCTTTTTGCAGCACGATTAATTAAAATTCGAGTTTCAAGTTTGGAGACGACCTTTATATATAATATTTTCGGATATTCAGTATGAATATTTTTTACTTTTACCCCAAAGGGCCTCATGGATCTGATGAAGTGCATGGGCGCCCCCATGTACGCGTCCATGCCGCACTACCTGGACAGCGACCCTGAGCTGCTGAGGAAGGTGAAGGGACTGAACCCAGACCCTGAGGAGCATTCTATTAAGATTGACTTTGAACCTGTAAGTTTTAATCACAACCTCATTTCGTATCTTCCAAGCTCGTCAAAAACGTTTGTTACATAATCAACCGTTTTGGAAGAGTTTGAAAGACCTTTAATTTCAATTTATTTATTGCTTTCCACATTGTACAGTACGCTTCAAAAATGGAGTCATAATCACTCATACTAATTGTATGAGAAATTTGAAGCCTGACTGTACATATACATTTTCTAAATAGACACTTCTTAAATTAGTAGGTACAACATGAACCCTGATAGGGCATTACAGCAGAAAACAATGGAACGGCATGCGGATTTTTAGTGGAATCAATCTTAAAAGTAATTACAAAAATAAAGAATATTTGTGTGGTACGAGTAGTTTATAAGATAGGTAAAGCCGATTTTTTTTTATACAAAGTAATTTTTTTATTTACTTAAGTTAATACTACAGCTATATTTGTTTATTTAAGTAAAAAATGTCATTTATTTTAATGGACTGTTTAAATATATTTTTTTATTACTATGACAATATTTCAATTATTTACATATACTATTTGTTACATGTCAAGTTATATTATATTGATAATTTCATTACTTCTAATGTCAATTTTTTTAAATGTCCCGCGATGTATTCATAACATTATTTGTAATTTTTTATATTTTTTCAAATCTTTATCATTAAAGAACTCGTGAAATGTGCAATTTATTTATTTATAAAATTTCATACACAAATACAAGTGTAATAGCGGACTTAAAGCCTAAAGCCTAATAATTTTTATCTAAATAAATAAGGCAATAATTTTTATCTACAGGTAGTGCTCTTTCGCCTTAGTAGGAATTCTTGTTCTCTGCTCTTGGATGTTGATATAGACTTTTATTGACATTGCAAGCGGTCCGGAGTTAAACATTTCTAAATTATGATTAGAATTCCGCCTAGCTAACATGTTCTTCTTCCTTGTAGGTTAGCGTCGTATTAAGTCGTTTTTTTTCGAGTGGAACTGAGGGTTACGTACAATTGTGCTAGTTTCTCTAAGATATATGTACAAAAATACGGCTTACAGCTATCTCCTTGCCGTTTCGTACACGTTTTAGTGACGTCAATCTACAGAATTACTCGTAATATGAGTATAACATACAGAATGGAAACTCTAAGGTCCCGCGCATATGGGTACCAGTTCCCCGTCCCGGCACCTCTCCCCGGTGTTGAGGAGCGAATACACACACATTGACGTGTGCACGGATGTATAGTTTCGCTTGTAGTCTTCTTCATCTTTTCGTGTCGATGGTACTACTACATTTTGTCACTCCAGTATCGAGCCACATCGATAGCTTTATCATTTGCGGCCATCAGGTCTTCCCAAGTGCAGGTATTTGGACATCTGGGTCATGTGAGTACGTGCTCCATAGTTTGTGGGGAGAAACCACACTGGCAAAAGTTTTGCGAACTGTTTATCATCTTCCACCTGACCAAATTATCTTTACAACGGCCCATCTTCGTTCTAAGTCTGTTTAACGACTTCGAAATGGGCCAGGGCTGATAGTTGCCAGGTGGAAGTTTCTCTCGCGGGGCGATAAAATTGGCTACAGTGTGATCTCTCTCCCAAAGCTTGTAGTAGTAGGCATAAATGATACTACGCTTCTATGAAGCGCCATACCTGTGGTCTTGCACTGATTTATTACGACCGTCATAACGCGACACCGCTGTTGGAGAACACTTTGATTTCTTTCTTTTTTCTATGTCATAAGGCGGCAAACGAACAAGCGGGTCACCTGATGGTAAGTGATCATCGCTGCCAAAGGACAACTGCAACACCAGGGGTGTAACAGAAGCGTTGCCGGCCTTTCAGGGAGATATAAATTGGTCTTTTGAAGGTTTCAATGTCGTATCGGTCAGGGAACACAGCTGCAGGACGTTGATTCCACAGTTCGGCCGTACGCGGTAAAGTACGGTTGATACTGTGAACGTTTTGATACAGTAGACATTTTAATATAGTAGACTTTCTGCGACTGAAGGAATCAAAGCTGCAAGGTTGCCCGAAAAGCATACAGGCTGCTTCCCATCCGTCTATTGGCAAATCCATGGAGGAGGCCTATGTTCGGCAGACGAATACTTGCGGGTTAAATGATGATGTTTTTTCAGATCTCGGGCACGCCGATGGTGGCGATGCAGCGGATCCAGTTCAACATGCTGCTACTGCAGAACGAGAAGCTCGACCTCATCAAAAGCCTGCCCGGAACCATCGCCCCACTGTTCTGGATTGAAGAGGTGGGTGATTCTTAACCCTTTCACAGGCGGAGATTCCAGAAATGGTTGATAAGTCCTTCTTTGGGTCACTCACTGACTTACATAAGCGTACTAGTATTTCAACTCAATCAATCCAGTAGTTTTGTAGCAATTGGCTGTGTCAGATGGACAGACAGACTAGTGAGTTTGTTTGTTTTTCGTGTGTGTGGAAAACACTGGTGTCAGATTTTTTCAGGCTTAAGGCATCTGTCATAGCTTGACGACTGCCGTACAATGTGACAGCCGGGACCAACGGCTTATAAGTGCGTCCCGAAGCACGGAGGAGCTCAAGAATTTTTGTGCCACTTGTGGTCACCCATCGATATGCGCACCACGCCTGATGTCGCTTAACTTGCGAAAGCGCGAGTAATGCGCACTCCCGCCGGGCCACCGAGCACCTCAGACAAGACAAGTGAGTGATCCTATAAGAGCTCGATTTTCACCATTTGAGGAACGGAACCCTAAAAATCATACATGTGACTGACATTAAATGTTTAACTTACACTGTCGGGTGGGCTTGGTAGACCGTTGGAAGTACGCTTTGCTAGAGCTTTCGCAGGTAAAGCAACCTGGGCGTGGTCCGCACTTAGATGGGAGACCACAAATGGCAAATCATTTATTCAAGCTCTTCCGTGAATCTGAAGGCACGTTAAGCCGTTCGGTGGGGTCGTTCGGGCCATATTGCAGCGCGCGTGTCACGTTTCCAATGGCAGTTCTAAACTCTTGTGTGTTCTGTGACTTAACGAGTATCATCGGATCATCACCATTTTCCTCGCTACTTCCCTATTTGGGGTCGACTCTGTATGTCAACTGTTTCCATTTCTTTCTATCATTCAAAAAAAAGCTAGCAAACACCAAAAGTTTTTCAAAGTCAAAAGAAAGTCTTAACTTTCGCAATTGATTCGTTTCTATTTTAACTTTATTGGAATAGAAATCCATTATAAATTGTGTTTGGACATCAGTGATGGCCATCAAAACTTAAATTGAATAACTTGGGATACCTTTAATCTTTTTTCTAAATTTTCTAACAAGGTCAGTGCTCTGAATTGTATATGTTACGGCTAAAACCCGAAATGCGTCATGCCTAGTTTTAGCCGGCTAGAACTAGGTGCAGCCGGTCTCAGATGGTTACACTTAGATTTATGCTGCTTAACCATCTGAGACCGGTTTGTATAAACAATCATTATCATCAACATTTCAGCCGCATAACGTCCACTGCTGGACATAGGCCTCTCTCAAAGACTTCCGACCGATCAAGAGCGGCCTGCATCCAGCGCTTTCCAGCGACCTTGGTCAGATCGTCTGACCACATTGTGGGTGGGTGTCTTACGCTTCGCTTGCAAATGGTCGCCATTCGAGAACCTTTTTGCCCCATCGGACATCGGTTCTTCGCGATATGTGTCTCGCCCACTGCCACTTCAATGAACTAATCCGCTGGGCTATGTCAGTGCGCGCTGAACGACCTAGAGCCTTCTTATGAGACCCATAGTAAAGGACCACGTTTCAGAGCCATAAGCCATCACTGGTAACACACATTGATTAAACACTTTGCCTTGAGGCACTGATATATACATTATTTCGTCTATTTCCCAAATGGGGCAGACAGAGCATTTTGGGTTTTGCGCTTTTCTCTCATTACAGCATTTTCCCAGTTGGATTCCCAGCTGTAATGCTGTGAAGCCTGGGGTCCACCAATTTTTGTTACCTATCCTATATTTCCCTTAGTTGCTTCTTACCACAGGCAAGGAAAAGGTGATGACAAATCACATCCAACTTTGCCGTCACCACACCACCACGGTTTTATTCATTCGTGTTTCAAAATTGTTTTCTTTCCAGGGCTTAGCATTGAACAAAACCTTCGTCAAGATGTTGAAGAATCAGTTGTTCCTCCCGAAGCGGGCCGTTGGGGTAGTTCGCTGGATCTTAGTGGCTTTGGGGACTCTGGGCCTTATCTGCAGCCTCGTCTTCCACGTCAAAGGTAGAGGGGTTAAGGCGGTGAGCCGTTGTTACTATATATTTGGTTTTAACCCTAGAAACCAAGTTAATTTAGTTGTTCGGGCGATTCTGAACATTGAATCATACGTACTTGTGAGAAGCGTTAAAGTGGTAAGTAATATATGATCTTATTTGTTTCTATGATGTATCTGTTATACTTGTAAGACTGTGTATTCATTGTAGCCCAAGAGCTCGCGACGGCTAGACCTTTTTTATAATAATATTCGAAAAGTGCCAAACAGAAGAGAGCCAGGTATACTGTCGCTCGTCTTTTAGAGCCCTTAAATATCCGTCTACCGTTTTTGGATTTTGCCTCCTGGTAAAAACGGTTACTGATGAATATCTATCTATACCCTAACCACCAAATAAGCACTAGTTCTTACGTACAGAAGTCTTACTTAGAAAATAAATTCAAAGAAATATCTACTCAATGTGGTTAGCGCTATGGTTTAATTTAGCTCGCAGCAGAAGTCCTTACCTCTTCGTTTAGATACCTAGATATCAATTACAAGCCAATTTCATTCTTATTACTCTGGACAAACGATTCATATAACTGAATTTTCACATTCGAAGTGGTCGCCGCGCGCATAGTAATAATGTAGGTATATTTTCGATACTTAAACGGGGAGTGACACAGGCCTGCTACAACCTCAGCTAGATTACAGGCCTCTCCCAATAGGGAGGATTTGCTTGTAACCATCACGTCGGGAGGCGAGTTGGTAATAGTAGATGGTATAATAAAGTCTTTGGATAGATAATGCTGCTTTTTATTATATGTTAAGTAAAGTCCTATATTTCAATTCTTTCTGTCACCTCTTACGACACGGGAAAGAAAAAGTTGGTGACACATCTATGTATTGCCATTAGCAACCGGACGGCTGAATGAGATTAAATTTAAAAAAAATGAGTTCTGAGTTGCGTTTTAAAAGATTTGCCACAGACTATTTACGTTTGCGACCATTCTTCCTCTTGCTACCAATTTATTGGAGCAATAAATGATATAGCTGTGGGATTGGGACTGAAGAAGATTCACAGAAAAAAACTTGCGTTTGAGAATAATATAAACTGATATATTTCGACTTGAAATTTAAAATAAACTTTACAATACCCGTCTTTCGCCTTTGGTCTTATTAAACTTTAAACTTATTTTTAACTTTAAAACCTCGTCTTACAACTTATTTCCGTCTTTTTTATTACGTAATAATCCCTATCTCCAAGAATTCATTTTTCCCGCATCTTTTCAAATTCAAACTTTCCGCGCGTCTGTTCATTTCTCTTTTATCTTACTTGTATCGTCTATCCTTCTCTTACAAACCGTGCGTTCCTTTCCATGCATAACTCTTTCATCCTACATAGCTGTCGTTTCGTTTAGACCATGCAAATTATTTATTGCTTCAACAAAATGGAATGCAACAGGCAAGAAACTCGCACCATCTAAATGGTCTTTAACTCCCATTTACAGACCACATAATGCGATTCGCCATATCTAGCGGGTCTGCCACCGTCTCCAAAGTGAACCCGGAGGGAAAGGACATCAGCATCATCGGCGAGCAGCAGGCTGGCCAGACCCCGCCCAAGATCGACATGTAATCCTCAATGCGGCGGCTCCTGCGCATGTACCTGGCATGGAGCCGTCAGTATGGCATTCCGACAGCTTTGGAAAGAATTGGACCGCTTGCTTTCAGGTTTTTAGTGCGGCGAGTCAGGAAGTAAGGGTTTACTTTCGACACCAGCGCGTAACATGGCCAAAGAATATAAGTATTACATACAGCTCCTAGGGTTCCACGCAATATGTGTCCCCGTTCCCCGTGCTTGTACTTCTCCCCCGTTCTCGCCTTGTCGAATGTGTTGAAGGGCGAAACACACATTGACGTGTGCACGGATGTATAGTTTCTTTGGTTGTAGTAGTAGACATAAATGATACTCCGCTTCTATGAAGCGCCATTCAGCGTTTATCGAGCGTTATCATGTAGCACTATCTCGCTCTACGTAATAATAAAGAAGAGTGAGATAGTAATAGATGATAAGTCTCGATAGACGCTCGCCCTGGCCATGTTACGGGGACAGGCAGAATGTTCTGTGAAAGTTCGAGACTTTCTTAAAAACTTCAAAAGTAGTTTTATAAATGATTTCACTGTTTTAAAAATGTTTATGCACCTGAAATTTAGTTATGTTGGTTTTAAATGTTGGAATGTTTAAGAATATTTTAGCACAGAATGTTCTGAAGGTGTGGCAAAGACCCTTACTTGCAGCAAAATCTTTCGGATCTTCAATAATGTTTGTTTCATTCTAATAATTAAATTTACTTTTATTCTAGTTAGGCCGCTGTCATCTTCTGTTAACAAAAATACAAAACTACGAAACTCAATGTTAGTTCCTAGGGTAAAAATACTAATTAAGTATTGTTACACCATTGTTATTTCTTAGTAATTAAACCTTATATTGTAGGCAGGATTTATCATGTAAGCTCATGTCGTCGTGTGCTTAAGAAGCTTAAAGTTAGATCTAGATTTAATTTATTTGTCTTCAGAATATTCCTGACTTTTAGGTAAATACTTCAATAACTGTAGCTTATTGATTACGTAATGTGTGCCTCTCTACCTGGAATATTTTATTCTAGTTACTTAGTAGTCTAGTAATTAATTAACGACATCACATAAACGTTTTAATTATATCAAATACCTACTTGTGTGTGAAATACATGTACCCAGTCCTTTATTAATTTATTAAATTACCTAGCCCTATCACACTTACTGTTTCGACTTACTTTCAGCTGTTAGATTACTTTGATTACAGTGTATTTCGATTTGATACATAGATATTTTTAGAATCAGAATATGTTTGTTTTAAATTCGTTATATTCAAAACTAGTCTTTAGTTAAGTAAGTTGTTCTACCCGTTATACGTCATCATCATTTACTTTCCTGAGTATAAAGATTTGCACAACTTATGTAGGATAGGACACAGTAGTTTCGACGTGCCTTTGCTAGAATATTCTGAAAAGACCCACCAGACATAGTAATCTGGTGGTCTTCTTGTCGAATCAAAGCCGCATATAATGTAAGTTTTAGAAAATTCTAGGCAAGTTAGAATTTTATTTTTGCACACGGTAGGAGAAAACTCTTAATTTATGACAGATTTGTTATAGTTTATAATAAAAGATGTTTCTTTTTAAATAAATAAAACAGTAGTTATTTCAACATCGTTTTATTTCTCTCTGATAGGAACTTAACAGTTAAAAAATAACGATCATTGAAATCATATGTGTAAAAATATTTATTTATCATAAATAACTGTAACAAAACATAGTAAGTTCTTCACCTTAAGGTATTAAAACATAAATTGAGCGCAATTTCTTTAACATTCAAAAAATAAAATGAAATATGCTTTTGTAATGTAACTAAAGCTATATATATATATATATATATATATATATATATATATATATATATATATATATATATATATATATATATATATATATATATATATATTATTTATGGGAAACAGACAATTTTCTTTTACATAAAAATATAAAAAAATATATTAAATACAGAAATCTTTAAAGTTTTCATCTGTGATTTTACCTTATTTACAACCACGATATATCTACCTAGTAGATATGAAAAATATTACCAAATTACTTACAATTAATTTATTTATAATTTTTAAAAATATGATGCATACATTCTAAAAGAGAGTAAAAATGTTAGTTGAAGTCTTATTTACATTTCTTCAGTCTTGCAAATATGAAATTTGAGCAACTGTATATATGTAGCAGTTGAACAAAAATAGCGGACTTCAAAGCATTTTTGTACAAATTCCCGGCACGTAGGTTGAACCAAAATGGTGCAGGTTCAAATAATACGCCGACGACTGCCATTTAAGTTCAATTTACGTGTCGAGAATTTGTAAAAATTAATGGTTTGAAGTCCGCCATTTTTGTTCAACTTATTTGTGTCGCATTGTACAGTCAGAGAATGTACACAGCGTGTTTGTGTTGAATGTTCCTTCGCCATTACCGGTCCTTAGACGTCCAAATAAGTTTTCCTTTATGTCTTCTTCAAAAAAATTGTGTATATCTCTACGCCAAACTAATGAAAACCTATCATTCATCAACTTCAACATCATCATTTATCTACACTTTAAAAAACTGAATACACTTAGAATCTTTCATATTATTTTTAACATTATATGGTCCATTTTGCAAGTGTTTCACTATACCTACTTTTTACATACAATATCCAAGATATTTCAGCTTACAATCTACATATTTACAAAAACATCTTTAAAATAACGCTAATCTCTTAATGGTAACGTTGCTTGGTAACTCTCGTCAAAAACGTTTTCTAAGAAATATTACAACTTCTTCTTTGTCACTGTCGCCTGTTTTATCAACATATTGGATCGCTTCAAGAGCCGGTTCGATTTATCTATCAACTTGTCCACTTGTCTATTCTGTATGTGTGATACTAATTTATTGAATCCGAACCTTACTGTGTACGTAATAAGAGCGAGGAAAGTAACTAGGGTAATCGCGACAATGATAGCCACATCCAACAGGTAGTATTGGATAAAGTTTAAATCTTTGGCCGGAGACTGCAAATGATACGCTCCTTTATGTCGTATCACATACTCGGTCCAATAGATCGCCCGTTCCAGAGGAGTTTCCTTCTGATCTCTTAATAACGTCTGTCTGTATTTAACTTCTCTTTTGTATTTGGGTTCGTTGATGACTTCTTTGATGGCTCTGTACAGTCTGTCGGCCGTGAGGTGTTGTAGGTCGAGTTTCTTAGCGTAGCCGTCTAGTTCAGCCTTGGCGGCGTTGGCGTCGTGGTCGCAGAAGACGGGGATGGTGACGATGGGCACCCCGTGGTATACAGTCTCGTACATGCTGAGGAGGCCGCCGTGCGTCACGAAAGCCTTGATTTTGGGATGTCCTGAAAGCAAGATTGACAAACATCTAATGCACACGCGCTTGTTTGCGATTTATTTACCTTAATTAATAAATAATTTCTGTCATATAATACGGTCTTCATTGAATGCTATCACAATCCTGCAGTATGCTACTATAGCGGCATCTTTACTCATACCATCAAGTACTATCAATGCAATAAACATGAACTATAACAGAAAACTTTATCGCAACTCGCCGGTATAATAAATAAATATACAGGAACAAATAACACTGATTGAACTAGCCCCAAAGTAAGTTCGAGGCTTGTGTTACGGGATACTAACTTAAAAATACTATATTTTATAACAAACACATATATAGATAAACATCCAAGACCCAGGACAATTTGAAAAGGCTATTTTCCAACTTGCCCTGACCGGGAATCAAACCCCGGACCTTTGCGTGGCGGTGACCACTACGCCACGGAGGTCGTCAAACATGTCAATAATGGAAGACTTCTTTGTACTTAATAGATGGCGTAATATTTTTGATCTGCCTAAAAGCATGCAAGACTGATTCGCTCAGTCTACCTCTAAACTTTAATTCAGTAGAATGGGTAAGAAAATTTAAGTTAAAGATGTTTCTGAGACTTAAATCTTACAATACAGCACTCACCAAGCAGGTCCTGCTGTGACAGCCACTTGTACAGCCCGATATTAAACGGCATGTTAGTCATGTTCTTATGCTGTCACGATCGTGCGGCATCTTCAATCTTACTATATAGCACTCACCAAGCAGGTCCTGCTGTGGCAGCCACATGTACAGCCTGATGTTAGACGGCATTTCAGTCATGTTCTAATACAGTCACGATCGTGCGGCATCTTCATCCTTACTATACAGTACTCACCAAGCAGGTCCTGCTGCGGCAGCCACTTGTACAGCCTGATGTTGGACGGCATATTGGTTATGTTCTGGTCGGCGTCTTGCTTCCACAGCACGCGGTGCGGAAGGCGACCCAGGGCCGTCACGATCATGTGGTGTGCTGCGAGTGGCATTTTCGTGGTCTTCACCGAGGAGCCCATGGACACATAGACAAAGCCTGCTTCTCCTGCGCCGGAGATCCATTCTTCTATTTCCTTGAATTAAAAAAAAAAGAATATTAGGTTACCAAACACGTAAAGATGAACAAATTGTTTTTTAAATTAATAAGTGCAGATACAATGTCAGTACAGTTGAAATATAGCAGTATTGCGAAACAACGTGGCAGTGCTGCCAGCATTTTAGCCATGCTGCCGAGAGGTGATATTCTTCATCTATATTGAACGTGGAAGGGACATACCCGAAATAAATCGAACCATGGGTTATACAAGATCACTATAGTATAATAAAATTGAAAAAAGAGAACTAAATAATCAAAAAAAAAATACGACATTCCCATACAAATTGCCCGGGCGGCTGCACACTTTTGTATGGAAATGCCTTTAGCGGGAGCGAGGTGATATGCTCGACCGCCACAAAGGGAAGATCTTCCCGCCAGGCATGGTGTTGCACCTGGGGAATCGCGGCTCCGACGGTGTATTGTCGGAAGTTGTACTCGTATATATGCAGCGAATCGGGCGAACTCTGGGATCGAGATGTAGGATACTGCTGGCGCCATCTCTTATGCTTCTTGTGAACTATATTTTTGGTTGTCTCTTGATTGGTTATTTGTTGTAGTTCCTCGTAGTGGCCGTAGAGGTCGCCACATGCCGATTTTTTTTTTAGTTTTAGCTGTTATTTTAATTTCATTACACTATAGTGATCTAGTTTAGCCTGTGGTTCGATTTATTACGGATATGTCCCTTCCACATTGTATGTACGAGTATCATAGCATCAGCTATCACTATTAAATATTTATTATCAGATATTTCGCCATTGCTAACTTTCGCCATTGATCTGGTATCGCCATTACCGCTAATGAGTGTACTCAGTGACTCATTATCACTATTCACTATTGATGATGGCGATTATCGCTTTGTTAGATAAGTAGATGCAGATAATGTGTACTGCTTAGTGAGCGTTTATAAAATAGCTGTTGCACACAGCTCTATTAAGAATCCCCTTACCTAAGACTTTTCTATACAAATGTAGTCTACGTTTTGTTTTGAAACGATGTGTCAGACTTCGGTAAAAATTTGTAATTTTAAAGAAATTGAAATTATGTATGTTAATTATAGAATATACGTGTAGTGTATTATGTAAAATAAGAGATTGATTTAACTTATAGTTTTCTTTGCACCAACTCCTCCTCCATCCACCGGTTGTCTGGAAGAGATCGCTCTAAGCGATAAGACCGCCCATTGTAGGTACCTATGTATTTTAAATTGTAAAACTTCCTTTTTATGTTATTTTTTTTTTTTTGTATTGGTGCAATAAAGAGTTCTTCATTCATTCATTCATAATTTAAATACCTACATTCAAATTTCATCGCAGTTTTGGCGTGAAATCAGAACAACATCCATCCATACAAACTGTTACATTTAATATAACAGCATTAGCATACGTCCAATTTAACTATAATAATTTTCAGAACTAACAACCGACTTCAAACCCAAAATACACAACCCATTTTGATAAAACTTCTATAGGTTCACCAGACAAGGATAATGATTCAAACAAAAAAAAAAAACTAATTAGTCCAGGCGGGGTTCCCTCTATTTGGCAGAATCTTGATGCTCCGATTTTTATTTCGCATAACACACATGGTAGAATATTCTTTGGACGAACATAGAAAAGGCATATTTTTTTTTTCATAGAACCAATATTTGGCTGAGTATTCATGTGGTAGAATTTTCAATGGCATCCTATTTAGCTGGCAGAATTTTAGTGAGCATAATTGCTTTTAACATACATTACATTATACATAATTTCAAATAGAATAACCTTTACTTTGTGCGATAGTTATTTGATATAATTTCACTTCTTTTATAAAGACGGCAGAATTTAATAATTTTAATCCCAATAATTTCATTCGCAATCATGATTTTTGCGTAATACTAAAATATGTTATGCAATTATAAGCTGCTGGCAAATCCAACTTAGAGCACCCCAACTTCACGTGGCTCAACTTTGTCATATACTAGAGTGTTATTCCGATCTCTGGTTATTAGCGAGTAACCTAGGCTATATTTTATCTGATCCCTACGAAACGCAGGAAACGCAGCTAGTATTCAATATAATACTCACGGGATCCAACCTTTTCGCTTCTTTGCAATGTATACATGCAACCTCTGCCACGTTAGGCAGGTAGGGTCTCGAATAAGACACGGAGAAGTGTCCGTTCTGGAGCACGAAGCTGACGTTCTTGGCCAGGTCGTAGGGGTGCGGGGTGTCGGTGCCCAGGTGCTTCTTGTGCACGCCGTGCAGTAGGAACATGCTCGTGCTGTGGAGGACGTTCGCGCCCACGTGCCACGCGGCGTTCGTCGCGCGCTCCAGGAAGCCCATGTTATCTGGAACAATGTACATACACACGCTCACTTGAAAACTGTCCTACTTATAGTAAATAAATTCCTCTATTAATATACGTAATCCAAATTTGTATGACATCAGATAAAAAAAAACAAAATGATTTTCGATCGAGACCACGTAGTAACGTCCGTCCAAAACTGCCGTGTGACCCCTATGAACTCGAAATCTAGCCGGCCAGCCGCCGCGCTGGTACCTTCTACTAATTAGTAATTAAGTCAAAACTTACGATTTTACTTTCAAGTATTAGTCAACATTTTTTGTTTCTGAGTTTTATTTTGACTAGCCTATTAGTTCTTACTAACCTGAAGTGGCCTTCATAAGGATATGAAAAAATCACCGTGTATATATAAACACTGTCTGTCTTTCTCACTAAAGGGGCTGACAGAACATTTTGGGCCTTCATCTCTAAGCAGACAGAGCCCAAAGCCGTAAGTGAAAAGTCCCCTGCGTCAAATCTTGCCCATCTTTCGGGGCGCATTCGGCAGACATGCCCAGCTCAGTTCCATTTTAACTTAGCGGTTTTCGCGCCTATAAGTCGCAAACCTAAGAAGTTGCGCTCCATAGCTCGTTGAGTTTGGACACTCAAATAATAATATGTATTAGTCTATTCCGTCTCGCTAAGATGGCTACGACGACCTTTGCGGGATAGTGGTCATCACGCCATGCTGTCATACTGGAGGTCCCGGGATCAATCCCGGGTCAGGTCAAGATAGAAAGTGATCATTTTCAGATTGGCTTGGGTCTTGGATGTTTTTCGATATATGTATTTATTATAAAATATAGTATTGTTGAGTGAGTATCCCATAACACAAGTCTCGAACTTACCTTGGGGTTAGCTCAATCTGTGTGATTTGTCCATATATATTTATTTATGATTAAGAAGAAGAATTAACTAATATGTTGTTAAATAAGGTGGAATACTCACCAGTGTAGGCTTTCCCGAAGAATGGAGTAACTGAGTATGGCGCAGGGCTGCCCGAGCTACTAAAAGGCATGGCGAAGAAGCCCACAGTATTGATGTACATGAAGGGCACCTTCAGGCGGTGCGCCAGGCCCAGAGCGCACTCCGGGTAGCTGCCGTCCAGCACCAGGAGATCGAAGACCCTTCCCGAGCGGAGGAAGGACCTGGTCTCCACGTCACTAAGAAACGCGTCACAGGCCTGGAATAAATGAACATATTAGAAACCATGTATGAACTTGCCTATGTAAAAAAACAGTAACCCCGTCAAATAAACTAGGTTAGGTAGCAGACCCCGGGCTCTGAAGCGTTACTGCTGTGGATGCAAATAAGAAAATACGCTCGGATGATGATGACAAACACGCCTGTATGCCTCTTTTACATACGAGAACATCTCCTCTCACAGGCCTACTGGAAGAGATCACTTTTGAGATGAGTAGTGCCTTTTGTACAATTTTTATTTTGTGTGTTCTCTCTCTTTATACATTATAAATTGTAAATTCAATTATCTTTCAGACACTCATGATTGGTATCTGCGTTCTAATGAGACACGTCAGCTCTTTATTTCCCTTTCCTGACAAATTTTATTTCAAACTCTTTTTCTTTTCAAGCTTCACGGCTCTGGATTACTTTACCCATTGACATCAGAAAAATTTCAACCAAATTCTTTTTTAAAGATAAGTTCTTGCTTACCTTTATAAACTCCCCTTCTTTATAAATTCATTATTATTTGGTTCTTCTCTTCATAGCTATTTATAAATGTTAGTACCTTCCCGTTTAAGTAAATGAATTATAAGTGTATTATAATTGTAAATATTAAGTTGATATTCAGTCTGGTATTTATAAATAATAGGTATATAATGTAATTGTATATTTATATAGTAATATTTAATAACAAGTAAGTATATTTTATTGCTTTTTGTGTTTAATTTTCTCTGTTTATCCCTTTGCATTAGGTCCGCCATATTTTTTTTTTTTTCAAAGTCGAATCATTTATTTATCTTTGGATATTTATATCACTTGATAATTGTCATTTCTTTTTTCTTTCGATTTCTTTTTTTTGTGGCATATGTTTAAAGTATTTGTACTTTGAAGCAATAAAGGTTGATAAAATAAAATAAAAACATACCTATCCACAAACGCATCCATCAGTATAATTTTTAGGGATACTTATAAATTAGTAGGGGAGCAGGTGCACAAAATGTCTTCCCATTGTTTACCGAATTACTTTAATTAAAAAATATACAGAATTTTGGGCACGGATTTTTCTATTTACGTTTTTGCATCGTATTTTTGCATAAAATGTTTAGGACATCTAGTAGCGTATGTACTTATTTATGCAAATGCAAATTACGATCATCATAAAAATAACTACCTTGCCTAACGTCGACCCTGAAATAATAAAAAATATGGTCTCTAGAGATCTCTTGGGCACTTGGGCAATTATTTCATTGTGAGCATAACGTGATCACGTTATGCTCACAATGAAATAATTGCCCAAGTGCGTGTACGCCACGCGCAGTATAGGGTTCCGTAGTTACGAATGCCCACTTTGAGTTCATGCCACTAAAAACGTCTAAAAACTAATATTCTATTGAATTTGTGTGAAATTTTAATTATGCGAATACATTTTATAAGTTGATCGCCTATAACTTTTTAAATTGTAAACCCTTCTTAGCTCTGATAGTTTTTCTTTAAATTTCATTATATTTACTATAGCTGTAATTTTTTCACGTTTTTATATATAACCGTTTAGCAGGTAGAAGGGGGGACACTTTACTCAAACAATAATTTTCACTTTGAAACCAAATATTTCAGAAACGGATCCCTTAAATCGATAAACGGTGTTCACAACCTCAAAACCAACCTCCTGTTCCTTTTTAAAAGACCTATTCAACGATATCCAACATAACTGGGTAGTCTAGAAAAAAATTGCCTTTTCACTTTACTTGTATGGGAGCTAACATAATTTTTTTTTAATATTTTATTTTATCATTTTTTTCGCCTAATTAATATACATATCCATGCCAAATCACATCTTTCTAGTACTAATAGTCGCTGAGTAAAACAGCGGACGGACAGGCAGACAGACATGGCGAAACTATAAGGGTTCCTTGTTTACTACGGAACCCTAGAAAGAAAGAAAAGTGATAGAGATAGTGTTTTTGTAAAAATTATTTGGGAAAAAATGGGTAGACTTCCCGTGCCACAGCTCCCTATCTCACTGAACGTTTTTACGACCTCACGAAAAAGCACTTGTATTCATAACACCGCCACTTGAATAAGATTTCTCTATCCCTGGAGGAATAAAATGGTGATTCGCGCCTCGCTTCATATTAAATTCAGTACTAAGGGTGTTATTCACAGTTATCTTGAACATTAAAAATGTTTTTATCACAAGGTTGAAATAATGTGCACCTGACTCTTATAGGGTTCCGTACCCGAAGGATGGCAACGAGACCCAGTTTACTGAGACTCAGCTGTCACGTCAGTCAGTCTGCTGTCTGTCTATCTGTCTTTCTGCCCGTCTATTATAGGGCACTATCTCGTGAACAGTAATATCTAGACACTAAAATTTTTCGGCTGCTGTAACAACAAACACTAAAAACAAGATAAGGTTAGAAATTAAAGGGGGTCATCATAAAAAAACGTGTTTTTTCAGTGTTTTTAACTCGAACTTTATAATGGCATTAACAAAATTCATTTATAAAAAAATACTAAAAATAATATAAAGTTACATATTAAAGGGGGTCGTCAGCGTTGAGATGGGCCGATGTCATAACCCAAGTAATGAAAGACCTGGATGAGAAAAGCTCAAGATCGAAGAGAATGGCATGCATTTGAGGAGACCTACACTCAACACTGGGTGGAGAAAGGTTGAAAGAAAGAAAAGAAAGAAAGAAAAAGGGGGTCGTCATACAAGAAAAGTGTGTTTTCAGCGTATTTAACTCGGATTATAAAAGGCATTACCTACATACCTACTGAAAAAATGACACCGATTACTTAAGTCTATGACAACAATACTAAAAACATTTTTTTGAAACATTGCACGGAGGCACTTGACTGGTTTATTTTTTATGCCAAAAGAGATAACGGTTTCAAATCAATGAATATATTTAAAAAAATATATATTTAAACATCCATTTTTTGCAAAAACTTCACAGATACAGATGCATTTTCACGTCTCTATCCCTGACGAGGTAGACAGAGCCCAAGGTCGTAAGACCCAAAGGCCACGCTTAGCGTGATGGTGGGCGTTAAGATGGAAAAGGGAATCAAAATAGTGATGGGTTGCTAGGCGCATAGCTTATTAACATAATTAAAATCTCGCCCATCCCCCCGATCGGTTTTTACGATCTGCGCGGGAAGAGAAGCAGGTTCTAAATCGACATTTTTATACAAAAGTCTTCGACTGGCCCAGCACTTTGTATAAAAATGACGATTTTTTTCGAGTTTCATGCATTGGTCCTATAGGAAAAGTTGTTCATATTGACGGTCTGAGTTGCCCCTACAAGGATCGGACAGGGTTTTTGTTACATATTGTATAACCTTACCTCATATCCGTATCTAAATATATGCATCAAAGGCAGGGGTTCCTCCCCCCTCATGCGGGCCCCCACCAGATCGAGCGTCATGTAGCGGCTCACGTAGGACACCAGGCCCTCGGGAGCGATCTCCTCCAGGCCCGGGATGTGGAAGTCTGGCGGGAACGCACTGATGAACGTTATGTTGTGGCCTCTGGAAGCAGTGAGGGAAAAATATTGAGAAAGTTGAATAATAACAGTATTTGGTGAGCCGATGACAGCCCGTGGACCAGGCTAGCACAGGTTCAAATCAAAGTGACATGTGCGTCATAGAGCACATAGTGATGTCTTTTCCAGCCAAAGATTTAGAATATACAAGTAGTGTAGATTTGCCACCGAGCGTCCAGGGGTAACAGAAGTTTTAGGGAACCCGAAATAAAATTATAAACCGACTAATTTATTAATACAATGATAAGCTGGCTTTTTATTGCACTACGCAATTTGACCGGAATGTGTGTCAAATGTTTTGACGTTATTTTGAAAATAATATTTTATGTTTTTGCTATTTTATACAGTTTTTCATGATATTATCAATGATTTAACTCAGTAATCTAGTTCCTGTGTGATTTGAGACAGAAATACGTGATCAAAATACAAAAACCCAACACAGAACACCCCACCATTGGCTAGGCTGCATACAATTACTATACATCCGTTCATATGACTCTCAGTTATTATTTAATTCCGAAACCTATTTTTTGTACAAATTTAAAAATCCTTGACAGCAGTTTGTTTTGATAAGTTTCGCTTTGTTTTGCTAACTTGACAACTTGACCATGAACAAATGCTCGGAGGGTGATAAGGACAAAACACGGCATCCTTTTCTTTTTCTTCTTTTTGAAATCGCAATAAGACTATCTCACTCTATCGAAGCGAGTCAGGCCCTTGTGCCCAGCTTATTCATTTGAACGACTTTTACTTGTAATGGAAATTGATGAAATAGAAATAGAAGAATTGGACAAACAAGAAGCAAGATTTATATTTCCCAATCACAAAATTTATTAAAAACACTGTCCAAAGGATATAAAGTGAATGTGTGTGTAATTGTCTTAATTAAATGACAATATTATTTTATAGCCAGAAAATTAAATAACTTTAAAAAAGAAGAAGGGCTCTATAGGTCTCGTTTCCAGAGCCGTAGAACAAAATAAAAAAACCAGCACAGGTATGAACACTTCATAGAAGCGGAGAATCATTTATCAAAGATTTAGAATATACGAGCGTCTAAGAAAAAGACATATTAATGATACTATGTATATTTTTTTCATGGTCGGGTTATAGGCACACTTAAAGTATATGCAATTTAAAGTGTGCTTATAACCCGACCATGAAAAAATGTTCAGTCGGTGATACAGACAAAACACGGCACTCTTTTCTTTTTCTTCAAATCTCAATAACACTATCTCGCTCTATCAAAGCGCGTCAGGCCCTTGTCATTTATAGCCTACACTACTACAAACGAAACTGTTCAAATGTACCTTCCACGTTGTATATTATAAGTACTTGTAACCCCATTTTCAAGCTCTAACCACATAAAAATATAAAATGCACAACGCCATTACGGCGTTGAAAAAATAAACCTTTTCTAAGAGATCGTAATCTGCGATAGTGGCGTTTAAATAATTCAGTGGCACGCGCGAGGCCTGCCCAATTTTTCCCGTATGTTAGCATATCTATATTGTAAATAAATACGCTTATAATATCACGATCTAGCCTCTAAAGTAATTTTTTACGAATGTGTCCTTAGCACTTTTCTTACTGTCTCTTAAGGAAAAGGCACTTTGCTTGTGTGTCTATTTTTTACATATGTGATAAAATGGTCGCTGACCAAATGGTTCTAACTCTCCAAATACTTATGCAACTACTACAATTACTAAATTCACTCGTTCAAATAGTTTGCACCTTTAATGCAATTTGAATGATATTGGAATTAAATATATCACTAGCAAGAACTTGATAAAAGATAGCCTAATACATCTATTCTTTATTGCTAAATTCAATTGATATATGCGAAGCGTGTGATTACACTGATTTTATTAGCAATCTGAATAATTTTGCAGCGATTCAATTTTATATCATTACTGAATTACCAATCAAATTTCCATAACGAGCTCAATTCGACTGAAAGTTTAGTCACCTCCCGAAAAATTGGTAATTGCTACTGTATTTTTTTAAATATTGGAATGCAAATTAGAAACATGTGATAAAAAATTTCGCCACGAGTAGGATTCGAACCCACAACTCTCACGTTAACGCCGTGAGTGCACTAGCAATTGAGATACCGTGACTTCGAACCACCTTGACGAATTTTCTCATCACATGTTTTTAATTTGGATAATAATCCGAGCATTATAATTAAAAAAAAAAAAAAAAAAAAAAAAACAATAATATTAGAATGGTAAAAAACTAAAGAGCAAAAAGAGAATTTTTAGGTTCTTAGAGATAATCTGACATAAACCCATCTTGCGTCTCATTCCCTCTAATGGGGATTTACTGTTGCAAGAATGAGACTTTGCTAAACGTTAAAAGTAAACTGTATGCAGTTTGTGTATGACAAATTGATAAATTACATTGTCTAATGACATTGGCTTATAGCAAAGATGAATATACAAGTAGTGGCTTATAGTGATTTATCTTTTTAGCAGAGTCTTAAACGTGTTGGCATATATCATACAAAAATACGCCTCTACTTTTCAAACCATTTTACGCTTTTGAGATTTCAACGCGGAATCTATATCTACAAAGATTAAAAAAAAATTATACCTTATATATCTTATATCTATATACAAAACTATATGCAAGTAACACGTGGAAATAAAAATTAGAACAGCGTTTTCTCATTTCTTTTTAACGTTCTTCTTTGTGGCCAGTGTTTTATTTATTTTGTTTTTAGCAAAAGAGTTTGCATTTGCAACCAGCAAACTCTTTTTCTCAAATATGTACGACATGCTTACAATAAAAACATAGGTCCGTGCTTCGGAAGGCACGTATAAACCGTGAATCCCGGCTGTCATCATTGTTTGGCAGCTGTCAAGCTATTTCAGATTTCATTAGGAAGCTTGAATAATCTGACACCAGTGTTAGCCACCTGCACACATGAAAAAAGAAATAAAAAATATACTCACCTTCTGATGAGCCCGCGGGAAAGCTCCCAGAAGGGCATCTTGTGCGACTTGGTGCCTCCCATGGTGATCATGAGAATGTCGCTGCCGCATGCTGACGCCGCCAGCAGGATGGGCAGGCAGAAGATGGGCCACCGAGACCCCAGCTGGAAACAAACAAACAGACATTTAATACTTTGTCATTTTTTTGTTTTTCTACTGTTTTTTTTTTTGTTTTCCGTGCATATAAGTGGCTAACACTGGTGTCAGATGTTTCAAGCTGCCGATAGACATCTGGCATATCTTAACAAATGCTTTCCGAAGCACGGAGGAGCTCGAAAATAGTTGTGCCGCTTGTGGTCACCCATTCTAGAGGTTGCTTAACTTGTAAAAGCGCAATGCGTACTCCTATCGGGCTGACGAGCTCCTAGCTTCTTCTTCTTATGCAAACTATTACATACATGAAAACAAATAATGATCTCCAAAAGTTTTATTTAAAAAAATCCTTTGTAGTTCCCTGAAAATAAATTGTTTTGTACGTCCTCGTATAACAAAGAACTACGGGTAGAAATAAAGAATGAACCAAATGCTACATAATACTTATAACACTACTATAAAGCTTTGTTTTTGTTTTCAATTCCTTATAAATTTGAAATAAAAGAAATTTACATCAATAATCAATTTCTTTTAATGCATAAAACCCTCATAACCTCTCATCAAATACTGCAACAATTCAATAAATTAAACTAATACCAAAATATTAAAATAAAGTTCAAGTGGCAAGCCCGTTCTTTGACTAACCTAAAATTATGTTCAAACAGTTTTCTTTTGTAGAACAAAAGAATTAAATTTCAACGAAGGTCCATTTATTTACCTTTGTTCTTTATCTACTTTAATGTACTTTGAAATGTAAGGGAATAATTTCTGTGGGATAAAATGTGTGAAAAATTTCAATCTTCTAAAGTTCAGTTTTGATTGATGGCATACATTATAATTTTTCCAAATTAAATGCCGACTTGACTCCCAAACTACACAAATGAATTTAATATAATTTTTATGGAACCCTCTGGCAAGTATAACCTTCCAAATAAAAATAATAATTGTAAATCAGTTGTCTTTGAATAATCGGTGAACATACATAAAAAAATTACGATCGCGACGAATTGATAACCTCCTCCCTATTGGAAGTCGGTTAAAAAGAGACCTATCCCTAGGAGGGATGTGGGGGGAGGGGTATCGACGATGATAATATAAGGTTTTATCATTACTAATGTATACATGAACGGGTCGTTAGCACGAACCTTTTTTGATACGTCTAACGTTTCGAATACGAGTTACATCCTTTGTGGTCTCAAGATTTTATCTGTTCATCTGACTATTCTCGCATGTCATTATAATGGCAAGCGCAACGTCGGTCGTCCGATTTCAAAATGGATCGACGGCATCTAAAAACACGGGGCGAACATGGGGTCATCATACGCCACCACCGCTTCATGATGACGATAGTGATGCTGCAAAGTTCATGATTTGAGAAGTAGTTAGGGCAATCAGGCAAAATCAGGCAACTTTTGAAAAGTTCCTTATTTTATTAAATGTATAAGAGATGGAGGTAGGTAATTACTGAGATCCCTAAAAGAGTGGGAGAGACTAGTGCATTCTAGACGTCATACCTAGACAGCTTTATAAAGCAAATAAGATGAAATTAGGAGTGGTGTCGTACCAAGACGTCAAAAGGCTGGCTGAAAACAGACATACTCAACTCCACCGAGAAGAGCGTCGCTCTTTTTAAATGAAGTGAAATTTAATAGAGAATAGAAGATAAAAGATGTCACGTCGCAACTATTGGAAATAATTTTTCAAAACTAAAAACCGACTTCTCCCCCAAACTACACAACCCATTTTGATAAAATTTCCATGGTACCATCTGGAAAGTATACCCTTTTAAACAAAAAAAGAATTTTTTAAATCGGTCCAGGCGTCTTTGAATAATCGGTGAACATACATAAAAAAAATAAAGGATCGCGACGAATTGATAACCTCCTCCTTTTTTGGAAGTCGGTTAAAAAGACTATGAAAGAAGAAGCATTGAAAGAAATAGCGAGAAAAAGAGATCCAAGAAGACCGATGCTAAGCTATATCAAACAGATAAAAGAGAAGGTGAACGTCGTGACGTACAGCGAAGTAATATAATTAGCGGACGAGAGAGACAAATGGAAGAGGATTGATACTGCACCGACAAAAGTATAGCTCTTAAGAGCCCCCTGACCCTGGACAGAATCAAACTTTCCCATACAAACGTAGTCTACGTTTTATTTGCAAACGACATGTCGGTGTGGCGACCTCTACGGCCACTACGAGGAGCTACAACAACAACCAAACAAGAAACAACCGACAATATAGTTCACAAGTAGCATATGAGATGGCGCCAGCAGAGTATCCTACATCTCGATCTCAGAGTTCGCCCGATTCGCTGCATATATACAACTTCCGACGATACACCGTCGGAGCCGCGGTTCCCCAGGCGCAACAACATGCCTGGCGGGAAGATCTTCCCTTTGTGGCGGTCGAGCATATCACCTCGCTTCCGTTACATCGGATATGAGCAAAATTATGTAATTTTAAAGAAATTGCAATTATCTAGGGTTATAATTGGTTTCCGACTATAAAAGAGAATACTTCTATACCCTTATAATTTCTTTTCAGTTCATAATTTTACTGTCAGAAAGCAATTATAACCCTAGATAATTGCAATTTCTTCAAAATATATTTTTTTACCAAAATCTGACATGTCGTTTCAAAATAAAACGTAGACTACGTTTGTATGGAGAAGTCTTTGGTAAGGGGATTCTTAAATACAGATTATGGTGGAAAGTAAAGTAATTTGACGTACTTAAACCTTCATAATCGCCTCATGGTATTCTTTATGTATGATTCTAGTTCTCAAAGTAGTAGGTGCAGTCTACGCAAACGTGAGAAAAACCTAGCCTCAATTCTATAGTTTAAACTTTCAAGCCTGTCAATTTTCTAACGATGCTTTGGAGCCGAACTTTGTTCAGTGTTTGAGAGCTGTCTAATAATCATATTTATTATTTCGACAGTTGGAATAATTTTTGTTTTCAACCTCAAACCTTGTAAGTTTCTCGACGACGTGACTGTTTGATGCTTCGCTAATTGATTACCAACATGCGACGCAAACGTATATCTGTTGGGAATTTTCTTCATAATTTTTAAAAGCAACATACTTTTCCTTATTAAAAGACATTTCAAAACATAACCTAGAGTGGTAGAGCCACGAATCTTGAAGCAAGTTCGGAATCAGTTTTTGTGTTGTGTGTTTGAATTACAAATATCTAAACTTTTAGATTTTATTTATAACTATTAGTTACACAAGGCGTCTCACGGTAGTTAAACCGGGAGTTAATAGCCATTCGTTTTGTGTCACTATTGAAAATCCGTTGGAAACCTTACTTTTTTCTGGGAAAAAACTGTATAATCTACGTAATGAGATTATTCCTACACGTCACATTTAGTTCCTTTTCGTTCAGATATTTCTTCCGAATTTAGTAAAAATGTTAAATACATGAATATCCAAAACAACAAAACTTTTATATTTAGGTAAATATTATATGTAATATAAAGAAACAGATGTTTGTTGTACTCGTACACATTTTTTTAATTGAAAAAAATAAAACAATTTGAAAATCATTCATGGGAATTTGGAAAATTTAGATTGTCATCTTGATAATATTTGTTAAAGGATATAAAAAACAAATTATTTAAATTTTATAAAAAAAAATCGCTATACTTAAAAATAAATAACATCTAAACATGAACTATTATAAACAAAAAATATCCCGCAAATTCCGCCCCTGCGGAAGAGTGCCCAGAAGGGTGGCAGAATTACCACATTGGATGGCAAAAATAAACAATTACCTAATTGCCTGATCTTCGCGTTTGAGAAAACAAATATTAAATTTATCAGCTGCATCTTATCTCCAACTGACATTTTCATCCCACACGATTGTTACGCAACTCCGAAAAAGAAGGAAATTGTTTCCAATAAGGCTAATCAGCTGTAATATATCTAAAGTGAGGCAAGGCCAATTAAGTGGTCATTTAGATCACTTGCGCTTGCGCTTATGTAAGCTAGGTGCCATTTGTTATTGCAACATTGCAGCAGTCAAAATTGAGGGCCATTCAAAGCGACTTAGCTTTTTCCTTGATTTTTTTGGAATGAAGTTCGGAAGGTCGGTTCGGACGGACTTGGCGTATGGCGAAAAATAGTGTTAGATTTTTAGTCACTTTTCCGTCACGAATTTAAGTGAAAGGTAATTTCACAAGTTTGACTATCTCGTCGAAAGCTCAGTTGAAAGAGCATATGTCTGAGACGGTCGATGTTCCTGTTTCAAACCCAGCACACGCCAATATCTTTTTTAATTTTAGTGTTTAATATATGAAAAGAGTAATGAGTGTTGACGAACCAAAAGAGGTTTGCAAGGGCCGTAGAAAGTAGAAATCTATAGTCTCTGCCTACCACATGGGAAACAGGCGTGAAAATATGTATGTTTTTATATATGTATGTTTAATATATTTTGTAAGATTTTTCCGTCATTTTTTCAGGCACGAATAAAAAAATTTCTAGGAAAGTTACTTTGTTCCAACCAAGTGTTCCACAGCACTCACGTTTTTATGTTTGTACCTTAGTGACCTGGTGTCAGAATTTTCAATTTGCTTTTGGCATAACTTGACGACTGGCATTAATGATGACAGAAGGAAAAACATCGGCAAATTCAATCACAATGTCGACAACAACAGGACTTGCTTAACAAAAACACTAATTATGCGTATTTCGGTCGGGCCACCGAGCTTCTGCACTTTTCGACATCTAGATAGGTAGGTAGTTATTACTTTTTATTTCGGAATGCATATGGTTCCTATATGATTGGTAAATATTGAACTACGTAGCATGTTTGACCATGATAGGCAAGTAAAAATCAAAATCACAACTCTGGAATAGACTTCCTAAGGATATTAAGGAGTCGCGTACTTTGAATTCCTTTAAAAATAGAATTAAATTACTTTATGAAGGTTCCCGACTTGAATTGAGTTAAAGATAAATTATTCATGTATCAATTAATGTAGGATATATGTATGTATAATATGTATTTATGTCATGTAAATTTGTAATTACTATTGGCATTCGGCTGGGCAGCGTTCGGGAAGCTACGCAGTGTCTTCTCGTCCAAAATACCTCAGTGCTTCAAGACGAAAGTGCTTAATCAATGTGTGTTACCAGTGACTTATGGCTCTGAAACGTGGTCCCTTACTATGGGTCTCATAAGAAGGCTCAAGGTCACTCAACGCGCTACGGAGAGGGGAATGCTCGGTGTTTCTTTACGTGATCGAATCAGAACTGAGGAAATTCGTAGAACAGCAAAGGTCACTGACATAGCCTAGCGGATAAGCTCGTTGAAGTGGCAGTGGGCGGGACACATAGCGCGAAGAACCGATGGCCGATGGGGCAAAAAGGTTCTCGAATGGAGACCGCGTACTGGCAAGCGAAGCGTAGGACACCCACCCACAAAGTGTTCAGACGATCTGACCAAGGTCGCTGGAAAGCGCTAGATGCTGGCCGCTCTTGATCGGTCATTTTGGAAATCCTTGGGAGAGGCCTATATCCAGCAGTGAACGTTATGCGGCTAAAATGATGATTGGCTTTCAGTGTAAGTGCTTGTAAATATTGTACAACAATCCACCCCACTTTTTTCATTATCTCCTCTAGTTGTAGGGTATACTGGAAGAGATCCTTGATGGAATAAGTCCGCCTTTGTGTTTTTATTTGTATTTTCGGTTGTGGCTACTTTAGTTACTTTCATAGTCTGATGTCCTACGGGATTCTTCTCTGGGGGAGTGCTGCTGATATACAGACTATTTTTATTTTACAGAAAAGGGCAATTCGTTTTATTTATGATTTAGGATCGAGAGACTCCCTAAGAGTTTTTTTAAGAAAATTGATATACTCACTGTACCATCCCAGTACATATTTGAAAGTATAATGTATGTGAGGAAAAATATTGACTCATTTAATAAAACAGGTGATATTACGGGTTGAAACTTACGTAACATAAATGTTTTAGTTACCCCGTATTATAGGCTGAAAACAGTCAGTAAATCGTTTAAGGGAAGATGTATAAAGTTTTATCATAAATTGCCAGAATCGGTCCTTGATATGCCAGATAGTAAATTTAAAGCTTAAGTAAAGAAAGTACTTTGGGAGAAGGCTTATTACGGTACCGATGATTATCTTAAAGACAAAAACGTCTGGCTTGAGCTTGGCGCGGGTCCCTTTTAAAGGTTTTTATTTGTACACTCATAAATGACATAATTTGAGTACAATCAGTACATGAATTTTATACAAATTGACATTAATTTCAAATTTGACATTTTTAATTAATAATTATGACATAGGTAGCAATGTATTCTCAGTCCACACATCTAATTTTAATATCAATATAATTGTAAGGTTGACGTTTTTGGAGAAAATGCTGCAGTACAGTTTGTTACCGCTTCTTCTGTACTTGCGCTTTGGAGGCGGCAGTAAACTTAGTTGTAAGTAAATGATCTGACGTCAAAAATTAACTATTAAGAAATCGAAAGAAAAAAGAAATGACAATTATCAAGTGTTATAAATATCCAAAGATAAATAAATTATTTTTGACTTTGACTTTGACTTTTGTACAATAAAAAATATACATACATACAAAATACTACTACATATATATAACTACATAGCATGCAAACATAAAGAGGTACTGTTGCGAAAACGTTTTATTTATTGGCAAGTGTTGTATTGATCGAATGTTATTTTCGCAAATTACAGGCGACACCGGGTCGAGGACATTCGCAGACAATGCAGAGGGTTCTCAAGCCATGGGCAAATGCATCGATTTGTTTTGATAAAACAAATTTGGCATTAATCCATGCTGGCCTGAATAAGAAAAATGTAGGTTGTACCAGCTGTAATACTTTCCGTATAAATTGTAAAAGCCAATCGAGGGAATTGGCGAGAATCAGAATCATAATTATAGGCGCTGTGGTTTTCAACCTATTGGCGGGAATCAGGATGATAATTATAAGCGATGCGGTTATCAACCCAATGGTGAGAATCCGAATTATAATTATAGGTTATGCGGCTTTCAATCCATCACTACTTTGATTTCCTTTATCCGTCTTTACTCTTACGGCTCTGTCTACCCCGTTAAGGATGAAGACGTGTAATGTTCACATCATCATCATCATTCTTTATTTCAGCCACATAACGTCCTCAGCTGGACATATGTCTTTTCCAAGGATTTCCAAAATGACCGATCAATAGCGGGCTGCATCCAGCGCTTTCCAGCTACCTTGATCAGCTCGTCTGACCACCTTGTGGGTGGGTGTCCTGCACTTCGCTTGCCATTACACGGTCGCCATTCAAGAACCTTCTTGCCCCATCAATCATCGGTTCATCGCGCTATGTGTCCTGCCCACAGCCACTTCAACGAACTAATTCACTTAGCTATGTCAATAATTTTTGTTCTCTTGCGGATTTCCACGTTTCCGATTCAATCACGTAGAGAAACACCGAGTATAGTTCTCTCCATAGCGCGTTTAGCGACCTTAAGCCTTCTTATGATTAAAGGGACCACGTTTCAAAGCTTCACTGTCATCACTGGTAACACACATTGGTTGTAAACTTATACCTTGAGGCATAGAGGGTCATGTTCACATATTTAGATGTTATTTGCAAGTTTAGTGTTGTCTTGATCGAATGTTGTTATATCGAATCGCACACCTCGCGCAGCCGACAGTCATCAGGTCGAGGTCGATGCATCAGACAATGCAGCAGATTCCCACGGCTCGGGAAATTGCATCGATCTTTGTACTTGACACCCAATATTGTTTCACACAAGTTGCAGTTCGAAGCATTAACTTGTGACTATCAAGCATATGTCTCTCGTGAGGGAAACGACACAGTACTAGAAGGTAAAAAATATTTTTGGGAGTATATTTTTTTGATCTTAGAGGCCTATCAAGATCGTAGTAAGTGGAGGTCCATAGTTTCAACAACTATTCTAATTATCATAAGCAACAATATAGATACAGAGAGTCCATTACATGTCCCCACTGATAGAAAACATTATATTTTAGAAAGAATATTATCTCTAAACTTCAAGTTATCTATCTAAATCTAAATATATATAACTCAAAGGTGACTGACTGACTGACATAGTGATCTATCAACGCACAGCCCAAACCACTGGACGGATCGGGCTGAAATTTGGCATGCCGGTAGATGTTATGACATAGGCATCCGCTAAGAAAGGATTTTAATCAATTCTATAAAATAGGGGATGAAAGTTTGTATGAAACTTTGTCAATTTTTAACCCATCGGGCTGAGACTTTGCTTGCATAAAGCAACTATGACGTAGGTATCCCCTAAGAAAGGATTTTGATAAATTACACCCCTACGCGAGCGAAGCCGCGGGAAAAAGCTAGTCATCTATAATCTGCTCAATATAACTTATTCAAGAAAGTTCAGCAAAGTGTAACAAATGCGTTTTGTTTTAGTGAGCACTTTTATATAACGAGCTTTCGTGTACTTTACGTTTCAGATTACAAATGACTTGAGTTGGGTAATAAATCTAGATATACCGCAATTTTTATGCTGTAGCAAACAATGTTATGGCTTTACAATAGTATGTTTATGTATTTCAAAACATAAAAAAATTACACAAAGAACTCAAGACCACGCCTGTGAAGCCCGACTTGTGACATACGAGTATTCTTAGGCAATAAATGCGCTATACCAGTCGCGCCAAGGATCTTACCATTTTAGAATGCCTTATCTCAAAGCGTTGACAGATTTTTGACGACCTCCGTGGCGTAGTGGTCACCATGCTAGTCCACCACCCAGAGGTTCCGCGTTCGATCCCCAGTCAGGGCAAGTTGGAAAATGGCCTTTTTCAAAATGTCCTGGGTCTTGGGTTATCTATATATTTATTTGTAATAAAGTATAGTACTCGTATCGTTGAGTTAGTATCCAATAACATAAGTCTCGAACTTACTTTGTGGCTAGCTCAACCAGTGTCATTTGTCCCTATATATTTTATTTATTTATTTTGCCGCTGCGGTGCCGAATGTATGGATGTTTTATGCATTTGTACACACGGTGACGCGGGGTGGTCGTATATCAATCTCAGACAAAGCTCTTCTGGCGAGTAGGCGACCGATACTGTGAAAATGTGTGTCTTTCGGCGTTTCTTCTCAGCAGTGGTCGTTACGAAGCGCTGGTATCGGTAGCTTTTCTTTAAAAATAAATTATATTTTAATGTACTTTACACGTAACGTAAATTATACTTATTGAAATGTAAAAGTGCCTGTAAAGGTCTAATTACTGAATAAACATTTGAATCTTGAATCTTTGACAGACAGACAGACCTACAGACATTAGCGTCAAACTAATTACACCCTCTCTTTTTGTCGGTAGTTAAAAATAAAAGATTGAATAAAATATTAATGACCTCCTGAATTACTTACATTGACTTTAAAAAGTGATATCTAAGTCACTGAAATATGCCTGGTAAAACATCCGGAATGAAAACTTTCCGCAGCTGTCACCTAGCGTTGGTTTATGCGAGTTCTTGCTCACGAAGAATGCGGCGGAGTTTTGACGCCGATTTGTTGAGGATAACTTTGAAACAAGGCCAGGGCACATAACCTTTCGCCCGCGACTGTGCACGGAAGTACTGCGTGTTGCGTCTAAACGCGGCCACGAATTGTATAATTATTTCTTTGTTTGTTTGTTTGTAAAAGGTTATTGTATAACGGCATGTATTCATAAAAAATCTGCACTCGCTTATGTAAGGCATGTGGTATAATGCTTCTAGTTGAAGAAGCACTGTATTTAATGTCCAGACAGCAGCAAAAACATGTCACACATGCTTTGCAAGCATGTTCATTTGTCTTATATTGATTTGTATTTTATGTTAATCGATAGATGGTGCTAATTGTAAAAATAGGTTTCGACACTTCATTGAAAAAATAGATTTGAGATTCGGGACAGGCTTACAGCTGCGTTTTCTTTTACTCCTCCTCTCCTGGTAAGATTCCCGTGGATACAGGAACCCCTTACATAAGAGTTAACACATTAGTAAACGTTAGATAGATAGATAGATAAATTCTTTATAGTACATAAAAGTCACAATTAAAATACAAAAAAAAAACACAATAGTACAAAGGCGGACTTATCCCTGTCAGGGATCTCTTCCAGTCAACCCTACAACCAGAGGAGATAACGATAAAATTGGGGTGGAACGTTTTTATTTGGTGTAATTTCTTTGTCCATTGCGGTCTGCAGTCCTTAAATTGCTAGCATACTGACTATATGACTAATTTAGTAGGACTGATTTTAAATGTTGGTAAGTATGTACATATTAAAAATACACGGTTATAAGAGAACAACACAAACGCGGACTTATCCCACATAGGGATCTCTTCTAGTCAACCTTGAATTGAAAGTAAATTAATTAAACAAGAAGTAAGCAGTACCTAGGTACTTTTGGTTTGATTTAGTAATTTTGTTACAAATTATTTCTGCGAATATAATAAAATTCTATTTAATAATGGGTAAATATTTAAGATTATTTTTATATAGGTTTGTTCATAATATTTATTGACTGAGCGAGCGAAGCGTCTCAGTTTCGACTGTCAATCTGTTCTCGCCAACCTTTATCCCATAGCACAAATCTCGAACTTTCTTTTTAACCGACTTCAAAAAAAGGAAGAGGTTATCAATTCATCGCGATCTTTTATATTTTTTTCTATGTATCACCGATTACTCGTAGACCTGGACCGAATTGAAAAGTTATTTTTTTTATGAAAATCAGTTGTATAGTTTGGGGGTGAATATATGTTAATATATTTATCTATTTCTCAATCGATTCTCTTAAAATTTATGAGCAGGTACTACTCCAACGGGTTGGGGACTTGGGGGGTGACTCACAGAGTATTTTCAACATTGTCAGTTACTAGAAGCAATGTCAATGTCATGTACAGTATAAATTGTAGTCAGCAATAGTTAGGTAATTTAACACTATGGCACTCATATCGTAAATCCTTTTTTTATATATGGACAGATCACACAGATTGAGCTAGCCCCAAAGTAAGTTCTAGCCATCTCTCTTGACACTTTTTGACGTCTATTAAGCTAAGTCATAAGTCGGGAAAGAAGGACTCCCAGTCATGTAACTACATCATCGAAGTTACGGCACAATACGCAAGGCTATAATAACCAAGGACAGATTGTTCGTAAATTGGTCGTCCTGTCCCGTGAGAGATTTCACCTTAATAACTAGGTGTTACAAATGTCAGCAGTATGGACATGCGGCCAAGACATGCAGAGCTGATACCGACACATGCGGTCATTGTGGGCTAATTGGTCACTCGGTAAAAACATGTACGAAAACTGCTGAGCCGCCAAAGTGTGCAACATGCCTGCACTACAAAAAACCGTGCAGTCACAAAACTGGTGACCCCGATTGTCCAGCTAAAATTACAGCCGAAAAAAGATTCATTGAGTCCATAGACTATAAACCATTCTTTAAGATACCATTCGTGTAAATTGCTAATTTTAGGTGTTATAACTTATTATGTAGTTTTTTCTTTATAGAGTATATAATATGCGATACTTAGTTCTATTTTGGTATTATTCTTTTTATTTTTACATTCTCCATTTGCAAGTGTTATATTGTTATTTTATTGTTGTTTACTTCTCTGTAGTTAATTTGTTGGAATTCATTATTTTTTTTGTTGATGACGAGTCCTGGTGACCCGTAACACAGGTTCTTCGGAAACCTATCATAGGCACCAGTTCTCTACATCTTTTATTGATTATTATTTAATTACTTTTAAGATTTATTTTACCTTTTAAGTTACAGTAAGTTTTTTGTGGAGGAAAATAAATATACATTTATTATATTATTATTATATAGACTTGTGTTATGGGATACTAACTCAATGATACTATATTTTATAACAAACACATATATAAATAATCATCCAAAACCCAGGACAATTTACAAACTACTACTACTTACTCTGACCGGGGATCGAACCCAACCTCCGTGGCGTAGTGGTCGCCATGCTAGGCCGCCACCCAGAGGTTCCGGGTTCGATCCCCAGTCAGGGCAAGTTGGAAAATGGCCTTTTTCAAATTGTCCTGGGTCTTGGCTGTTTATCTATATATGTATTTGTTATAAAATATTACATCGTTGAGTTAGTATCCCATCTTACTTTGGGGCTAGCTTAATAAGTGTTATTTGTCCGTATATATTTATTTAAGTATGATTCCATAGCAAAAGTTGTTCACATTGATTATGTTTACTCCCTTTCGGGTTGATACCCCTTATTGTTACACATTGTGTATAACTTTGTTGATGACACTATACAAGAGCGAAAGGCACTTTCCTACTCGGAGGCTTTACTACTATTGACCTGTTGACAGACATTTATCGCTTTTCAGACTTAATTTAGTAGCTGCCAACACTTTACTACCACTTTTACAACTCTAACATTCTCCAGGGGGCGATATACAGGAAGTATTTTCTAGTACACTTTGTTGTATGAAACAGGTTTCGAACGCCTGTGCTTTATACCTGTCTGTCCATACCTACCTGTGTATAGAATAATTAATAATTAAAAAAATATATATATGGAAAAAAAACTGCTTGAGCTAGCCCCAAAGTAAGCTTAAGCTTGTGTTATGGGATACTAACTCAACGATACTATATTTTATGATAAATACATATTTAGATAAACATTGACTGCCTCCATGGTCCAGTGGTCAAGGCGTTCGCCTTGTGACTTGGAGGTCATGGGTTCGATTCCCACTGGGAAACATACTTTGTGCAAAGTTGTTTCCAGTCTGGATAGGATATTGCAGGCTTGAATCACCTGATTATCCGAAAAGAAAGATGATTCCGTGTTTCGGAAGGCACGTAAAACTGTGGGTCCCGAACGCCACCTAGCGTTTGATCATCAAACTATCCAAGGATTGGTTCCTGGTTTGCCCTTTGGGTTGGGGAGGTCAGACGGCAGTCGCTCTGTGTAAAAACCAGTAACCTCGTTAAATCTCCTTGGTTAGGTAGCGGACCCCGGGCTCTGAAGCGTTACTGCTGAGGATGCAACCGGGAATACGCTCGGATGATGATGATGACATATTTAGATAAACACCCAAGACACAAGACAATTAGAAAAAGGCCATTTTCCAACTTGCCCTGGCTGGGGATCGAACCCAGAACCTCCGGATTGGCGTACTAGCGTGTTGACCATTACGTCATGGAATTATAGTAATGTTTGTAGTAAAATGGGAAAGCCATCAACGGTATAAAGTAGAAATTTACGTTTAACAACCTTATTTGCCAGTCAAATTAGAAAACTCCCGACTTTCAAGCGTTCAGCCACAATAATTTTTGAAAGGCTTAACCTATTCTCAACAAACATAGCTGAGAACCATCAAGTGCAAGGAAATTCGCTTGCACGTGAAAAATCCGCATCGAAATCGGTCTACCCGTTCGAGAGTTACGATGCTACAGACAGATACCTTTTTTTTTGACGTCCTCCGTGGCGTAGTGGTCACCATGCTAGTCCGCCACCCAGAGGTCGGGGCAAGTTGGAAAATGGCCTTTTTCAAATTGACCTGGGTCTTGGGTGTTAATCTATATACTTATTTGTTATAAAATATGGTATCGTTGAGTTAGTATCCCATAACACAAGTCTCGAACTTACTTTGGGGCTAGCTCAATCAGTGTTATTTGTCCGTATATATTTATTTATTTATATTTATTTCGTGCATGGTTAAAAATAGAACAAAACACTCAGATCGTCCTAGCCTTTCAGTAAGTTTTAACTTGTATTATGAGATACTAACTCAAATATGACGACCTGCGTGGCGTAGTGGTCACCATGCTAGTCCGCCACCCAGAGGTCCCGGGTTCGATCCTCGGTCAGGGCAAGTTGGAAAATGGCCTTTTTCAAATTGTACTGGGTCTTGGATGTTTATCTATATATCTATTTGTTATAAAATATACTATCGTTGAGTTAGTAACCCATAACACAAGTCTCAAACTTACTTTGGGGCTAGCTCAATCAGTGTTATTTGTCCCTATATAAAAAAAAAATTACATAATTATCAATAAATATATTACACATACGAGTATAGATAAACACCCAAGATCCAGGACAATTTGAAAGGCCGTTTGCCGACTAGCTCTGACTGGGGATCAAACCCAGAACCCCTTGAATGGCACGCTATCATGTCAATCATTACGCCCCGGACGTCGTTAAAAACTAATCTATCAAATCTTGTGTCGAAACGTAGACTCACCAGCGAACTACAGTTCTATGGAAGCATAATCAAGCGTCAAAAATTACCCCCGTCAAAAGAACATTGATTCTGGGTCAAAAATAAATTATTTGGTACAGTTAAGAAAAAAATGTTATAAAATAATGCATTGTCATTTATCATATCTATTTTTAATGTGATTTTAGATTTATTATAGCGGAAAAACTGTTAATAAGAGCGCTATCTGACTCCAAGTAACTATGACGTTATTAGCCTGACTGTTAAACTGAACTTCGACTTTTAAAACATCGGTGTACGGAACTTCGAAATTTTCTGTATGGAACTTAGAAATTTGAAAAACTTTCGAAGTTCTGTATATCGATATTTTCTCGGTCGGAGTTCTCATGCAAATCATACATAGAAACTGTTTGTTTTGATGTTTAGAAAAAAGTGTGATTTTATTCGTTGGAAAATAGCTAATAACGTCTCGTTTTTGGCCAATACCGCGTCGGACGCTACGCTGGGCAAATCAATGGCTGCTCTTTGTTGATCGAAGCTACTCTTTGATATTGCTCCATGCGACAGTTATTTTGACGACCACCTTGGCGTAGTGGTCACCACCCAGAGGTTCCGGGTTCGATCCCCGGTCAGGGCAAGTAGGGAAGTGGCCTTTTTCAAATTGTCCTGGGTCTTGGGTGTTTTTTCTATATATGTATTTGTTATAAAATATAGTATCGTTGAGTTAGTATCCCATAACACAAGTCTCGAACTTACTTTGGGGCTAGCTCAATCAGTATCATTTGTCTTTGTTTAAGTATTTGTTTCTTTATTATCAATTTCGTGGGGCCGTTTTACGTAATCCTAATTTTTGAATTCAAAATAGCGCAGCCGAGCTGACCAATCTCATCCGGCAGAACCCGTTCACGAGTTGACGCACCGATCAGCCATCATTAAATCCCATTGTATTAAAGTTTGCTGGTACCATAGATAAGATAAGTACTACTAGTCTTAACTCATATATTGTGCAAGCTTGTAAAGGTTCAATTAAACACATTCCAATAACAATCTGTGAGGAATGCCGATTACACAGCTATCGGGAAAGTTTCGCAAACGCCAAATTGCCAAGTAATCTCACACTAAGTATTGCGGAGAGTTCAGAGTTGTTGGCTGGAAAATTGTATATTTATCTGTAATTTTCGTGATAAGTAAGAGCGAGGTACACTCGACACGTTTCGTCGATGCGTCGATCCGTTACTATATCCGTAGTGTACAAATTTAAACAAACCATTTGTGGTAGAGCCACGCTACCGGCAAAACTCTGTTTTGCTAGTAGCATGAATGGGCCGGCTCGTCCGGGGAAGTACCACACTCTCACAGAAAATCGACGTCTGAGTAGTAGCGTCACCGCTTCTATGCTTCGTTCGGTGAGTGAGAGAGCCGGAGCCCCCCCCCCCCCCTCTCGCCCCTCTCCCCTCCCACTACATCTTCCCTTCCTCAAAGGCCGGCAACGCTTCTGTTACACCCCCGGTGCTGTAGTTGTCCATGGGCAGCGGTGATTACATAACATCAGGTGACCCGCTTGTTCGTTTGCCGCCCTTTGACATAAAAAAAAATCAACCGTAAGTATGATACAAATGATTCTTTGCTTGTTTATTACATTCAGAACAACCACATGCCTTTAAAACCTCACCCAGTCTAGACATTTCAATAATTTATTCATTTATTTTACAAACTAAGCAATCAGATTACAAATAAACAAAAACTATGACAATCCGAGAGCTAGTCTAGTTTAAAATTCAAAAACAAGAAAAATATAAAAAATGTTACATGTTACATGTTCATTGCAATAAAATAAAGGTTAGGGATAATTTTTTATATTAAACTAGTTGCGCGGTGTTACCCGCGCATACAAAAAGAAGCCTATGTGTCAATCCAGGGTGTCAGCTTCCTGCATTTTGTCAAAATTGGTCTAGCGTTTGCGCTTGAAAAAGTAACAAACATACACACACTCACAAACTTTCGCCTTTATAATATTAGTGTGATAAATCAACCACTTTCATGATCTACATAACTAAACCATAAACAATATAACAAGGTAACATTTCCCCCGTCGCAAGAGGTCCCGCTCGTACGTATCTACTCGTAGGGTTGCCAGATAGGATCAAGTGACGATCTCCGTGGCGTAGTGGTCACCATGCTTGTCCGCCACCTAAAGGTCCCGGGCTCGATCCCCGGTCAGGGCAAGTTGGAAAATGGCCTTTTTCAAATTGTCCTGGGTCTTGGATGTTTATCTTTATACGTATTTGTTATAAAATATAGTATCGTTGAGTTAGTATCCCGTAACACAAGTTTCGAACTTACTTTGGGGCTAGTAAAAAAAAAAGATCAAGTGAGGATCATTTAGATCTCTCTTAAATCTCGTACTCCCAGTTCCATGGCAGAGCTACCATTGATCGTCACGGCGCGCTGACAACTCGGCTCCTATTCAGTGGCATTCTCGGCTCCTATTCAGTGGCATTCTCGGCTCCTATTCAGTGGCGTTCTCGACTCCTATCCTATGGCAGTAGGATACGCTTTCCGCTTTCCGGCTTTTTCTTCTCCACTTCGATCTTGGCCGTGTAAACACCATTGGCACGTTATTCTTGCCATATAAAGCCACAATAGGCATGAAGAATGGAAAAATATTTTTAGCCCATCGGTTAGATTATTTAAAAATAATATACATGTATTTCTTCGTTTCTTTGAGAAACAAAAAAATGACAAACATACAGCGCTTTGAAATTTCGCATGACGTCACGGCTACGTACGATTTTTACATAGAGGTGACGTCGCAAGCCCCCACTCCGGAACTTTGAGCTGAAAAATATGGGTCCATTATTTTTGGATAATCTAAAAGACGGACTGATTATGATTAAACTTTTCTAACCTTGTCGTCACCCCTATTTCTAAGGTGGTAGACCTTAGAAATTAGGTGCCTTGTAAAATTTGAGACTTTGGGATTATTGTCGAGTCGCGAAGCTCTAGATCGGCCTTTGTCCGAATGTTATGCGTCTGAAATAAGGATGAGTCGCGAAGCAAGATTTAATTTAGATTGCAGAAGGTAACACCTAGCAATTTGTCGCCTCCATCAACTCTGTTATGAAATTTTCCGTCCGTTTATAAGTTTGACGCTAATGTCTGTTAGTCTATCTGTCAGGGTATTTGTCCGGATGGACCGATATCTACGCGGTGTTCTGTGAAAGCAAGATCCCTTGCGGTGGTTTTTAGCTATGTTTGATGAAAATCGGTTGAGCCCTTTAAAAGTTATTGGGGGCTTACAAGCCCCCAATAACTTTTAAAGGGCTTTCCCTAAAAAATAAAAGATGGTGCTACAGATATCAAGTCGTATCAGTAGTTCCACTACTCAACAATAGATGGCGTTCTTGACAGTAGGGTTTTTTTTAAATTTATTAGCAAACTAGCTGATGCCCGCGACTTCGTTCGCGTGGACTTTATGACTCCGGCGTATAAATATAAATAAAAACTAATGAGAGAGAGAGAGAGAGAGAGAGAGACAGAGGGAGAAAGTACTTGTAACAGTGTTAGGAGTTAAAAGTCAATATTATTTTAATTCTTTCCTTCGGGAGCCAATATGAAAAGAGCTGAAGTGTTACTAACCCTGGAGAAAGCCACAATAAGTAGGCCATGCGAAAAACCAGTCCTTAGATCGACATCAGCAGCTTTAAGCCTCTAAAACGGTACGGGTACGGGTACGGGTACGGGTACGGGTACGGGTACGGGTACGGGTACGGGTACGGGTACGGGTACGGGTACGGGTACGGGTACGGGTACGGGTACGGGTACGGGTACGGGTACGGGTACGGGTACGGGTACGGGTACGGGTACGGGTACGGATACGGGTACGGGTACGGGTACGGGTACGGGTACGGGTACGGGTACGGGTACGGGTACGGGTACGGGTACGAGTACGGGTACGGGTACGGGTCCGATTCAGGCAAAAGCATCGGAAGTTCGGCGTTATGTGTTGCTAGTAATGCAAATAACATTGCAGGCATGCATTGGCTGAAATTCCGCCGCTGAACTTCGGCATACAGTGCTGAGACATTAAGTTGGGTTCCGTTACACAGTTTCGGCGGAGTCAAATTTCGCATCAGCATTATTGGCCCTCCGACATTAAGACTTATTTTGTGAGCCGTGAGTCCATTTGCTGCAAGTGAATTAAGAAACTCAACTGGATAATTGGTGGCGTCGTCAACAACACTATCCAAGAAATCTAAATATATATATCTAAATATATCTAAATATATATAACTCAAAGGTGACTGACTGACTGACATAGTGATCTATCAACGCACAGCCCAAACCACTGGACGGATCGGGCTGAAATTTGGCATGCAGGTAGATGTTATGACGTAGGCATCCGCTAAGAAAGGATTTTGATCAATTCTACCCCCAAGGGGATAAAATAGGGGATGAAAGTTTGTATGAAACTTTGTCAATTTTAAACCGATCGGGCTGAGACTTTGCATGCATAAAGCTACTATGACGTAGGCATCCCCTAAGAAAGGATTTTGATAAATTACACCCCTACGCGAGCGAAGCCGCGGGCACAAGCTAGTTAACAATAGTTTGCGTCATAAGTTCTTTATTAATTGATTTTAAATTTTTTGGTGTCAATATGGCGCGTTCACATAACTGTTAGCATTTCCATAAATCAGCCGTGATTTTATTAATACTGGCAACCCAAAATGTAAGAAAATGGTAACACCGGCCACGCTGCTGTCAACTGTCAAGTTTGACATTAGAACAATTGCCGCGTTTCTATCAGGACTCGAGATGATTGTGTTAAAGTATTGAAATGTATTTATGATACCAAGACAGAATATATAAGATTTATACGAGCTCCCAGGTTTTATTTAAAAGTACCCGAATGAGGAAGTGTGTGATACCCAGACGATCCGGTGATCCTAACAAGTCAGAAGCCAGGATTGGTAAATCTGCGCCCGCGGTATGTGGAACATGTATTTTATACTCAGTTTGTTTACAACACAATAAATGTTGACAACTCAGAGATACCTAAGAATCTAAACCATCACTGACCGATATAAAAATTGTTTAGATGCATGCAAAGTTAGGTACTAATATTTGTGTTGTAAACGCAAGAATTGGTAGCAAATAGCTTACACCAATATACATGTTTATCATGTATATTACACTGCATTAAACTAATTAAAAACAAGTGACACTCCTCATAATTGCATATTACTCATACTTATCTACATAAAGTGATATATATTAGTTTTAAATGTACAACCAGTGATGAAAAGCTAGTCTGAAGTTTGAGTTTTCATATTTCTAGAGTGCTATATACCTAATCTTTAGAAAGTAAACATCACTTATACATAAAAACAATCTTTCAATTTGTCAGCGTCAATGATTACTAGTTAAAGATTACATTTGATTAATGCTTTGTGGGAGAAGGTCTTACTGTTGATTTCAGCTAGTGTGACAAGCTCTATGAAAGGATGAGAATTCCAAGAGATGGAAGGCATTGGTTGCTTCACAGACAAGAGCTTAGCTTTTTATAAATAAAAGAAGAAGACAAGTTTATCAAATTTGTCAAAGGAATGTTTATGCACTTATATTAGAGAACGAAGACTATACATCAATGTCACCAATAAATGACATGTCTAATAAGAAGAAGGTGGTATGTATTCACTGTACTAATGACACAACTACGAACTGTACCGGAAGATGCTGGACTGGATCAAGGTAACTATATTATTTAATACCTTAGATAGGTAATGTAAGCGTGCTAGCGTTGAGAATACATTTCTTACAGTATTCAACATCCACAGTATGAATGCAGTATGTATGAGGGTTAAAAAACTGTTTATTTGAAACTGATATTATATGGTTATAATATTACACTTAGATGATTGTTTGCACCACTATTACATACTTACACATTTAGTGAAATGAACTTTGTGTAAGTTCATCAGCACTTAAGCTTCAAAAATTCAGGTGTAAATGTATGAAGAGCTTAGTTGTTTGATTTTAAAGTAGATGATATGATTATTCAGATGATTTAAAACAGTGTTGAGTTATTCAATAAAATAAAATAAAAATACCATTTAGTGGAATCCTCACATTGATACCATGTCAGATACTTATAAGTCTATGTAGTACGAGTATGTTGCTATTACACGGACTATATTGTGTGTGTTTGCATGTAGATTGACAGTTTGTGAATGAAAGTAGGAACTAGATGGCAGATGTAATAGAGGCTATAGTACATACCCATTTTTGCAATGTACTTACTCAATAAGGTACACTGACATTTACCAAATACTTAGATAGCGTCAAGTTGAGTATCTATAACTGTTATTGGTGTACCAAATAAAATAGTTTATGATTTTCATATTTTACATTATTGGCATATAGGATCATGATATAAATAGTTTATTAGTTGACACGGTCCTAAGATTAGAAAATGACATAAGTCGATTAAAATGTATGTGTATACATAATTATATTGACACTGAAAGTGAGAGCGAGAGTATCAATAATTTAAATATTGTGTGCTGTTACTTGAACATCATACTGTATTTTTAGATCAAATAAGTACCTATCATACTACAATAGAAATCTGGCGCGTTGGTTTCAAGTTAATGAAGTTCACAAGCATGTTACAAATACTCTTTATATATTTAGAATTCAGGCCTAATGTGTGAGCTGCTAGGCATACATTAGACATATCTACTTGGATATGTGATACATATAAGACAACTCACATCATTAGTTATTTACTAAAATGTATGAACTACTTATACAAGTCATGTTCATACTTATTCAAATAAGGCTAGTCTAAAGTAAATTAACAAATGATATTGGTAGAGATAGAGTATGTATGTATAAATGCCTAGTAGGTATTCATGAATATTAAGGTAGGAAATGGATGCAGTCTTAGAGGAAGTAGTCTCTTTGTGTGGCTAAATAAGGCTAAAATAGCTCTATCATCTATTTATTTTCATACATGAATAGTATGTAAAGACGATATCACAGATGAAGTTATGACAAGAGTGGATGCCATTCACTCCTATGAATCAAAATCATGAAATTACTTTTAATATCCGTAACATCAAAGATATCATTAAAAACAATAAAAAGAGATAACTGAGGACATTAACTCACCTTCTTAATTTCTGTATGAGATATGTGAATAGGATACTAGTATGTCTCTTGAAACATATGGTTAAAATTGAATACCTACATACACATGGTACATCCCATGGGTTGAGTGCATTCAATCAATGAAATATTGCATATGAAGGTTTTGATAAGTATTTGGGGTGGAAAGTGTCAACATAAGCATATACCCTTACTACACATGTATCCATAAAATTCTATGATTTTTACCTCTTTTTTTGAAGTCGGTTAAAAATACGAGAAATGGCATTAATAAGTTTTATACTAATCTTTCTATCTTAAAATCCTAACATGATTGAGTGTATGCATAAAAGAATCACAAAATGAGTTAGTACAGTACAACTAAAGTATAGTACTGTATTACTATGAAAGTCAATATTTCGCTATCGCATTGCACCTTAGATGTTACATACTAACAATTTGGATACTGTTCCATTGTTTTATGTTGGGATGCCCTATCAGGGTTCATGTTGTAAGTACCTATTATTTCAAGAGGTGACTGTGTAGTATGTAGTGCTATTTAATACATATGTACAATGTAAAAAGCAGTAAATAAAGATAGGTACCAGGCCGCTGTCAGTTCTTTTGGCAGGTACCTTAAGTAAATATCGGAACCGGTAAATAGCTTACGTCCAGACCGGCGAATAATATCATAGCTTTCATAGAAATAGCCAACTTAAGTCCATTGATACAATTTAGATTATTTCGATGAAACTACTACGATACAGGCACAGCCTAGGGTAGAGTTACAGAAGGTACAGTACTGAGAAGGCTGTTAAATTTTGAACTATGTTGGAAATAAACGATTCATTATAGTTGTTATATTTTATATATCAAGGTTAATCAATTAAGTTACATTGCCAAGTCCTCACAGTCTACTTGGCCTGTTTAGCGTTGGATACATGTTCAACGATAACTTAACTTTAGCTATGATTTTATGAAATTTGGTAGACAAGTAAATGGGACCTAATTGAACGTGAACCATATCAGTTGTTAAGGAGTTAACAGGTATAGCAAGTTTATTGTTAATTTCAAACCTAGTCTATTTTATTCGAAATAATTATATACTTAATTCAGATTTAGTTACTAAGTAGTAACTAAAGTAAATGCACACTTAAAGAGTTATGTGTAACGATAAATAAAATAGTCAGTCTAAAATACGATGCAACTTTATTAAAAGTTACTATTCTTCGGTACTCTCAATTATTTGTGATGGTCATAACATAAGTAAATAAACACTAGCCTAGTACTGGTGAGGCAAACTCACATATCAAAATTATATAACTTTTAAGTTATCAGGATGAGCGAACGAATGTATTTTGTTTTATTATTGAGAAAGAAGTTTAGTTCTTTAATAAAAGCTTTTTGTCTGTCACCTTAATTATAAAGATGATGTATAATTAAATGGTGCTATTCAGAAATTGAGTTAACTGATTTACAAATTGTAAATTCATAGTGTCATTTACAGTGTTAATGTATACCTAGAATTGGAAAAGCTAATTCTAGAGGTATCCCGTCAGTCAGAAAAATACCAATCTATGGTGTATGCTTATTACTTTATGATAGATTGATAAATAAGGTATATATATCTAATCTAATAAATCGTGCTTATGTGTTATACAGATTGGAAGTAGCAGTGAGCCTGCGGGTGGCTAGCTGCAGCTCAGTACGCAGTAGGCCGTGTGCCAGAGTGGCCAAGCGGTAACTGTGGCTGAGACGATGAAAGAGATAAAAATAGCTCGCGTAGAGGCGCGGTAGGGCAATGGGCCCGGCTATTGAAAATGATACTTACTGTAAAATATGTGATGCCCGCGGGTGGCATCGACAGTCGGTAGGCTCGTGTCCAAAAGGTGGCAAACGGTAACCGACTGTCAAGTGAATATGTTATGTAAAGTATCAGAAATAAAAATAGACTGCAGTAACGTTCATTCAGTGAATGGCTACTTCAAAATAATGAAATTATAGATTTGACATGAGATTTCAATATTTAAGAAAGAAAATAATATGGGAGGTAGCCTCATGAAGTATAGTAAAGGCTCAGAAAGCCAGACAGCGTGCAGCATCTAGAGGCGTTGAATGAGTTTAAAGCCTCTAACGTTTGATATTTTCTTTTGGAATGTGTGCAAGATACATAAACATTTAAAATGAGGAAATGAACTGAATCTAGTGAAAGTGAAAATACAATAACTGAGAGCAATTGACATCAGAAGAGAAAATATGTTTGGGCATCTGATACGATTCTACTAGTTGTACCTGCTAGCAGTCAGTAGTAGGTACTATCGATCAAGAGCAGACACGTTTTATTCATCGAAAACATCATAGAGGGAAAATTCGAATCAAGGAGAGGAAGGAAAGGCCAAGAAGAGCATTGCCGGATAAGTTCAAGTCTTGTCTTGAAGGGATGCCAAATGGATAGCTGAGGGTAGAAGATGACTTGACGTGGAAATTACTGCGCCGACAAGAACAAAGTTTACAAATAAGTCGTTTCTCAAAACAAACGGCAATATTTGTCCTGTATAGTGAAATATTTAATTAATACATATTTACAGCATTGTTTATGTCTGTGCTAATAGCTATTCTTTAAAGTAGGTAATTTCTATAAATGTCTTTAAATTCATATGATTGTTTGATGTAACTCAACTATAGAATGTGTCGAGGTGTATAACATCCCACACAACTTAAATATGTTAAAAGTTAAATCCTGTTACTACAAGATTATTGTAATTGGAATATTTTGCTGTTTGGTAATACTTGTTACTCAATATTATTCAATTCCTATGCTCTCACTTGGGTCATAAGAAATATAATATCGTTTGTCTGTAATAACTTTGCACCAAAAACATGTAGTTATGTTAAGTATAAAGTCAGCATTCCAAAGAGCACACATACAAAGGTGGATTTATTCCATTGGTCATAATTATTGATTGTTACACATAGATACATAATATCACGCCTGTTTCCTACAGGGGTAGGCAGAGACTATTGTAACTCATTGTTCTAATAAATATTACTTAAGTATGTTTTCTAAACTACTTTATTGGTAAAGCTTAGCCAGACTTTACATTGTAACCGCGCAAAAAGTATATTAGAATAAGATGATGTTATTTTCTTAAAATTATGATTAATAAAAGTAAAGATACTTGTTTGAATTGTCGTATTCATGTTAAGCAACAATAGTCAATTTTTATATACGACTATTATTTACCTACTTATGTAGTGGTATCTGTAAAATAAAATAATTATACATTCAAGTTACCATGATATGCAATTAAATATATTTAATTACTATTTGCCTTTCTACAAGAACAAGTACTGGACAGAAATGAATCTAACTAGAGCACTAATTTTGTATTCAGTTGTTATCATCTTTTAAACAAGCATATTTTTCTTCATCCCAAGACACATGTTCATACATTTATGAGATATAGATGACAATTTCCACTTAATGTTATATGATACATAAGCCCTGTCAGGGCATAGCATTTTACAACTTATTCTAAAAATAGGTATAATCTAGATATTAAAATGTAACTAAGTACATTTACAATTTAATGAGTTAAAAATAATCTGAGATAGAGTAAGAAGCTTCAATGCAGATAAGTGAATTTGTTCAAACGTTTGTTCTTATTTTACAGAGGATTTTGTTCTTATTTATGTAAATTGATAAATCAATATGGATTATTTTTAATATAAGTATCTCTAACATTTGTTCTGGTAATATTAACCTATTTTTTTATTTTGAAGTTTACTCTTGCACTCATGAAAGTTATATTCTGGTAGTCTTGAAAAAAATATGTTTTATAAATAAGTATTTATTCAAATATTGTGAGCTTATAGCTTTGCTCTTTATAGAACCATACGTTCTATATATAAGTTGGCCACATATTATCTAGGATATTTCAATACTGCATATTTATTTTAAAATGAGTACCTAATTCTTTCGAAAAGGTGGTTTACTAATAATGTATCAGTACTGAATTGTAATCCATGTTTGTCTGTGTTCATTAAAACATTAGAAACATACATGTGAATTGTGAATGTGTTCAATTGTCTAGGTAGATACATACCTACTTGTTCGTTTTGCAAGTTTATTCTTGTTGAATTAAAATCTCTAGTAAGAAATAATCTAATACTCTACTAAGTGTTTTAATATAGTAAAGTTAGAGTATTGCGTTGTGATTCCAGTAGTTTATTCTAGATGTATCTATATGAGTAATATTGTCATTGTAAACTCGAATTATGCTAATCATTATTCATGGTCATCTACGAAAACCCAATTGCATTATTTAAAGCCTAATATATCTACTTATATTACACTTCAACATACATATTTGTGACTTTGAGGTTGATGTAACATACGAATAGAAATTTATTGGAATTCAGAATGAAAGTTACTATAACGCCCTGATGGAGTCAAAAACATCTTCCCCATTTATGTTCATGGGTTGTATTTCTTTTGATGTGCATTAGCAATAATGTAATTTATCTCATTAATTGGTCTGTTACTTATTTTTGAAAGTAAACAGATGGTCTGTAATAGGCCATCCTCGTCGGTCAAAATTAAATTAGTAAATAATATAATTTAAATAGTCTTTACTTTAGGAAACACGAATACAGTGTTAATATTTTACAAAAACGTACGATTGATTTTTAATTTAAAAAAACAAAATCATACTTTTAGTGTCTGTTTGTCACGTGATCAAAAACGTCCACCGCCATTTTGTTTTCATAAGTTACGTCAGAATAGCAAATACGAGCTGTAGGTAAGCTGTGATTAACCTTTTGTGTGTGGCTATACCGGATTCCGGTATAAATCAATTGTTTTACTTTTGTGTCTGGTTTTTGCAACACACAAAAGATTAAGTGGTACTTCTTTATTTGTCACTTCAAATTATATTTTTTGGATTTAGAAGTGGCATTGCACACGATTTATAACACTAGCCTTCCGTTTATGAAAAGTGAAAATAGAGACGTAATGGTAGCAAAGTTCTATGCTTTTATTACAGACTTACTTTTGCTGAATGCAGAAATATTTAACAGAAGTAAGCTACCTATTTTCCTATTTCATTTTAAAGATAGTTATTAAAAAAATACACTTAATACTTAGCATTTGTTATTGCTAGTATGACGTCACCATGATGGTGGCTGTCGTTTCGGTGCGAGCATGTTTTGCGTAATTTTAATTTTTTTTAGCATGTACCGTCATTATTTTAAGGAAATAAAAATACCAGTTGACTTAAAGTCAGTTTAAGAACATATAAAATAGGTTTTCAAAATCATAAAATTGCCTATTTGTCATCTTATAAAGTAAGTAAATTACTATTAGAATAAACCTTAAAGAGTGGTTATTTTGATAAAAGAAAAACTAACAGCTGCATTTCAGTCAGTATGCAAATCATTGATGCTTTTAATATGATACTATAGAAAAATAATAAATAGGTATCTTATTATTGCCTTAAATAGAAAAACGCAAATGTAATATTCTTGCAAAAAGATGTAATTTCACCAAAAAAAAATGAATAGTAATAAAATGTAGAAATAGAAGTTGTCAGCCTGATAAGCTTTTGAATAATTACTAAATAGTTTAACATTAAAAAAAAATATACTGTAATAAGTTTTATTTTGAATAACAAGAGTTGAAATTAAGTAAGTGTAATGTAAACAAGTGTTTATGTGGGTACTGAATCTCAACAGCATACTGTAATTACGAATTTACGATACTAAAAATGTAATGCAAATGTAAACTTTAATATTAACTTAAAATGTCTTTGAATATATAGGTATCTTGGTTAAAATGGATATGCGGACATATCCCATATCAGAACGGCCGAGGATATTAGAAATTTGTCAGTTAGAAAGTTATGACATAAGTATCATTATTATGTATCATAAATTATCAAGAGAACATTTTATTATTACAAAGAAATAAAGAGTAAATACTGGGTTCATGTAGTATTAACTTATGATGTAAATATTTTTTCTTCTTCTCGTATTTTGTATAAAAGACTTCTTTAATATGTATAAAAATTAGAGAAAGTACTTAGTCAATTATAAATGTTGAATATATTCTATTATTAATGCATAACGCTTGAAGATCTTCAGTAAGTACCTAATTAAAGACCAAGCTGGAAATGCTAAGTCAAAATATTGTAGTTACAATAATATTTTTGTTATTCTCTAGCAGCGTCTAAGAAACAGCTAAAATCTAGTTTTAAGCAGTTTAGGGCATCAGGAATAGGGACATTCCTGTCAGCAGAATGGCCGTCTGTTAGCATTTCCATAAATCAGCCGTGATTTTATTAATACTGGCAACCCAAAATGTAAGAAAATGGTAACACCGGCCACGCTGCTGTCAACTGTCAAGTTTGACATTAGAACAATTGCCGCGTTTTTATCAGGACTCGAGATGATTGTGTTAAAGTATTGAAATGTATTTATGATACCAAGACAGAATATATAAGATTTATACGAGCTCCCAGGTTTTATTTAAAAGTACCCGAATGAGGAAGTGTGTGATACCCAGACGATCCGGTGATCCTAACATAACCAAGAATTTTCTGGTGTGTTATGCTCTGAAGGTCCGCAAATACTGAACTTATAAGTTCTACGACGGACGAAACAACTTTTTTTTTGAAAAAATTTTAATGTACAGACACATTTTTTTTATTCTTTTATTATAGTATACATTTAGTATGTTTTTGTTCAGCGGCAACAAAAAACATCATCTATAAAAATTTCAACTGTCTAGCTATAATGGTTCATGAGATACAGCCTGGTGACAGACAGACAGACAAACAGTCGGACGGTCTAAGTAATAGGGTCCCGTTTCTACCCTACCCTATGGAACCCTAAAAATCGAATAAAATAAGTATTGATGGGGGGCTCCCATACTACAAACGTGATTTTTCATAGATTATGGTACGGAACCCTTCGCGCGCGTCCGACTCGCGCTTGGCCAGTTGTATTATAACTCAACAAAAAGTTCTCATCAGACTTAACAACTTTTGCTAAGGCGGCACTTTAATATTTCTTATAGTTTAGCTGGACCATTATAGTTCTGCATCATGTGTTCCATTTTCCAAAATCAATTATAGCCTATATGTTGCCCAGGCTTCACAGCTATATAACAAAAAAAGTTTCATTCGAATCCGTCCAGTATTTCCGGAGATTAGCGTGTACAAACAGACAAACAGACAGACATTTTTTTTTATTTTCTTACTCTATTACTATATCTCCATCGCCCCTAATATTTTTTTTTGAAAAATTTTCAATGTACAGACACATTTTTTTTACTCTTTTATTATAGTATAGATAAAGTTAATGCCACCATCTAATACTCAATACTCAATATTTATTGCTTCCTTAATGTACAATATAGGTGTTACAATAAAATAAGGATCAATTAAGGGCCCTGGCGGGCGCTGCAATAGGAGAAGGGCTATAATGTATATGTATTAGTTATTTGTAGGTGTAATTATGTTGTAGCCATTTCTTAATTTTGTCCAGTTTATTATTCATTAAATTTTCATAAATATTGATAAATTTAAAATGTTATTATGTAATATAAATAAATATTATTATAATATGTCTTTATTGGTAGATAATTTTGTAATCTTATATATTGGTATTGATTTTAATATCCCCTTACCTGTTACTGGGAGGAATTCCTCCCAGGTCAATTGTTTATCTATTGTTTTATTTATAGGGACGGGTAAAGGGTTATCTTGATAAATGGAAAGTGATAATGGCCGAGTGACATCAAGATATTGGACGCACTGTACATCTAATGAAATACAACTATTCCGACCACCTGACAACCCTATGCTCCTACAGTAAAACATTCATAAAACTCGCAATACCTCGCGCATAAAAATAAGGACGTTGTTCACTTGTCTGTTATGAAACCGGCGCGGGTCCTACTCCGGGAAACGATAAAGAACATCGGCGATTACGTTCGACGTTTTATTAATATACGGAGTTGTTAACCTATTAGAAAGTTAAATGTGTTTAGAGAGAGGTACCTGGATGAATTATATACAAACATACATACATATAATCACGTTTTTATCCCTTACGGGGAATTTTGAACAGATGGACAGAACATTTTGTATGTTGCGGCTCTAAGCAGAAAGAGCCCAGGGCCGCAAAACTTAAAGGCCACCTTTAGCGTGATGGTGTGCAAGAAGATGGAAAAGCAATCAATATAGTAATGGCATGCCTACCCATCGCATTATAAACATTCTCTTCATTGTCACTAGATGGCATTGTAATTTTTATTAAAACATTAAAATCTTTCATTACTTTTATTTTAATGAAGTAGTTCTCTAATTAATTAAATATGACTTATATGAAATGCAATAAATATTTTTAAAGCATATTCAGCACTTTATTTTTTCTTTTTTGCTAGTCATGGTGCTGCCATCTCTGTGTGCCTACCCGCAACTAAAGTTTTGCCTACTTTCGGGCCCGCCAATAGTTTCTATGTTGTTGAGTATCTGTTACGTAAGTAATTATATTATATTTGGTAATGGGTTGGTTATCGCATCTTCTATTAAAATGATTCGCATTTCGTCCATTCCCTCGATCGACTTTTACAATCTGCCCGGGATTTATTTGTTTTTCGTGTGTGTAAGTAGCCAACACTGGTGTCAGATTTTACAGCTAAAATGGTGACAGTTAACCTTTTACTAATCATCAAGCAAAGCATCAGGCATTAGGTAGACCTTAACATTCTAAACAACCCGTAAAAGGGCTACCTGAGTTTTTTGGGGTCCAGTGCTGAAAAGAGGAAGAACGTTAAGCTTTTTATAGCATTTTTGCAAAAACGGCCACTTTTAGCAAAAATGCTATAAAAGCTTCACGTTCTCAGCTTAAAATATATACAGTCGTTCACAAAATAGTTAGAAAGGTTATGTAGGATTATATCAATGCAAATTTTTAAAAAATATCTCCGTTTCTTTTCAAATGATTCAATTCAAATGGGGGCAGCACTGGACCCCGAAAAATTCAGGTTATAATATAGGTTTATAACTTAGTTCTGTCGAATATCTCCCGACTCCATAATATTTAAGCTGTGAATAACGTTGTGGGTTATGTAATTAATAACACATATATATTCAATATTGTATCTGTAAGATAACTAATACACTATTATGTAACTGTTTGTTATTCCGTAATAAAAAAAAAAATATTGTATTGTCATCCGATTTACACAAGTATGCAAAATAACAGCTCAATCAGTTGAGGATAACTGGTTGAAAATTGTTTTGCTAGATTTGATTTAAACAAACATACATACATTATACATACAAGATTCATTGCGAGTTAAATAAAAGTTTGTAAAATCTATAAGTCAAAATTAAGTATCGTACACAAAAATAATACTTTTTTCAGGTTACTAACTTATTTTTCTACAATATGTAACAAAAACCCTTTCCGATCCTTGTAGGATCAATTCAGACCGTCAACATGAACCACTTTTCCCATGGGACCAATACTTGAAACTCGAAAATAAAATCGACATTTTCATATAAAAGTGTTCGGCCAGCCCGGCAATTTGTATGAAAATGACGATTTTTTCTTCGAGTTTCAAGCATTGGTCCCATAGGAAAAGTTGCTCCTACAAGGATCGGACAGGGTTTTTGTTACATATTATATAGACTAACCATTGTTTCTTTTTTGTTGTACCTGGATGAGACTCCTAGTAAGAATCACAAGAAACGACAATAAAAACTGCGGTGATAAAGTGTGTGATTGTGGTAGGGCTCCAGATAGCAGCTGGGCTTCAGATTTCCATACGAGTTATGTAGAATCAGACGCAATACCTGCCCTTTGCCGGTACCCCTTGTCGAGCAGGTGGAAAGGGCACGAGAGCAGAGATTTATCTGCTTTACTTACGGCTGGTGAATCACGTCGATTTATCGGCTAAATATGGGACAGCGTTTTCACTTTTCACAAGTGTGATTTAATATTTATTTATAATTTTTATTTTATTTCCTGGGTGTAATTGGGAAAAAAAGTTGAGCACTTTCAACCATTAAAATAAGGAAATAAATATATAGGGACAAATTATGTACCCTGATTGAACTAGCCCCAAAGTAAGTTCATGACTTGTGTTCTGGGAAACTAACTTAACGACATCATATTTAAAAAAAAAAACATATATGTATAGATAAACATCCAAGACCCAGGACAATTTGAAAAAGGTCATTTTCCAACTAGCCCTGACCGGGGATCGACAGCGTATCCCATAACACAAGCCTCGAACTTACCTTGGGGCTAGCTCAATCAGTGTTAATTGTCCCAATATATTTATATTTATTTTCATCTCATCTACTCAAAAAACGATGTTTTCATCCCAAAGCATGTGGAGCTAAAGTTACTGGTTATTCTCTTGGGACTAAAACGTGAAAAAGAAAATCTCTAGGGATTAAAACCAATTTGAAAACAGAACACGAGTATAATCCATGTATAATCAAAAATAATGTTGGCAGTCCAGCAAAAAAAAGAATAATTTCGTTTTAAAATACAACATAATAAGCACAGACATCGTAATTTTTAAAATTTGGAATACATATCGTCGTCAACATGAATGAATGTAGGTAAACATTTTTATGTTTTTTGCTTCGGAAAAAGAAATAAGTATAATTAAAAACGCGCAATTTTTCTCTTTTTGATTCAAGAAATTACAGAAATTTTAGGTTATTTGTATTGACTTGTAATTATTTGTGTAAATGTGAATACTCTTTCGTAAGTTTAAGCTGATAGTGAATAGGTACCAAGTTTACCTATAAAAAGATATGGAGGACCACGCAAACAAAGTTATGAGTGAACATTTTATCTTAAGTTTCTTAGTATTTATTGTATGAAAACGACACCAAACAAAGGTTAGATTAAATTGTTGGTTGAAGTCTGATTAGGTATTGTAGCTAGGTGTTCTAATTTTTTTTTTACATTCTGTTCTGTATTTGCTAGTTTTTCTCATAGATGGAGATGAAAAGTAGAGTGTGCTACTCGGGTACGGTAATATTTTTATCTCGGGCGATATACATGAATCCCTCGCTTCACTTAGGATTCCACCGTAGAATCACTCGCTAGTGGAATCCTTCGTTTCGCTCTGGATTCAAACAAGCGCCCTTGCCTTCAAAATATTACCTTATCCCCTTGTAACACAATCTACTATATTTATGAGCAGTTTATAACTAGAATTGGTTACTTACCTGGGTCGAAAATAAATTATTTGCTACTGTTAAGAAAATAAAACGTCACAAAACACTGTTACTTCTCATGTTCATATCCATTTTCAGCGTGATTTTAGATTTATTATTGCAGAAAAACTGATATTAAGAGCGCGCGATTTGACTCCAAGAAACTATTATATGACGTTATCTATATAGGGTTGCACTAAGAAAGGATTTTTCAAAATTCACTCCCTAAAGGGCAGAAACAGGGGTCCAAAGTTTGTATGGACAAACAGGATTAGTTTGACCATTTTATTTGAAACTTCGTGAGAGTACTTCGGGTGGTAAATAAGTAAAAACATTTTACAGGATTTTTCAAAATTCATCCCCTAAGGGGGTGAAACGGGGGTTCCAAAGTTTGTATGGAGAAAAAAGATTAGTTTGACCATTTTATTCGAAACTTCGCAAGAATACTCCCGGCGGTAAATTAGTGAATACGTATTTTAGGATTTTTTAAAATTCATCCCCGAAGGGGGTGAAACGGTCTAAAATTTTTATAGACAAACAAGATTAGTTTAGACTGAAATATCAACGCGCTGCTGAAACCGCAAGGTCTAGAAACTCCAAATTTGGCATGTATGAGGTCTAGGAGTACACTAAGAAAGGATTTTTTATAAACTCACTCCCAAAGGGGGTCAAACAGGGATCCAAATTTTGTATGGAGTACTAATTTACCGTCAGAAGTACTCCTGCGAAGTTTCAAATAAAATAGTCTAATAAAGATTAGTTACACTATTTTATTCGAAACTTCGCAGGAGTACTCCTGACAGTAAATGAGTAAGTATGTATTTCAGGTGTTTTTCAAATTCAACCTCTAAGGGGGTGAAATGGGGGTCTAAAGTTTTTATGGAGAAACAAGATTAGTTTAACCATTTTGAAGCGTTCCGTCGCTCTCTCTCGGTCTAGCAAATGACGGGAACGGGAACGGGAAGGAAACGGGAGAGGGAGCGGGAGACGGAGGTTCGCCGGGTCTGCTAGGCCTTGCAATCCCTACGTTATAATAAAAACTGTTATATTTTATTAGTATTCAAACATTTTAACATAATAATTCATGTATTATCATTATCACAACATTAAAAGGTAAAAAACCAATTAAAAATCCTATTAGAACCATTTTCGACGTCTACGCGGACGAAGTCGCGGGTTAAAGCTAGGTCAAACAAACCCCTAGAAAATGTTTGTTTTGACATTTAGAAAAAAGTATACGATTTGAGTTGTTGTAAAATAAAGGATTGCATGTATGTATGCTACAAACAGGCGAGCGAGTCAAAGTTTTCGCATCCACTTCCTGTTTTAGTTACGCTCCTGTGACCTCCATCTGTTATATTCGCAATATATCTCTCATAAACTACTATAAAGTGAGAACGGAACTCGCGCCCTGAGGTTCCGTACAATAAATGTATACCAGTAAGTTTTTAAAGTGATCGGCGCAAAATACACTATATTGATCACGATACTAACATGCCATGTAAGAATATCTGTCACTTATAAAGGAAATTGAAATATTTTCAGACGTTTTGGCGTGAAAACGAAGCAATCATCTATACCTACAAACTTTTATGTAAAGTATTTTTATCTCTCTTATTAAAATAAACTTGAATTTCTTTACGAAAAACATACAAACTTTTGCATTTATATTACAACTAGCTTTTGCCCGCGGCTTCGCTCGCGTAGGGGTGTAATTTATCAAAATCCTTTTTTAGGGGATGCTTACGTCATAGTAGCTTTATGCATGCAAAATCTCAGCCCGATCGGTTTAAAATTGACAAAGTTTCATACAAACTTTCATCCCCTATTTTATCCCCTTGGGGGTGGAATTGATCAAAATCCTTTCTTAACGGATGCCTACGTCATAACATCTACCTGCATGCCAAATTTCAGCCCGATCTGTCCAGTGGTTTGGGCTGTGCGTTGATAGATCACTATGTCAGTCAGAGGGTCACCTTTGAGTTATATATATATTATTTAGATCTTGAAATGTTATTGAAGGCTAATAATCATTGCTAAATAAAACCAGCTAAGTTTAAGTCAAAATCTCACACAAAGGCTTCCGTACCTTTATCTATGTAAAAAATCACATCTGTTGCAGGGAAGCTCCACTTAAATATTTATTTTTTTTCTGTTTTTATTTGTTGTTATAGCGGCAACAGTCTCGCTTTTACGGTTCATGAGATACAGCTTGGTGACCACAGAACTAGATGTACCATTTTATTATATTTTATTCACAGATATGGATAAATATATTTTTTATTATATGGATTAATATATTATTTATATTTTCATCCATATCAGTGTTGGTGACAGACAGACGGATGGAGAATGGAGTCTTATTAGAAGGTACCCTTTGGGTACGGAATCCTAAAAAAGATGTCTAAAACTGAAAGGTACATATTTAATTTCGTTCAAAAGTTCGCCTATTGAGTTACACTCGCAACTACATTTTGTACTAAAAGCGTACACGACATATCCGTCCATTCCGTTTTAGTTTCAAAGTCCTTTGAGGGTTAAAAGTTCGGGATGGGCGGGGAATAAATTCAGTATTTATTCTTCGTGTTTTATTTCATTCTTTTTTTTTACATTATATTGGTTTAGGCATTTCTCGTCAATCTCACCTGATGGTAAGCGACGATGAAGACTAGGATGAAGCATGCCTATCCAAAAGATACCCATTCAATCTACTTTTGAATGTCCCGGGACTGTACTACTCTAGAAATATAGACGCAGGCAGTTCATTCCACACCTTAGCTACTCGAACCAAAAAGGAATTGTCGAAGCGTTTAGTTCGAGACTTAGGTATTTCAACGACAAAGGGGTGAAACCCCTGTCCGCGCCTCATAGTCCGATAGAGAAATGTTAAGGTTTCACGAGATCAACAAGAGCCTTCGAACACTCTCCAAAATGTATCCTATAAAAAACCGATAAGCAGTACTTTACTCGCTTTTTTGTTTTTATCCACTTTTCAAAGTAAATATCTTCTTCATAACTGTTAGTAGCCAACACAGGTGTCAGATATTTCAAAATGCCTAAAGGCATCGGACGTAATGTAGCTCAATAACTGTAGTTTAGTAACAACAGTCTATTTTCTCCTAGGTCCTATTTTTTTTTTTTTAATTTGTAGGGCCTGGGGTGTAACGAAAGCATTGCCGGCTTTCAGGCCTCGTTTTTAGAAGGTTTCAATGTCGTCTCGGCCCGGGAACGGGATAGAAAGTTGATTCCACAGTTCGGTCTTCTTATTCGCCGGTTGACTGGAAGAGATTCCACTATGGGATAAGTCCGCCGTGTCAATTTACTCTTTATGTTGTTATTTTATGTGATTATGTTTTTACATAGTGCAATAAATTTATTACAAACAAATATTCATTCACACTAGTCAACTCGTGCACACTGCTGCCGGGAGGAACTGATCAGCTCGGCTTTGCTGTTTTTACTACTTTGTATTTTTTTTGTCTTTTATTGCGTAGTTTACGTTTGTTTACTTGTTTGCAATAGCACACGTTATAATGTATCAACATTGTATTATATTATAAGTATTTATTAAAAGGCAATAATAATAATATAACAAAGTCCTTCTGGCAAGTAGGCGAGTATGCGTTTCTTCTCAGCAGTGGTCGTTACGAAGCGCTGGTATCGGTAGCTTTTCTTTAAAAATAAATTAAATTTTAATATACTTTACACGTAACGCAAACTATACCTATAGACGTGTAAAAATGCCCGTAAAGAATAAATATTTGAATCTTTGAATCTAAACTAGGGTGCAGGTTTTCCTCACGATGTTTTCTTTTATTGGATTGGATATTAATTTGACGACCTCTGTGGCCAAGTGGTTATCATGCCCGGCTGTCACACCGGAAGTCCTGAGTTCAATCTCCGGTCAGGTCAAGATGGAAAATGTTATATTATGCATCTGTTATAAAGTTGAGTCAGTATCCCAAGTCTCGAACTAACTTTGGGGCTAGCTCAATCTGTGTGATTTGTCCGTATATATTTATTTTACAAAACGGTGGTGGTACGCATATTAAATTAACCAAACATGACTACAAACTTTGAGGTACAAGTCGCGTCTAGTGCCTTGATCGAACTGGGGGGTTACTCCAAACCCGGTACGCAAGACGGACGTCACTGCGTATGTTTTAGTGTTAAGCAACACTGAGCATTAATTTATGATGACAAAGTCTGCATTGGTTTGACACAGAAAAAGAATGTCACTATGGGACGACTATAATATTATTTTATATAGTAAATTTAAAATAATAATATTTTTTTTTAAATATTTTTATTTATTATATTGTTCGAGACTTGTGTTATACGATACTAACTCAACGATACTATATTTTATAACATATACATATATAGATAAACATCCAAGACCCAAGACAATTTTAAAAAGACCATTTTCCAAATTTCCCTGACCGGGGATCGAACCCTGGACCTCTGGGTGGCGGACTAGCATGGTGGCCACTACGCCACGGAGGTCGTCAAGTCACCTTACCTTCTGAATATGTTTATATACCTAAGTTTGATGTTATAAAAACACGCAGCACATTTTTATAGTTATAGCAGTTCCATGACATTGAGAATCACATAAAATTAAGAAATAACAAAAAAAAAAACATATATATGCACTGAAAGCCTAAGGTGATTCGAACAAGGTGAAATCTTCACTATAGGTGAAGATTTCACTATGATTATTTTAAACACGAAATGTATTCATATCCGCCGGAACACAATACGCTAACGATACTATTAGTACATAATTACAATATTGACTAGTATATAGGTAAATTAATTATATACTTAGGAGTTTTTTTTTGTTATGGAAAAAAGTAACAGTCTATTTACACTTAACTATTTTTTGATCAGATTCAGTCCATTGTAATTAAAAATTCTTGTCGTAAATAAAAAATACATAACCTGATAAAAATAGACTGATCGGCTCACCCGAGATGCAGAGAAAAATGATTCTTTTGATTTTTGCATATTCCTAGGAAAAATTGATCATCTTTAAGAGTCCCCTTACATAAGACAGAATCAAACTTTCCCATACAAACGTAGTCTAGCTTTTATTCTGAAACGGCTAGTCAGATATTCGCGAAATTATGTAATCTAATTATATATAACTCAAAGGTGACTGACTGACTGACATAGTGATCTATCAACGCAAAGCCCAAACTACTAGACGGATCGGGCTGAAATTTGGCATGCAGGTAGATTTTATGACGTAGGCATCCGCTAAGAAAGGATTTTGATAAATTCTACCCCCAAGGGGATAAAATAGGGGATGAAAGTTTGTATGAAACTTTGTCAATTTTAAACCGATCGGGCTGAGACTTTGCATGCATAAAGCTACTATGACGTAGGCATTCCCTAAAAAAGGATTTTGATAAATTACACCCCTAAGCGAGCGAAGCCGCGGGCAAAAGCTAGTTTCAAATAAATTGTATAAATTAAGGCATATAACTAGTTTTTACAGTCAAAATAAGTGGATCATATCGTATTTAACCTTCAGTATGGAAAACTTCTACACTCCCATGTTTTCTTTCAAGTTCAAATTTGACTGTTAAAAAATAGTTATATGCCTAGATATATGCGATTTCTTTAAAATTACAAAATACTGCCGAATTCTCACATGTCATTTCGAAATAAAAGTTAGACTACGTATGGAAAGGTCAAGGGGATTCTTAAGTACTGAATTAGCCCTCAAAGCAACAGCGACATATGAATACATTCCCAAAAGGCTATCCTATCCTATTCAAGTGAGTTTCAAAAACAACATAAATAGGTTGTGGAATGGGATAAATATAAATTATTTTATAGGTACTAGTAATAAAATAAAAACATACAATAATATCATTTGTCATTGATCACATCCATCTTGCATAATATTTATTAATGCAGAAAAACTGGTGTAGACAGAATTTAACTCCAAGAAACTACATGACACAATCCGATATTTCATACAAATCCCATGAAAATGTATCATTTGACTCGTTGAAAAGTAGTAGATTCATTTTCCTCATATTCTTATGCCAACACCCTGATATCCTAGGAAGACCAATGCGCAGTGCTGACATTTACCTGACTAATGAATTGATATGAATTCCTGTCATACAAATTGATCTGGTAACGATCTGGCTGCCTAATAAGAGCATCGGTAATGTCCCCTATTGTGTGGAGTCACGTGCAGTTGTTTACAAACACAGAGACAACCAGTCAACGTGCCCGCTTTTGACTAGCACCATTTGTATGGAAATTACACTCGTTAGGACGTTCATAGAAAGAAGGCGAGAATAGACGCATTCGTCGCGGGTGATTCACAAAGTTTACTTCAAGAAATAAGCAGAAAAAATACTTTGTAAGTATTATTACTCGCTTCATTGTCATCAGCTGACATTCTTGGTTGTATCTTCAGCAGTAACGCTGCAGAGCCCGGGGCCGCTACCTAACCTTGGTTACTGGTTTTACAGAGCGAATGCCGTTTGACCTTCTCAACCCAAAAGTTAAACCAGAACCAGTCCATGGATAGTTTGATGATCAAACGCTAGATGGCGTACGGGACCCACAGTTTCTACGTGCTTTCCGAAACACGAATCATGTTTCTTTTTGGATAATCAGGTGATTCAAGCCTGCAATATCTTCACCGGACTGGAAACCAATTTTCACAGATTATGCTTCTCAGTGGGATTCGAACTCATGACCCCCGGATCACAAGGCAAACGCCTTGACCACTGAACCACGAAGGCAGTCTTATTTAGCTACAAATTCGCTTCATCTTAGCCCATTCCCGGTTGCATCCACAGCTATGCTCTTTCAGAGCCCAGGGTGCGCTTTTCCGCTTTTTCTTCTCCAGATACAAAATGCATGTTAATGGTTACCCAAGGATGCCAAATATTGTAAAATCGAGAAGCAATAGCAGGAACAGTTTAAACAATTTTGCTATAATTTAACCACCGGCCTCCTCATCATCATATCAGCCACAAGAAGTCCACTGCTGGACATAGGCCTCAGGTCATCTAACCATCAAGCAGGTGGGTGTCCTACGCTGCGCTTTTACGTGGCCGCCATTCAAGAACCTTTCTTCCCCATCAGCCATAGGTTCTTCGCGCTATGTGCCCCGCCCACTGCAACTTCAATGAGCTAATCCCCTTGGCTATCCAGCCGGCAGCCTCACGTCTTAATACTTGTTTGGAATACTTTTGTGCGAAACGTTTTAGAACTGGCCACCGCCCGCCCCTCACCCTCCTTGGGAATGCAGTTATAACACTAGATTTGGTGCTAAGTACTTTAGTCACCTCTTACGTCCATCCACATCCACAAATAGAAATGGAGTCCTACGAGTATTCTACGTCATAAGTCATACGGACAATTGCCAAAAAGTTGCCTTTTTACAAGCTTTTATTTAGTTTCGCCTGTCCCGTTGTCTGTCTGTCTGCCTGTCTGCCTGTAATCAATCTTGTAAATTAAATTTGACCCACTGCACGATTATCGACTAAGTTGAAATTTAGCACGCATACGTTTACGTATATGGAGCTGATATGATGATGGAGCCGGAAGGTGGCCATAGGAACTCTTTAATGAACAACAAAAAATTCGTCTTGAGGAGCACTTCAAACTTTTAAAGCTTGTTTTAAAAGATACGTTTTTAATAATTATTTGTTTAAAAGCCTTTATTTAATTTTACCTGGCTCGATGGCGTTACATTGATAAATCCGCAACACAATGCCAGTGTGGTCATGGCGACCAGACTATGTCACACCGTCTCTCCTGCCCATCGTGCCCCACCAGCTGCAACTAACGTGACCTTTACGAGGCTTCAGACAACTCTGTAGAAGTGACATCATTCTGGATGGAAAAAATTTAATGTTTGAGCTAACGACACGAAAAGAAGAAGATTTAGTTTTACTTATCCCGTCGTCTGTGTGTCCGTAATCAAATCTTGCAAGGTAAATTAGACCCACTTTCCATTATTCGATTGAGCTGAAACTTCATACTTATGCAATAATATAGTACCAATAACCTGATCTCATGACTGCCTCCGTAGTCTAGTGGTCAAGGCGTTCGCCTTGAGACCCGGAGGTCATGGGTTCGATTCCCACTGGGAAGCATACTTTGTGAAAAGTTGTTTCCAGTCTGGATAGGATATTGCAGGCTTGAATCACCTGATTATCCGAAAAGAAAGATGATTCCGTGTTTCGGAAGGTACGTAAAACTGTGGGTCCCGAACGCCACCTAGCGTTTGATCATCAAACTATCCAAGGATTGGTTCCTGGTTTGCCCTTTGGGTTGTGGAGGTCAGACAGCAGTCGTTCTGTGTAAAAACCAGTAACCTCGTCGAATCTCCTTGGTTAGGTAGCGGACCCCGGGCTCTGAAGCGTTACTGCTGAGGATGCAACCGGGAATACGCTCGGATGATGATGGAACCTGATCTCATGATGAAACCGGAAGGTGGCCGTAGCGTCTCTGTGATAAAACAACATAATCCCACCGCGTTTGGGCTCGATTTGTTTGTCTTGAGCAGCACTTTAAACATTTTAGTTCATTGTTGTAGATAAAAAATTATTTCTAATTTTTATAAATAATTACTTGTTTTAATATGTCATGTGCAGGAAAATAATATCCCACCAAAAACATAACTGTTAAAAAGGGGGCCAAGTTCCTATCGGCTAATTGTTCGCCTAAAAAAGGGTTGAAATCCAATCCAATGCCAAGTTTAGATGCAGTTTAAGAAATATCTAAAATTATAATACTTCTAAATTTGAACTTGGCAGGTTTTCGTGCTGTACGTAACAGTTGATTAATTGTATATTTAAATTTATTATTTATATAATTAAATTAACCTGCCAAGTTCAAATTTAGAAGTATTATTATTTTTGATATTTTTTAAAGTGCATCTAAACTTGGCATTGGATTGGATTTCAACCCTTTTTTAGACGAACAATTAGCCGATAGAAACTTGGCGCCCTTTTTAACAGGTATGTTTTTGGTGGGATTTCAATACTTTTTTTCAAGAAATCTTTTTATAAGATATCAAAACGTCGTAAGTGTATTAAGAAACGCCCATCGATTTCTTATCAACTTTTCATATATACGAGCACTGCAGACGAAAAACACAATATCGCGTTTCAATTATACCGCCATCTATCGAAATTAATTTATAACAATAGAAGCCTGATTTTTTAGGTAAGCAGTATTTAATAATAAGCTATACATTGTGCATTTTGTATACATGACAATATTTTATACCTCCTCCCCCTCTCCTTTTCCTCCCTCCTCATCGTATTCTCATTGTATCACTGGTTCATAAATATTTTTATTAAAATGTGATATTCGATTGAGCCAACTCACGCTTGACCGATTTCTCAAATTTCTTAACTTTTTGTTAATCTACATATAAAACACGACCTGCGTGCCAAATTTCATAACGCTAGGACAATTGGAAGTAGCCTAGAGGTTTTGATTACAGGTCAGTGAGTCAGTCAGTCAGTGCCAAAATTAGCTATTTTCACAGGGTCATATTTCAGGATCTACTGAAGCTATATCTATGAAATTTGACATACTGCTTTAGTACTAGTATATAATTACGTAGTTTCAATTTTATCTCTGTACTTGCAATAGGCACTGAGTTACAGGGGGGTCAAAAATTGGGTCGAAACGGTTCGTGTAAATAGTGCACGGCATGCGCGCGGCCTGTTGCTGGAACTTGGCCTGCGCACTACCGTGCGCTTAGATAGCGATCCTAAAAAGAAACAGGTGGTTGTATCCAGAAACTGCAAGGCAAACTAACACATTTGAATTAATTTAATAAAGCCAGCCTCCTGGGCACTCTTTCGCAGGGGAGGGATTTGCGGAACATATTTTATTTATAATATAAACGTATGTTCAAATGTTATTTATTTTTAGTATTTCAGTTTGTTTTAGTTAATTTCCGTAAATATTTTACTAGGAATAGTGGGTTACTTCAGTTTAGAGGTCAGGCGGAATTTTGCGACATTAAAAGCCATTGCTTAAATATATAACGTTGTTAACTGCAATCCCAAAAAACTCGTTCGAGAAATTCACAAATAAGGCATTTATACATACTAATATGTCAAGAAAGTACCGTAATTGGTCAATAAAACACAAAATATGTATTATGTATCTAAATTTATGGTATCTCCTTCAAAGTAGGCCTCATTCGCAATGATACACATGTACCAACGAGTAATCAAATTATCAAAACATTTTATAAACGCATTTTCCGGAATCGACTACAGTTCTGGCCGCGAATTCTCTTTTATATCGTCTATCGACTGAAAATGGGCTCCTCGAAACGGTCGTTTGAATTTTAGAAAGAGAATATAGTGGCCTGAGCCATATTCGGTGAATACGGTGGTTGTTCGATGATATTTATTGAGTTTTTGGTCAAAAATTCATTTACAATGATGGCCTTGTAAGATGGCGCGTTGAAGAAAACTCAGATCTTTCGATACTAGTCGAGCGGCAACGTGTTTCATGTCCAGAAGTGCGATTTCTAAAAGGCGGGGTCACCTAAACGAATGGTTTTCCCATAAAAAAAACCATTCGTTTAGGCGACTCCGCGTTTCAGAAATCGCACTTCAAGTGATCGTTCAAATCGATTCGTGAGACACTGAAGTTTAGCGGCTATGTCTCTAAAACTTGAATGAGGATTTTTAGTCCTGATTTCCTTCACTTTAGCGATGTCAACTTTAGTTGAAGACTTTGATGGCCGAACAGAACGAGACAAATCTTACACCACGTCTCAACCGCTTTTGAATGCACTGTTCCACTTGTAAGTATGTGTCGATTCGCCGTAAGCTATCTGTAACATTTTCAGTAATTCAGAACATGAAATTCCATTTGCGGTGCAAAAATTGAGACAAACTCGTTGTTCGATATATTTGTTCATGATATAAATCGCAAAACACACTTGAGATGAACTAACAAAATCAAGCACTCTAAAAAAACTGACAGATGACGCAAAAATTTTGCGCCACTAAAGAAAACAGTTGTGCCAACTTAGCAACGAAAAGAATTATTTAATTTTATTTTAGAATTCAAATTAAATTATTTTATTTATTTACTTTATTACAAAAATTGTAACAGGCGGACTTAAGGCCCAGGGCCTTTTCTACCAGTCAACCTACAGGTAATGCGGATATAAGCTAATTTTGGACGACATGGTACATTCTAATTTTCATAAAATCAATGTTTGTACATAAAGTTGCAAGTCATCGGCATAAAGATGATACGTACACTGGAGTTCTTTGGTGATAAAATCAATGAAAATTGAAAATAATAAAGGAGAGAAGATGCCGCCCCGCGGAACGCCAGTATCCAATTCACACCAACTTGATGATAAATCATCGATGCGAACTGACTGCTGACGTCCACGAAGATATGAGGAGAACCAATCCACAGCCGAGGGAGAAACTGAATGGTGGGAAAGGATCGTGAGAAGGATGTCATGATCGACAGTATTAAACGCATTAGAAAAGTCTACTAAACCCAACACGGTGACTTTAGTATTATTTATACCTGCTCTAATATCATCGATCACTTTAAGGAGAGCTAAAACAGTGCTATGTCCAGGTCTAAAACCGGACTGTAAGGGATTTAATAACCCATTACGAGTGAAATATGAGGTGAGTTGCTTATGTACGCAAGCCTCAAGAACCTTTGACAATAGCGGGAGAATAGAGATGGGACGCAAATGATTTTGGAGAGAAGGGTTAACTTTGGGTAGGGGGCATATGAAAGCTTTCCGCCAGAGTGAGGGAAACTGACCTAAAGTGAGTGAAAAATTAATGATATGGGTGATGATAGGGACAATAACGTCAAGAATGCATTCAATCATACGTCGATTAAGTTGATCAACACCCACGGCTCTGGTTTTGATGGCTAGAAAAATCTTTTTGACTTCTTCTTGACGAACCGGATTATCAATTCCCGGTACTTTTTTGACAGAAGTATATATCAAATGAAATGGCTCGTTATGAGGATCTCAAATATATTTTTGTTATTATTGTAAAATAGTTTTATTTTTATTCATGAAAGAAGACGAAAATTGACCATTCTCCCCACTCCCCTGATCTCCGAAACTACTGAGCCTAAAATTTTACTAAAGATACAAAATATAGTTCATTGATTGGGAAAAATAATATAAGAACTCTATCAATTGAAAATAAACTGGTTAACTCTTTTGCATTGTAGGAACCCTCTCCACGCGAGTTCTACTTGCACTTGGCAGGTTTTTCTTTATACTTATGGCGGGAGCGAGGTGATATGCTCGACCGCCATAATGGGAAGATCATCCCGCAAGGCACGGTGGTGTTGCGCCTGCAGAACCGCGGCTCCGACAGTGTATCGTCGGAAGTTGTATATATGCAGCGAATCGGGCGAACTCTGAAATCGAGATGTAGGATACTGCTGGCGCCATCTCATATGCTTCTTGTGTACTATATTGTCGGTTGTCTCATGATTGGTCTGTAGTTGTAGTTCCTCGTAGTGGCCGTAGAGGTCGCCACAGGACTCCCTCCCAAGACTGGCGGTCTGATAGCTTTTTTAAGTGCAGTCTGTGCTTCATGTCGTAGCTTGCAAGTGCCAGATGATGGCACTTGCAAGCTACGACATGAATGATGACTTGTCCCAGTGAGTCAGGAGCCTTCCAGTGAGTCGGAAATGAATTTCGTGCTCATGGCCTGCTGTGAGTCGAGACCGTGCTGAGCGTGCTCGTAGTCTGCGGTGAGTCGAGACTGTATAAAGCGTTGTCGACTTGTTGGCGCCGGAATGATGTCCTGCCGGAGTGCCGCCATGCTGGAGATGTGGATTGCCTCGAATCCAGGGTGTGGATGCAGCGGACAGATGCGCTAATCGCTGAGGTCGTCGAGGTTTTTTTTTTTTTTTTTTTTTTTTTTTTTTTTTTTTTCGAACGAAGGTTACGCTGTATGCTAGAAGCATTATACAGCTCACCGGACGCGACGGAATTTAAAAGGCGGGACCAACATTTGCCAGAATGGCAAGATGTTGTCCACACCGGAAAAAGTGACAGCGCAAAGGGCTCCCACAGAGTGGGAACGAACCTCGGCTTTGGGCGTCACTGAGATAGGTCGTCGAGGGTGTACGGCGGAAGTTGTATCATATGGAGCGAATCGGGCGAACTCTGAGGTCGAGATGTAGGATATTGCTGGCGCCATCTCATATGCTTCTTGTGTACTTTATTGTCTTTTGTCTTTTGATTGGTTTGTGGTTGTAGTTCCTCGTAGTGGCCGTAGAGGTCGCCACATACTAATTTCATTTAGTTGCCATAATTTTCAATAACAAACAAAACTTTATTTGACAGGAGTAATTATAAAATAAACTGCTAGGTAAATATTTGTTTACGCACGAATGCAAGTTCAGTCCACTATCCACCGTGAAATGCAAGACAAAGCCTCCATTAGCATGAATGATGGATGACGTTACGTGAGCGTTAGTTTCGGAGCTATTTGTGTTCAAATTAACTATTGAAACGTTGGTTCACAGGTCGATGCCCCTGGGGGTTGCCTCACGAATGCGGCGAGCAATAATGACATTATTTGAGGTTACAAAATGTATTGCAGTGTGGTTTCCGGTCTAGAATAAGACAGCTTCATATTTTTCTTTTGATGTCGTAAGAGTCGAAATAGAGTACACAACTTTCTCTAATCTATTATTCACTTTATTTATTTCGATTCTTAGATTAGGGTCATTAATAATTTATCTATAAAAAGTAAAATTGAGCAGTGGATGTTATGCGGCTGGAATAATGACGATGATGAAAAAGTAAAATATAAAATATGCTACAAAATATTCAAGTCGGCGGGGGGGCTATGGACGGTTAGGGCCACAGAGAGAGAAACCTCCTGACAATGCGTGCCGTGTCCAGGAGTACTGCCTTCTGTATCTGACCTTTGACCCAGCTATCTAGCGAGAGAGTCTTGAGGTGTTGTTATTATTATTTAAAAACTTTATTGTACTTAATACCAAACATTAATTACACATCATTTTAGGACAGTGGTATGAATAGTAGACTTATCCCAGAAGGGATCTCTTCCAGTCGACCAGAAGAACAAAGGACAATTATATATAATATAATATATAATATACATTTTGCGAAGGCGGAAGTATGTACTTCTGCCTTGCCATAATGTATAAAACTGTCCTGTGTATGTACAGAAGAACGAAATTCAATAAGTACAAATTAAGGATTATACACTACCCGTCTTATTATAAAACCCAGACTATCTTTGTTACTAGGTTTAAACCATTATTCACCCAAAATGAAGTTGACATTGACAGGTGAGATAGTGTAATATTTCTAGATGTCAACTTGTTTTGGTCGGATAATGGTTTAAACCTAGTAACAAAGTTAGTCTGGGTTTTATAATAAGACGGTACAAGTATACAATCAATTTATACTCTACCCACAAACATTGATTTGTTTATGGTTATGCCATAAAATGATCAAGATCATAAAACACGTATCCATGCACTTTTAACGTGCTCTAAAATAGAGTATGGTCCTGTTTTTCATTTAGGCGAACTTAATAATCTACGTCACCAATAAAATACGCTAAAATACTCTATTTACATTTTACTGATTCATTTATTTTAATATTATACATAAAGAATAGAGCTGCCCCAAGTGTAATAAAAAATGAGTTAATTATATGTATATTTTAATTTAAAAATTTGATTGCAAAGAGGCTGTAAATATCTTCAAGAAAAACAAATATTAGCGAAATATTGCAAAAAGCAACACAAAATATGTTTTAAGGACAAATATTGAAAAAATAATAAATACTCTTTTTTCATGTTGTGTACTTTATTTTTGTTGTACCAAAATTAAACATACTCTATTTTTAACCGACTTCCAAAGAAGGAGGAGGTTATCAATTCGTCGCGATCCTTTATTTTTTTTTATGTATGTTCATCGATTATTCAAAGACTCCAGGACCGATTTAAAAAATTCTTTTTTTGTTTGAAAGGGTATACTTTCCAGGTAGTACCATGGAAATTTTATCAAAATCGGTTGTGTAGTTTGGGGGTGAAGTCGGTTTTTAGTTTTGAAAAATTATTCCTAAAAAAATGTGGCAACCCTAATTATGTCCGATCCGGGCTGATAGAGCATTTTGGGTCTTGCTCCAAGCAGACAGAACCCAGGGCCACAACACAAGACCCAAAGTCCACTTTTAACGTGATGGCGGGCTGAAAACGAAAAGAAATCAAAAAATGAGAGTTGCTAAGCGCATCAAGATTAACATGATTAGCATTTTCGCCTATACCCTCGATCGGATTTTACGATCTGAACGGGATTAGAATCAGCTGGTACATTCTATGTAATTTTCCTCTTAAACAAGCATGGAATAACTATAGTCAAACAATTCGCGCATCGCAGACGGCTGGCCGTGAAATCTATTTACCGAATTATTCTTCTTCATTTTGCACGACCTTCGACATCATCACGAACACATTTTTTTTAATGTCATAGGGCGGCAAACGAACAAGCGGGTCACCTGATGATAAGTGACCACCGCTGCCTATGGACAACTGCAACACCAGGGGTGTAACAGAAGCGTTACAGATTCCACAGTTCGGTTGTACGTGGTAAAAAGTTCCTTTTAAAACGTACGGTGGTTGACACTGATATCGCATATCATCTTTTGAGAAGCCGGGAAGCTTACTCCGAACTCCGAAGCAACACAGCTCAGAAAACAACACTCGATAAGGAATATCACCCCTCGGCAGCGTGATTTGAAAGCTGACGGCACTGCCACGTTATTTGGCAATGCTGCTATAAGGACAAATTAATTAAAACGATGTAATACATAATACAAACTGTATGTTAAAAACCTGCCAAGTACGAGTAAGGTTCCATACCATTTATCTATAAAAAAATATCGTTTGTTGTATGGGAGTCCCACGTAAATATTTATATTATTCTGTTTTAATATTTCTTGTTATAGCGGCAACAGAAATACATCATCTGCGAAAATTTCAACTGTCTAGCTATCACGGTTTTTGAGATACAGCCTGCAGACAGACAGATGGACAAACGGATAGCGGAGTCTTAATAATAGGGTCCCATTTTTACCCTTTGAGTACGGATCCCTAATAAAACGATATTCATAACGGAAAAATAGTTCGGTTGCCTTCCCGCGACCCTGGCTTGACATTCACATATGCATTTCACAGTGCATTCTCTGACCTTGCGCGAATCGATTAAAGCTGTTTTTGCGTTCGCGTTATATAACCTGTCTCAGATTGGGAAATTGTTTTTATCGTACAGCTAGTATTACAAAATGGCTGCGCATGGATATGTGTTAATCATGATCTTGATCATTCTATAAATAAAATAAAAATTCTACGGCATAACCATAAACAAATCCATGTTTGTGGGTCGAGCTTGTGTTCTGGGCTTCAATATCCCGTGGAGAGGCTCAGACGCTTTTGGCCTTACATTGCGTGCTTTTTTACAAATACAAATGCGTTATTTATCGAACTCCTTAAACTAGTGATGTTTACTGTTGATGATTTTCACGGGAATCTATCTCATTTTCTGGAATAAAAGTATCCTATCTGTAAAAGCTATCAAAGCAAATGCCTTCCATTACAATGCGTGAAAACTGAACAAACTTCTATACAATCGAATTTCACATTTACAAAATACTACATTCAGTTACGTGAATACTAGTACTTATTCTGTGATTCAGTTTCGTCCAATCATGTTCCCCATCACCGGTGTGCAAATTTTGTCAGCAAAGCTATCACTTATCATAATACTAAGTATAAAAATATACTTGAATCTATAAACCTTTTTCAATTTACTATGGAACAAAGTTAATTTACAATTTATCAGATAAGAAATCCTTAACACTATAATTAAGGTTATAATGTGTGATCGGATAATCGTGCGCTTATTTGCCTAAACTTCGCGCGGTACATAACACAGCGTTGTTGATACAACCACCAACCTGATAAAAATAAATATCAATCTCTCTTAATGCAACTTTGCTATTATGGTTTATCTATAGTATCTAGTACTATCTAGTTGTACGTGGAATTACTATTAGTACCTAGTGCTGACTTTTTAAAAAAGATTTCTACTTATACATTTATTAGAAGTTATCGCGACTTAATTATAATATTTTAATTGAATACCGCTTAGGTACTTTCAATGGAACTACTTCCAAACGAGTTTAGAACCATAAAAGCTTTGCATTAGGACAGACTGATATTCGTTTTTATCAGGTTGGTGGTTATATCAACGCTGTGTTATGTGCCGCGTGAAGTTTAGGCAAATAAGCGCCCGATTATCCGACCACTGGTTATGATTCAACGCAAATCTTCAATGCTCCGCGTCTCAGCCAAACATCAAAGAGGGTCAAACTTTTACTTATGACATCCCACAATATGTGAGAAATTACGCAACGCTCACGTGTGCCCATTGTGTTTGTTCGACAGACATAATGGCTAAAAAAAAGTAAGCGGAATATTCAGTTCTATTCAAGGTAAGTAGGAATCGTCCAATTTGAATAAATGTTATTCGTGTAAGTACTCTTGCAAAGCAAATTGGGTATATGACTGGGTCAAAATAAATTGTTCTGTACAGTTCATAAAAGTAGTGGCTCTGTGAGCTGTAGACCTCGCGAGCTCGTAGAGATTGCAGATTTAGTTATGAAAATGAAGTCTTATAAAATTTTGGTAAACTCGTGATTTTGGTAAAGTAGACTAAACGAATGTTTTCTATAATTACATAATTCCCAAGAAAACAAATAAATATACTCGTACTTGTTTGTATTGTTTGTAAAATCTTTATTGTACATAAACACAGGACAAAAATACAGGTTTGAACTAGAGAACAGTACAAAGGCGGACTTATCCCAGATAGGGATCTCTTCCAGTCAACCTTGAAATATGAGGACAATTTACAACACAGGGTAGAGAGCGGGTACAATATACAGAAGACACACAACAGAAAACAGAATTCAATTACACTTAACTATTTACTACACTACAAACTATTTAAAATTAATACTTGTAAATAAATACTTTACTATAACACAGTAAATATAAATACATATATGAATACACACATAAAATATATATACATATGCAATAAATATATACCTAAGCAATATATACTTATATACATATATAACTCAACTCAAGTCTTCAGAAGTTTCCACAAGCTTCCTCAATCTAAACTTAAAAGAATGTAAAGTTGACGACATTTTGATTTCTAAAGGCAGTTTGTTCCAAAGCCTTGCTGCAAAAACTGCGAAGGACTTATTATATCCCTGCGAAGAGTGAGCGGGTATGTGCAACGTCGGGTTGTTACTCGATCGAAGACGGGGGTCAATGTCGCGAAATGAAAATTTTTCGGTAAGGTATTTAGGAGAGGAGGGATTAAACAACACTTTAAAAAGGAAACAAAGGATGTGAAGGTCACGCCGAGTTTTAATAGGTAACCAATTAAGCCGCGCGCGGAACTCAGAAATATGGTCCCTGAGATTACACACATAGCGTATGCACAAATTTTGAATAATCTCTAGTTTGTTTGTCAGTTCGTCAGTTAGGTCTAAGTATGCAACATCTGCGTAATCAAGGACGGGGACAAGTAGTGAACGAGCCAACGAAGCTTTTGTATCGGTAGGTAAAAAGTTTTGCAATCGTCTTAAGGAATGTAGACATCTACTTTTAAAAAACTTTTAAAATATACTTTAAATACCGGTCGCAAAATAAAAATAAATACATACAGAACTAAAAAGAGAACACCTTCCGGTAAGATTCGAACTCTAGACGCATAAGTCGATCAGATCTCTTTATAAATAAACCGGACTATTCGCCTATTAACATTGCTGGTGAAAATATACATATGTATGTCATAACAGAAAATAAGATTCATTTGTTATTTCGTTATCACTACAAACAAAATGGTCGTAAGAACCATAAAATTCAAAGGCGCTTAGGCCCATTGTGCCAACTCCGACATTTTTTAAAAATTTCCAAAAAATGCCCCGACTGTCGATTTTCATATGTTTGTCGAACCTTCTCCCAAAATTTCACGGGAATCGGTTGAGAAATGCGACCTCTAGAGGAGAACACACAGACATACCAAAGCATTTTTGGCCAAGTTGAAACGGAGACCTCTCTCGCTTCGCTCGCTCGGTCAATAAAACGTCACAAAATAGTGTCACTTTTCATTGATCATATAAATTTTCAATGATTTTAGATTTATTAATGCAGAAAAATTGATATCAAAACCACTAATTGACTTCAAAAAAGCATGACCTTTGTATTTCAAACAAATCCCATAAAAAAGTGTCTGATTTGACTAATTGTCATCTACCGAAGTTTTAAAAGTTTTGACGACCTCCGTGGCGTAGTGGTTACCATGCCAGTCCGCTACCCAGAGGTCCCAGGTTCGAACCCCGGTCAGAGCAAGTTGGAAAATGGTCTTTTTCAAATTGTCCTGGGTCTTGGATGTGATAAATATTAGGGACAAATAACACTGATTGAGCTAGCCCCAAAGTAAGTTCTTGACTTGTGTTATGGGATACTAACTCAATGATACTATATTTTATTACAAAAATATGTATAGATAAACATCCAATACACAGGACAATTTGAAAAAGGCCATTTTCTAACTTGCCCTGACCGGGGATCGAACCCGGGACCTCTGGGTGGCGGACTAGCTTGGTGACCACTACGCCACGGAGGTCGTCAATGTCTGTTCGTTTAAAATATCTTATTTTAGTTGATAGAAAGAAGCGAATTGTCGAATAGGTCAAAGAAAGACTACTCGTATTATTTCTATCTTCGGGCCGTAACAGACGCGGCGCAAGTTGCGCCGCGTAACAGCTAGTGAAGGGCAATGCATAAATACTCAATCAACCCATTTGAGTATTTACTCAGTAGATTGAGTAAATACCCGATAAATATCCTTATTTATCCATTTCGTGAGTAAATTGATATATATGAATTTAAATCTAGTATACACTTGCAATTCTTGTCAGAAAGTGTGTGCATACGCCATAATATGCTTAAAATGTAGGTAAACGTTATATGCGACGCTAAATTTTATGAAAATACCATACTAATGATACACTGAAAGTAGGCTTCTTTGACTAATTATCATTTTTTGGTGGGAAGTGTGCATAGTCGTAATTTTACGTTAAAATAAGTAAACAGACATCAAATGCGATGTCAATATATGAGTACGCTCTATTTACTCTATTTATTAAATCTAGTGAGTAAATACTCAAATGGGTAGATTGAGTACTATCCACTGCCCATCTCTAGCTGTTACGCGACGCAACTTGCGCCCCGTCTGTTGGGGCACTTAAATTACGAAGTCATAATTTCTAAAGAAACTGAAATTGTGCCGAAAAATATGCCAGAAACAGCTAGAATTTGTACATGTTCCTTGAAAGTACTGGTTTTTTTTAATGATTGACAAGAACAAGTTGAAAAACAGGAACTGAATTTATTTATATGTATGTATCTATATATAACCTACATTGGAGCAAAAAATGTTTACAAAAATAATAATTCTGAACATTTGCATAATATGTAGGCTTCCGTTTTAAACTGAGGCCAAAGAGAAATAATTTGCATAGTTACACAAAGTTTGAATTACTTACAGAGGAGCTCGGTAACCCGCCAGGAGTTCGCATTACTAGGACGACACACAGGTACAGCATGGGTACAGCACAAGATGAGAGTCATTCCGAATTTCGATCGTTAAATATTTCGACATAGCCCAAATTTCAAAAAACAATAGTTCGATGCCCATTATTTCGACAGAACATTTATTCGACTAGCATAAGTCCGACAGAATATACTCCGAAAACACACACCTTCGAAAAACACTGCTAACCCTTCTTCGATATGCACTTGTTCGACAGGATCTCTATGTCGACGGAACACAACTTCGACATAATACTGTGAACACATAATAATAATATCGTGATGTTGTAGCAGTTGACAAAGGCCGCGAGCTCCTCCGTGCTTTAGAAGGCACGTTAAACCTTTGGTCACAGCTGTAATCATATACGGCAGTCGTCCAGCTGCCAGATGCCTTTAGGCAGCTTAGAAAAATCTGACAAACTGTTATACTACGTGAGTAAGTCGAGTTAAAACTATCTCTAGGTGTTCCTTATTTCTCTTCCTACAGGGACGTAAAGGAGTTGACTTTAGACAGAGAGAGATGGAAGGCATTGGTTACTCTGCTCCACAGATAAGACCTTAGTTCTTTAATAATAACAAGTTATTAAAATGTTTTGTACCATAAATATTTCGAATGTTAAAGATCTTGAAGATTGAACTAGTGACCTCGAAAGTCACGTAATTTTTTCATGATATAAATATCAAATAGGTTTATAGATTATCTCTGCGATAACTAAACGAGTTTTAACCAGCCAGCCCAAACAATAGAATAAGTACTAGTGCTCACGTACAGAAGTCTCACTCAGCAATGAAATTCAAAGAAAATATCTAAGTAGTCCATTACTGGATATTGTCCATTAATAGGTGTCCATACTTAGATTATGTCTGTCCATCACCAGTGATTAGGAAAAAATTTGTATTTCTTAGTTTCTTATCAAAACTTGTAACCTTTTATTGATTTCGATATTAAAGCTTTATTCCTAAAATATTATTCTTTTATTTTTTTGTACATTACCTTTTAATTAACCTTACAAAAATGATGTAAGGTAATAAAATCTTTTAACTGTTTCTAAAACGGTCCATTACTGATGCCATCACCTTACTTATTGTGGTTAGCGATATAGTTTAATTTAGCTCACGTCAGAACTCTGCACCTTTTCGTTTAGATACCTAGAATGGTCACTTCGTGGCGTAGTGGTCATCATGCTAGTCCGCCACCCAGAGGTTCCGGGTTCGATCCCGGGTCAAGGCAAGTTGAAAAATGGCCTTTTTCAAATTGTCCTGGGTCTTGGGTGTTTATCTATATATGTATTTGTTATAAAATATTATGAACTCGTTAAGTTAGTAAGCTAGCTAATTTAAATGATACTTATTGATGTGTAAAAGTGCTTGTAAAGGTATAATTACTGAATAGACATTTGAATTTTTAATTTTACTAATATTATAAACGAGAAAGTTTGTTTGTATGGATGGATGTTTATACTCTTTCACGCAAAAACGGCTATACGGATTGGAATGAAATTTGACATGTAGATAGCTTATTACCTGGATTAACACATTAGGATACTTTTTTATCCCGGGCAAATGTGAGGTTCCAGTGGGATTGTCAAAAATGTACCACGCGAGCAACACCGCGGGCTTCAGCTAGTTTTAAATAAATATCCTACGGTACCAAAGCTCATCGCAGACCAAGCTGGTTTCCGTCCTGGAAAGTCCTGCAGCAGCCAAACCCTAAAACTCACCCAGCACATTGAGAATGGGTTTGAGGCTAACTTAATTACTAGTGCTGTGTTTGTTGACCTATCAGCGGCATACGACACTGTTAATCACAAACTATTATTGCGTAAAGTGTTACAAATTACAGGCGATTTCAAGTTTATGAATATTTTGCGGGAACTACTACGCAATCGCCGCTTTCAAGTCCAGTTACAATCTGACAAAAGGTGGTGGCGCTCTTAAAAAAATGGACTCCCTCAGGGAAGTGTACTTGCCCCACTTCTCTTCAATATATACACCAACGACCAGCCATCAATAAATAACAGCAATCGCTTTCTTTATGCAGACGATTTAGCGTTGACCTCACAGGGGACCTCTTTTGACGAGGTGGAAGATAACCTTTCATCAGCTCTCGATGTTTTAGGTGAGTATTATAAGGATAATGCCCTAAAGCCAAACCCGTCAAAGACCCAAGCCTGTGCATTCCATATCTGTAATAAAAAAGCCAACCAAACCCTGAACATCACATGGCAAGGAGTCCCAATCGCTCGCTATGCTCAACCTAAATACCTTGGTACAGTGCTGGACCGATCACAGACCTACAAGGCAAACTGCAAAAACATCGAGCAGAAGATCAGTTCCAGGAACAACTTGCTACGACGTTTAACTTCTACAAAATGGGGTGCATCTGCACAAGTTCTGCGAACGACAGGTCTTGCGATTTGTTTTTCTGCCGGCGAATTTGCTAGTGCCGTCTGGTGGCGATCTACGCATGTAAAGTTGGTGAATACGGCTTTGAATGAGACTTGCCGGATTATTACTGGTTGTCTCATACCTACACCAGTAGTAAAGCTGTATCCACTAGCTGGTATTGCCCCACCCAACATCCGCAAGCTCTGTTGAGCGATCAAAAATGCTCTCTGATCCCAGGCATCCCATGCATACTGACGTCGCTATACCACCTAGACTAAAGATCCGACGAAGTTTCCTGCATAAAACTGCCCTAACGACATCTGACGTGACTACGGCGAGGATGAGTCGCTGGCTGGGGAGCTCCACCACTGCATACTTCGTTCCAGCTGCAGAAAAGTTACCATCTGGCAGTGAACTGGCTTCGCCAATATGGAAGTCCCTTAACAGGTTGAGAACCCAGGTAGGCCGATGTAAAGATAATCTTGTCAGGTGGAAATACATACACAGAGACCGCAACGTTTGCGGCTGTGGTGCATCTCCACAGACTATGGCTCACTTGCTGAGTTGCCCAGCGTGCCCCTACACCTGCACGCTGGAGGACCTGTACAATGCAAGCCCTAACGCAGATCAGGTCGCTGATTACTGGCCCAGAGAAATATCTAATCACATGAACATCGACACGCTAAGAAGAAGACGGTACTTAAAATATATTTGTTTTGAATTCCATTGCGATGTTTTGTTGACAAGTTATCCAATACAGGTGGTTCACATCTTCCTCGTTACATGACACCGCGACCACTCGGACTAGTCACGGCGGTACCGGGTTGCGACACACTGACTGGACGGGTTTCTGTCCTAAGCAATGTGTTATCAGACAGGTTGGTACCTACCACCTGTTTTCCAACTTAGTTGTTTAAAAAACTAGTCTATTAACCTATTAAAAGAATGCTTCTTTTTCTAAATTAAGAAGCTGGGCTCGAGTGCCGTAAATAAGACGGTGCCACCGCTGCTTAGGTACAGGGCGTACGACTCTTGGGGGGTGCAAGAATGGCCAGACCGGGCAGGACTATTATTCTTCCGGTTTGCTCCTGATAAGTTCCTGCTGCGCCTCTAGTGCTCGATTCCATCACATATATTTGTCTATTAAATTAGACAAAACATCGCGCTCATTTTATTGGCTCAGTTCTTTAAAAATATAGATTTTTCTTTCAAAATATTAGATTATTGGTTCACGAACACTTCTTGTGCTTTATTTTATCACTCTGAATGAAATAAACTAGGTTTATACATAACATTTCTCATGACGATTTTTGGCAGAGATATCTAATGGAGTGGTTTGCGATTGCCTTCTCCATTTCACACGCTAGTAAAAGATTTCCTCTCGATGTTTTCCTTCACCGGAAGCTAGTAGTGGCTTAAAATGACCGTAAATTAGTGTCTGAACAGCTTGGCCACCAGCGCTTCAATACAGATGTGGCAAAATTTTTAGCTGTAGCTGTCACTCACAACCACACTTTGAGCTTCTCTGTACTTCAAAGGACAAGTAAAGTAGTTGATCCCGGTTTTTGCTAGATGACCCATGATTTAAGGGGCTGCCTAAATTTTCCGGGGTCCCGTGCATATTATTTGATAGGAAACATCAATTAAAATTCTGTCTTGACCAGGCACTAGATAACCCTTAAAAATATTTTATGAACTATTCTTTACAGTTTAAAGTGAGAACGTGAAGCTTTTCTACGCACATAAGCCAAAAGTAGCCGTTTTCCGCAAATGTGCGTAGAAAAGCTTCACTTTCTCACTTTAAACTGTATCTCCGTTTCCTTTCAATTGATTTATTAGGGGCAGCACTGGACCCCGGAAAATCCTGGTAGCCCCTTAAGATGGCTTTTGCAGGCCACTAACACATTCAATGCGTGCGAAAGCTTTAGCAACATTACCATCTTTATACCAGTATTTCACGGAAACAGTAGCTCTGAGGTTATGTAAGTAGATACCTGAAACAAACAGACAAAGGTTAGGTCAAGTTCAATACAGAGTACTTACTTATACCTATTTTCAAATATTATAGTTTCAAATAGTAAAACACCATTTATTTTTTATTTATTTATTTTACTTTATATACAAATGTAATGGCGGATTTAAAGCCTAAGAACTTATCTATCAATCAACCAAACGGGTGATGTGGAGAATGACAGTGCAAAACGTGAATAGACTAGACAGGTAAATAAAAAGACTATATATGTAAAAATAATAATCAAAACAGAAAACAACATACAAATAATACACATTATTAAGTATTTAATGTTGCTCTTCAGCAGCTTAAAACGAAAATTTAATCAATTCAAACATTAATACTACCAATGATTGCGCTGATGTGTGTTACCCAGATCTCAATGTAGATTTTTTCAATAAGCTTGATCGCCTCGTTAATAGTATTCGTTTCATTTTCTGCCTTCGCAAATACGGCTTCCTATCCGTGAACGCAGACAATGCGAATTCTTTGCATTCTCATTTCAATTCTTTCGAATTTAAATTCTCCTCTATACCTAAAATGAAAATTTTTATTTCTTTCCGACACTCATGATCGGCAACTTTGCTCGCCGATACTCGTCTTCTTTCTATACCTTTACATCGCATAAATTTTATGGCAAACTCCTTTATCCTACAAACTTCACGGCTCTTGAATGCTTTACCCGTTAACATCACGGACATTTCAACTAAATTTTCTTTTAAAAGAAAAGTACACTCTCATCTTCTAAAATAATGTATATTTCATTTTCACCATCATCATTCATTATTTTTATATTTTGTATGTATGTTTATGTATAATAAATTTAGGTAATATGTAGGTATATTTATTAGGATTTATTTAGTAATTATTTTGCGCCGCAACTAGATCTCTGTTTATTCTTATGGTTGACTGGGACAGAAGGCTTTTAGTCGTTAAGTCCGGCAATTGTAAACAATTGTACATTGTGGATCAATAAAGTATTATAAATAAATATAAACAATACCTACATATTAATTCATTAATTTCAGCCGCATAACGTCCACTGCTGGAATAGGCCTCTTCCAAGAATTTCCAAAATTAACGATCGAGAGCGGCCTGCATCCAGCGCTTTTCATAGTATACCTACATATACTTTAACATATACTATGATCCACAAGATGATATGATACATCATCTTTTCAGAAAGACCAAGTACTTTTAGACAAAACTCCAAATGATTCGAAGTCCCCGACTCAATGTGTCCCACATAACACCATCTGGTGTTATGTGGGACACATTGAGTCGCACCTGAGCTCGATGGCATAATATTTACCCACTACGTGTAAATACTCCAATTTGCCCAATACTTATGTAATCTCATAGACATTACACAGAGATACGACCTTTTTATTTTTTTACCGCGCTCGTACGAGGATTTACCAATACTTTGATTGAAGACATTTTATTAATTTTGACCAGCTTTTCTCTTCCCGTCAATACAGACGATCAATATACATATACATATTGTATTAAATGCTTGCTTTTTTGTCAGGCACTGCACTCGACAGACAGAATAGTGTTGCCAAAAAATCGATAGTTTTAATCGAAAACTGCCGAACTATCGATAGTATCGATGGTGATTTTTTATTTACCTAAATTGTACAGAACAATAGGCGACCTTAACGCTAAAAACGTTGTCTACCAGTCAACCTTTTTGATAGTTTATGAAATGCCGTTGGTCCTGGTTGTCATCATTGTATAGCAATCGCCAAGCTATGTCAGATGCCTTGAGGCATCCTGAAAAATCTATCATCAGTTGGCCACTTACACACACGAAAAACGAAAGAAATGTATTATGGAAAAGCTATACTATCGATAGTATCCATAGCTTTTGTATTATAAAAAGCAATGCTATCGATAGTACCGACATATTATTACTTATTCTGTAGTATCGATAGCTTATGTATTATTGATAGTATCAATAGTTTGTTGGTTGCCAGGATCAATACTATCGATAGTATCGGTAGTATTCAATTCAATTCAATTCAAATATATCTTTATTATCATAGGATATTTATAATATCTCATAATAATCGTCACTTTGTTTTATTGTATCGATAGTTTATCAGTTTATCGGTATATATCGGTTTTATTTCCACTGACTATCGATAGCGGGCTATCAAGCGGCAACACTAAGACATAAGCATTTATAGATAGACCCTTTCATAGATAAATACAAGGCCCGACTAGATCAACCAGCTTATTACATAAGCATCTACCTACATAGGGAAATTTTTCACAGTATTAATAATTAATTATTCTTGACGTCATAGGTACGTAATTCCTTATTAACAAATTCCCAATTAACATTTCGGAGGCTCAAGGCGTTCGATAAAGTACTGTTTCCAGCCCAAATAAGGCAAGTATCGAGTGCCCGAGTACCCAAGTGCCCAATTTACGGTGTTCCACTAAATGTCGACGCGTCTCAGCCGAATTTAATTGGATGCTCGAATATTGATGTTTTTGTCTGAACATTTCAAGTCATTTACATTATTATCTCTTTTCAATCAAAGTCAATGGTTGCACAAAGCAATTTTAATACAATTGGATGGAGCTTCGAAGCCTTTATGAAATTGGCTGTTACCCGCGACGTTGCCCGCGTGATAAAAGGAACAAAAACACGGAATATATTGACGACCTCCGTGGCGTAGTGGTCACCATGCTAGTCCGCCACCCAGAGGTCCCGGGTTCGATCCCCGGTCAGGGCACGTTGGAAAATGACCTTTTTCAAATTGTCCTGGGTCTTGGATGTTTATCTATATATGTATTTGTTATAAAATATAGTATAGTTGATTTAGTATCCCATAACACAAGCCTCGAACTTACTTTGGTGCTAGGTAAATCAGTGTTATTTGTCCCTATATATTTATTTATTAATTACATTTACAAGCGAATCTGAGTATAAACTCGTATGTAATTTGTAACTAAACCTGTTGTAGTTCATTGCCGAGTGGTTTATATAACTTACAATATATATTTAAGTACAGTTATGCAAGCGATGTAAACAAAGGGGTTTGTATGAAAGATGCTGACGAAACCATAGTTGCAGTAAAAAAATCTGGGTCTATGGTCGAAACGGCATAGTGAATATAGAGGGGAACATAAACAGCTGAAAAGGCATGACTAGGCATCATAGGCTGAAAACAGTCAGTAAATCGTTTAAGGGAAACTGTATAAAGTTTTATAATAAATTGCCAGAATCGGTCCTTGATATGCCAGATCGAAAATTTAAAGGTTATGTAAAGAAAGTACTTTGTGAAAAGGCTTATTACGGAACCGATGGTTATCTTAAAGACAAAAACGTCTGGCTTGAGCTTGGCGCGGGTCCCTTTTAAAGGTTTATATTTGTACACTCACAAATGACATAATTTGAGTACAATCAGTACATGAATTTTATACAAATTGACATAAATTTCAAATTTGACATTTTTAATTAATAATTATGTCATAGCAATGTATTCTCAGTCCACACATCTAATTTTAATATCAGTATAATTGTAAGGTTGACGTTTTTGGAGAAAATGCTGCAGTACAGTTTGTTACCGCTTCTTCTGTACTTGCGATTGGAGGCGGCAGTAAACTTAGTTGTAAGTAAATGATCTGACGTCAACAACTAACTATTAAGAAATCGAAAGAAAAAAGAAATGACAATTATCAAGTGATATAAATATCCAAAGACAAATAAATGATTTTTGACTTTTTTTTGACTTTTGACGAATGGAAAATAAATTTTTAGCCCATCGGTTTCATTATTACAAAATATTGTACAAGTATTTTTTCTTTCCTCTGAGAATCAAAAAATAACAAAGATACAGCGCATTGAAACGCATGACGTCACGGCTACGTACGATTTTTACATAGAGGTGACGTCGCAAGCCCCCACTCCGGAACTTTGATGCTTCGTATCTTTGTGAATTTTTACTTTTTTGGCAAACTGAAAAATATTGTTCCATTATTTTTGGATAATCTAAAAGACGGACTTATTGCAATTATACTTTTCTAACACTTTCATCACCCCTATTATTGAACAGAAAAGGCCTTTACCCAATATTTTTTTATTGGAACTATTGTAGGTACTAAGGTACTTAAGTACATTTTAGTCTCTAACTGTGTATTTGTGTGGTATATTTTCTATTAATTTATCGGAATTTTCCGGTACGTCTACCTCACTTTATTTCGGTATTTCCGGGCCAGAAAAATGTGATTTATATATAAAGCGGACAGGCTTTGTTTGAAGATGTTTTTTGACTTCCTGCATAAACAGGAAAATACCTTCTATCGACATTTTTACCCAGGGGTTAGAAAAATGTTCTAAAATGTTTGTAAATTTTTTTGGTGTATATCATCACTTTTTTCGATAGATATATTGGTGTCATACCAAAAATACTATGTCCATATTGGTAAGACGGTTACAAACTAATCTGGAGCGACTTAGGGTTTGGCTACATGTATCAAGGCCATGTGGTTTCCGGCAGAGTAGAATAGGGCCACTCCCGTGGATGTCGTAGAAGGCGACTTAGGGAATACAAGCTAAACAAAGCTTATAAATATCAATGAGACCTCTCCAACCCGTCTGGCCAGCGTGGAGAGTGTGGGCCAAGTCCTCTGGCTGCTCTGGCCAATTATGGCTCCGGTAGACAGAGAGGGTCGTGCTCGTGCAGTGGAGACAAAAGACCTGATGATGATAATGACATGTGTCAGCACGCCCTTTTCTATGCTGCTACCCTTTTCTGTTGCTCATTCATCATCATCATCAGCCCTTCTGTCGCATAGAACCGTCATTCATTAGAGCGAAAGAGAGCGACGTATCGCATCAGCAATATCAGCACCGGCGATGCCGCGGCATTCCGTGGTAACAATTGTAGCCCAACCCTTAGGCTGCGTTTCCACTAAAGTAGAGCAGAGCGGAGAGGAGAGGAGAAAAGACGTGAAAAGAAGTGAGCGTTTCCACTGAAGCGGAGCGGAGGAGAGTAGAGTGAAGCTAGAAATGAAGCGGAGAAAGGTGGAGTGAATTAAATCGAGCAGAGCGGGGTGGAGCGGAGTAAAAAAAAATACCAGTGCATTTAGTTACAGTCAATTTCTCAGAGAGAACGCACGCCATTTTGTCTTTAAAAAGGAGAGAGCAACTATTTTATACCTTTCTCTACTTGAAGATGAAGATAACGAATCAGATGAAGTGGCATTGACTATTTCGACCTTTTTAAATTCAAAGAAAAACATAGATTTTGGATTCGACAACATATAAAATATCATTCCAAACATGGGGAATTTTCAACTTACTACTAAAGTTAATAATTATACTAAATTGCAATGCACGTGAGTCACGCGACGCGGCGTCACACCGCCGCTGCTCCAACGACCCTCTACTCCGCACCGCACTGCACCGCCCCGCACCGCTCCTCCTCGCACCGCCGGTTAAGCGGAGGCCTCCATTCAATCCGCCCGAACCACGTATGCTCTTAATTTTATATTAGAATACGCACTGTTTGCTTAGAAGCGGTGCGGAGATTTCGAGCATTGTGAATGGTCAATTCATGCACCGCTAAGCTCCTCTTAGCTCGGCTCCGCTTTAGTGGAAACGCAGCTTTACTAGTAGTACAAGATAGAAGGAAGCATCGCCAGCAGAGCGCGACAAATGACAGCTCGCGCATCGGTCGCGGACGGAAAGTAATGACGTCACAATGCCAGTGATAGCCACGTAACGCTCATCATACCCCGTAATAGCTGGCCATTGTTATGCTGAACAGACTTTGGATCTAATATGTCGAAGAGATAGTGGTTTAGGCACTGCGTCTACATGAGACACGAGTTTAGTTTCGACTATATTCAAATTTGAAAAAATCAACTATTTTTATTTATTTATCCCAGTTTATTATTTCAAATATCATCATCATCAATTCAGCAGCAAAACATCCAACGTCCTGCTGAACACAGGCCTCCCTCAAGTTTTTCTAAAATGACCGATCAAGGGCGGCCTGCATCCAGCACTTTCCAGCGACCTTGGTCAGATCGTCTGACCACCTGGTGGGTATCCTATGCTTCGCTTGCCAGTATATGTACTCAGAGGGAAAGAAGTTTATCCCATTACACTTTACATCATTGACCTCGGTGAGCGAAGCTTGTTGAATCGTTCAGCTTATTTTGAGACAGACATACGCGGCCTCTTTTCCTGGGAATAGACTTGTCAACTCTATGCAATACAGACTGACTTATAATATAACATAATTATTTAAAGAAATATTCTTTTAAAACAAGTTTTTATCTTAAAAGTTCAAGTACCTCTCAACAAGAATCAAACGACTCCAAACTCGATGACGTTGCGATGTTTTATTACAGAAATCCTATGACCACCTTCTGGATCTATCATCAGATCACGTCATCATAATATTGCATTGTCACGCGATATAAGTATGTGTGCAAAATTTTAGCTCAATCGAAAACCGGGAAGTGGGTCAAATTTAACTTGCAAAATTTGATTACAGACAGACAGACAACAGGACAGGAGAAACTAAATAAAAGCTTGTAAGTAATTATTAAAAAATATTTTTAAAACAAGCTTTTATCTAATGTGCTCCTTAAGACGAATCAAACGAGCTCAAACTCGGTTGCATCATTTTATTACAGAGTTCCTATGGCCACCTTCCGGCTTCATCATCGGATTAACTGCATGTCCATATATTGCACTGTCACGCGATACGAGTATACACATGCCTGCTAAACTTCAGCTAAATTGGAAAACGGGAGGTGGGTAAAATTTAACTTGCAAGATTTGATTACAGACATACAGACAGACAACAGGACAGGTAAAACTTAGTAAAAGCTTGTAAAAAGAGGACATTTTTCATTAAACTTGCCACGAGAACCGGCGAGCTCACAGGAATTAAGACCCGGTTTGGTCTAAATTCCTGTGAGCTACAATGATTGTAATTTTATTTTCTTCAAAGGCGTCTTTTTACCCGACTGCGCCTGAAGGAGGGTTATGTTTTTCGAGAGTATATATGTATGTATGTATAATTGTTTGGCAGCTCTGCAGCATGAACGGCTCAATGGATTTTAGCTTAAGAAGTGCTGTTAGATTCGTATTTACTGTGAAAGTGACCCTGGGTTTATCAAAATAAAATAAAAAACAAAATGGTGGTGGTGGTGGATTTTTGGCGCCGAATTCTAATGTTAGCTTAGCACGCTCTGCAGCCTGAACGGCTCGATGGATTTTAGCTTAAGAGGTGTCGTTAGATTCGTTTTTACTGTAAAAGTGACACTGGGTATATCAAAATAAAAAATAAATAAACAACAACAAAAAAAGGCGCCGACTGCCTTTTTTTTGTTGTTGTTTATTTATTTATTTATTTTCGTAATAATTACTTGTTCCATGACCGTTCAGGCAAAAGCTAAAGAGCATTATAAACATAATAAATATTACTCTACCAAGGCATTGCGTAATGAGCCTTAAAGTATCTAACAGCATAAAGCAGGGTAATATACCCTGCTACAAGGCGCTACAAGGCGCAACACGAGTTACTGCTTAACTCTTAATGACCGCATTAAACTTCCGCACCCCATCGCACACTATGCAAAGATTTAAGATTAAATATTACATAGCGGCAAAGTTACTACCTACTTTAGTCAAAGATAATATAATTACTAACTTAATAGATACCCAACGTCATAGAATCGATTAGAGGGCCCGAAAATAGGCAAAACTGGAGTTGCGGGTAAGCACACAGAGATGGCAGCACACTTGACTAGCAAAAAAGTGACAAAGAAAGTGTTGAATATGCTTTAAAAATATTTATTGTATTAGTCATCATATTAATTAATTAAAGTACTGATTTATTTAAATAACAGTAATAAAAGATTTTAATGTTTTAATAAATAGCTATAGCGCCATCTAGTAACATGGAAGAGAAATAATTTTGTTTAATAAAGCGATGGGTAGGCATGCTTCAGTTGACAGCCTACTACTTCCTGGATTCTTTCCACCTTCCTTTTCCTTCCTTTAACCTGCGACTTCGTCCGCGTAGAAGTCGAAAATGGTTCTAATAGGGATTTTAATTGGATTTTTATGTTATTAATGTTGTGATAACATATAAATTATTATGTTAAAATGTTTGAATACTTATAAAATATATAACATTTTTTTATTATATCGTAGGGATTTAAAGGCCTAGTAAACCCGGCGAACCTTCCTATCCCTCTCCCTCTTCCGTTTCCTTCCCGTTCCCGTTCCCGTCATTTGCTAGACCGAGAGAGAGCGACGAAACGCTTCAAAATGGTCAAACTAATCTGTTTTCTCCAAACAAACTTTAGACCCCCATTTCATTCCCTTAAGGATTGAATTTTGAAAAATCCTGAAATACATACTTACTCATTTACCGTCAGGAGTACTCCAGCGAAGTTTCGAATAAAATGGTAAACTAATCTTGTCTCTCCATACAAACTTTGAACCCCCGTTTCACCCCCTTAGGGGGTGAGTTTTGAAAAATCCTTTCTTTGTGTACCCCTAGACCTTGTAAAAAACCTATGTGCCAAATTTGGAGTCTCTAGACCCTGAGGTTTCAGCTGTGCGTTGATCGATCAGTCTCTATCTATCTATGTCAGCCAGTAAGTTTCTTCTTTTATATGACGTGGCCATATCGTAGATTTAATCACTTTATGAAATGATCGACCATTTCATTAAATGGTCGCATTTCATGAAACGGCCAACTTAATTTGACCAGATCATGAAATCGTCAACGTTTCACGATTTTGTTATCCACGTTTGGCCGGATCGTATAAACAGGCTGAAAAAAGCAAACAAAAACAAAAACTTGTGACAGAGTGCTATAGGTAGGTCAAGGTTGCGGCATGGGGTGGCCCTTGGGCCACCCCAAGCCGCACAACATGAAAGTATAGTGTAAACTAAAAATATAACAATTTTACGATATAATCAACCATTTTATGAAGTGACACGGTAAATTCATGAAATGGTCGAAATTATTTGATCATATCGAGAAACAATTTCTTATCATTGATCCGCCCAATCCACATCACGATGTGACCAGTAGCCAGTGCAACATTTCATGAAATGCGACCATTTCATGAAATTCTCGATCATTTACTGAAGAGATTAAATTTACGATATGGCTACGACATATAGATGACATTACAAAACATGCATCGTAATGGGTCAAAATAACATTTGAAACTAATTGCAACTTAGACGAGTTGCTATTTAAACAAGTTCCGAGTTTCATTTTCAACGAGTTACTGCATAAACTATTTCGATACTATACTAACTCCTTGCTAGGCTGACTGCCTCCGTGGTCCAGCGGACAAGGCGCTCGCCTTGTGACCCGGAGGTCATGGGTTCGAATCCCACTGGGAAGCATACTTTGTGAAAAGTTGTTCCTAGGTTATTGCAGGCTTGAATCACCTGATTATCCGAAAGGAAAGATAATTTCGTGTTTCGGAAGGAACGTATAAACCGTGGGTCCCGAACGCCATCTAGCGTTTGCTCATAAAACTATCCAACAATTGGTTCTGGTTTACCATTTGGGTTACGGAGGTCAGATGGCAGTCGCTCTGTGTAAAATCCAGTACCTCGTCAAATCCCCTTGGTTAAGTAGCGGACCCCGAACTCTGAAGCGTTAGTACTGAGGCTGCAACCGGGAAAATACATTTGAATGGTGACGATAGCAAACTCCTTGCTAGCTGCATAGCAAATTAGCATGATTCGCAATAGACTTCTTAAAATATATAATAATGAGGATGTAGATTGCTTTCAGCTCTCTATTTACGCGTCTTAGTTTATTTCTGCTCTGTTAATTCGTTTAATTAACGCTTAAACATAAACATCTGTATCCTTTCATCGCCGGGTGGCGACGGCATTGTAGAATACTACGTATTTATCACCCCTTTATAAGAAAATTCATAAAGCTAACTACCTTGAGACCGACTAAGGGAGGTATATATCAACAGGGTCTATATTGGCTCCCCCAATTTTTAATATTTCTAATATGGATACAAACTTTTAGTTCAAAATTTTTAAGAACATTTTTATTAATTCTATTTTAGTATAGTCTGATTACTTTTCACATAATTTTTACGCTATTTATCTATTTGCTAAAATATTCATTACGTCTAATACTTAATAACTTCTAATATTTTCAATAAATAATTTAAATTTCGCAAAAAACGAAAACGCGCAAAACTGTTACGCCTAATCACTTTTTTGCCCTAACAGTTCTTTCGGGTGGTCAAAAAAAACCTATATCTACCTATTTGTCTGTCCTAACAGTATTTTCGGGTGGTCATAAAAAAATAACCTTAACCTACCAATTTTTCTGCCCTAACAGTTATAATAATTTGAAAATATTATCATAGTAAGTAATATTTGTTTTAAAAATAGTTATATAAGGTCATCGTTACTTCTAAAGATATGTATGCCAATAGATTTTAGTCCATGTAATATTAGAGATTCTAAAATTAGGACTAACAATTGATAGGCTAAACTATTATTGTGCAATAATATTATTTAGGCTAAACGATAACTTCGGTATTCTCATGCAAGTACAATACGTATGGTAGTTTATATAGGCATATAATATGTATATACGACTATGTACGTTTATGTATATTTATAAATGTTTATGTAAGTATATGTCTTGTTATAAGTATACATGTGTAGTTATTTTTGTTAGATTTAATGTTACTTTCATTTATCCTATGTATGTACGGACTTCTATTACCCTTCTTGTGAGTAATTGTCCTATCTTCTTATTCGCCGGTTGACTGGAAGAGATTCCATTCTGGGATAAGTCCGCCGTTGTCAATTTACTATTAATGTTGTTATTTTATATACCTAATTGTGTGTTTTCATAGTACAATAAATTTATTACATACAAACAAACAATAATTTTACATTACAAATTTAGACCAATAAGGTTCGGCGAAGTGAAATTAGAAGTAATTTTTTTACGCGAAACAAAGCGCACCCTATATACCGTGGAAGGGACATACACGTAAAAATCGAACCACGGGTTATACTAGATCACCAAAGTATAATTGAGTTAAAATAACACTAAAAAACCTTCCATACTAATTGCCCGGGCGGCTCGACACTTTTGTATGGCAATGCCAATTTTGTTTTTTTTATTTCGACTGTAATTTTAATTTCATTATACTTTAGCGATCTAGTATAGTCCGTAGTGCGATTTAGTACGAATTTCATATTATAACCCTCCTTTATCTTCGCTTTAGTCGGGCAAAGAAGAAATGACTCCAAGAAATCGAAAGAAAGAAAGAAGAAATGACAATTATCAAGTGACTAGCTTTTGCCCGCGGCTTCGCTCGCGTAGGGGTGTAATTTATCAAAATCCTTTCTTAGGGGATGCCTACGTCATGCTTTATGCATGCAAAGTCTTAGCCCGATCGGTTTAAAATTGGCAAAGTTTCATACAAACTTTCATCCCCTATTTTATCCCCTTGGGGGTAGAATTGATCAAAATTTTTTCTTAGCGGATGCCTACGTCATAACATCTACCTGCATGCCTGCAAATTTCAGCCCGATCCGTCCAGTGGTTTGGGCTGTGCGTTGATAGATCACTATGTCAGTCAGTCACCTTTGAGTTATATATATTTAGATTTAGATAGAAGATAGAAATGATTTTTGACTTTTGACTTTGAAAGCACTTGCGTTTTTTTTTTTGTAGAATTTCACTTGAATTGATTTTATTGGATTGTGAAATACTGTGCAGTAGATGTCTGGTTTTTTTAATTTAATCCATTTGCCGATTAAGTTTACTTTCAAAGGGAATTAAGTACTTTTTAAACAGAAATACACACTTTTCACAGTAATTATTTTTTTTAAAAATTTGAAATTTTGGATTCTAAAATTTTTATAATAGACGAAATAGATTCTTCCATTTATTTATTTAAAGAGGCTCTCGTCTGCTGACCAACTAATCAGAGAGAAATGAAAAATCTTTTCTCTGTCTTAAGTCAGTTCTCTTATTTCTTTTTCAATATCAGGTGTTCCTTTTAAACTCCTTTTGGTTTTCCCTACAAAATAATGCTAAACAAAGTCTTGTTAGAGGTGACGTAGCAGTTTACGTTTTTCTCCAACAAGTATATTGCCAACCTCCTCATTTGGTTTTTTTTTTCGTCTAGTTGTTACCCTTTCGTACAAACTACTCGGATGTCTAACGGCCGATGAATACCGAGACATAGAGAATGTCATTAAGCGCGCTACAAGCGTATCTAGAATCATTTACATGACTACGGGCGGAATTAAAATAAACTGTGGTCTACGCCACAGAATTAAATATAACAAAAACAGAAGGAAATCTTCCAATTGAAAATATGAACTTATGTATGTTAAAAATAATTTTTCCACGATGAACATTGAATCCACCTACAGCTCAACTTGTACTATGACTTGTGAGTGCTTAACAAACTTACTCGTATCGAATTTCTTCATCACATACCTAATATTACAGAGGGGTTACTCCAATAGCGGTACACAAGACGGACGTTACTGCGTAACCGTGTTACGATCATAAAGTCTAATTTAGTTTGACATAGAAATAGGACGTCACTTTCGTACGACTAACGTATTATTTTGTGGAGTAACCCCCCAGGTTACGGTGAACCAGAACTAAAGGCTTTTCGCAGTAAAGAGAGGATATTTCCATAATTACAATGCCGGGCAGGCGGGATGGTGATCGCAGTTGATGCATGCGCAATCATCTTACATACTTTGGAATTAGGAAGACCAGCTGCAAATAATGCTTCAGATTTCAGCCCTTCTCCAGCCCTCCTTACTTCCTATTACCATGTTTATGAATCAAAGGCAAAATCTTTCAGGTGGCTGTCTGAAAATAAGTTCTCTGAGTAGTTTGTGTGATAGGGTTTAAGGACATTGCACAGAGGATGCTGCTACCCCTTCTCCTGCCACATGTACCCCTCTTAGTCGCCCGTTGAAGAGAAAAAGGTTGTGACAAATATAGTATTATTTTCTGACGTCACCATGCGGTATTACTTAAATGTTACCACGAAGTTACATTTATTTATTGCAAACATAAAATGAAACCTACAGTTATCAAAATTTAAGTTAAAATTACAAAATGTGTAGTCCCACTAAAAATATCACCCCTCGGCAGAGTGGCCAAAAGGTATTTGTATGAGATATTATAAGTACCTAATACTTTATTAATCCAACGACTGCTTCCGTAGTCCAGTGGTCAAGGAGTTATCGTTGTGACCCGGAGGTCATGGGTTCGATTCCCACTGGGAAGCATACTTTGTGAAAAGTTGTTTCCAGTCTGGATAGGATATTGCAGGCTTGAATCACCTGATTATCCGAAAAAGAAAGATGATTTCGTGTTTCGGAAGGCACGTAAAACTGTGGGTCCCGAACGCCACCTAGCGTTTGATCATCAAACTACCCAAGGATTGGTTCCTGGTTTACCCTTTGGGTTGTGGAGGTCAAACGGCAGTCGCTCTGTGTAAAAACCAGTAACCTCGTCAAATCTCCTTGGTTAGGTAGCGGACCCCGGGCTCTGAAGCGTTGCTGCTGAGGATGCAACCGGGAATACGCTCGGATGATAATGACTTTATTAATCCAACGCACACAAATCTCGCCAACTCCTTGGCCAATTGCGAGTAGATACATAAATTTTTTTTTGCTATTTTGCATTACATTGGAGTGTGTGTTAAGAGTACAACACACGCCCTCATTATTGTCTTAATAAAACCTTGTAATCTTCTGTGTAGAACACCTAGATTACTCATCCTAGATCTAAATAAACATACCTTATGACGACTTGTGCTCTATTTTCAATGTGTGTATAAACCCTGCTTAACCAACAATCAACGTGTAGTTACCTAAGAACCTACTCTGAGTGTATTTGATTTAATATACCCTCTCGCTCTACATCACAACATTTAGAGACTTAGAGAGCGTAATTATGATGATCCAAAGATTCAAAGATTCAAATGTTTATTTAGTAATTAGACCTTTACAGGCACTTTTACACGTCAGTAAGTATAATCTATGTTACGTGTTAAGTATATTAAAATTTAATTTATTTTTAAAGAAAAGCTACCGATACCAGCGCTTCGTAACGACCACTGCTGAGAAGAAACGCCGAAAGAAACTCATTTTCACAGTATTGGTCGCCTACTCGCCAGAAGGGCTTTGTCATATGATTATAATTGTCTTTTAATTAATAAATACTTATAATATAATACAATGTTGACACATTATAACATAAATTGCGTAGTAAAAAATAAAAAAAATATTAAATAGTCAAAAAAGCGAAGCCAAGTTGACCAGTCCCTCCCGGCAGCACCCGTTCACGGGTTGACGCACGGATCAGCCATCGTTAAACTCAATCATATTAGTTAGAGGGAATCCAACGACCCGACCAGCGACGCCACCACCGGATTGGACATTTTAGTGAGCATGAAAAACCCGAACTCGCAGACCTTGTCAAGAGAAAATATTAGTTATATGTTGGTCACCTATTGATCGCAGAGCATTTACATGTTTTTACAGTAAGCTTATTATGGTAAGAGAAAATGCAGCTATTTTATGTTTCATGTGTGGAGTGTAATGGAAAATGTTTAGGAAGTATCCACGCGTTTTTGTCCAGTTCCAGTTGCATAACTCCAATCATTTCTTTATGTAATTCATTATTTACGAAGATGGCCTTCCGTCCCCCGTTATCTATGTCATTACATTACGCACAGACGAAACACCGACCGTGACCGCCAGTGAGAGTAAAAAATGTGTGTTACGAGCAAAACACTTTCGCCGATTGCTTCCGAAACGGCACGCACTCTAATCTCTACTCTATTAACACAAATTAAAGATGACTATCCTTTGCCTTATAAAATAATACGGACGTAATATCTGGCACATCGGAAATGGAGCTCTATGCTACGTTATTAAGCCAGTTTTTAGATCAAAAGACATTGTGTAATTGATACGGTTGTCTGTATACGGTGTGATATTAAAATTGCTTTCTGACGTTACGTCACGATCATGATAATAAAGCTGTAATCGCTCTTGAGCGCATAAAAATCTACAATCATGTCGTTTAATCTCGAGATGTAATGTTTGAAACGATGTTCTAAAAACTGATTTTTTATAATGAGACTCCCTATTTTCTCTGTCATCCTCTTAACACAGAAATTTTATTGTCAACCTTATAAGTAAATAAACAGGCTTACAGTCTACCTGATGGTTAATAGAGAGTTTCTTACTCTGTATTATAACCAGAGGTCGGAATTAGAGTTAATATGTTCTTTCATCGACATGTTATGGATCGATAAACCAAATAAAACAATGATAATTAACATACAATTTTTATTAATATTTACATATTTTTTTTTACATATTGGCGACGTAGCGCGTGCAGTGGTTTAAATTGTGAAAAAGTAAATAACTTTTTATTTAATAAATCACGAGACTTTTCTGCTCTGTAAAATTAGAGGATTTTTAGGGATTTGAGGTATATCCACTTGATTCTTTCGCTGTATGACATCCATCAGTGTAAGTACATAAAAACTCTACCTAATTTCGACCTTTGATTATAACATTTACCTACGAGTATACCGTTATTACAAATTCAGGTTTGTAGCAACACGAATGTTGATGCTTTGACTGAAGCAGAAAGAATCTATTCACATTCTTTCTATTCGTAAAAACCTCAATTTACAGTCTGTCATAAAAATAAAAAGTAATTTACTTCCTCCATACAATCACAACAGTTATACATGGGAGCCGAATGAAACTCATTGAAACCTTCAATGACATAATTTAAATTATAATGTAAGTAAGCACCTACTCTTAAAATGTACGTTTATATTTGGCCTAGTGGGCTTTTGGCTTTACAAGTGGTGGTAGGAAGTTAAAAATTACCGTACGTGTGATAAACTGACAGGTTAGGGCGGTGACGTCAGGGCTAGAAAAGTATTATACTAATAAGTCCGTCTTTTAGATTATCCAAAAATAATGGATTCATATTTTTCAGTTTATCAAAAAAGTAAAAATTCACAAACATACGTACGAAGCATCAAGTTTTAGAGTAGCACCGCCAGATAGGTAGGTAGGTATGTAAAATCGTGCTTAAGCGTGACGTAATGCGAAATTTAAAAGCGCTGTATCTTCATTTTTTGTTTCTGAGAGAAAAAAAATACGTGTACGATATTTTTTAATAATCTAACCGATGGGCCTAATATATTTTTCCATTCGTCACGCCTAATGCCTAAACCGCACCACGGCTAAATACACCGCGAGAAAACCTACGTTTACTTGTGTGTTAATAATTTTTCAAAAATAAAAACCAGCTGTTGTTTGGTTTGAGAGTGAACACAAACCATACAACCGATTTTGATAAAATTTCTATTGTACCACCTGACCACAAAATACATTTAAAATAGTAATAAACTTTCAAATAAAAAAGAATTTTCCATATCGGTTCAGGCTTTTTCGAATAATAGGTGAACCTCCTCCTTTTGGGAAGTCGGTTAAAATAGAAGAAAAGGGAATGGCTAATCACTCCATTATCAATCAAACAAAGTGATTGGTCCCTATATATTTATTTTTTAAATTATTTATATTTACCAAAAATTGGCATTATGCCTCTTTTTCCATACAAAGGCAACAATACCTGGGGGGTTACTCCATTTTATAATACGATAGTTGTCCGAAAGGTAAGTCCTGTCTTTATGTTAAACCAAATTAGATTTTATCTTGTATACAATATGTGCCAAAAACCCTGTCCGATCCTTGTAGTAGCAACTCAGTCCGTCAATATGAACAAATTTTCCTATGGGACCAATGCTTGAAACTCAAAAAAATCGACATTTTCATAAATTTCCGGGCAGGCCGAACACTTTTGTATGAAAATGTCGATTTTTTTTTTCGAATGTCAATCATAGGTCCCACAGGAAAAGTTGTTCATATAAACGGTCTGAGTTGCTCCTACAAGGATCGGACAGGGTTTTTGTTACATATTTTATGTTGCTTGAAACTCAAACGCGGATACGCAGTAACGTCCGTTTTGCGTACCGCTTTTGGAGTAACCGTCCTGTCTCTCAAATAAAGACAATAAGCTTTATGTAAGCAAAATGTAACATTACAATAACATTCAACACTTAAGAAGCAGCAAATGTCACAATTTAACACTAGTACGAGTGATTTATTACCGTCGTAATATATCTGCGGATACGCTCGTAATTTGTAATACCCCGCAGTGGAGCTGTCGCGTACAATACGGATATTACGGATACTTGGTGTTAAGCCAACTTAGTTGTAAGGACTATATGATGATATACTCTGATACCTATAGGATTTATTTAGGTCATAAGTGGGTATGAATTTCCGATACGCTAAAGGATTTAATACTAAAATATAAATAAACTAAAATAGAACTAAAATTTAACTAAAATATAGTACATAACTACTGAAGCATTTTCTTAACCTGAAAATTTAACAATATTTTTCATAATAAGGATGTGACTTAAAACATATTATTCAAAAGCACCTATGGTATACATATTTATTGTTTTTTCCGATTAACAAAAAATTACGCAAATACAACGCTTCAAATTGTCTATCATATTGGTGGTGTAACGATAGATTTAAGTTATTATTACAAATAAATAAAATTTCGCGTGACGTCACGATCAGCTACCATTTTTAACCAATGGTGACGTAAATCACTCCCACTCCAAAACTTTGAAGTCCTGTAAATTTTTACTACTTTGCTAAACAAAAACAAAATGGGTGCTTAATTTTTGGATAATCTAGCTGACAGACAAAATCATATATTTATATGGTCCAGCGAGTCGGAGGTCTCAAAAATAACCAAAATTTTAAAGACTAATTTATTGAAACATAGAAATTACAAATGAATCTTAAAATAGAATTACGACTAATTACAATTAGAGTGCATGGGTCGAAGTGTGAAGCCCAAGTGGCCGAGGCGTCCGGTACCGCGCGGGCGTCGAGTCTTGCGCGTGCTGCTGCGTCGGCGCTTTACTTCACTTGTGCAATTCTAAACATCGGTGCCGTGTGCAATGATATGACAGGTCAGCGGTCTTCATATAGGACAATCCCGTAACACGCGCATCCCTATTGTTTATTTTTATCCCTATAGTTTATTGTTGTTGCATTCGAATTTCTCATATATTAATTCAAACAGGAAAATTTCGTTTTCGATTGGAATACAGTCGATTACGCGAAATCTTATTTGACCACGAATCGGTAATCGCTATAAAGATTCAAAGATTCAAATGTTTATTCAGTAATTAGACCTTTACAGGCACTTTTATATTAAAATTTAATTTATTTTTAAAGAAAAGCTACCGATACCAGCGCTTCGTAACGACCACTGCTGAGAAGAAACGCCGAAAGAAACTCATTTTCACAGTATTGGTCGCCTACTCGCCAGAAGTAGTAGCAGGCCTGTGTCACTCCCCGTTTAGGTATCGAAAATATACCTACATTATTACTATGCGCGCGGTGACCACTTCGAAGGGGAAAATTCAGTTACATGAATCGTTGGTCCAGAGTGATAAGAATGAAATTAGCTTGCAGTGGATGCCTAGGTATACGAAGAGTGAGGAGTTCTGACGCGAGCTAAATTAAACCATAGCGCTACCCACACTAAGTAGATATTTCTTTGAATTTCTTTTCTGAGTAAGACTTCTTTACGTGAGTACTAGTACTTATTCCATGGGCGTAGCCAGCCATGGGCTCAGGGTGGGGTAGCATTCTAAAATAATATGTAACTAGCAAACTATACCCGCGGTCTTACCCCGGTTAATTTTTCATACAAAAAGGTTACATTCTATAGCACCCTGTATCTGTATGTATAATTCGAATTATCTTAAACACTTTCTTTGTGCTCACCTACCTACACCAAGAAATCTTTCGGGTCGCTCTCCCGCTCAACTCAACCACTCAATCACACACACAAACGAAAAACAAAAGGATTGCGTTTGTTTTGATCACATTTTTTTGTGTCGACTATCGAGTGTGTACTTTCTTTCGGATATTAAGTATTGTAGTTAGCACCAAGATTTTTTTTAGTTTTTTTTTTTGATAGATACCTTACAGATCAGAGCCAGGGTGGGGCAAGCGCCCCACCCTGCCCCACCGTGGCTACGCCCATGACTTATTCTGTGGTTGTAGGTAATTGTTTTCCTTGGAGTTTTTCGTTTTCAGATACATCACAGCTGAAAACGGACAATCCCATGTTTCAAAATGGGAAATAAGCCATATAATGTTTAAATACCTGAGTATGTAAAGTGTATTTGTGTTAAGGAAAAAATAAACGTGACGCGACATTTTGTTTTCGCAATTTTTCGCGAGTACGTATCAGATTAAGACGAAAGTCTACACTACAAGTGACTATGCCCACAGAACAAGTATGCCTGGTTATTTGCCAATATTTTTTGACAGGTAAGTGCGAAGTTTAGGTAAACACCCGTTTTTATACCCTATGTGGTTTATCTATGGTTAATTACTTCGGCATAGAGGCCAGACGGCTAAAATGAGTACTTACGTACCTAGTAGATTATACACTGACGGCTTCTTTTTTAGCCATTTTGTTATACACCGCGTTTGCCGACTACGACCCTTCTGACGTTCCAAATTTTAACAGCTTAGTCTCTCATCGAGACCCGTCGACCACCGCTTTTCTTTCAAATATCAGTGATTAGTGTGAACATTACATACTGTACAGGATTACCTATTTTTCGCCAGACCTGCATTTGTCCCTAGAGTTTTTAGGGTTCTGTATCCAAAGGTTAAAACAGGACTCTATTACTAAGACTCCGTCTGTCTGTCAACAGGCTGTATCTTATGGACTTGCTGACGACTCAGACACGATATTATTCGGACACTCTGTCCGAATTGACACGTTTTAATTTTAATATTTTTTCACTGACAATTCGGACACCATCAAATTTAGTACAGTTAGATAGAAAAAGTTTTAACTATGTGAAAAAAAAAGCGTTACCAGATGAAAAAATATTTTAAAGTGGCTTTCATAAATTGCTTTGTGGACATACTTGGAGATGTACTTGAATGGTGAAAAAAAAACTAAAATCAATTAAAACATATATTTGGTATAAAAATCAACATCATATAAATATTGGTTAATCTTCAATAAAATCACATAAAAAATATTTCGACAACAGTCACATTGATTGATTGAAAAACTGTTTTTTACAGCTTTTGTCTTTAAAAGTATCGTCGAAAATTTCTTTCTGACTGTACGAAACAATTTTTGTTTATTGGTTTCCGAATTGTCAGTGAAAAAATATTATAATTAAAAAGTGTCAATTCGGACAGTGTGTCGGAATAATATCGTGTCCGAGTTGTCAGTAAGTCATCTCATGAACCGTGATAGCTAGACAGTTGAAATTTTCACAGATGATGTATTTCTGTTGCCGCTATAACAACAGAATAAAATAAATATTTAAGTGGGATTCCTATACAATAAACGTAATTTTTATATATAATGGTACGGAATCCTTCGTGCACGTGTCCGACTCGCACTTGGCCGGTTATGGAGTTTTATGTGTACTGGTTTTATTGAGGAACGGTCAATTAGTTTGTTTTATAACTGTTTTGCTTTTATTATTATTCTTTTATTTGTTTATATAATTTTGCTCGTCCTTATGCCGTAGCTATTGCTTGTCATGCTTTGTCCCGTTATTTGGGGTCAATCCTCCTCGAACCGTGGCGCCAGGACGCTCGGTCCCGGGTTTTTTGGATATCTACTCATAGTTGTGTCCGCCTGATATACCTATTCACGGTCGTCCACCACGAGGATCTCCCTTTGCCTGTCTTCTTGCTGGGAATGCAATGGTCCTTAAGTCTCGTCTCATCTTTGCCCAAACCAACTCATGCGACTTTCTGTCATCTTTTATGTTATGGGTGCCACCTTGATCGAGTCCCTTATATACTAATTTCTGACTTTAATTAATAAATAAATAAATATATAGGGACGAATAACACTGATTGAGCTAGCCCCAAAGTAAGTTCGAAACTTGTGTTATGGGATACTAACTCAACGATACTATATTTTATAACAAATACATATATAGATAAACATCCACGACCCAGGACAATTTGAAAAAGGCCATTTTCCAACTTGCCCTCACCAGGGGTCGAACACGGGATCTCTGAGTGGCGGACTAGTATGGTGACCACTACGCCACGGAGGTCGTCGTACTTTGCCAAGTCTTGTAACTCCCGCTGACCACCGAAACATCTACATCTCGTTTGTGATCATGCTTCTGTAAGACAGCCCAGCACTTGGATCCATACAGCATAGCAGGCGGTTTTGTAGACCCTACTTTTCACTTCATATGTACTCGTATGTGCATTGGATTCACCGACGATGAAAGAAAATGTTTCAATCTCTGAATTAGGGCGCAGCGACCCAAAATGCATTTCAATTTCAATTTTTTGTTGTTTTTCACATTGTACATAATACACTTTACTACATAGTTACTTCTTAAATTAATACGTACCTAGAACATGAACCCTGATAGGGCATTTCAACAGAAAACAATGGAACGGATGCGGATTTTTAGTAAGTATTTATTGATGCTTAAATTATTATGTAATTAACTAAATTAAGATCAATTTGTCTGGTGGTTTTTTAGATAATGTCAACTTATTTTTATACAAAGTCAGTGTTTTATTTACTTATTTATTTATGTGTATTGGCCCCCGACACTAAATGACGCTATTTCTTGCGTTCTTATAAGCGTTGCTGCCTATAGTCGACTCTATAGGTATAATAGCTACTATAATTCTCGCCATAATTTATTTGTACCCTTCATAAATATCGTAGGTCATTTCGAGAACAATCGGTACCTATTTAAGTGATTGACATCCTTCTTAATTAATAATTATGACATTACAATGTATGGTATAATTTACGAATGTCATTTTAATTTCAGTATAATTTTGTAAGTTGACGTTTTTTGGACAAAATTTTGCACTAAACTTAGCTGTAAGTAAATGATCTGACGTCAACCTACCTACATATTATGAAATCGAAAGAAAACATTGAAAATTATCAAGTAATACAAATAGATACTTTTTGACTTAAATTTTCTTTTTATGTTATAGGGCGGCAAACGAACAAGCGGGTCTCCTGACAACTGATACATCAGGGGTGTAACAGAAGCGTTGCCGGCCTTTCAGGCCTTTATTTACTTTGACTTGGTTTACCATATTTGAGGGTTTTATGATGTCTTGTTCATCAACATCCGAGTCAAAACAATATTTTGTCTTTCTATGGCCAGGAAGTGGCTTTACGCATATGTAGCCGACATAAAATACCACTTTTAGGCCCGGGGGTTAACGTAGTCATCGTAAAACACCACTTTTTGGCCCAGGGATGCAATTTTTTTTTGTTCCTGGTCAAAAATGTCGCTATAACTTCGTTTGCCACGCTGGCTCGTGCAACAACTATTAGCTAGTGAACACGCCAAATTTCCCGCGTTGCTTCCCTTTGAAGGCGTTGCTAAGCACCCATTGTATCGCGCCCGCCGCAATTAACGTTTATAAGGAAGACCAATTAAAGTGCACTAATACGGACGCGTGCCTGACGAGTGACGACCTCAGGCAGTCAAAGAGGGGTGTAGAAAATCTACAAAATAACGTGTAATTCAAAATTATTCAAATAACAGTAAAAAACAAAAAAGACGACGGGTTGCACTCCGGGAGTGCCGGCAGAAGTGAAAACTTGAATATTAACGTTGTGCATTTCCATGGATGCGCGTGGCACACTGTAATGCTTGGGCCGGACCTGCGCCTATCGTCACGAAGCTTCGTGCTATTACACGATACACGCAAATTTGACCGGCCGTTATCGGGTATCGTCCCGAATATTCGGACTTCGTATTAGTTATCGCGCGGGTGGCGATACATCAAACGATTTAAGCACGCTAACAATTCGCTCTGCGTGGTCGCACTTGCGTTGTTCATTTTGACGTTTGTTCTTAACTTGTTTAGACGCGTGCTGTGCGACGGTGCCCACGGTTGTTAATGCGTAAAAATGGAGTGGAACGATAAAATGGTGTTAACATTTTTAGCTTTTTCTGTCTAGGTTTCTTTTTAGGTTTCAATAAATGCATTATGTAATTGTTAGCACACATGTTAAAGAAAAGAAAGTCGTCGTCCATATTTAAAACACGTAGATGACGCCATCTTGGATTATTGCCAGATAGTTCGTGAAAAATAACGAAGCCGCTAGTGTGACCAGCGCTTTATCGCGATAACTTTTTAGTGTACAAAACGTGGGAAGATTCGGCGCGAATTGCTTCGGGACGATAGGCACAACTGCGGCCGAAGCATAACATAAACACACACGAACATTCGCGCAAGCGCCCTGCGCCGCCTAAGCGAAACAGCAGGCGCAGGCATACATTTTCGCTGCGCCGTAGAAAGAGAGGAGGATACTTCCTCTCCTACGCCGCGCCGGCTGTCTACTCTCCATCTGTCTTACGAATTTTCGATCAGGTCACATGTCTTGACGCGTGTTTATCATTTTTACCTATTAAAAAAAAGTGTACAACGCCGCTAAAGAAGTTTTCACTTCAAAAATTGGCATTCCCATACAAATTGCCTGGACGGCAGCACACTTTAGTATGGATTTACGAGTACCAGTCAGCCTGAATAGTTTATCACGAATTAACTCTTCACATTTTGTTGTTATTCCTCTCCGCAAACGCAAGTATTCGCATTTTCGAGAGCTTCTTCCTTCGTCGAAGTTAGCATCTAAATTTATTTGTAATAAGTATCTATTACAAACGAAAAAAAATAATTAAACAAAAGAACCAATCAGCTCCCAGCGAAGTCAAAGAGCGTCGTCAGTGAACGTTTTCAGAAAAACACACAAAGAAGTATCTTCTTGGTATTATATAGTTGAATTTTTAACCGACTTCCAAAAAAGGAGGAGGTTATCAATTCGTCGCGATCCTTTATTTTTTTATGTATGTTCACCGATTTAAAGACGCCTGGACCGATTTAAAAAATTTGTTTGAAAGGGTATACTTTCCAGGTGGTAGCATGGAAATTTTATCAAAATCGGTTGTGTAGTTTGGGGAAAAAGTCGGTTTTCGTTTTGAAAAATTATGTAACAAGCTTTATTTTAGTATTTATCATACGGGTATTTCATTTAGGTAGATTTAATAACCATGTTTATTTATGTAAAGCAAAGAGTAATTCGGCATTTACGGGGTAAGAAGAGCCTAGGGTCATAAAATTTAAAAGCCACATTTCGGTTTAACAAAGAGAAGCAAATGGTATAAGTATTCTACCATTTTTTCTTTTTTAGTTAACATACTTTTTACCGACCAACATAAACTGCATCTAAACACTACATCCGTTAACTTTATTATGAGATTTAAACCATCCGCCTAAATCAAGTTGACAACTAGTAAAGTGACACTTTATTTGACAGTGCCAATTTGATTTAGATGGTTAATTCATCGTTAGACTTTTTAAAACAAAACTGGCAACAAAAAAAAACTTACCATGTTGACACCAGGATTAAAATTGCTCCAGATTCCAAATTCAAATTCTCACAGCACTATCACGAGTTCACTTTTCACTCCACTAGTCGCAAGTGGCGAGTCCCGCCTGCAAAAAGAACAAAAGTGATTAGTGAAAGTGAGCGCCTTTCGAGTTCGAGATGATTTCGGCAATGTTATCCAATAGTTGGCTACCAATGTCACGGTTCGTTGGCTTCGTTGCACCGCGACGAATTGGACCCGAGAGGTCAATGATAAGTGAAAAGACCAATAAAGCTGAACTATTTTTTGATTTGTGTAAGAATGCTGAAAAGAGGCTTTGTCTTTGAACCTTTTTATATTTAAAGATTACTTAGAAGTTTGTTTTTTGTCTACTTTAGTTGGAGCAACATAGTAGGCTTTCTAAGCCGTAGCGTAGTTGATAATTGACAATTTGATAATATATGATCAGTTGATAATTTGTTGGTAGTTCTTTAAATAGACTAATTTTTTTTACTGTTGTTTCTTATGGCTGAATGAAGTTAAGACCTGAGCATACATTTAAAATAATATGTTAAAAAATAAATTTTCATTCCCATTGCTCTAAAAATAACTCATACCTATAGACGCCATTTATATAATTGGTTTCCATATCCAAAAACATGTCTCAAGACCAAGTTTGCATATGTATGATATGTTAAAAATCACCCAAAAACCTACAAACCCTACTTGCACCGGACTCAGAAAAAGTTGTTGACCTTGGGTCACCTTGAGTTGTGTGACGTCACGCATTGCTCAAATTTCCATTATGACTCGGTATTTCATGTATTCGATTAACAAGTATCTTTAAACAACAGTGTCGTACTTGTGGCAACTATTTGCGAATTAAGTTTAATAAGATGATAAACATAGACATCGTGTATATAACGTAAGATAATTAATTTTCGTAATATTTAGACGTAGGGATAGATCAAGGAAGAGATGGAGGGATGGAGTTCTTAAGTGAATGGCAGCAGATATCTCGGGATGAAGATAGATGGAGAAGAAGAGAAGGCCTTTGCCAAGCAGTGACAAACAACATCTGGTTTATTATAAAAAAATTGGCCAAGTGCGTGTCGGGCCACGCACAGTAGGGTTCCGTAGTTACGAACGCCAACTTTAAGTTCATGCCACTAAAAACGTCTAAAAAGAAATTTTCCTTTTCCGAGTACATTTTATAAGTTAATCGTTTATAACTTTTTAATTTGTAAACCCTACTTAGCTCTGATAGTTTTCCTTTAAATTTCGTTATATATCCTATAGCTGTGAATTTTTTCACGTGTCCATATATAACCGTTTAGCAGATAGAGGGGGGGACACTTGACTCTAACAAATTTTTCACTTTAAAAGCAAATATTTCAGAAATGGATCCCAAAATCGAAAAACGGTGTTCGCAAACTCACAATATTTTTAAAAGACCTATTCAACGATACCCAACATGATTGGTTAAACGAGAAAAAAAAATAGACTTTTCACTTTACTTGCATGGGAGCTACGCTAAAAAAATTTTTTATCAATATTTCATTTTACCGTTTTTTTGCTTAATTAATATACATATTCATGCCAAATTACAGCTTTTTAGTACTTATAGTCGCTGAGTAAAACCGCGGACGGACAGACAGACATGGCAAAACTATAAGGGTTCCTTGTTTACTACGGAACCCTAAAAAAAGTGACCCTTTGTTTTGTGAATTTACCTAAATAAAAGTAATACTAAGATTCGTCGCGATCTGTTATGTTTTTTTTATGTATGTTCACCGATTATTCGAAGACGCCTGGACCGATTTGAAAATTGTTTGAAAGGGAAGGATATCTTCCAGGTCGTCCATAAACTTTATCAAAATCGGATGTGTTGTTTAGATGTGAAGTCGGATTTTAGTATTGAAAAATTATATTGTACGACATCAATAATATATAACAAAAAGCCTGTCCGATCCTTGTAAGAGAAACTCAGACCGTCAATATGAACAAGTGTTCCTATTGGACCAATGCTTGAATTTCGAAAAAAAATCGTCATTTTCATACAAAAGTGTTTGTCCGGTTCTGCAATTTTTATGAAAATGTCAATTTTTTTCTCGAGTTTCAAGCATTGGTCTAATAGGAAAAGTTGTTCATATTTACAGGGTTTTTGTTACATATTGTATTGGAATCTACTATGATCCCGCGCAATATGTGTCCCGTTCCCAGTCCCAGCACCTCTCCCCCGTTTTCACCTTGTCGAGTGCGTTCAGACGACACGCGTACGCCAAACCCACGCCAAGCGCACGTCTAGCACGCTTAGATTCAAAGATTCAAAGATTCAAATGTTTATTCAGTAATTAGACCTTTACAGGCACTTTTACACGTCAATAAGTATAATTTATGTTACGTGTAAAGTATATTAAAATTTAATTTATTTTTAAAGAAAAGCTACCGATACCAGCGCTTCGTAACGCCCACTGCTGAGAAGAAACGCCGAAAGAAACTCATTTTCACAGTATTGGTCGCCTACTCGCCAGAAGGGCTTTGTCATATTATTATAATTGTCTTTTAATTAATAAATACTTATAATATAATACAATGTTGACACATTATAACATGTAATGCTTGCGAACAAGTAAACAAACATAAATTGCGTAATACAAAATATTAAGTAGTCAAAAAAGCGAAGCCGAGCTGACCAGTCCCTCCCGGCAGCACCCGTTCACGAGTTGACGCACGGATCAGCCATCGTTAAACTCAACCATATTAGAGGGAACCCAATTAGAATTTAAGTCCTTTCACACATCAATACAACTCAAATCGAAAAAACCGAAGTCCATTCGAGGCGAGCGCCGGGCGGACGCGAGGCCGGCGCAAGGCGGAAGCCGAGCGCGTGGCGTAGGCGAGGCGTGCGCGAACACGCCCTATACAACGAACGTGAATGAGAGAGAATAAAAAATATAAGACCTGATAACCAATCTTAATATATAGTCGAGGCTGATCGCAACTTTTTGTGATAGACGTTTAGATATTAATTAACCTTTGAAGTGAAAGCAACGTAATAAAGTTCATATCCGATATAAATCTGGCTAATTAGCATAAACTTGCGAATATTTATAATAAGTATAAGCATTATATTTATAGTGAAATTCACGAAGAGAAAACATCGGTTCATCTGAAGAGATTATGAACTTTACGTAAGGAGTGTAAGGACCAGAGATCTTCAAATAGAATTATGATGTAATTATAATACATGTGTTCCAGTCTGTCTTCATTTAAGAGCCAAGCTCCTGGCGGTCTCATTGTAAAAGAGACGCACACAATTATTATTACAAGCTTATATTTAGTTTCACCTGTCCCGATGTCTGTCGGTCTAGACAGACCGACAGACATCGGGACAGGTGAAACTAAATTCTCATAACTTCGGGCTCTTGGTCAACGCTGCTAAATCACAAGCAATAGTTATTGGCAGTCCCCATTTTATCTCATAATTTAAGTCCACATCCTTTCCCAATGTATTCTTGGGTAATGATATCATTCCTTTTTCTTCTGTTGTTAAGAACTTGGGTGTTTTCATGGACGAAACCCTATCATGGTCACCCCAAGTTAATGAGCTTAGTCGAAAAATCGTCGCCTCTCTTCATTCCTTAAGACGCTTGCAAAATTTTCTGCCTATGGAGACTAAAGCGCTTTTGGATCAATCTTTATTGATCCCTATTTAAGACTATGCGGACGTGGCCTTTTTAGATATCTCTGAAGAATTGGCTGATAAGCTGGAACGCCTTCAGAATTTGTGTATTAGATATGTATTTGGGCTACGTAAGTTTGACCACATTACTGAGTACCGTTCTCTACTGAAATGGCTGCCTATAAGAACTCGTCGTAGTATCCATTTGCTTTCTTTTCTTTTTAATGTCCTCAACAACCCTACCTTTCCTAACTACCACTTTGAAAAATTTAATTTCGAGATATTGATCCCCGCGTTCGTTCAAGCAATAGCCTTCTTTTAGATATTCCTACTCACTCCTCTCATACTTTTTCTAAATCTTTTGCTGTTATGGCTGCACAACTTTGGAACAGACTCCCTAAGGACATTAAAGAGTCGCGTACTCTGCATTCCTTCAAGAATAGGATTAAATTATTTTATGAAAGTTCCTGACTTGGATTGAATCAAATATGTATATTTTTATATATTATGTATGTATAACTGATATTGTAAGTATATATGTATATATATTATGTATGTGTATATCTATATGTATTATGAAATTATGATTAGTATTAAGTGTTTTAGCGTGTAAGTATTGTACAATGTTCCACCCCACTTTTGTAGTTATCTCCTCTAGTTGTAGGGTTGACTGGAAAAGATCCCTGACAGTGATAAGTCCGCCTTTGTACTATTGTGTTTTTACTGTATTTTAATTGTGTCTTTTTATGTACAATAAAGAATTCTGAATCTATCTATCTATATAAGACGTCTGTAATCAAATCTTGCAAGTTAAATTTGACCCACTTCCTGGTTTTCGATCGAGCTGAAATTTTGCACGCATACGTATATCGCGTGACAATGCAATATTATGATGCTCATCTGATGATGGAGCTGGAAGGTGGCCATCGGAACTCTGTAATGAAACGACGCAACCCCATCGAGTTTGGGCTCGTTTGATTCGTCTTAAGGATAACTATATAGATAAAAGTTTTTTTTGAATGTTTTTTTAAGTTATGTCTTGTTTTTCAGTTGAGGTAATGGACTGATTTGCCATTGCCTTCTCCATTCAACCCACTATAGTAAACATATAGTTTCTAGTGTGCAAGATTCCTCAATTTGTTTTCTTTCACCTTTAGCAAGTGGTGGTAAAAAACGCACACCTTTTTCACTATCACACTGAAAGTGGCCGGGTTCTGACTGCTTAGAGTAACAAGACCCCAAAATGGGGTTGAAAGTCCAATACATTGCGAATTTTTCATTTTAAACAACGTTATCTATTAATCTTATTCTGGACTAAATATCAAAACCACAATAAGATATTAGTTTATTAGAATTTGTAGAGATGTCGCACTACGTTCTCATTTCTCAGTCGAGGATGTCAAAGTATTTATGTTTATTTTTTTAGTATTATTTTTTTAGTAATAAACATTATAGATGACGCTACATTTGCAGCTTAAATTGTTGGCAGATAAATGCTCTGCCTGCCCCTTAAGTACAGTCGGGGGCAGATGAACCCAACCCCCTGCCTTAGAAGGCCGTATGGCACACTTCACTTTCATCTGCCCCCGAATGTACATTGTGAAATATATTTAATTACTTTCATTCTGGATAAAATAATTAGTGCGCGGATAGTTTTACAGCGTGCAGCAACTCATTAAATGTTTTAATAGCTTCCTCTCTAATGATGCTGCAGCATGCAGACTCGCAAGCTATGCAGTTTATGAGAACACCCTTTGTTACAAGTACAAATTATTTTCTGGTGTATCGTGTTTTAATTATTTTCGTAAATATCTCGAAAGTTACGGTATCCAAGTTACGGAATATAACTTATATTTTGAGAATGCTCTTCATGGTGGTAGACAGCTATCTTTCGATTACCTATGTATTATAAATTATCACGTTTTTATTATAATCAGGTTAGATACAGCCAAGTATCACATACCGCAAAGGCCATGATTGCGAAATTATTAAGAAAAAGCGACAAGTTGCTATGTATCATAAAACATTGTATCGTATAATTGGTAAATTTAAAAATAAATAGAATATAGGGATAAATCACACTGATTGAGCTAACCCCAAAGTAAGTTCGAGACTTGTGTTATGGGATACTAACTTAACGATACTATATTTATAACAAATACATAAAAAGATAAACACCGAAAACCCAGAACGTATTGAAAAAGGCCATTTTCCAACTTGCCCTGACCGGGGATCGAACCCGGGACCTCTGGGTGGCGGACTAGCATGGTGACCACTACGCCACGGAGGTTGACAAAAGGTCGGTATACCATAATACTGTACAATCCCATAACAATGTGAAGTATAGTTTATCCTTGTCTATTTTTATATAGTCTTTGGAACCAGACTAGCCAAACAGATAAAGTCAAAGTCAAAGTCAAAATTTTTTGTTAAATGTAGGATAAATTTTTTTCTTATTCATCATTCGTCATTTTTTTTTAAATATTATTTTAGTGCAAAAGCTAAAAACTACTAACGTTTCGGAACGACCACTGCTGGGAAGATTACGCCGAAAGAAAACCAGCTCAGTATTGGTCCCTACCCAGCCTGATGGACTATGCTTCAGTTACAATACAGATTTACACATAAGCTCAGTACACATTATATTATACATCTAAATAATACAATTAAAATTTGCTGTCAACTATTTCCAAGAATTTTAATCAGATAAATAGTCATTTACATGATAATAAGCATTTTTTAATAAACGATTTTTAATGGCAGCCTTAAACTTAGATAATGGTAACGCTACTACATTATCTGGAATTTTATTATAGAGACGCAAGCTGAGACCCACAAAAGACTTTTTTGTTTTTTCTAACCGAAAAGCTGAGATAGCTAATTTAGTTTTATTTCTAGTGATAATATTATGAATATCATAATTTTTCTCATATGTATATTTATTCTGACGCACGTACATAATGTTCGCATAGATGAATTGCGAAGGTAGAGTCAAAATATTTATGTCTTTAAAAAGTTCCCTTAGAGACTCAAATTTAATGATACAAAAACAAATAAACAAACATACATACAAGCTTTCCGAGGCAGTCGAGTAACCATTAACAAGAAGAATAAATAATTTAGACACAAATCATAAGTTACAGATGATAATTATAATATTTGAACTGGTCAACTGATGTACTGAGTTACAACGCGACACAAATAAATTGAACAAAAATGGCGGACTTCAAAGAATTTTTGTACAAATTTCCGACAAGATTCAAAGATTCAAATGTTTATTTAGTAATTAGACCTTTACAGGCACTTTTACACGTCAATAAGTATAATTTACGCTACGTGTAAAGTATATTCAATTTAATTTATTTTTAAAGAAAGGCTATATTTATACTTATTGACGTGTAAATGTGCTTGTAAAGGTCTAATTACTGAATAAACATTTGAATCTTTGAATCTTTGACCTGCGGCGATAACCGCTATTTTGGTTCAACCTACGTGCCGGGAATTTGTACAAAATGCTTTGGAGTCCGCCATTTTTGTCCAACTTATGTGTGTCGCATTGTACATGATGATTATAGAGATTCCGTCATTAAAATAACCAGAGGTTAATCATAGGTAGCTTTACGAGTATGTACTAATTCTCAGTTCAAACAATAACACTACAGAGGTGAAGGCTGTGCTAATGTTCTCGTAAATTGTTATATGATTAAGGTTTCTCATATTGAACAATCGTCAAATAAGCCATAATAATTCCTTCTTCGGACCGAGTCCTGTCACAAATCGAGTTTTTGGCTTAAGACGAAGTGGTAGCTAAAGTGGCGCCGTCATTTGAAATAAATTGTTTAAAACTAAATATGGTGATAATTAAAAATTTTATTTGTATCACTGTCTAGTCATACTGGTATGACAAACTAGTATGACCACGAGGAAACGGCGAGAAAGATCTTTAAACTATTTTATGAATAACCTTTGAAATTATTACTAATAGTCCGTCTAGTTTTAAAACGGGTTTTTGCCAAAAGTGGCCACTTTTGGCGAAAACCCGTTTTAAAACTAGACGGACTACCAATATTACTTTCAAAGGTTATTCATAAAATACTTTAAAGGTCTTTCTAGACAGTGATACAATTCAAATTTTTAATTATCACCCTATTTAGTTTTAAACAATTTATTTCAAATGAGGGCGCCACTTTAGCTACCACTTCGTCTTAATTTTAGCACCGTGTAAAAAAGGGTCTTACAAAAATAAGGAAATAATTTAAAGTTCGAATACAATTAATGATACTAAACAATTTTCTCCGAGGGACACACATCAAATTTGAAAAAGAAAATGGTTCTCATAGAATCTCTTATCAGCTGATCAACTTTAATAAAATGCCTGTTTTATTTTGTTATTTTGCTACTTTTTCCTTGTGAATGTTGTTCGGAATCATGGACTCAATTCACCATTAATAGTATAGTGTGGAATTAGTGAATAAAGACGATGAAGATTTACATCCAGGGCTATAAATGAATCACGAGCATGTGAAGGATTGAAGTGTTAGAATCCTGAGCGACACGAGTGATTCATGGCCTTCGATGTAAATCCTTTTTATTCAAAAGTCGCATACTATACTTTATACCATGACTAAGAGAAAAAGAAAGATTTAAACGAAAACAGACACTTAATGTAGAAAAAGGAAGGTTAAATCAATTTAAAAGCACATTGAAATTGGATCAATTACTAAAATTAAGACTGTTCTAAACTCAAACACCAAAATAGACATTTAAAGTGCTTTTTAGTGAATAGATAAAAATTACCAAAATAGTAAGTAAAAGTGCATTTTATTCGCTGTTTTCAGTGAATAAAGTAAGTAACCAAAATAGTGAGTAAAAGTGCATTTTATTAACTGTTTTCAGTGAATAAAGTAAATAACGAAAATAGTGAGTAAAAGTGCATTTAATTGAATGATCAAACGAACTTACCTGAAGTGAAGTTCGATCACAATTGTCCTGTCCTCGTCGAAGAGATTTATCTTGTATATACTGTAGTTGCCCTGCAACGCTAAGAACTATCCGCACCGGTTTAAAGCATCGTTGAAAGAGAGAACACTATTTCCTTCTCTTGCGCACGATGCCGGGCCAGCGCTGGCGGCCCACTATCACGTCATTCTTTTTAGAGAAGAGTAAGCAGATTAACATAATTACCTTTTCTGTATTGTAATGTAAGGGCAGAGACAACTGGGCTGGGAGGGTTGCTAAATCTCTTCGACGAGGACAGGACAATTGTGATCGAACTTCACTTCAGGTAAGTTCGTTTGATCATTCAATTGTCCTGCTCCTCGTCTTCAGAGATTTATCTTGTATATACTGTAGATGTTCAGAGAAAGAAGAAAAGGTAATAAAAGACAATGAAAATAATTAAACAAAAAAAAATGTTTATTCGAAAGAAAAAACAATGCATTTGTACTATAATAATACATAACCTTCCTTAGCTTCTTATTTATTAACAAAAAATCAGTCTTTATTATAGTTAAAAAAAAAAGAACTTATTGAATATCATTTAGTTAAATAAAGCATTAACAAAAGATGAATTGGAATCTATTAGTGGCCTTTTATAAAAATTTGCAAACACTTCAGATTGACCAGTCCACCCAGCTGTTTTTCTAATGGTGTCGACACTAACACCAGCTCTCTGAGCAGCTGAAGTGGAGGCGTGCCTAGTGCTGTGAGCACTAAACACGGTAGTGTCTACGCCACTGGATGATAAGACTTGCTTCAGCCAACGACCTATAGTTTGACTTGAAGCTGGACGATAAGGTCTTTTAGTGGTTAATATTAATATATTGTCATTACTTGTTCTAATAGGAGACGTCAAGGACAAGTAACAAGTAAGAGCTTCTGCCGGGCAAACTGCGGGTCGTTGTCGAAAGTAAGGCAGATCCAAAATAGGCTGCTGTTTACCAACACCTGATGTTTTTATTAAATCAGTTATAACAATTGTAATTCCATTATTACTTATACTAATATTGGGAATCCTAATAAGAGATAACGTCTGACACCTTTGGCCAGTAGATAAAGCCAATAACATAGCAACTTTCTTTGTAAGGCTATCTAACGACAAACTATCGTTTGGATATAAATTACTTAAATAATTTAAAACAAGAGACGGGTCCTAAGTATAATTGTATTTGGGAAAGGTCGGCTTTAATTTAAATACCCCTTTAAAAAATCTTTTGATTCGATCGTCTTGACTCCAGTTATTTCTAGAAATAAGTGATAAAGCCGATCTATGACTGTTCAATGTACCATACGATGAACCCTTTTGCAAACCTTTTGCAAGGAAATCTAAGAGATCATAAACCCTAATATCAAAAGGATCATTCCCTACCATACTACAGTATTCCCACCATAGTTTAAAGCTAGTGGTATATTGAGTTACTGTGTTCTTCGCCAAGGAAGAAAACATGACGTCAACGGCGGATTGAGGAACTTGGCGCTCGGCGAATGCTCGCTGGATAACACACTCACCGCCAGGGAAAGACGCCGATACAAAGGGTGTACTTCCCTGAAATTAGAGAATAATAAATATTCATCGGGGGGAAATATTAATGGTTCACATATACACAAGGATTTAAATAATGGGAACCAAGGCTGCGATGGCCATAAAGGTACTACTAGAATGCCTGTGGCGCGGTCAGAAATAATCTTTTGAAGAACCTTCGATATTAAAGAGAATGGAGGAAATGAGTAAAAATAAAAACGATTCCATTTTATAGTAAATGCATCAATATTATAAGCACATGGATCTCTTTTCCACGAGATATATTTGGCACATTTTGCGTTTACCCTAGAAGCAAACAGATCTATATCTGGTTCACCAAAATGTTCAACAATTTTATTAAATGAATTGGAACTCAATTCCCATTCAGTATCGATATTCCTCGATTCTCTGTCAGCGTCAACGTTTTGACATGATTTGATGTAAGAAGCATAGATGAATATGTTCCTTTTTGCACACCATAACCATATTTCTCGTGCCATACTGTTAAAATGAGGATATTGAACTCCTCCCATTCTGTTTACATAAGATATCGCAGTTGTGTTATCTACACGTAATAATACTGCACAGTTATACAAATTTTTGGCAAAGGATTTTAATCCAAAGAATACTGCAAGTAATTCTAAGTAGTTTATATGATTTTTGCATTCTTCTTGGTTCCAAGAACCACCAATATGTTCTCCATTACATGAAGCGCCCCATCCTAATGTAGATGCATCCGTAAAAATTACAATTTTATAATCGTAAGATTGTATTGATTTAAATGCTGATATAATATTATTCTTCCACCATAATAAGTCGTCATATAAGCTACTTGGAATTCTCATTATGTTATCATAATTATCATTAGTTTCCAACAATGCTAAATACTTAGCCCGTTCAAAAGTTTTTGTGTGCAGCCACCCATATGCCACTGCTGGGCATGCAGCTGTGAGCGTACCTAGATACCGCGCAAAAGAGCGAATTTTTATCGTTCTTGAGTTAAGTAGAGTTTTTGTCCTGGTAAGTATATCTATTTTCTTTTTCTCGGGTAATTCTAAAGTATATTTTTCAGAATCTAGAATAAAGCCTAAAAATTTACAGGATTTACTAGGGACTAACGAACTTTTTGAGTAATTAATGACAAATCCAAGTTTTGTTAAACAACTAATCGTTTCCTTTAAATTATATAAACAATCTTCGACAGAATCGCCAAACAAAAGGCTGTCATCTAAATATTGGACGGATTTTAATCCACGAGACCGTAGAAAAACTAAAACTGGTTTCATTAGTTTAGTAAATAGATATGGGGCAGAACTTAAACCAAAAGGTAAGGCCAAAAATTCGTACAAAATATTGTTAAAATAAAATCTTAAGTACTTTCTCTGGGTTTCATGAATGGGTACAACAAAATAAGCTTCCTTCAGATCTAAGTTAACCATATAACAGTCAGGCGATAACAAATTAATAGCAGTTCTTATGTCTTCCATCTTAAAATGGTCAGTTTTAACAAACTGATTTAGTTTCTTTAGATTTAAAATAAAGCGCTTTTCACCATTACTCTTGGGAGCTAAAAATATGTTGGAAATGAATTGATTTGTGGAAGGTTCGCAACGACGGATGGCTTTAATGCTAATTAAACGAGTGATTTCTTTCTTTAAATAAGTTAAATCACCACTTGAAAATGATTGGTTAGTTGGTAAAAAATCTGGATGTTGATAAGGCTCGTTAATAAAGGGTATTTTGTAGCCTGCCACAATATCGAGGACAGTTTTATCGTCTGTGATAGCCTTCCAAGAATCAATGAAAAATTTCAAGCGACCAGCATGTACCTCAGGTTCTATCGGCGCGGTTTCGCTGACGCGTACGAGCGGCGCGGCGCGGGCGCTTGCCTCGGCGCTGGCGCTGTTGCTCGGCGCGGTGCAGCGGGGGGCGCGGGCGCTGGCGCGCGCCGCCGGCCTGCCGCGCTCGTCGTCTGTGATACTCGCGGCCCACCGCCGCGATTCGCGTTCATCCCCCGTTGTTGTTGACGAGGCGGTGGGCCTTTCCAATTTAAATTAGATGTTGTTTGCGCCTGAATTAATTCTCCTGTCTTCTTAATTCCTCTCGAAGATTTAATGAATTCCCCAAGGTTCTCGCCGAAAAGATGTGTATCACGTTTGCGGTCCTTGAATGGATCGATGAAACTTTTTTCAAGGAGCGGGATAACTAACGCTCTTCGTGTTTCCGTTTCTATGTAATGTGAGTCAGCAAGAAGCTTGGTAGCATCGCTCAACAAGCGAAGAGCTTCAGTCGCCTCCAAGGATTTACAAAGTAATCCACTCGCTAGCCGCCCTAAAATTGACAGGGAACATCCAATCTGGGTTTGTTTTTTGAAAATTCGCTGATCCCTGTTCCTCGCAGATTCTGTTAATGCAGCAGATAGCTCTGCATTCAAAATGGGAGGTTTTATCATTTGACAATTTTTAGGCGGTAGATACTTTTTTAAGACTTCATCTTTAACCTCTTTAGAAAGTCCATTTTTTAATACAGGCTCCCATCTCTTGGCAAGATTTTCATTAATATCTTGGCCCCACTCGGATGATTCTGGGGCAAATTCACCCAGCGCCTGAAGAAGATCAGGATCAATTTCTCCTGGATCGTCCAACACTCCATCCACAGCTACAGGTTCCGTCTCCGTAGGTGCCGTTATATTATTGATCGGCAGGAGCGGTGAGGGTTCCCTCTCGGAAACGGTCAGTTCATCACATGTTGGGAGTATGGGGATATCTGAAATACAAGATTGTATTTCACTAACATTCATGTAGGTAGAAAGGTTATCAAAATTTGAAAAGAAAAAAATGATAATAATAACTTAAAGGTTGCAAATAAATGATGCAAAAAGCAGCGGTTAACGTCCCGCGTTAACTCTTGATATTTGTTGGTTTACTGGTCAATATCTCGTATTGACTCGGAACCGTAATTACCACAGCCTAACATCTCGTGTTAGATCGGGGCTAAACATAACAAAAGTAGTAGGCAAACACTTAATCAGCGTACCTACCCCGTAAACTCTCTTCATCCGATGAATATATTATCACACGCTTCTTTTTCCTTCGTAGCTTTTCTTCGTATTTCTTCATCTTCCGACGCCATCTTTCCTCGTCAGACTCGTCCGTACACTTTCGTTTTGGCATAGTTACGTAGGTTAGATACCAGTGCGAACGTCGTGCGCGCACGAACAAGAATGACGTGATAGTGGGCCGCCAGCGCTGGCCCGGCATCGTGCGCAAGAGAAGGAAATAGTGTTCTCTCTTTCAACGATGCTTTAAACCGGTGCGGATAGTTCTTAGCGTTGCAGGGCAACTACAGTATATACAAGATAAATCTCTGAAGACGAGGAGCAGGACAATCACTGTTTTCAGTGAATAAAATAAACTCTTTTATACAGCCAGACTCTTAAATTATGAATATTACTAGAGAATTTTACTCTCTTGTGTAATACATCTGGTTATAGTTACCTGTACTAGTTACGAATCTAATGAAAATCTAGAATAAAATAACAAAGGTTAGTTGAGTAAATCCTGAGACTGAGTGTCTAGTGCTCTTTTTGCGAAGCAATGTAAAGAAAAACTTTAACGCAAATAAGATAAAACTAAAACGTATTTTATTTGCTTTGTTCAAGGATCGATGCCCAAAAACACAATTAGCTGATAAATAAATAAAGGTACATGTACGGTCCTAATGAGGTCCTAATGTGTTCGTATGAAAGGAAGTTTAGTTTGGTTTGTTTCTGTCGTTCTAGGAAATCGCTTGTTAAATTTGACAAAATACGTACGCAATTTGAGACAAACAATGACACTTATTTGCAGAATTATAATCTCACAGCAAATACATAGACCAATCACGTGTAGGCATATCATCATCATCAGGTCTTTTTGTCTCCACTGCAGGAGCACGACCCTCTCTGTAATACCAGAGCCATACTTAGCCAGAGCAGCCAGAGGACATGGCCTACACTCTCCTCGCTGGCCAGACGGGTTGGAGAGGTCTCATTGATGTTTATAAGCTTTGTTTAGCTTGTATTCCCTAAGGCATATAGCAAAGAAATTCCTCGTGTAAGGGATTTTGTCACAATACACACTGTGAAAAAGAAATGTTACCCAAATCGAGTGACTGCTGAACTCAGGACTAGTGTTTTAATTAATAGTTGTAGTTTGGGACATGCAAGTAGCAAAACTGGTTCAAGCTTTTCTTTTTAACCGACTTCAATGAAGGAGGAGGTTATCAATTCGACTGTATGTTTGTTTTTTACTTTTCTTTTTTGTATGTTACGCAATATCTTCGTCAACCGTGGACAAATTTTGATGATTCTTTTTTTATTCGAAAGCTTGTAGCACCTAGTTGGTTCCATATTAATTTAGTGAATATATGATTACGAACTTTGGAGATATGAAAGAATCTCTTGAAAAAAATTATGTCCTTTTTTTGTAAAAAATTAAATTATTTTTAGTGTAGTTAAATATTACGAAATCGCCGCAATCTGTGAATTCGAAACCTCCCTTACAACAACTATATTACTATGTATTAACTTAAAAGCTATTTGATAGTGAATTCCTTACGAATTTAAAACTTACGAGTGTAAAGTATATTAAAATTTAATTTATTTTTAAAGAAAAGCTACCGATACCAGCGCTTCGTAACGACCACTGCTGAGAAGAAACGCCGAAAGAAACTCATTTTCACAGTATTGGTCGCCTACTCGCCAAAGTAGGTCTATGTGACAATCAGTGATGATATGTATGTTAAACAGCAACTTTAGCCGCAGCACGTTTTTTCATCAGCTTTCTAGGTTGTTGACCCTAATATCACGTTTTGTTACACAATAGTTTCAAGGTTCCCAAACTCAAGGAAAAGTGGAGTTGTGGAAAATGTCCGTGTTTCCTAACTTAGAAAGGTTTTGTTTGCTAGAATTGCCAAGTTTTAGATAGATAGATAAATTCTTTATTGTACATAAAAAGACACAATTAAAATACAGTAAAAAAAACACAATAGTACAAAGGCGGACTTATCCCTGTCAGGGATCTCTTCCAGTCAACCCTACAACCAGAGGAGATAACTACAAAAGTGGGGTGGAACATTGTACAATACTTACACGCTAAAACACTTAATACTAATCATAATTTCATAATACATATAGATATACACATACATAATATATATACATATATACGTACAATATTAGTTATACATGATAATACGAGTATGATAAATCGAAGAACGGTGTCTCCTGGCACAGGCATTATTATGCTTAAAAGGAGACTCTAATCAACTGTAGAATTTTTGTATAAACTTATTTTTAAAATAAAATAAAAAATATTATTATTATTCACTTTATTTATTCATATTTATTTATTATTATTATTGCTAGAATTGCCAAGTTTTAGATAGATAGATAGATAGATAAATTCTTTATTGTACATAAAAAGACACAATTAAAATACAGTAAAAAAAAACACAATAGTATTGTACGTATTATTACGTAAACTGATATTGTACGTATATATGTATATATATTATTATTATTATTACATACATAATATATAAAAATATACATATTTGATTCAATCCAAGTCAGGAACTTTCATAAAATAGTTTAATAGAGTACGCGACTCTTTAATGTCCTTAGGGAGTCTGTTCCAAAGTTGTGCAGCAGTCATTAGTTCTCAGAAGTCTACGAAATAGACTTAATGTGGTTGAACAATATTTATTTTAGTCTTAGAACAGAAAAACTCATTTCAATTTCGGAAAAACTAATTTTACAACTCATAGCGTACAGAGGAAGAAGCAATGTAAGAGTTCAAACCTCCACTTCATTTTATATATGTACCTCGACAATGTCCTTTTTTACTAAATATGTTTTAAATGCTGAATTGGACCATCATTTTGAACAATTTTTCCATAAATGTATACTGAAATTATTTTAGGTTCTCATACAAATCCAAGTAGTCACGTGATATAGTTACTATATTTCTTTTTTTCGTATTTCGTTAAACGTGGGCAGGGAAAAGTTGTTCAAAATGATGGATTGAATCACCCTTTCACATATTTGTACTTAATAAAAACAATTGTTGAATGGGCCCTGCAATTGTAACAAATAATGAAAACGTGGATTTAAAGCATTTACAGTCTAATTCTAAGTGATCATAATACGTCAAAGTTTTTAATTTGATACAATATTCATTTAAATGTTAAGACGAAGCGGTAGCTAAAGTGGCGCCCTCATTTGAAATAAATTGTTTAAAACTATGGTGATAATTAAAAATTTGATTTGTATCACTGTCTAGAAAGATCTTTAAACTATTTTATGAATAACCTTTGAAAGTAATATTGGTAGTCCGTCTAGTTTTAAAACGGGTTTTCGCCAAAAGTGGCCACTTTTGGCGAAAACCCGTTTTAAAACTAGATGGACTATTAGTAATAATTTCATCGGTTATTCATAAAATAGATTAAAGGTCTTTCTAGAAATTGATACAAATGAAATTTTTAATTATCACCATATTTAGTTTTAAGCAATTCATTTCAAATGAGGGCGCCACTTTAGCTACCACTTCGTCTTAAAATAAAATGGTTTTACTGATATTGACCGATCCCCGCCTACGTTACGGCTTATATTATAGAAAGAATATATTGTGACAACGCGGCACAATAGCCACGCATTTGTTATGTCCCGAATAGCATCGAGTGTACACAGTGTACACAACACAACACAAGTCGAATAGCATTTATTATATCACGAACTTATGTAATTGTTACGCGAGCGTCCGAGAGTAGGAATTCCGGCCATCGCGTGTTTCCTCGTTCAAACTAATATTAAGGCTAAGATTTAGTTAAATGCATACATTACATACTTATTTATTTTTGACGACCTCCATGGCGTAGTGGTCACCATGCTAATCCGCCACCCAGAGGTCCCGGGTTCGATATCCGGTCAGGCAAGTTGAAAAACGGCCTTTTTCAAATTGTCCTGGGTCTTGGATGTTTATCAATATACGTATTTGTTGTAAAATATAGTATCGTTAAGTTAGTATCCCATAACACAAGTCTCGAACTTACTTTGGGGCTAGCTCAATCAGTGTTATTTGTCCCTATAGATTTATTTATTTATTTATAAAAATACCAAACTTTCCAAAGTTTTCAAAGTGTTATACAATGTTCCACCCTACGAAATGTCATTCTTTCCTCTTGTTTTGGGTTGACTGGAAGAGATCCCTTAAAGGGATAAGTCCGCCTTTGTAATGTTTTCCTTTGTATTTGTGTTGTGTCCTTTTTGTAAAATAAAGAATTTACATAACATAACATAATTTTCCATGCTGGTCTGGGAGAAAAGAAAGATCTTAGAATGTACCAGCTGCTTCTTTTCCTGCACAGATCGTAGAAGCCGATCGAGGGACTGGGCGAGAATGCGAATCATATTAATAGGCGGTGCGGTTAGCTACTTATCACTATTTGATTCCTTTTTTTATCTTCTCGCTAAACGTGGCCTTTGAGTCTTGCGGCCCTGGGCTCTGTCTGCACAGAGCCGCAAGACCCCAAATGCTCTGTCCGCCCCAAAAAGACGTGATAGTATGTATGTAGCAAACTTTCGCTAGACCTATTTTACTTGAAATATGTTTAGTCCTTAATCTCTCTCTCTTTTTCAATATTTGTCATAGTTAGAACGAGACAAAACATATTTTAATTCGTCACATCTTTACACCTCACGGAAAAGACAGCATCCAGGGCCAAATAACCCAAAGGGCACTTTCGCCTTGATAGTGGAAAATGCAAACATGAATTAGTAGGTAATAAAATCAAAATAGGGTTCTGACCGCGTTGTCTATATACTGTCGTGAATTAACAGTATTTACATTAAAGTTTCATCCTTCTACTAACCGATTGTTGTTTATTTAGAAGGGTGTATACCCTTTAAAAAAAATAACTTGGATGTAAATGCATTTATAAGTAAGTTGATCTCATTGTCACCAAGTGAAGACCTCAGGATGGAATCGTCAATAAATCGAGGGAACTCCTCAAATATTCTATGCACAGAAACATTTTCATGCAGATAGTGTTTTGGTGAAGTGAAACTGATTATGGAGACCAGAAATTAAGGTCACTTATTTTAATTTTAAAATTCTGATTATTGTAAATGGAGGAAAGAGACCGCGGAAACAAGAAAGTAAATAAATATAAACAGGCAAATCACACAGCTTCAGCTAGCCCCAAAGTAAGCTTAAGCTTGTGTACTAAACCAACGATACTATATTTTATGATAAATATAATAATAGATAAACACCGAAGACCCAGTCCATTTTCCAACTTGCCCTGTCTGAGGATCGAACCCAGAACCTCCAGATTGACGGTCTAGCGTGTTGGCCATTATGCTACGAAGGTTGCCGTCACAAAACAGCACTACTATTATCGCGCCTCTGCTTTCGTCCACTCGTCTTCGACGTGCACTCTATGTAAATGATCCTGCGCACTTTCTCCGTATGTAATCCTAATTTGGATTTAAATTACTTAACCATTCGCGTGCTAACATTTCTAACAGCACAATACGTTAGTGGTAGTGTTGCCGAAAAATATATAATTTTACAATCGATACTTTCAATCAAAAAATGCAAAACTGTCGATAGCATCAATAGCTGTTTTAAAGTAATGCTATTAACATTTGTATTGTTTTCTTTTGTATTTTTGTGGTATCCCTTTTGTATAAGATGAAGTGGTAGCTAAAGTGGCGCCCTCATTTGAAATAAATTGTTTAAAACTAAATATGGTGATAATTAAAAATTTGATTTGTATCACTGTCTAGAAAGACTTTTAAACTACCCGTTTTAAAACTAGACGGACTATTAGTAATAATTTCAAAGGTTATTCATAAAATAGTTTAAAAGTCTTTCTAGACAGTGGTACAAATCAAATTTGTATTTATCACCATATTTAGTTTTAATTAATTTTTTTCAAATGCTTTACTTCACTTTAGCTACCACTTCGTCTTAAGAATTTACATTACGTTACTAACTATTGATAGTATCGATCCTGACTATGAACAAACTATCAATACTATAGATAGTTTGTAATGAAAAGCAATACTGTCGAAACTATCGATAGACTACTCTGTATAACTTAATAGTTTTATTTAAAATATCGATAGGCTATCAATAGTTGAATATCGAGCGGCAACACTAGTTAGGGGCTAAGTGGTAATGGTATGTAAACGTACAATATATATATTTTTTTTGGTTTTTTGGCGGGAAGTCAAGGGGTTCGGTTGTAGTTTGCTTTAAATTATTTTGCAAATTGATTCTAGTGGACTTTATAATATAAAATCGGTGTAGTTTAGTGTTATAAATGCTCATGCTCATGGACAATATGTAAAATGGTTAAAGCGGACACTCATAGTGCGGCTGTAGTGATATTTATTTGCGGACTGTGGTGGGCGTCTTTAGACGCCGTCCGCCACTCATTCGGCTATGAAAACCAGTGGACTCGTATAGATTTGTTGCCAGAAGCTCCCTTGAAGCAATCAAAGGACCTACACCAACCTTTGATTGTATAGTTAGGTTAGGAATAAAGAAATTGGCGCCCGCGCCATTGGTTAACTAGACACTGGCAAAATAAGCTTCAACGAAGTTTAATCGCCAACAACAAGAAAAAAAAAATTTTTTTTTATGGAGTGTGTTATAGGTACTTGTTTGTTTATAATAACTTTATTGTTCTATGATAACATACAATTACAATACAAAACATAAAGAGTAAACTGAAAACGTAGTACTTACTATGACTCTCGTACTCTATATAAAAAACCCTTAGTACTTAACTAACACCGGTGTCAGATTTTTCAACTGACATACTGTAGACAACTGCCATGCAATTATGGCAGTGGGGACTACCAGCTTAACGTGCCTTCTAAAGCACCTATTTGCAACAGGTAATCTTAAGTTTGTTTTTAACTACTGCAATGGTTACTCTTATTAAACAAGTTGATGTTTTTAACTACCAGCCACATTTCTGGAGCAAGCACAGTCCACGAAACTGAACTGCTGTAGTTCTGTATCATAAATAAATATATACGGACACATCACACAGATTGAGCCAGCCCCAAAGTAAGTTCGAGACTTGTGTTATGGCATACTAACTCAACGATACAATGTTTTATAAGAAATACGCATATAGATGAATATTCAACAGCCAGGACAATCAGAAAAAGATCATTTTCCATCTTGACCTGACCGGGGATCGACTCCGGGACCTCTAGCCTTTAGGAGTCAGCCTGGCATAGTGACCACTAGGCCACAGAGGTTGTCAGACAACCAGCAAAGAACCTGTTTCAAAAAAAATATCGGTGGATTAAAACTTACCGGTATACATTCAGATATATATTATTTAACAGTATCCTGGCTGCATTAATCACAGTATCCAGCAATCAATTATTTATGTCAATCCGTAAGAAAGTATAATAGAAAGTTTGGGCGGGCACAGACAAGTTTGATTATTAGCATAGATACCGGCAGATGTATGGTTATGGTTATGTTTGATAGGTTCCGGACTGCAGTGTCTATCACTTATAGCAGGCCAAGTGCGGGTCGGGACAGGCGCAGTGTAAGGTTCCGTAGTCGCGAATGCCGACTTTGAGTTCACGCAACGCCTTCAAAATGAATACAATTGAATTTGTACTCGTATGAAATTTTAATGTTCCGAGTACTTTTTTTTTTTATTTAGTTTACTAACTCTTTAATTCGTGAACCCTACATAACCCTGATAGTTTTTTTTTTTAACTTTGTTATGTGTACTATTACCGTGAATCTTTCATGTGTCCATGTACAACCGTTTACTGATAGAGTCCCCCCCCCCCCTCCCGCTCTATCTAAACTGAGCTCTAACAAAAAAATCACAAACTGATCTCTAAATTAAAAAATGGTGTTCACAAACTCACAATATTTTTGAAGAGTTATTCAACGACAGCCCAGACCATGGTTTACTCGAGAAAAAACGTTTGGTCCCAACTTTACAATCTACCAAAAAATATTTTTTCAAGTTATTATTTTCCACTTCGTCGGCATGATTGATATACATACCTATGCCAAATTACAGATGTGTAGTACTAATAGTCTCTGAGTAAAACCGCGAAAGAACGGAAAGACAGACAAACATGGCGAAAAGGAAGGAATCTTTATAGTTATAAAGATTCCTTGTTTACTAAGGAACGCTAAGAGATTTTCGAGCTATATCAGATGCCTTAAGGCAGCTTGAAAAATCTAACACCAGTGTTGGCCACTTACATAAATAAAAAAAAGTCTTTCTACTCGATTTCTAGCAATTTAGAAGTACAAATATTCTGTCTATATTTAAGAGCAAAAGAAGATTGTCGCTGTCACTGAGTGAAAAGAGATAAACATACGTACATACATACTATCACGCCTGTTTCCTACAGGGGTAGGCAGAGACTAAGGACTTCCGCTTGCTACGATCATGACAGACCTCTTTCGCTTCATCTACACTCATCACTCTCTTCAGTATAATTACTGTTTTTGGCAGAAATCAAGAATCATAAATACATACGGACAAATTACACAGATTGAGTTATCCCCAAAGGAGGTTGGAGACTTGTGAAGACTTGTGTGTTTAGAAGATAGTATCGATGAGTTCTAGATAGGCGGCTGCACACTTTTATATGGAAATGGCAATTTTTTTTTGGTCTGTGGTCCGATTTATTACGGGTACGTCGATAAACATCCAAGATCCAGGTCAATATGAAAAATACCATCTTGACCTGACCGGAGATCGAACTCAAAAAATTGATTTGTCACTGCACACTACATTTCACACATTAACTCACTTCATAATACTTACTGTTTGCAGGTTTGAAACAAAAGACATCAGCGCACCACCGACCCCACTTGAATGTATAGGCGTGTCAAAAAAATCCTGGTACCCTCAGTATTACGTCTTTATCCCTAAAGTGGTAGACAGAGCCTAGAGCTGAGAGCCCAAAGGCCACTCTTAGCGTGATGTTTGGCAAGAAGGTATAAAAAGGAATACAAATTCGCCTATTATCATGATTCACATTTTCGCCCAATTTCTCGATCGACTTTTACGATGGGAAAAGAAGCAGCCTGCAAATTCTAAGTATGAAAGAAATACTAACATATACACATGAACAGACGACATCAACGCGCCACCTAGCCCACTTAAATGTAGGCGTAACAAAAATAATCGTGATGCGTTTGTATATTTGTTTTATGAATAAAAATTGTATAATAACTAAAACAATTATATAACAGTCCACTAAAGACGTTTTAGATTGTTGTATTTTGACAGATTCTATTAATGTTCAATTCTTAAACTTCAAAGTTAGCTACTACGAAGTTCGATGACTTTGTAAGGCGTTTAAAAAGTAGCTAGACCTTTGAATTTGCGCAAGATGTTTCTTAACATCTAGGCTACTAGGCGAGGCTTGATCTAGGAGACCCAGAGATTTCTAATTTAGTCAACCGCTTGCCAAATCAGCAATTAACGTAATAACGAGTAAAAAAATCTTGCTAAACTATTTGTTCAATATTTCGATTAATAATAAAATCATTTCGTATTTCGTATGATTTAAATTACCTAATCAATTCGTTTCATCTAACCACGTCCCCGGTTGCATCCTCAGCTATGATGCTTCGGCGCCCGGGGTGCGTTTTGCCGCTTCTTAACCGCCGTCAAAAAAGAGCGGTGTTATGAGTTTGACGCTAATGTCTGTTTGTCTGTCTGTGGTATCGTAGCGCTCGAACAGGATGCACCGATTTCAATGTGGTTTTATTACGTGAAAGCAAGTTCCTTTGCGATGGTTCTTAGGGTTTGATGAAAATCCGTTTTAAAGATTTGCCCCCTTATTCATAAAAAATACCAGACGTTTGCTAAATCTCTTTTAGTCAAAATATGTTTTGTCTCGTACTTACAATGTCAAATATTCAAAAGAAGGAAAGGGACAAAAGATTTTTTAACTAAAATGGGTTTAGCAAATGGCTGTTAATTTTTATGAATACGAGGGTTGGGGTTTACGCATAGTCGGGGGATTTTTAATTTGCCTGGCAAATAATCTTGTTGTTGTTATATTTTTAAAGCACATTCAAGTTATAATCATACTTTCGTTCTCCAAATACAATATGCATGTCAATCGTCACCCAAGAATGACGAAAACAATGCAAAATTGAGAAGAAATAGCAGGAACAATTTAACGACCGGCCTGAAGCCAACCCTCTTTGGGAATGCAGTTTTTAGCGATGTATATGCTCAGACCAGGGCCTGTTGAAGGGTTAACAACCAGCCATCTGCCTGACGTCAATTCTCTTTGGAAATGCAGTTTTTAGCACGATGTAAGTGCTAAGACCAGAGCTTGTTGAAGGGTTAACAACCAGCCATCTGCCTGACGTCAATCCTCTTTGGAAATGCAGTTTTTAGCACGATGTAAGTGCTAAGACCAAAGCTTGTTGAAGGGTTAACAACCAGCCTTCTACATGACGCCAACCCTCTTTGGAAATGCAGTTTTTAGCACGATGTATGTGCCAAGACCAGAGCTTGTTGAAGGGTTAACAACCAGCCATCTGCCTGACGTCAATTCTCTTTGGAAATGCAGTTTTTAGCACGATGTAAGTGCTAAGACCAGAGCTTGTTGAAGGGTTAACAACCAGCCATCTGCCTGACGTCAATCCACTTTGGAAATGCAGTTTTTAGTACGATGTATGTGCTTAGTCCTTTAGTCGCCTGTAACGACATTCACAAGAACAGTGGAATCGTCCCGTTCTAAGCCAGATGTCACACGGGCGTTCAAATTAATCAATTATAAAACTAAAACTTAAGCTTTATTTCTTTTTATTCAATGTAGGAAAAAAATATGTCGTATTGAAGGTCGTTTTAGGGTGCGTACACAAAGGGTAAAAACGGGACCCTATCACTAAGAGTCTGCTGTCCGTCCTTCTCGGCGTCTGTCCGTCTGTCTGTCTTTCACCAGGCTGTATCTCATGAACCGTGATAGCAAGATCACAGATGATGTATATCTTTTACCGCTATAATAACAAATACTAAAATCGAAATAAAATATATGTTTAAGGGAGGCTCCCGTACAACAAACGTGATTTTTTATAGATAATGGTACGGAACCCTTCGAGCGCGAGTCTGATCGCACTTGGCTGGTTATTTTAAATATTATTTTAGTGCAAAAGCTTTAAACTACTCGCGTTTATACTTAGGTAATTATTGTAAACGGTTACAATATTTTTTATTATGTACATTTTTTTTCCCTCTTGTTATTGCAATCTATCTCTTATGGACATTTAGCAATAGATTTATGTTTCTTATTTAGCAGCTTTCGTGCTCCAAGTCCAATTGATTTGTCCACCTTATTAAAGTCGATAATACGAGCATATCAGTTTTTAAAATGGTCACCAGTCATTATTGGCATAAATCTAAAGGAGTCTTCCTTTTTAATCTGGAGAACATGACTCTCGGTGTCATGAGGCCAGTGGCAAGCTCATTTACATGGTTCAATATCCGGTCTTTATATTTAGGCATTCTTTCTCTGATCTCCTTCTTAACAGAAGGGATAATTAATTCATAATGTATCCTTTCATTGGTCATGTACCAAGGAGCATCAACTACAGTTCTTTTTACATTATGTACATAGGATAGTTTTTTTGTCTTTTTAGCCAACCTATAGAGGTCTCACAAACTCGTATTATACACTTGTACCCGTCTCATTATTTTAGTACGTTTTACTCAAAAAATAATTCATTACCACTTAGATAACTTCCTACAAGAAAGACGACATTTTTCTAAACAAGCCGAACCAAATATAATCGATCAAAAAGTGAGACAAAACTTCAAAACTGAATTCCTTGATAAATTGATCTTTTCACTTAAAAAAAGTCACTTCATTTACCCAATTGAACAGACAAACAAAATATATCAGAGCACATCGATTTCCACTGATACTCACTTCAAACCACAACAATCCTAAAACACGATTCCGAAGTTCTACATCAAACGCGACCGCGAGACTGCGCGGGCGTCATTCGCGCACGCAACTGGCGGCGGCTGCGACTGCGGCTGCTTCCCTCTCCCTGGAGTGTGAGGTAACACCGTGACACACTGCCTGTAGATGCAGATAATCTTGCCACATTTCCCGATACTGTGGCGTTTATATGCGGTTACTATTCATTAAGTCGCAATTTTGCGGGCTTTTAGAGGTAATATGCTGTCATACTGAGGCTCAATTTACCTAGTGTCGCCTTAAACATGAAGAAAAACTAAAGAATTTCCTCAAAAATATTAAACACTTTTCATCATCCACAGCTGGTAGAATCTTCCCTGTGAATGTGAAGTGACACCGTGATACACTGCCTGTAGACGCAGTTTATCTTGCCACATTTCCGGATATTGTGGCATTTATCTGCGGTTACTAGAGTCTCTATTTATTAAGTCGCAATTTCGCGGGCTTTTAGAGGAAATATACGGCCATACTCTGACTGAATATAGTATCGTCTCAAACATGAAGAAAAAATAAAGAATTTCCTTAGAAAATTATAAATTTTTTGATCATCATCACTAATTTAACCACGTTCACTGTAGGTTGAAATCTTCACGATTATAAAATAAGGATATCTACTCTTTAAAATTCTAATTTAGTTTTTATAATATTAAACCAAACAAATAAATGTATTAATTACGGATCAATTTATTATTTACGGTTGCTCCTTGAATGTGAGGTGACACTGTGACAAGCTGCCAGTAGACGCAGATTATCTTGCCACATTTCCCGATACTGAGGCATTTATCTGCAGTTACTAGATTCTCTATTCATTAAGTCGCAATTTCGCGGGCTTTAAGAGGAAATATGCGGTCATATTGTGGCTTAATATAGCGTCGCCTCAAGCATGAAGAAAAAGTAAAGAATTTTCGCAGAAAAATAAATACTTTCCATCATCATTATCACCAATTTACCCAGGTTTACTGTTGGTTGAAACCTTCAAGATTAACACAATTAAGGATATGTACTCTTTACAGTTCTAATTTAGTTTTTAAAATATAAAGCCAAACAAATAAATTTATTATTTATGATTGCTCCTTCTCCCTGTGAATGTGAGGTGACACTGTGACAGGTTCCTTCCTAAACCTTCTACTATTCCAGTTTTTTAAAACATAAAGCCAAAACAATAAAGCTATTATTTAACTACAGTTGCTCCCTCCCCCTGTGATGACCTCCGTGGCGTAGTGGTCACCATGCTAGTCCGCCACCCAGAGGTTCCGGGTTCGATCCCCGGTCAGGGCAAGTTGGAAAATGGCCTTTTTTCAAATTGTCCTAAGTCTTGGGTGTTTATATAAATATGTATTTGTTATAAAATATAGTATCGCTTGATTGGTATCCCATAACACAAGTTTCGAACTCACTTTGGGGCTAGCTTAATCAGTGTAATTTGTCTATATATATTTATAAAACAGAATGTGAGGTGACACTGTGACAAGCTGCTTGTAGATGCAGATTATCTCGCCACATTTCCCGACTGTGGAATTAATCTGCGGTTAGTGTTTCAAGTAAATACACTATTCATTTGGTTGCGGTTTCGCGGGCTTTTAGAATAAAATTACTGCGGCTCTGCAAATTAAGAAAGTATCTAGTGTTGTCCCAAATAGCGGAAACTTGGATAAGAAACATTAAAAATTGACAATGTTTGTCTCAAAATAAAACAATATAAAACTTGAGAGGTGTCAAGGGACACCCGGATGGAACGAAGTAAAATATAAATATAAATAGGTATATTAAATTACATTAAAACTCTTTTCTGCGTTCTAAAACCATGATCTTCATAAATTTGAATGAACAAAAAGTGTCGTTACAACTTTTGGTTTTAATTTTTTCCGCCTAGCTCCCTTTCGCAACGCGCGATAAGGAACTTCGTTCCAAATACTTTTTTCATGGTCATTCATCACTTGTGATCGATAGATCATCATATAGCTTCATACTTTTTGTAAATGATCATAAATTAGAGTAGGTATCATACTTTGTGAAAAACATGCGATTTCATATCAGTCAGTCATCAAAAAGAAAGAGGATCATACTTAGGTGTCTAAGCAACACATACAATTTTATGTGCGACGGATTAATACTTGTAGGGAGAAATGTTAGAAGAATACAGTTTTTTATTATAATCTTTTTCCCTTACGATAGACAAGCCCAAGTACGACAAAAGCCACTTAAAGCGTGATGGTGGGCGTAAAAAAAGAGTTATTATCTATATTGACGTGATTTTTCCGTTTTTGCCTATTCTTTTAATCGGTTTTTACGATCAGGGCGGCAAGAAAAGCACAACTGGCTGATACATTCTGTAATTTTTTCTCTTTATGTTTGTTTGGTTTTCGTGTGTGTAAGTGGCCAACATTGGTGTTAGATTTGTCAGCCTGGTTAAACGCCGTTCTCTTCTATCAGACCAGCTTATGGTAGAAATCTACGACGGCCATATTGTCAAGAATTTTTGTTAAGGTTGAACTAGTCGCGGGTTCGAACTCACACGTGGGCGCGGCTTAAAAGCATGCTGTCTCACCTAACATTGTGTTCGGGCAAAGCAGTGAGGTGAAATGCACGATAATTCATGGTAAACCGAGCGCGTAAAAACATACGTGAAGTTCTTTGCGAAAAGGGGTTTTATGCAAAAACTACTGCAATTATCAATTACAAATAAGGTTTATTAAAATTTTCGATAATCAAGCTGTGTCGCATAAACAGTAATTGTGTATGAGTAATAAATACAAATTTTACGAGTAGCGTGGTTGGACTGCATAGCAGGGGAATAATTAGAAGTACCGATGACGTTTTTCTCAGAGCTAATCTGGTGGTCGTTATTAAAGGTTAGTATTAATTCCCACCCACGTCTTTATGCGCACGCGCATATGTTATTGTGCGCATAACGCAATCAAAATCGGTTTCCATAAAAGCTTTCGCAAATTATTTGCTAAGACGGCTGGACAAAAAGTACCTACCTTAAGTTTGCATATAGTTTTGCACAAAATCTACACAAGATTTTGTATTTTTCTTCATTATACCTACGCGCTATAAGCGTACCTTGCTATATACTTCCATTAGTAACTAACATGTAATTTATAATTTGTGAAAACCAGAACCAGAAAATAAACAGACTTTCAAATTGCAATTCCTTACAAAACCAACACGGCAATGTCTTCATTATCATATCAGCCACCGAAAGTCCACTTTTGGCTCAGGTCGTATGTCCACCTAGCTGGTGGGTGTCCTACGCTGCGCTTGCCGGTACGTGGCCGCCATTTGAGAACCTTTCTGCTCCTTAGGCCATCGGTTCTTCGCGCTATGTGCCCTGCCCACAGTGACTGTCAGAGACTTTCGTTTTTTTTTATGTTATAGGGCGGCAAACGAACAAGCGGGTCACCTAATGGTAAGTTATCACCGCTGCCCATGGACAACTGCAACACCAGGGGTGTAACAGAAGCGTTGCCGGCCTTTCAGGATTTTGCCCTCCCCAGAAATTGGGGGGGCCTCCGGCTTTCTCACTCGCCGAACGAAGCATAGAAGCGGTGACGCTACTCAGACGTCGATTTTCTGTGAGAGTGTGGTACTTCCCCGGACGAGCCGGCCCATTCATGCTACTAGCAAAACAGAGTTTTGCCGTTAGCGTGGCTCTACCACAAAGTTTTCCTACGAATCACCTCATTTCTACTTCGATAGCAATCGGCATGTCTTTAATTGAATATATCAATCGCCACTTTACAACCACTAAATTGTTAAATATAAATTCCCGTTCTCTTATATAAAAATATATTATAGTGATTAGATTACAGAAAATAAATTTACTGGGACCAGTGGCGGCGCAAGACCTAAACTTAATGTGGGCAAGGCACATTTCGCGAGGCCCTTTGATGGTGCCTATAATGCTGTGTGGGCCACATAGAGGTGGTGGAATATAAAATACAAAAATTAAATGTTCAAACTAACCTAAATCTTTACTATACTTCTTTGGAACATTAAACAAAAACGAAAAATAATAAGGAAACAGAAATTTTCTAGTTTTGATTTTACTGATTTGGTTCGTAACTTATATGTATGCTATATCAACTTCAATACATAAAACTGCCAACTTCATTATTGGGGCGTGCGTCGGCGTACTTTTGGATTTTCCATACTTTTTCTAATTTATTTTCGGCTGTGAGGCGCGAGGCCCTTTGCACCGCGAGGCCGTGGGTGGTGGCAGACACCGCCCACGCCTTACGCCGCCACTGACTGGGACGTAGGTATGTACCTAGTACACGCAAACTTCCGACAGAGTGCCAAAAAGAAAAAAAGAAACAATTAAATCAAGGACACGTGTGTCGATTCCCGCCGAGTAGTGTTGGACCTTCCACGATGCTTGCTATTTGATCAGATAATTATTTCTAAACGCCGAAACCAAACATTTTCATGGGATTTGTATGAAATACATTCTAATGATGTCATAGTTTCTTTGAAGATTTGGAGTCAAATAGCGCTCTAAATATTAATTTTTCTGCAGTAATAAATCTGAAATCACGTTTACAAGGTGGTCAGACGATCTGACCAAGGTCGCTGGTTCAAAGATTCAAACATTCAAATGTTTATTCAGTAATTAGACCTTTACAGGCACTTTTACACGTCAATAAGTATAATTTATGTTACGTGTAAAGTATATTAAAATTTAATTTATTTTTAAAGAAAGGCTACACACAGCGCTTCGTAACGACCACTGCTGAGAAGAAACGCCGAAAGAAACTCATTTTCACAGTATTGGTCGCCTACTCGCCAGAAGGGCTTTGTCATATTATTATAATTGTCTTTTAATTATTAAATACTTATAATATAAAACAATGTTAGTACATGTAATGCTTGCAAACAAGTAAACAAACATAAATTGCGTAATAAAAAATATTAAGTAGTCAAAAAAGCGAAGCCGAGCTGACCAGTCCCTCCCGGCAGCACCCGTTCACGAGTTGAAAGCGCTGGATGCAGGCCGCTCTTGATCGGTCATTTTGGAAATCCTTGGGAGAGGCCTATGTCCAGCTGTGGACGTTATGCCACTGAAATGATAATGATGATGATTAATGACAAGTGACATTATTTTGTGACACTTTATTTCCTTATCAGTACCAAATAATTTATTTCTGACCCAGGAAAGTAGGTACCCAATTAAAAATATCAGGTGCACGACCGTCATCCATCACTTCATCATTAAATTAGTAATAGGTATTTCTATTAATTCTTCATCGATCCTAACAATAAGTTCCTGTTATCACCGCAGTACAACAGACAATGGGTCATAAAGTTTTCTACGCATTCCGTCCGATTTGGCTTCCCTATGGGCCATTGTGGAAAGAAGTGTTTAATCCAAGTGTCCCCAGCGAAGGTGAGGCGATTAAATTTTGCGAATTGCTCATTAGTGATGTTTTTGTAGTGTTGAGGAAAAAAACAAGTAATTTATTGAGGTCATTGATGTTCATTGTAAACTAAGGTGTTACCCGTACGTGTTTAGTAGTTATTTGGCAATCCCACGCGAAAGTCACGGTTTTCCGGGATAAAAAGTATCCTTTATGTTTTTATCTGTTCAGTAGTTTCTGCGTTATTGAATAACAAAGCTCCAAATATCATCATTAACATTTTAATATTAGTAGTGCACCAGGGTAGGCTGCTGCCCGTTAGAGATAAAGTCGGGATAGTGTAAGGGTCAGTTCAGACCATAGACCTAGAATCTTTTTACTGCGTGTTCAGAGTGAGAGGAGCGCAGCGGAGGAATTTTTTATGAATCTAAAGAAATTGATTTAAACTTTGCATAAAGTGCAATACTTGAGCGAGCTTAGGTATGCTCGTAAGGAATCGCTTTATTCGAGAACGCGCGAGCATTTTGTCATGTTCAAACGTTGAAACCTAAACCCCAATAGCATCTTGAAGACGTTAGCAGATCGCTGGACTTCTCCCTTAAGTCTTTTGTAAGGAGGGTGATATTCAAAACCCACTCCGAACAAATGATATGAACGCAACGATCATATTATGTATTACTAACATAGGTTATGTAAAACTAACACAATTATAGATCCATGTCATGTGAAATAAACGATTTTTATTTTATTTTTATTATTTATTAAAACCAATAGTTTAAAGTTTATTTTCGAGTGTCATAAAAAATCCGCTCCGCTGCTCTCCACTCGGTCTAAACTGACCCTAACTGTCTCAATATCAATACATATAATAGAACAGTAAAAATCGTGTGTCTGTACATTTAATAAATTTATGAAAAAATGAGTGTGGGCGATCAAAAAATGTAACTGAACACTATAACAGAAAAAAGAATGTTTGTATGTCCGCTAATCTTCGAAACTACTGGACAGATATTTACGTGGTTTTCAATCTAAATATATATAACTCAAAGGTGACTGACTGACTGACATAGTGATCTATCAACGCACAGCCCAAACCACTGGACGGATCGGGCTGAAATTTGGCATGCAGGTAGATGTTATGACGTAGACATCCGCTAAGAAAGGATTTTGATCAATTCTATCCCCAAGGGGATAAAATACGGTATGAAAGTTTGTATGAAACTTTGTCAATTTTAAACCGATTGGGCTGAGACTTTGCATGCATAAAGCTACTACGACGTAGGCATCACTTAAGAAAGGATTTTAATAAATTACACCCCTACGCGAGCGAAGCCGCGGGCAAAAGCTAGTAATAGAATAAGTTCAGCTCGGAGCAACATATAGGCTTTGTTTCATTGAAATCTGATGTCAGGAGAAAAAGTCGTCATTTTACAATTTCACACGAACGGAGTTGCGGGCACCAGCTAGTAATTAACATAATAATAGTAGAATTAAGACGTAGGTATTTAGCTAAGTAATAAAAGTAAAACACATTTTATATGTATTGAACATTTATTTTTACCAGTAAAAATAATATTCTTTGTCGGTCACATCCAACAAAGAATAAATTTCTGACCGGAAAATATTACTCTTTTAAGTAGTATTTAATAAAAAATTCAAGTACAAACTACAATCACGGTTGGAAGGCACACTAATGTTTAGCAAAATGCAGTTTCACAGACAAAAGACAAATTAATAGTCGGAAAAGCATTTTTTTTTTCTTTCTTTTTCATACAACAAAAGAAAAACAGTAAATTTTCCAATAATGGCACAGGCAAACGAACCTTATTTTGTGAGTTGTGAATGACGTAAATGAGTCGCGCAATTTACGTTGCATCCGACTTCATACACGAAACTCCTATTCATACCCCACGGTAACACAAAATGAGTTGTCAATTTCTGTAGAAAGAAAAAAGCGCGACAAATTTTACGCGACTCACAACTCACAAAACTACGCTCGTTCACCTGGACCCTAATAAAATATCAGTCAAACCCCGAATTGACAGTAAACTTAACTGAAATAAACCTTACAAATACTACTATAAAACTTGTACTTACTTTCAAATCAACATTAACAACTTTTTGTTGTACATAAATGCATAAAAGCATAATCATAATAACAATTAACTAAAATAAACATTATCTATTATTTGGTTTTCCATTTTCAACGGACAATTTTATTTTCTTCATCATCGTCATCTTAGTTTATAGTAGGTATGCTTTTTTGAATAATTCCACGGCACTGGATGCGAGTTCATTGAAGCCTATTGTCGCGAACGAGATAGACGTAGAATATTCGCGAGCATACGTCATGATATAAGTCAGAAGTGATGCAAGCGAAACTAGGCCTTATGTCTGTACATCATAAAGGCTAGAGTTCTTTGGCCGGTTTTCGTCTTTGTTGCACTCACACACACCTCGATGTTTCCCGTATGGAGAATATTCGAGAATAATGTGAACCTCCATATCGGCGCATATGAAAAGGCGATCAAGTCACGCCGCGTCAGTACGAGCTACGAAAGCGATCACTTCCAAGAGACCCGAAGCGAAGGAAACCTAAGTGCGACTAGTGGAAATACCTGCGACAACTTTGGCAAGATACCTGGATCTCAGCTGCTAAGCGACCTGGACGTTGGACATCAGGAAGACCATCTTCACCTGTCAACCTTTGGTTCTATAGTCAATAAAAACTCTGATACGAACTTTGGCATTTTTCTTCAATTTTCGAACTCACGATGGGATATGAGCTAAATTAAAGAAATAATTGAGATATTTTACCAAAACTTAACACTATCTTTAGTTTTTAGTTTTTTTATTCCTAACAAGATTCAATCGAATGTTGATTTAGGTCCTCTGAACGCTTCAATCGCTTCTGGCGTGTTTCCGTGGTAAAACCAACCATCAGGCATTGTGATACGGTTAATTTTACAACATCAGGCAGTCATTCCTCAGGGGCGTGCACTACATTCACGTGCAACGCATCCATGACATTGTTAGTATTGACGTCATCCTGTCTTATAGTCAAGGCTTCGAGGTAAAAATAACAGACTAAAATAAACCTTCGGCCGCGACAATATGGTTAGGTATTCAACATCAGACTGTTAGTCCTCAGGGGCGTGCACTACATTCACCTGCATTGCATCCATGACGTTATTTTTTTTTTTTTTACAATTTATTGGTTTAGGCATTTGTCCTCAATCTCACCTGATGGAAAGCGACGATGAAGACTAGGATGAAGCATGCCTATCCAAAAGATACCCATTCAATCTACTTTTGAATGTCCCGGGGCTGTACTTCTCTGGGAATATAGACGCAGGCAGTTCATTCCACACCTTAGCTACTCGAACCAAAAAGGAATTGTCAAAGCGTTTAGTTCGAGACTTAGGTATTTCAACGACAAAGGGGTGAAACCCCTGTCCGCGCCTCGTAGTCCGATAGAGAAATGGTGAGGGTTTCACGAGATCAAAAAGAGCCTTCGAACACTCTCCAAAATGTATCCTATAGAAAACCGATAAGCAGGCTACTTTGCGACGATGCTCTAGGGACTGCAATTTTCTATTCGAAAGCTCATCGCTGTTTATAAGCCTGTGGGCTCTTCGGTCAACAGAGTCTAGTGCCTCAAGTTGGTATTTAGCGGAGCCATTCCACAAGTGACTGCAGTACTCCATGCAGGAGCGAACCTGGGCTGTATAAAGATTAAGTAGCCGTTCAGGGCTGAAGTACCGCCGGACCCTAGAAATGACGCCCAACTTCCTGGAAGCAGTCAGTGCCATCGACTCTATCTGTTGGCCGAAGTTATTAGTAGCTACAGTGACGTCCTCCGGTTTGTTCATAGTCAATGCTACGAATAGAAAAGAGATGCTGCTTACGGACAGAGGAAAACCAACTGTAAAGCACTGCAATACGGTTAATTTTACAAAATCAGGCAGTTATTTCTCAGGGACGTGCACTACGTTCACCTGCATTGCATCCATGACGCCGTAAGTAGCTGCAGTAACTTCCTCAGGTTTGTTCATAGTCATTGCTTTGAATCGAGTAGAAATGCTGCTTAGGACATAGGAGAAATAACCGTTAAGTATAGTGATACGGTTAATTTTTCAACATCAGACTGTCATTCCTCAGGGGCGTGCACTACATTCACCTGCATTGCATCCGTGCCGTCGTTAGTAGCTGCAGTAACTTGCCCGGTTTGTTTTTAGTCAATGCTTCGAATCGAGAAGGGATGCTGCTTACGGACAGAGTAAAACCAACTGTAAAGCACGATAATACGGTTAAATTTACAACATCAGGCAGTCATTCCTCAGGGTCGAGCACTACGTTCACCTGCATTGCATCCATGACGCCGTAAGTAGCTGCAGTAACTTCCTCAGGTTTGTTCATAGTCATTACTTTGAATCGAGTAGAAATGCTGCTTAGGACATAGTAAAACCAACCGTAAAGTATAGTGATACGGTTAATTTTTCAACATCAGACTGTCATTCCTCAGGGACGTGCACTACATTCACCTGCATTGCATCCATGACGCCATAAGTAGCTGGAGTAACTTTCTCAGGTTTGTTCATAGTCATTGCTTTGAATCAAGTAGAAATGCTGCTTAGGACATTGTAAAACCAACCGTAAAGTACAGTGAAACGGTTAATTTTTCAACATGGGACTGTCATTCCTCAGGGTCGTGCACTACATTCACCTGCATTGCATCCATGACGCCGTAAGTAGCTGCAGTAACTTCCTCAGGTTTGTTCATAGTCATTGCTTCGAATCGAAAAGAAATGCTGCTTACAGACAGAGTAAAACCAACCATAAAGCATGATGATACGGTTAATATTTCAACATCAGACTGTCATTCCTCAGGGGCGTGCACTACATTCATGTGCAATGCATCCATAACGTCATCCGGTTTTATAGTCGACGCTTCGAGGTAAAAAGAACAGACTAAAATAAACCTTCGATAGTGCCAATACGGTTAACTTTTCATCAGACTGTCATTCCTCAGGGGCGTGCACTACGTTCACTTGCAGTGTCTCCATGACATTATTGTTGGTAGCGATGACGTCATCAGGTTTGGTGACAGTCAAAGCTTCGAGGCGGGAAGAGATGAAGTGTTCGGAAATGTGCTGACGTAGTTCCGTCTTCAGCCGGAAGCTTTCCGAGCATTGGGTACATCTGAAAATTTAAAATATTCTAATTAGGGATTTTTATTTTAGTAAATCTTTAAACATCCCGAATATAGGGTAGAGGTTGGAATATCCAGATTTTGCCCCTCAATCCATGTCCTTTCGTGTGTGTAAGTGGCCACCACTGGTGTCAAATTTTTCAAACTAGTTACCTACCTAAATTCATCAATGCCTAAAGTCATCTAATATAGCTTGACGACTGCCATACAATGTTAACAGCCGGGACCAACGGCTTTACGTGCCTTCCGAAGGACGGAGAGGCTAGAGATTTTCTTTTCCACTTGTGGTCCATCCGAGTGCGGACCACGCCCGGTGTCGCTTAACTTGCGAAAGTACTAGTAATGTGTATTCCCACCGGGCCACCGAGCTCCTCATAATGTAATTAATAACAATTAATAGGTATATACCTTTTGAAATTAGAAATCTAAAGCAGCTCCAGATCTAGTGGGAGGCAAGCCGGGCCGTGCCCCGGCTACTCCCATGCTACTGATACGGAATGGGGGTCCCATTCTATCGATACGGAATGTCTGGTTACTTTATACGCACCAAGTACTGTCATATTTGACCCCAAAAATATCCTAGATCCGGCACAGGATAAAAGATTTGACGTCAACAACATGAGATCGAAAAGAATTGACAATTATCAAGTGATACAAATATACACAATACAATATAATATCCTTTATTGCACAAAATAATTAAATACAGGACATAATTATCTTAAAAACTACGAAATGCGCCTAAGGCGGCCTTGTCGCTAGTTAATTCTTTCCAGGCAACCTCACTATATAGAAAATAGTAATAGGAAATTAGGTAGTGTGGGGTGGTCAATATAAACATACTTTATACAATAATTATAATAAACATACATTTACATCTTACATAAATACACACAACTTACACAGAAAAAACAATGATATTATCAATATGAGATGAAGAATGGAAACAAGGGAAGGATGTTTATTTACCTTTCATATGGATAGAAATTAAGATTTAACTTGGGATTTGAAGCTGGCTAGCGTTTCGGCGCGTCGCGTCGAATAGTAAGTGGTAGTGAGTTCCATAGGCGTACGGCTCGAACAGAGAAAGAACGCGAGTGGAGTGAAGGATTTTCAAAGCTGCTTAGAAGACGAACTTCAGACTCACTAAATGTAAATAATTCCCGTAAAAAGTTAGGAGGTAGGATTAAAAAGAATTGTGTACAACATAGACAGGGTGTGCCAGTCACGGCGACGTCGGATCGGAAGCCACTTGAGTTCATTACGAAATATCTGACTCACCTGTGCTGCTTGTCCCCCAGGTGCGCCCGGCGGTGCTTGGCGAGGTCGTTGGTCTGCGTGAAGGCTCGCTCGCACACCTCGCACCGGTACGGCTTCTCGCCCGTGTGGATGCGCGTGTGCCGCTTCAGGTGGTACTTGCTTGTGAACCTGACAAATATAGTTTCATTCAAAGATATAAATGTTTAAAAAGAAATTAACCGACTTTCAAAAAGGAAGAGCTTATCAATTCGTCAGAATCTTTTCTTTATAGCGCCTATTACACCATACAATATTCAGACTGTCTTAGTCAGACTGTGTGGTGTAATAAGATTTAGACTGTCTCCTTCTTATTATAAAAACAGGACTAACTTTGTTACTAGGTTTAAACCATTATCCACCCAAATCAAGTTGACATTGACAGGTGAGATAGTTTGTGATACTAGACGTCAACTTGATTTGGGCGGATAATGGTTTAAACCTAGTAACAAAGTTAGTCTGGTTTTATAATAAGACGGTCTGAGTCTTAAAATAAAGCGATCGAGAGCTCTCGACCGGTCTGACTGTCTTAAAATCGAGTAGTGAAATAAGAGTTAGACTCTGCTCGTCGACCAGGGTTGCCAGATCGTTGCTTTAAGTACATTTTGCGTTGTATTTTGCGATCATGCGTTCCCTTGTCGTTCCCATCTTTTGTGCGCTTTTCGTGAGTAAAACTTATATTAAAAGTTGTTGCTTTTAATGCCAAAATATAATCAGTAAAGAAACAAAACAAAAACCACATTTTGCGGTGTTCTAATCTTTGGACCACTACTAACAATCTTTTTTTTTTACGGAGGAAAGATCCTTGTTAGCGGCGGGGGAGGCTGTCGAGTTATGTGGGACTCCACGCCAGAGTGACGTGCCTACCCACTAAAAAACCTCCGGAGTTCCATCTCAACCGCTTTTGCCGGGGACACGGGAACGGAAATACAACCGCGAACCCCGGCGCGGCTGGCCGCCAAAGCGGCCCCTCCTCGGGAAACTCACGGACGCGCCGTACCTCCTCGGGCCAATTGAGAGGCGGCAAACTCCCACGCAGTCCACCGCCTGTGGGCCCATGGGAGCCAGATAAACCGGCTCCCAGCGGCGGTGAAGATGATAGGCTCCGCCACTTGCCTCTCGCCGCAAACGCGGTGCGGCACCGCTCGGTCGCGGAGGATAGGGAGAGCGGCAACGTAACACCGACACTCCTCCTCCTCCGCGACCGATCTCCAACCACAGCCACGGCGGTGTGGCCCCGCCTGGAGCGCCGGGAGAGCAATGAAACATTCCTCTCCCGGCGGCCCCACCCCGGGTGGGGGGAGAACTTCCCACTCCCCCGCCGCCCCAATGTGGGCGCTCACTGCTGGTGGATCAAACAGCAGGAGCGCCCCCACGCGGGTTCCTCTTAGCTTCCCCGTGGCTAGCGGCTACCACGGGTACTGAGCCCCCCCGGTACGACAAACCGGGAACCCATTGGGGGGAACTACTGACAACCCTGCAGTAACATGCGGCGCTGCCAACCAAAGAAATTAAAAATTTCTTCGCTGCCAACAGTGCAAAATGAATAAGCATGCGATATTCAGTATAGTGACCTGTCTACTTAGACTTTAAGCAAAGAATATAATACTCTCTGACGAGAGGACTTTAAGACAGTCTTGAAATCGCGCCCTGAAAATTGTGTGGTCTAATAGGCGCTTATGTTCACCTATCTTTCGAGGACACCTGGAACGATTCGGAAAATTCTCTTTTGTTTAAAACAGTATACTTGCCAGGTGGTCCCATTGAAGAGATCGGTTGGGCAAGTTGGGCGTGAGTCGGTTTTAGTTTTGAAAAATTATTTTTGTACAAGATTTTGTTGTAATAGTAACTACCTCCGTGGTTCAGTGGTCACGGCGTTCGCCTTGTGATCCAAAGTCATGGGTTCGAATCCCACTGGGAAGCATACTTTGTGAAAAGTCGTTTCCAGTCTGGTTAGAATATTGCAGGCTTGAATCAACTGATTATGCGAATAGAAAGACGATTCCGTGTTTCGGAAGGCACGTGTAAACTGTGGAACGCCATCCAGCGTTTCATTATCACACTATCCAAGGATTGGTTCTGGTTTACCCTTTGGGTTGCAGAGGTCAGACGGCAGACACTCTGTGTAAAAAAACCAGTAACCTCGTCAAATCTCCTTGGTTAGGTAGTGGACCCCCGGCTCTGAAGCATTACTGCTGTGCTGGGAATGCAACCGGGAAAATACTCTGATGGTGATGATGATTTTATTGTAAAAATATCAAAGCCTAATCGAGCATGAACTGTAATCCAACTAAGCTTCTAAGATTTGATCCACACAAACATATGTTCACCACCGGCACAATTTAGCTGAAAGTCGAGGCGAAATTACCTTTCACTTTTTTCAATTCGTACTGGTCACCATGCTAGTCCGCCACCCAGAGGTCCCGGGTTCGATCCCCAGTCACTTGTAAAATGGCCTTTTTCAAATTGTCCTGGATCTTGGATGCTTTTCTATATATGTATTTATTATAAAATATAGTATCGTTGAGTTAGTATCCCATAACACAAGTCTCGAACTTACTTTGGGGCTAGCTCAATCAGTGTAATTTGTCCCTATATATTTATTTATTATTTATTTACTTTTTCAATCAGCATTTCACGAAATGTCAAGTCGCGTGCGTTTCGTGTAACGCATGCTTGTTGAACCCGCAACCTGCGAGAAAGAACTTCGTTTGAAAACCTTACTTCATGGGGCAGCTGTCGCAGTGGTACGGTTTGATGCCAAGATGGCTGAAGGCGTGCTTCCTCAGGGAGCTCTTCTTTGTGAACCTGGCACCGCACTGGTCACACGAGTACGAACGCTCCCCCGTGTGCGTTATCATGTGAGATTTTAGCTCCCCTGGAAATAACATATAAGGTTGGGGAAAAAGTCTTTTCGCATATAGTATGTATGAACTTGTAATAAAACCACTTTGGCTATACTATTTGTACCTGGCTGGTTTTGGTATCATTTAAAAGTTTAAATAAAGAAGATAATTCCAAATTCAAATTAGGAAAATGCGTGATTTTCATTTGTTTTTCTTACCGTCAAGATGAGTGAATCTAATGAAGAAATTAGATACATTTTAAAATTTTTACTACCAAAAAGGTAAAAATGCAACGCAAGCCGCGAAAAAAAATTTGCGATGTTTATGGACCTAGTGCAGTGTGTGTGAGATTAGCACGAATTTGGTTTAAGCGTTTTCAATCCGGAAATTTTGATGTCTAAGATGCACGTCGCTCTGGTCGCCCTGTTATAGATAAAATGGATGCTATTTTTGAAAAAGTGGAGCAAGATCGACATATCAGTAGTTACGACGTAGCTGAAGAACTGGGAATTGACCACAAAACAGTTTTGGCGCATTTGAAAAAAAATGGGTACCCAAAAAAGCTTGATATTTGGGTACCTCACGAGCTCTCTGAAAGAAACCTAATGAACCGTGTACTCATTTGTGATTCTTTATTACGACGTAATGAGACAGAACCATTTTTGAAAAAATTGATAACTGGTGATGAAAAGTGGATCACGTATGACAAGAACGTGCGAAAAAGGTCATGGTCAAAGGCCGGTCAGGCTTCACAGACTGTGGCGAAACCCGGGTTAACTCGCAACAAGGTGATGCTGTGTGTGTGGTGGGATTGGAAGGGTATTATTCATTATGAGTTGTTACCACCAGGCAGAACTATCAATTCAGAACTCTACTGCGAACATTTGATAACATTAAAGAAGTTGAGAGAAAGCGGCCGGAATTAATCAACAGAAGGGGTGTGGTTTTTCATCATGATAACGCTAGACCTCACACATCTTTAACCACTCAGCAAAAATTAAGAGAATTTGGCTGGGAGGTGTTAATGCATCCGCCATGTAGTCCTGACCTGGCACCTTCAAATTTCCACCTGTTTTGGTCTCTTCAGAATTCTTTAGGCAGTGTCAGGTTAACATCATGAGAGGACTGCCAAAACTACTTGATGCAGTTTTTTGATCAGAAGCCCCAAAATTTCTATAGCAATGGGATCATGTCCCTACCTATAAGATGGCAAAAAGTTATCGAACAAAATGGTACCTACATACTTTAGTTAAATGTAAATAAACTATATTAAATAATGTTTTGAATTTTCATATAAAATGCGAAAAGACTTTTTCCCCAACCTATTACAAATGTTAAACAGTCAAGTTCTACATGAAATGTTATGTTTTTAGGGTTCCATACCAAAGAAAAAAAATGGGATCCTATTACTAAGACTCCGCTGTTTGTCTGTTTGTCTGTCTGTCTGTCACCAGGCTGTATTTCCTGAACCATTATAGCTTGACAGTTGAAATTTTCACAGATATCTTAGAATCTTCTATTGCCGCTATAACAACAAATATTAAAAACAGAATTAAAAAAATATTAAAGTGGGGCTCCCCATACAACAAACGCGATTTTCATGCACAAGTAAAATTAAATTTTCAAAAAAGCCCTTTAAAGAAATAAGTATTTAACTACCATCAGTAGAATGCATCAGCCAGATTTCTTCACATACAGATCGTAAAAGCTGATCAAAGGAATGGGCGAAAACCTGAGGAATCTTGTCTGTAGGCGATATGGCTAGCTTGATGCGAGATGTCTGAGTTAACTATTACTATTTTGATTTCCTAACACTGTGCGTGGCCTTTGGTTCTTATGGCCATAAGGAAGACTTGATGTTATGTATAGCCAAGAACTTTTTACAATTTATAATTTTACAAATTTTTACAAATTATAATTTGATTTGTAAAATTGTAAATTTGTGAAAATTTAAATTGTAAAATTGTAAAAAGTTCTTTTTTTTAATTACTGCCTAGATCTTATGAAAACATAATTTGGTTATCTCAAGATGTACTTATGTATCAAAGTAATAAAATCCTTAATTATTTACCTTTACTGACAAAAGTTTTTGGACAAGAATCGCATGCAAAACATTTAAGTCCAAGATGCCTTTTTAAGTGTTGGTTCAGATTCGTACTCGAATCAAATCTCTTTCCGCAAGTCGGACACAAATATGGTTTCTCTCTGGTGTGTATCTTTATATGCGTAGTCAATGTGGATACATGCGCAAACGCCTTGGAGCAAATCGGACACACATGTGGCTTCACGCCGTTATGTTTATTCAAGTGTTCCACTAAGACACACTCCATTGAAAAGGCCTTTTTGCACATTGTACATTTATACGGCTTATTATCATCATGCGTTAGTTCATGCCTCTTCAAATGACTTGTTTTCTTAAAAACCTTATCACAAAAGGAACAAGACAATACTCTATCTTTCTTCGCATGTATCCGCATATGAGCAGCCAAGGAATGTGTAGATTTGAATTTAGAACAACAAAAATCGCATTTAACACCTTGGTTTTCCTCATTTTGGTTTATTTCAGACATACATTGTCTGTTTTGACTGTCTTGTCCATGTGAAACTAAATGCTTGACATATTTGAAATGGTGTCTAAAACTTTTGCCGCATATTATGCAAGTATAAAATTTTTTCTTATGCCTCAGCTTGTGACTGGCCAGTTTAGATTTAGATTTGAATATTTTTTCACATTTATCGCACTGATAGGCTGTGGATTGGCGTCGCATGTGCTTCCACTTACTCTGTTTTTCTAGTTCACTGAGGCATTCAAAAGGTTCAGAACAAAGTTTAGATTCAAATGGTTTCTTGGCTGGTTCTACCAATTCCTGTTTAGGACTGTAACTGTCCATTTCTTGTTTAGTTTCTGTGACAGCAAAATCTGTATCCAACATGTCATAGACAACATTGTCATTCTCAGTTTTTACTTTGATTTCCACTTGGACTTTCTCAGACAGGTTCAGTAACTGACATCGGAGTTGGCCGTCAATCTTCTCAGCCAGATCTCTGAACTCACAGAAGCTGACAAGACAGTTATAACAGGTCCTGCATATGCTCTTAGGAAAACTATCTTCTCTGTCAATCTGAAAAGTAAAAAATAAGTAATGTAGGATAAATTAATTGCTCCAAAATAAAGTCTCTTAGAAAAAAAAAGAAATATTTCTTTTAAGATCTGATTTCTTTCTGTGCATGGTACATTTAAATTTTATTTATTTTTGTATTTGACATACGGAATTAATATTATAACAGAACAATATAAAATGTAATATTTATTGAACTACTTATGATCATTACAATATGCTATCGCTTTTAATGTGTTAGTTGTGTTTATTTTAAGTTATTTATTGCAGAAAGGTGTTTTATTACCATAATAGAAGTGCATGACGTCAACATCGCGACCGGACTCGTGGAATTGCTTGAATCAGCGAAGATATCATACATTTTGTCCGAGGAATATTCAAGGCAGGTCCGGCATCGGCCGCTCAAATTGTTTTGATTCAACAGGTCAGACATAGCCATTTCTGCCTGCATTTTATCTGTATCCCATGTAGTTTATTAGTAATTTGTAGAAAATTGACAACACAAATAAAATTGATTGCCTTACAAGTACATATGAGAAATACGGATAAAGTAAAGTGAATTTACCACAGAAATCACAGAAATAAAATAAACATTTCGCTAAAAATTCACCCAATTGACGAGTTTAACAAACTGACACTGACAATGACATACACCACTTCACTTATTTATAGTCGTTGACAACGGTTATAGCAAAGTTGCTGCTTATTAATTTCAAATTACCCTGATAAAGATTTTTATCGATAGATTTCAATTTGCGAATGTTGGCACTATCTTTGTCGGTTTTTACTCAAGAGCTTCACTCACTATTGTCATTCATTAGTTTTCTTTCTCTTTCACTCTTGTGTGCTATCTCGTCATTCTGTCACGCTCACGCACGTTATGTGTGATTTTGTCAAAATAAAGAAGTACAATTTGTCAAATATTGCTGTCACGTTCATCGTAATTTTATATTATTATCGTGATTTTTGGAATAATTCGGAAATAAGCAAAGCAAATAATACAATTGAAATGAAAGTGTCTCGGTGTGACATTCATTCTTTTGTTATGATCTTATGATTTCATTTTAAAACAAGTTTACACGCAGGCGTCGACCTTGTGAAAAAGTATCTTTTGTGGCGTTTCTAAACAATGCATTTTCGGTGAAATCAGGTATAAGAGACATCGTGTGGAGTTCTTATCGTGATTTATAAACTCGGTACTTAATTTTTGTGAATAGACTCCAAAGTAGGTCATAGTGAGTCAAGTGGAATTTGCTGGACCGGCATGAATGATCGGCATCGTATGTTCTAGATCATTAGAATGGGCAATTCAGTGCGCAGCCCGAGTGTCTTGTAGGGACGATGGAAAGGCTCTCTCATGACTTAAACCTGGCGCTAGAAGAGAGTAACTGCGGTCGGCAGGAGAGGCGGAGACTGGGGCTCCGGAGGCGCACCAGATCCGCCGGGAACCTGCGTAAGTTTTATGCTAATTAAGAGTAAAAACTTTTACTTTATTAGAGTATGTCATAATGCTGGGTTAAAACGTCCCCTCGAAGTTTCCTTATTTTAAAAAAATATGCATGTTAAGTTGTGCTTTACAACTTCAGCATTTGTAACCGTATTAATCATAATCATAAGGTAAGCAAGTATTTAAAAATGGATCCAGTCATTATCTGCCAAAGTGCGGAAAAACATCCTCGAGAGAAGGAAGAAGTCAGTTTTTAGAAAAAAGTATGTATTTAATTTTTTAAAACTATTTCAACTTGTACTATAAATCAAACTGCAAGAAAATAATCAGAAATTCCTAGTCCATTACTTTTTCATCTAAAAATATTCTCTACGCTTATTTGAATACATTTTTTTTTATTTTTTTATTTTTTTTTCTTTACAGAATCAACAGCACTTTACATATATTATCATTTTATCTTATAAACTATTACTTACTGCCAATTACAGATTCACATTTTGTAATTAAAATATTCAAGAACTATGTTTAGAGAAAACAGAATGGATATTATATACTACAACATTTTTTAAAAAAGTAAAAAATGCTCGGCAAGAAAGTTTAAAAAAAAAATGTTTCAGTAAGGTCAAATATTACATAAACATGACATGATAAAAATAACATGTGTAGGAGAGATAAGATTAATTTTGTTGAAATAAACTAGAGTATTGTATGTTATTTTGATTACTTCAATGCTATCCACTGCAACTATCAGCCATTTAAACCCAAAATATCTCAGTGAAAATAAGAACATAACTCTCAAGGAAATCTATTCCACAAATGCTCTATGACAGCAGCCTTCTATCTAGATAGGCACCATTTAGAAAATGTTAACCCATTAACCACTGAAATTGCATAGGTATTTATATACAACTGACTATACCAATGTCCCTAGCACCGCAGATTTATCATAAATTTTCTAACATATGTACAGTCAGGCTTCAAAAATGGAATCATAATTTCTCAAACTAGTTTTATGAAAAATTATGAGTCCATTTTTAAAGTGTACCGTACAAAACTACTTAATTTATTAGAATTATTTTGGATTTTGTTGCTGTTTTTTCTCTGTCAAACCTTTAAGTTAATCTTAACAATGCATAAGAGGATAATAATAATCTTATTATTAGGTATATTTGTAATCTGAAATACTGGTTTGCAAAGTCTGTTGAAGACCTTTTATTTAGTTGAGTGTCCTACCTAACTGAAAAAGTTTTTCTTTGTGAACAGAAGTAATTACTAAAATGCTGTTTATTTGTTTGTAAAACCTTAATTGTACAAAACAAGACAAAAATACAAGTTGGAGGTAGAGAACAGAACAAAGGTGGATTTATCCCAGATAGGGATCTCTTCTAGTTAACCTTTAAATAAGAGAACAATCTACAACACAGGGTAGAAAGCGGGCACAATCATCATCATCCGAGCGTATTCCCAGTTGCATCCTCAGCAGTAACGCTTCAGAGCCCGGGGGCCGCTACCTGACCAAGGAGATTTGACGAGGTTACTGGTTTTTACACAGAGCAACTGCCGTCTGACCTCCACAACCCAAAGGGCAAACGAGGAACCATCCTTGGATAGTTTGATGATCAAACGCTAGGTAGCATTCAGGACCCACAGTTTTACGTGCCTTCCGAAACACGGAATCATCTTTCTTTTTGGATAATCAGGTGATTCAAGCCTGCAATATCCTATCCAGACTGGAAACAACTTTTCACAAAGTATGCTTCCCAGTGGGAATCGAACCCATGACCTTTTGATCAGACCCTAGATAACCCTTCAAACTATTTTATGAACTACTGTTTACAGTTCAGAGTAAGAATATGAAACTTTTCTATGCACATACGCCAAAAGTGGCCGTTTTTTGCAATTGTGCGAAGAAAAGCTTCACATTCTCACTTTAAACTGTAAACAATAGTTCATAAAATAGTTTGAACGGTTATCTAGGGTCTGGTCAAGACAAAATTTTAAATGAAATCTCCGTTTTTGTTTCAAATGATTTATTAATGGGGGCAGCACTGGACCCCGGAAAATTCATGTAGCCCCTTAACTATAACGCTGTAAATATAAATACAAATATAAAATATACATAGGTATACAATATGTAACAAAAACCCTGTTCAATCCTTGTAAGAGCAAGTCAGACCGTCAATTTGAACAACTTTTCCTATGGGACAAACGCTTGAACCTCGAAAAAAAAAAGGATATTTTCATACAAAGTGTTTAGCCGGCCGGGCAATTTGTATGAGAATGTCGATTTTTCCTCCCCATTTCAAGCATTGGTCCCATAGGAAAAGTGGTTCATATTGACAGTCTGAGTTGCTCCTACAAGGATTGGACAAGGTTTTTGTTACATATTGTATAATAAATATATACTTATATACATATATAACTTAACTCAAGTCTTCAGACATTTCTAAAAGCTTCCTTACCCTAAATTTAAAAGAATTCAAAGATGACGACATCTTAATTTCTATATTATTACTCAATCGATTTATTAGGGTATTCAGGACAAGAGGGATTAAACAAGTTTAATTTCCCAGCAAATTAAAAAAATACCCCAAATTTCCATAATTTTATATGTATAATATGATTATTAGTAAGTTACTCCGCCCATCGGGGTTTTTGTAGAGATGGTGTTGCCAGCTATTGCTTCTCAATACAATCAACTTATTTGGTATTAGAATGGAAACCTAGACAGCGCCATCAATAATCCATTTGTTTAGGTATTTAAAAGACATATCTTTTTATTGAAATATACACTTTACAAATCAATACCTTTGCAAATCACAAATTAATTATGTAATTTATAATTTATAAAATAAATAATTTGCAATTTGTATTTTTGAATTGATTTATAAAGTGTATATTTCAATAAAAAGTCATGTCAAGATTGTTTAAATTCTTTTAAATACCTAACCAAATGGACTAAAGTCTTCAAACTGCTGGATCGATTTTTACAAACATAGCTAAGAACAACCTCAAGGAAACTTGCTTACACGTAAAAAAAACATCATCGAAATCCGTTCATCTATTTAAGAGCTACGATGCGACAGGCAAACTGACACATGTTAGCGTCAAACTTATAACACCCCTCTTTTTGTCATCTTGGGTTAAAAAGAAAACATATGATAAGGATATTTTTCCTTGTTCCACCAGCGGCCGCCGTAGCAGTGAGTCTGGTCGAAGATGGCAGCTCGAGCAGCCCCCCGCAGGCGCCGCTCGTCACGCAGCCGCTGTCCGACTCCGACGACCCTCACCTCAACCTGCACAAGTCCACCAGCAAGTCCCGCCACTACTGTCAGATCGGCAACTTTGAATCGGACTCCTTCAATGAGAACTTCTCCCCGACGCGACCGGCCAACGCGCGCAGGAAACGGAAGTACAAAAAAATGCCGGTCGAGTACGTGGACGGGAAGACCTCACCACCAATTGAAATACTTAGTGTCACTACTGAGGTTAGTTCTGAAGCTTTAAATTATGTATAAAGTCCTTTATTATTCTGAACTCTGAAGCCAAAGCAGATCTTTACGAACAACCAGAAACATCCATGAAAATAGATGTTGCAATTACAATTAAGTACTTTCATGTGTCAAATAAAAATTATTTAGTACTGTTGTTGACGACCTCCATGGCATAGTGGTCACCATGCTAGTCCGCCACCCAGAGGTTCCGGGTTCGATCCCCAGTCAGGGCAAGTTAGAAAAAGACCTTTTTCAAATTGGCCTCGGTCTTGGATGATTATCTATATATGTATTTGTTATATAATATAGTATCGTTGAGTTAATATTCCATAACACAAGTCTCGAACTTACTTTGGGCACAGATTAATAAATAGTTACTACGTAACAGAAACATCACTCCCATACAAAAGCGAAAATACATACGCTATAATAGCCTTATAATAGATCTTAATAATAATACCTGCTGCTCAGAACGAGAAGAAATGTACCATAAGTACGCGTACAAACAGTCGAGACTGCGTTGCCCGCCGTGCGAGTCACGTGACAACGCGTCATCGTAAGAATGCACCAGGGTTGTCCTATGATGATTATTGTAACAAATGTTGCGAAAAAAACGACAAAAATTCATTTATTTTTGACTTTGACACCACTGCACTGCACAATATTTACGTGGTTTCGGCATTTCGAAGCGTAAGCGCGGGAAACGTGCGGTGCAGTGCGGTGCGAGTGCTCAGGCGGGCGTTTGGCGGTTTGGCGGCCCTTGTCGGTTGTATCGTCGACGATACGCCGAGTGGTAGGCATATAGCGCGTGGCCTTGAGCGAGTGATGTAGGCCTGCTTTGGGGCTAGCTCAATCTGTGTAATTTGTCCATATATATATATATATATATATATTGATTTATGTTATAAAATAAAACTTAACAAAATAATGTCACTTGTCATGATTATATCCATTTACATTGTGATTTTAAATTTTTTTCTTGCAGAAAATCTGCAAGAAACTATGACGTCATTAGTCTATATTTCATACAAATTCCAAAGAAAATTGTTTTGACGTTTGGAAAAATGTAGGTATCTGATTGAAGTTGTCAGAAAATAGCGTATAGGCTCTTGGTTGTTTCAATTAAACTCTTTATTTCCATTTTGTAGGGTTTGCCTTACGGCATAGTAGAGTCACTACACGCCACGTGACGCCTTCCTTTGATGTTTCTCGGTACCGTATGAACAGGTACAGAAGAATCACTCGAGGATTAGTTGAATGATTGACGCTTTGCGGGGACACAGACACCATAATCACAGAACTTATATAAGTGTTACATACAGAACAGAATCTAAAGTCCCGCTCAATATGCGATCCTGTTCCCGTCCTCGTACGTCTCCTCCGTTCTCGCCTTGTCGAAGGTGTTGAGCGGCGAACACACATTGCCATGTGCACGGATGTATAATTTCGTTTGTAATAGTGATACTCCGCTTCTATGAAGGGCCAGTTAGAGGTGTAATATTAGGGTCACGTTTCGGTAACCATGTTATCAGATATAACCTGTTACCAATATTATGTTCCGGTATATGTTACTCAGTAACAGTCAAATAACAGGCGCGGTGGGGAGAGGGAGTAGACGCCTAATAAGTCAATCATTTAAGTACTCAAAAACTTCATGCTTTTCGGCAAATATATTTTCATACTTTTAACACGCTTAGGACTAGGAAAATAGGTACTCGTATTAATCATAATAAGTTTATTTTTAACTAACCAATTTCCATTGAAAGAAAAACTAAATTTAAATATAACTTCAGTCGTATCTGTCGTGCCGGAACTCTATGTGAATATTCGTTAAGATAAGATTAGGATAACTTAATAACATTTGGTATCATATTAAGGCATAACAGTTACCGCTGCCGGAACGCGGATGGCACGGGGAATGGTTTGAGATACCTGTTATATGTAACTGTCATTTGGTAACATGTTACTCGGATATCAAATAACCTTGATAACATGTTCTTTAGCGCTAATATTATGCCGATAACTGTTATGATATATTTGTAACACCTCTACACACCTGTGCCATAATGATAACATAGATTTTACGTCTATAGCCAGGTGTCCTGCCATGACAGCCTTAACATTTTAGGCTTAAAGTATCTCTCTCTTTTTACAAAACTGCCCCAAAAAAGGAGTGTAATGCTTTCAAGGTTCATGTATGCGTGTGAGTTTCTTTATTCAATCAAAACTTGTTGTTAGATCTTACATCGTCCCGAGTGGCAGAGTTAGACATTTTATAATTTTTTTTACAGCTGTTTGAAACCATAAGCAAGCGTCGTGAAATCTTTGAAACGCCTTTTATGAAAGTTAAATGAATGATTTTTTTTTTTCATTATTGCGGGTTTTCACTTAGTTTCTGAAATTGCGAAAGAAAACTTATGTAGAGATTCGAGAATCACTATCATGTACTTCTCAAAAGCGTTCATGTGAATGTTCAAATCATTGAAATAAATAATTCAATTGATGATGTTCAAAGGTGAAGGTTCCGTTATTTTTGGGGATCTTTTTAGATATGTTCTATGGTATTTTTATAGGTTTTTTAGACATTCAAGGTGCAGTACTAAAGTACTAAAATTAAATAATAAAATAAGAAATGGTAAAAAAGAGACTAAAATCACATATACTTAATATCGATTTGTATATTTAATTATTTTAATAATTAAAATGTAAATTTTGTATGAGAATAAAGTTCTTTAAACCTAAACGTAAAAAATACCACCCGAGTGGGATATTTTTTCACCATTGCGTATTTAACTATGAAATTAAGTTCTAGAATATAACATTTTGACTTTAGACTAACTCCATTTACAACAAGCAGGAGAATTAACAAAGTTTGAAATTGCAGCCTAATGCGTTGCCGGGCGCGATCATGCTGCAAGCCCAGGGGCTCTCGGCGCTCGCGCACCTCACCAAACACAAAACAGACAGGTAAACATTCTACTGTTGCAGCCCCCGTAGCATGACACCGGTGACGGCGTTTATCGAGCGCTATCATCTATCATCCAAGGGCGGATCCAGGGGGATGGTCATGGGGGTCATGACCCTCCCCTGGGCTGGGTCCAGGACCTAGATGGACCACTAATTAAAATTGTTAAACATAATGTTTTAAAATATTTTTTTTTGTCACAATATAGATTTTATGTAAGTACCTTCAATATTTAATTGATTTAATATAATATTTTGTACAATGGCAAATGCATTATTCGGGAACGAAGGCATCGAAAATTTGAATTTAACCGCGCCACCGCCACCACATTTGTCATTCAAATATATGTATTTTTAAGTACAGTAAGTACTTAGATACCTACATTAATAAAATACCTTCATTTTACTTGTATCTATGATCAGAAAATTAAATTATAACTTCTTGTGACTTGATCACGACTCTGTGACCCCCCCCCTGATACCAAAGCTGGATCCGCCCTTGCTATCATCACAGGGCCGGACAATCCATAAGCACAGAATAAGTACCTACTAGTACTCGCGTACAGAAGTTTTACTTATAAAAGAAATTCAAAAAAATATCTTTTAATGTTGTTAACGCTAAGGTTTAATTAATTTCGCAACAGAACTCCTCACCTATTCGTTTAGATACCTACACATTCATTGCAAGCCAATTTCATTCTTATTACCCTGGACAAACAATTCATGTAACTGAATTTTCCCCTCCGTAGTGGTCGCCACGCGCATGGTAATAATGTAGGTATATTTTCGAAACCTCAACGGGAAGTGACACAGGCCTGCCATAAGTCGGATTAGGCAACTGCCTAGGAGCCCCGCGTCGAATAGGGCCCGGCGCAAGCACTAAAAAAAAAGTTATTCAAACTATTTTTATTTATTTGTAAACTTCCTCAATAATAATGTTTTTGTAATTCTTTCGACGCATATTGTCAGTTTATGAAATACTTCAAACATAGTAGAACTTTAGCATGTAATTATAAAAACCCGACTTTATAAAAGATGTATTTTTAAAAAGGCCGTTAATCCGGGTCTGTATCATCATCTCGCTTTACGTAATAATAACGAGCGAGATAGCACTAGTATTTAAATTTTATCCGGGTTTATTAACGATGCATGCTACGGGGGCAGAAAGGCACTTAATTCGTCCACGACATATCACGGCCTTTTATTTTTTGTTTCTGGGAAAAGTTTAGCTACTCTAAAAATGCAGGCGAACAAACTTCATTCCTATATTTCTACGTACAGTTGTACATATGTTACTATGTATGTGTTACTATTAATCACTAGATGGGCGACCGAGCTTCGCTCGGATACTTTTTATGATTTTTTTTTAATAAAAACCCGTTGGATCCCTCTTGAGATCTGCATTTTAAATATTCAAGAATTGCTCGTTTAAAGTATAGGATTTGAGTGAAATTATAATACTGTATATGAAATACCCAGTGGAAATACGACTGATGAGTGCTTTACAAACGTTTTGTTAAAAATAATTTCAGCCCAATGATTTCAGGAACGTTTTCTGCGGCAAGAGGAAGTGGTCGCACCGCGACAAGGGAGACGGCGGGGAGATGAGGGAGCGCTCCTTCAGCGGGGGCTGCTCCTCCAAGTCCGCCTTCTTCAAGGGCGACCTCAAGTGCAAGAAGTACGACTCGGACAAGAAGAGAAAGGAGTCCGTGCTGCAGCCCGGCAAGATCGTGCTCAAGTCCCAAAACCAGGAAGGCATGAAACCATCCACCTTCACCAACACTCCGTCGCTACCCGGCAGTTCCAGCTTCAACTTCGTATACAAGAGCTCCAAAAACGGAACACCGACGCTGTCCAAACTCACAGGATACAAGATCACCACTGATCTCCCACCGTTCTTCAACCCCACCACTAGCACAGGGAAATATCACAGGAAATTCAAGATGTTCAACAAATCCCACCCACCGAATTGCTTGAGGAATCCGCTCCACTTCGACGATTCGAACAGTGGCATGGACTGCGCTGGGAACGAATCTAGCTCGCTGAGCAGCAGCGACTCTGATGGGGTTGTGACCAACGACAGCGACCGCGAGGGGGACGACGAACTGACCGACTGGCCCGGCATCGAAGAACTAAAAGTCTTCAACAAAAGCCTTACATTCAAGTCGTCTAAGTCAGTCAACAACAACACTGTGAGTAACATGCCCCCTCCGAAACGGTTAAAAAAGGAGAAATTGCTCAGCAAAAGCGGGTGGGCAACCTGCAAGAACAAATTTAAGAAGAAAAGAGCTAAAGTCGACTCGGGAAACGAAGACGACGCCATGATGTCAGATTCCAAAACCGTTGTTGACTTAGAAGACGAAGTATTGTCCAAAGAGAATAGAGACATTCTCCAACCGCACTCGTCTTTTTCAAGCTTCAGCGACGTAAAAAACGCTGGGATTTTAGGTCAGAATGCGAACGAGTCGTTTTTTCATTCCTTTCAAGCGTTTCAAGAGAAATCGGCTCAGCATGAGGAACTATTCAGCCAGACGCCGCGAAGCAACTTTTCGTTACAGAAAACGTCGTCGAGCGACTTGAATTTGAGTGAGAAGTCGCCACAGAGCGACCACTATTACAGTGAACATTCCATGGGGAACGCTGTAGTGACGGAAGTGAGGGAGATTAGGGCTGGTTGTAGAAGGATCCGGGAGGAAAGGCCGGGGTTCCTGATCCTCAGTGCGGCGAACGAGCAGTTGTCCAAGTTCCTGCAGGACTCGTGCCAGAGCGAGCTGAAGTTGCCGAGCTTCCACGACCCTGAAGAGAGGGACAAGCTGGAGTCGCTAGCGAAGCTGTACTCGCTGGAACTGCAGGTGGAAATGGGCAGGCCTGTTTTGAGGAAAACCAGGTGGGTTGTCATTTATATTTTTTTACCCGACTACGGCAAAGCGAAGAGGAAGGGTAATGTTGTTGTTTTTCATGTGAGTAAAGTGGTAACACTAGTGTCAGATTTTACAGGCTGCCTAACGGCATCTGACATAGCTTGATGACTGCCTTACAATGTGACAGTCGGGACCAACGGCTTAACGTGCCCTCCGAAGCACGGAGGAGCTAGAGAATTTTTTATGCCACTTGTGGTCGCCTATCCAAGTGCGGACCACGCCCGGTGTCGCTTTACTTGCGAAAGCGCTAGTTACGCGCACTCCCGCAGGGCCACCGAGCTCCTGAAGGAACTTCCTTTTTGAGTTTTTTGGCGGGAAGTTAAGGGGTCCAGTTGGAGTTTGCTTTAAATTGTTTTGCAAATTGTTTCTAGTGGATTTTATAACATGAAATTGGTGTAGTTTGGTGTTATAAATGCTCATGCTCATAGACAATATGTTAATTTTTTAAAGTGAACGGCCATAGTGCGGTTGTAGTGATATTTATTTGCGGATTGTGGTGGGCGTCTTTAGACGCCGTCCGCCACTCAATGAGACCGCCACGGAAAACCAGTGAGCTCGTATAGATTTGTCGCCAGAAGCTCCCTTGAAGCAATCAAAGGACCTACACCTTTGATTGTATAGTTAAGGCATGCCTACCCAATCGCCTTATAAACAGAATTTAATTTATATTCCTTGTCACTATAGCTATTTACTAAAACATGAAAATCTTTTATTACGGTTTTTTAAATAAAGTAGTGCTCTAATTAATTAAATATGACTTATTAAATGCAATAAATGTTTTAAAAGCATATTCAACAATTTTTCACTTTTTTGCTAGTCGTTTGTGCTGCCATCTCTGTGTGCCTACCTGCAATTCCAGTTTTTTCCTACTTACGGGCGTTCCTATGGCGTTGGGTATCTGTTACGACATTGATTATATTATCATTGGTTAGGTTAGGTTAGGAATAAAGAAGTGACAAAATAAAGATGGGATCTAAAGGATTAGTATCCAGAGCCGTAAAATAATGATATAATAAGGCCGTGTGTTGTTGCAGCAACACGATGCAGGCGGTGCGCGTGGAGCACTCGCACTACAATCTGCCGTCCGACCACAAGCGACGCTGCTACGGCGACGACCTGGACTCCAGCCTCAGGTAACTAACATATGGCACTCCACTTGCTCTAAAATGGCATTTTAGCCCATATGAGAAAAACCATTAAAATATATTCTCGAGATGGCTTAAGCTAAAGTATGTCGGAAAAGGTAAGTCTAAGAGAAAGAGGTGTCTAGATGCTACACTAAAAACCATAGAAGTAAATCTAACCGTATCCATGATTGTTATGAAAATTCTGTCACCTCTCAGTTCATAAAATAGCAAAAAAAACTTTAAAATTTAAATTCAAAGTTTTCACTTTTTATAATCTGTTTTTAAACACAAAATAGTAGCCGCCATGTCATTAGAAATTAGCCTAGAAACTGTCACCTGTCAAAATGCATACATTGGCGCATTTGTTTACATGCATATCTGACGTCATGAACATACAGCAATATGGCGTCCATTGCTCCAATTTTCAGAAAATTTAAAAGCATTTGTATGCCATGTATCGATTAAATAAAATTGTTGTGTATTTATCAGTGGTTTATTAGCACCATGACATCTTATTTAGATTTTTTTAAAATATGGATGTAATATCCTATGCTAAAAACATTTTCTCCCAGTCAACCATAGGGACAGATGGAAAAAGAAATGTTGAGAGCAGTGCACTACCTCAACGCTCCGCTTATGTGGCTTGCGATTATTTATTTATTTTATTTTACATTACGGCTCGTTTTTACCCGACTGCACCAGAAGGAGGGTTATGTTTTTGGAGAGTATATATGTATAATTGTTTGGCGCTCTGCAGCCTGAACGGCTCGATGGATTTTAGCTTGAGAGGTGTCGTTGGATTCGTATGTACTGTGAGAGTGACACTGGGTATATCAAAATAGTAAAATATAATAAAAACAAAAAAATAAAAAGTCATCTTTTTTTGGTTTTTGTAATAATTACTTGTTACAGGCTTTATTTATTTAACTTTATTACAAATGTAATAGGCGGATTTAAAGCACTTTATCTAATACACATGGCTATAGGTTATTTAACAAACGAGGTATATGTATAAGTGCCTCATTTGTGAATGTCCCCAACGAACAGCTAAGCACGTCAATGTCAACACACGCCCGGCCAAGAGAAATAAGCAATCGTGCGTGAAGAAGGCACTTCGAAAAAAGGCGGTTTTCGTCTTCTTAAAACGAAATCATCGGGCACTGACAGTGACAATTTAATCTTGCTTTTTGCGCCAAAACATCGCTTATTCTTGGATTTTTGTTTTCAGTGTGAGTGACCAAAACTCGGTGTCGTCGAGTAACGAGCTCGACGACCCGCCGGACCTGATCTGCGACGTGCAGCGACAGCCCGCCAGCGACCTCACCAGCGACCTCGTGGAGACGTTCTCGCACACCTTGGTGGACAAGGCGCTGCTGCATCCTGGGGACCTGGATTGAACTCGTCACTGTGAGCTTCTTCCAGGCTGGTCTGAGAGAAAATATAAAAAGTGTAACATTTTACATCAAGAACGATGAATTAAAGGTTCCATTAGGTTGAACTAGTCGCGGGCTCGAACAGACTGGTGGGCGTGGCCAAAAAGCATGCTGTCTCACCTAACATTGTGTCTGAAGCAAGCAGTGAGGTGAAATGCACGATAATTCATAGTAAACCGAGCGCGTAAAAAAATACGTTAAGTCCTTTGAGAAAAAGGGTGTTATGCTAAAACTTCTACATTAATCAATTACAAACCGACTTTGTTTTGGAGATTTTACGCTTTTATTACTTGTTTACGCCGAAAGTTGCGTAAAAATTAGTAAGAAAATCTTTGATGGCTCATAACTTTTTAATTTACTATTCTGTATCCGTACGGGCAAAATTAATGATGAGACAAAATGATATCATGCTAAACTTTGGATGTACAATGTCAAACAGTGGAGGAAATCGCCTTTGAAATTTGTATAGAAAAAGTATCGACTAGTTCCACCTTAAAAGAAGCAGGTGGTGCATTCTTAATGTACCGGATGCTTCTATTCCCGAGGGAAACTCGTAGAAACATTCACACACATCTTATAGGATAAGTTCTTTTTACACCCCAGGGGGTTGGATTGAACTCTAAACTATTTAAGCTACTTCCAGGCTGGTCTGAAAGAAAAGAAAAAGTCAAACTTTTTACATTAAGAAAGATCAATTAAAGAAGTAGGTACATTTTAAATATACAAACTGCTTTCCCGAAGGAAAGGAATCAATAACCGGCCAAGTGCGTGTCTGGCCAAGCGTAGTGTAGGGTTCCGTAGTTGCGAATGCCGACTTTGACTTCACGCCACTAAAAACGACTAAAAACTAACTTTCTATGTATGAAACATTCCTTTTCTAAATACATTCTATAAATTGGTCGCTTATAACTTTTTAATTTGTAAACCCTACTTAGCTTTGACAGTTTTCCTCTAAATTCGATACAAGTATATACTTATACTGCCATAATTATTTTACGTGTCCATATACAACCGTTTAGCAAGTAGAGGGAGAGGGGCACTAGACTAACAAAAATTTGCAATATAAAACCAAATATTTCAGAATTGGATCCCTAAATCGAATAATGGTGTTCAGAAGCTCACAATATTTTTTAAATACCTATTCAACGGTACCCTGCAAGATGGGTTAGCGGAGAAAAAAATATTGACTCCAACTTAACTAGTATGGGAGCTACGCTAACAAAAAATTCATTATTTTATTTTACCACTTTTTCGGCATGATTAATATACATACCCGTGCCAAATTAAACCTTATAGTCTCTGAGTAAAACCGCGGACGGACGGGCAAGACAAGGCGAAGCTATAAGGGTTCCCTGTTTACAACAGAACCCTAAAAATGAGAATAATGTCAAGAGGCGATGCAACTAGGAACCCATCACTATTTTGACTTTTTGTTCCATCTTATCGCCCTATCTAATAGAGGGCGAAAAGATGGAAAAAGAAATCAATGCTAAAAGTGGGACTTGGGTTTGAGCCCTGGGCCCTGTATACTAATAGACGCAAACCTAAAAAGGCTCTGTCTGCCCTGTTAACCCTTTCACCGCGAACGTAGGATTTATCCAACAGAGTCGTGCCAATTCCGCGAGTGTCGGATATATCCGACAAAAAAATGCTCGTATTGCACATAACTTAAGTATCCACATCTTTTTTTGGTTGTAGGTATTTATTTTGGATTTACTACCCCTCGCGCTGGGGCACGACAACTGATAAAAAGTCTCGCGGTGAAAGGGTTAAGAATAAAGAGGTGATACAGCAGTGGCGTGCACTCCATACAGACAAATACAAATTTGTCTACCCTGTGCCACTCTAATAATGACGGCAATGTGAGAAATGTACCTATTTTCTTCGATATGGTGTCGTTCTTGTAATTTAGTCTTTGAAATGTCTATAACCGTAAAGCGGTTACACGCCATTGTTTTACTATTGTTCTTTATTGACAGACAGTCTTTCCCAAAGTGGGCGATAACGCCCCCTTGTGGGCGCTGGAGGCTTAAGGGGGGCGGTAACGGGCCCAGAATAAAGTTGGGGGGCGCTGATGTAATTTAAGCAATGAGTGATTTATAACTTCAGCTATTTCATATTTTAAAATTCACTGAAATTAAAATCCTCTTACTACACAACATCCATTTATTAGTTCATATTTATATCCTTTTTTATTGTACAAATATAAACTAAAAATGTAATTAATATTTATTATTTTAATGCGTTCACAACGCTATTTATATCGTTAAAGGAATCAAACACTGAAAAAATTTCGTGTTTTAAAGTTTCGCAGGTGAGGTCCCCACTTCCAATACTCTTTATTATTGTAAAATTGTATTATTATTGCTATTTTTTTATTTAAAATTAACAATGTTCATTATTGTTATTTTTTATAAAAGATACTCTAATGCACTGGTGTATGTATTATTATTGCTCTCTCGTTTAGAATATAGGTTGAATTAAACTACAGGCAAAACAAATATGTGATTCAGGTTTTTATGATGAAAAAAATGGGGGGCGCTACAAAATAACTGATTTTTTAAAGCGGGCGTTTGACAAAATAAGTTTGGGAACCTCTGGTCTAAGATTTAGGTAATCATAACTAATTTACAAGAACGGCTCCATATATTATAGGTAGGGCACTGATCACAGGGCCTTCCCTATAAAAATAGCAGTGCACGTCACTGTGATAGAGTATTGATCTAAGCATATTACAAGTTGAATCGTTTGTTTTCCTCAAAGATGATGTGCAGACCCCATCATCTTGTCGCATCCACGTAACTTTCTTGTAGGGATTGATACTTTTAATTTATCGACTGTCGAAATATCGATGGTATTTAATAGTATTTGGGTTATTTATATGTCACTGAAAATGAGTCAATGACAATCACTATTAACTGATAAAATGTGATAAAATATAAATAAAAAAAAAAAACACGGGTAAAAAAATTATAAAAAAACGGGCGTTCGTAAGTTATTTTTCCACAATAATTACAAAAACCGGCATTGCTGATATCGGACACAAAGCCGCTAAACTAAGCCCCGGAAGCGTTGGTGTGACGATTTGCGACAGTTTGAAAGGGAATGGTTGAAAGTGGCACACAATCGAGATATTTGGAAGGAGAAGGGGGAGACCTTTGCCCAGCAGTGGGACAGTAGAGATTAATTAAAAAAAATTACAAAAAACTGTAGACAATTCTGTATCAGGGTTTTAGTGAGTACAATACGACACAAATAAGTTGAACAAAAATGGCGGACTTCAAAGCATTTTTGTAGAAATTCCCGACACGTATGTTGAACCAAGATGGCGGTTATCGGCGCAGGTACAAATAATGCGTTGACGACCGCCATTTTGGTTCAATTTTATGTTGCTGCCATGCCAACGTAAGTAAGTAAGTTGATATCAAAAAGTCAAATTGAATTTTTTAGTCTCTACAATAATGTGACGTCTGTGCGACAAGATAACGGGGCCTAATGATGTGTGTGTCAGTGGTCACCAGTGAACTGTAAAGCTATGGAAGAGTAACTTCAAACATTATCACCACCGAAACGGAAATTTATGAGCGTCATACACGATTGCGAAAAAACAAAAAATATCACTAAAAAGAAATCTTTTTATGAAAACAGGAAGAAAATTGGCTCATTTATGAAGCAGAAATTAGCATTTGAAATATTGCTTTAAAGAAAATTGGGAGCGTGGTGGGGGCATAGTACTATCTCTTTTATACGCGCGAGACCTAATAGTGATGACGTCAAGATCGCTGTATGTGCATCCTTTTTAGGGTTCCGTAGTAAACACGGAACCCTTATAGTTTCGCCATGTCTGTCTGACTGTCTGTTCGTCCGCAGTTTTACTCAGTGACTATAAGTACTAGAAAGCTGTAATTTGGTATGGATATGTATATTAATTATGCGGAAAAAGTGGTAAAATAAAATATTGAAAAAAGATTTTTTTTAAGTGTAGCTCCCATACAAGTAAAGTCAAAAGTCAATTTTATTTTGTCGACTAACCAATCATGTGGGGTATCGTTGAATAGGTCTTTCAAAAATATAATGAGCTTGTTAACACTATTTTTCGATTTAGGGATCCGTTTCTGAATTAGAGTCAAGTGACGTTTTTAGTGGCATGAACTCAAAGTTGGCATTCATAACTACGGAACCCTACACAGCGCGTGGCCCGACACGCACTTGACCAATTATTCTACTACTTGACAGTTTCCTTTCCATCAGATATAACTATATACTTTATTATATTTTATGCAGATTAAAAAAAAAATCGTTTTGGTTGCGGATTGTGTTACTTATTGATATGAATAATAAAAATAATTGATTAATATACCGTATGGCATGGAGTTACAATGGAAAACGCAATGTGGTTTTTATGTAACGCCTACCTAAATGTACTTTTGGAGAGGGCATTTTTCGCGCTTGATTTGCTTCATAGTATTACAGTTCGCTGGGTCTGGATTAAGCCCAATTTAACAAGTCAATTTATACATATAGATATTTATACGATTCAGATAATATTTTATCGTAGGTGTGCGTTTTAAATATATGGATTTTGAAACTTTAGGCTCGATCTCATGTGAAATTTATAAATATTATTAAGATTATATGTTTTAATTGAAGCACATAATCAAAGGACTGGCAGTGAGAACATGTTTTAAAACATGCTGTACTTAAAAATTTCCATGTAAGTAATCTATTCTTAAATTTATTTTAAAAGAGAGATACAGATATAAGGTTTAGTTTCTTGGACGTTTTTAGGGATACTTAAGCTTGTTATATCATTTTCTGTTTGAGTGTCCCTCATCGTGTTAAATTTATAAAATGCAGAATTGTGAACCATTTTTTTTTTTCGACTTTTCTACATACACTAAAACGTTAGGGCTGTTCAGTCTATCTCTGTCACAAACGTGCGACAGAGACACGGCATCACGCGACGTATTCTGCCATCTCTTTCGCACGTATAGTTTGTAACAGAGATAAGCTGAACACGTCGCGTTGGCACGCTAACGCAGTGTACGCCCTCAGTGAATGTGAAATCTACTTTATGTCGTTGCCTTAAAGTCGCTTTTCGGTTAATTTGTCAAGAAGGTATAATAAGTAACATAACATTAGTAGACTGATGTATTTTGTTAACATATCACTAATTAACTCATTCCTTCGTGAAATAGCGTGTTTGTTTGCGACTGTGTGTGTTGGATCTTTGGTTAAGACATAAATACAAATCTCCCAAGTTTTCTGTGCCGACCTCAAATATAACAAGTGTCGCTACTTGTCTATAGAAATGTCAGATTAGTTTAGCCGTCTTATTATTAAGATTATTCCTGAATAATCTTAATGCAGGTAGGCCCTGGCCTACCTGCATTTTTCGAGGACCAGTGCTGCCCCCATTTGAAATAATTAATTTTAAAGGAAACGGAGATATAATTTAATTTTGTTTTGATCAGACCCTAAATAGTAAAAGAACGTGAAGCTTTTCTAGGAACATAAGTAGTTCATAAAATAGTTTAAAGGGTTATCTAGGGTTTGATCTAGACAAAATTAAATGATATCTGCGTTTCCTTTCAAATTATTTATTTCAAATTTAGGCACCATTGATGATTGAAATAAATCATCTGAAAGGAAACGGAGATAACATTTAATTTTGTCTTAAACACGGATTATCTAAATTTAAACCATTCTCTCCAAATCAAGTTGACATTGAAAGATAATATAATATTTTAGAATATGCCAACTTCTTTAGGATGGTTATTGGTTTAACAGTAATAAGTTAGTCCTTGTTAAATAATAAGGCTTTAAGTCGGCACGGACAATGAGGGACAAATTTCAAAAATATGACAGCATATGACAGCACAGTGAAGTCAGGTGCAATAAAGCTACTGTTCTTATGTTTAAGAGCTGGGCTGAAATGCTTTTCATGTCTCTTCTTTCGCAAACTTCTTATGCCATTGCTAATGGAAACATTAGACGGATCAAAATAACCTGTCAACTGATTGTCCAATCACAATAGTCGATTGGCTCTGACGTCACTGTGCTGCCTGTCACGTATTTCTGAAAGCCCTTATTATGGGCTTAGTATTTTTGGCGTCATAAATATAAACCATTTTGTTTTTTATTTACTTTATGTATAGTTATTGTATATTTTAGTAATGTGGATAGAGTTTAACGCCATAGTGAAATAGAAATATTCAGCACTCCATTTTTAATGATGTATTTTCTGTAATCGTCAATTAAATATTCTAGATGAGCGTAGCTGGTCTAGGAGAAAAGAAAAACTTAAAATGCCAGCTGCTTCTCTTCCAGTGCAGATTGTAAGACCCTATCGAGAGCCGAATCATGTAAATAGGCGATTTTGCTAGCAATCCATCACTAATCCTTTTCCTCGTTTCAAGATGACGTTATGTTTTCTACTTTCAAGTGTTTATTGGTCCATCCCCGAAGTCGAGCAAAGCTAACGAGTAGCATACTTTTAAGGACCAATATAATTTCGTTGATTGACACATAGAGAGAGATAGAGTTACATATCCATCTCTTTCAAAATGTCAATAACGCTAATCTATTCGTTGTTTGAAGTCCTCTTAGGACCGCTCAACTTAATGGCTCTAAAGCTTGAATTTTTTTCGTTTTTTTTACTTTGTTCCTATTTACAAACGAAAGCCGTATTCATGAAACGAATCTGCCCTCTTAAATCAGTTATATAATGAGTAATTTACCAATTTAAGAATCTGTTTACCCTAGACTTTTCTATACAAACGTATCTAGCTTTTATTTTGAAATGACATGTGAGATTTGGGCAGTATTTTGTAATTTTAAAGAAATTGCATATATCTAGGCATATAACTAGTTTTCGACGGTCAAATATGAACTTGAAAGAAAATATGAGAGTATAGAATTTTTCCATATGGTCAAATAGGATATGATACACTATTTTCTTTTTTAAGTTCATATCTTGACTGTGAAAACTAGTTATATGCCTTAATACATATATGCAATTTTTTTGAAATTACTTAGTTTCCAATATCTGACATACGGTTTCAAAATAAAAGCTAGACTATGTTTGTATGGGAAAGAGTGATTCTGTCTAGGGTAAGGAGACGCCTCAGGTGTGAAGACTTAAAAAAAATACCGAAAAGTCAGGACTTTAGGAGTCCTGACTTTTCTGTAAGTATTATATTCTGTACTATATCATCAATCACTGTACTATACAGGGTTACTGGTAACTAACGCAAAACCTTTTAACATCGGAATCAAAATCCTAACATAATATAGATCTGCAAGAAAAAAATAAAAAAATCTAAGAAAAGAAATTGGAATCCCCATAGAAACTAGACCAGGTGATCAGTGAATTTGTATGGGAGGCCCATTTTATTTTCTGCAATTTTTGCCTTTTTTCTTGCAGATCTATAATGTGTTGGGGAGTTTGATTCTGATGTTAAAAGGTTTTGCGTTAGTTACCAGTAACCTTGTATACTGATTGATGATAGTTTTTTTTTAATATGGCGGCTATTGTCTTATATAAAATATGTATTACCTACCAAGAAATATGGATTGGGCCATAAAATGTTTATAATAAATGGTTATATAGTTTTAATGAGGTTTTTCAACAGTATGGGACTCCAGAATTCAGCACAGTGACGTCGACTCCAATCGACTGTTGTGATTGGACCATCAGTTGACAGGTTCTTTTGCTCTGTCAAATGTATCCAATAAGAACAGCTTATTGGAACCCACGTCACTATGCTGTCATCTGGTGTCCATATTTCCGTGGTGCGATTTTTCAAACGCGGAGTAACTAAACGAATGGTTATTTGCATGGAAAAACCATTCGTTTAGGTGACTCCATGATTGAAAAATGGCACTTCTGGGATCTCTAATTTGTAACGGGGCTTGCTCCGGACATCGATTTATACAAATGTCAAGACTACTAGTTGTATATTTGTTCGTAGCGTTTTAAGATGACGTATACCTTTAGACTAACTGTACGTTATTTATAGTTATATATATGAATCAATGTTACGATTGGGATGGATATTGTATTAACAAAGCAAAATATAATTTTGAAATACAACATTTTGTTTTACTCGGTATCTCGTCTATGCATGACAGCTGTCTAACAGCAAAACTCGCTTAGGGGGCCCATTTTTGAAATCACTTATCACATTACGAATGGTTTACGCGCGCATTTTTGAATTGATCGTATGCGAAGGATTTGCAACTAGTGGTCGAGACCACACGTAATTTTGTCATTTCTTGCGTAAATATTTCAAAGTAACCTTTCATGGAGAATCCGTTCCGATTCATGCTGCTATTTTATTTATGGTGTAATGCTTAGAAAACTATTTTCGATGCGTAAAACACTGTTTTAGCTGACACGACGGTTTCAAAAATACGGCCAAATGGTTTTTTACGCGATCGGTGAGTTAGAAAACTACACGTTTTGTGTTTCGATGAGTCCTTAAATGAAAAATAGCCACTCCTGCCTGAACCGTCATTTGCCAGAGCGACGGAACGCTATAGCACGGCCGGTGCTTTAGCGTACCGTCGCTCTCTCTCGCTCTGGCAAATGACGGTTCTGAGCGACAGAAAAGGATACAATATAGAAAAGTGCTGCTCCGTGCTGACAAGTGAGATCCAACCCTAAGCCTGCTGTACACGGTAGATTAATTTAGGATGAGTAGCGTTACAATGTGTTGTGGAGCTGTGCACGCTAAGAACAGTAATAATGAAATTAGCAATTTGTAACGCAACTCGCCCAAAATTACACTACCCGTGAACAGCAGATTTTAGCCGAAGATACGCGGCTTATTTTTGCTTCATGAAAAACGTTCAAAGATTCAAATGTTTATTCAGTAATTAGACCTTCACAGGCACTTTTACACGTCAATAAGTGTAATTTATGTTACGTGTAAAGTATATTAAAATTTATTTTTAAAGAATCTTGGTTTGGAAAGGTTCAGTTTGGTACCTGTAGTTTCAAAAAGCAATGCAGGCGTATGACAACGATGTTCGGTCTCGCAACTTGGGCATATGCATGCTTTGACACTAAAGTTAAGTGATCTTAAGTATATAACTCATATTGTACGTATATATTCGACTCTATTGCCTAGTGGTCATGCCAGGCTGGAGGTGGGTTCGATCCTCGGTCAGTGGTCCCATTTTTCAAACGCGAAGTCACTAAACGAACGGTTTTTTGTATGGGAAAATCATTCGTTTAGGTGACTCCGCATTTCAGAAACGGCACTTCAGGTCAAGATGGAAAATGATCTTTTTCAGATTGACCTGTGTCTTGAAAGTTTATCTATGTATAGGGTATGTATTTGTTATAAAATATAGTATCGTTGAGTTAGTATCCCATAACACAAGTCTCGAACTTACCTTGGGGCCAGCGCAATATGTGTGATTTATTTTAAAAAATTGTATCTCCTTTGAGAATCACGGGTCTTTGTTCATCCCGTTCTTTTTGAGAGGCTTGCGTGGGGATACAGATCTAACACGTTGATGCCCTTTAGAGAAGTTGATGTTATGTGGCGCTCCCAAAAACCCATCCCTGGATATACCTATGAAGGGCGTACCCTTGAAAAGATATTGATCTATTGCAAGAAAAAGGAAAGTTTTATGGGTTATGGAATGAGATTGGGATGGACTGATGCTGGGCTATTGCAATATAAACTTCACCTGCCATAATCATGATTACTGACTATTGTAGGCAGGTGGTGGCTTGCCGCCCACTAGATGAGCCCCTCAAAGGCACCGACAATAATTGCCGGCATAGGAGCAACACCGGTGCAGGCGACTCAGGGGTGTAGAGGTGTGCTGCGCTTTCTCCGAAGTTACTCGGCGTTATGCTCTTTAACACTTCCACCCCTGGAGCAACAGCTCTTAACAACTCCTCTCTGCACGGCCAATTAAGGCAATGCAGAGCTGAAAGCCCTATATTATTTTAATAACTAGTCTACAGCCAAAATGCAACAGAGTGGCTATATGTGTTTTTATATTAGTTGATGTGTTCTAAATATCGAGTAGTCATAATTTAAAAAATCCCTATCACGAAAGATTTCAAAATTTTGTTATTTATTTATTTTATGAAATATTAAGCAATTTTCTTATTCTATTTGCAATTAATCGATATAAACTTTACATATTTGTAAATCCAGGGTATCTATAGCAAATTTCACGTGTCTGGTTTGTAATCTTTGTTGTTTAATAATTCAATACTTGAAGGTAGTTGTAAATTTATTATGATACCTAATTACTGAAATTGAAATTTTTAACAAAAATGCATAAAACTTAAAAACGTGGTTGTTATACACAAACTATTTTTTTTTTTAATGTTTGTGGTTTATATACATCTAAATCACAGGTCAGAACAATAAGCAATGTTACAAAATTATTTAACTTAAATATTTTGTTTTTCCATAGTGAATCAAGATCGGAATTAGGCTCCCTTACTTGTAGCCAGACATTTATGTCAAATAGAGCAGGGAGAGAGGTTCCACCTAAATGGAACAGAGATATCAACACTGCTGGGACCCTGACATGATGAGGAATTATTGTTGGTTCCTGTTATGGAAAAGTAGAGAATACAAGAAAAAACATTATTTTCAAAAAGAAAATCTACAAAACAGTTACAATAGTTACATGTGCCTATCACTTTGCCGCAAAAACAAAATAGTTATATATAAAAAAAAAACTTTAAACTATTTGGGTATATAAAAGCCAATAGGGCAATTTTTCATATTTTTTTAAAATTTAATTTTGATGTAACTCAAAAAGAGTTTTTTTTACTTTCTAGTTTTTACTTGGGAACCTTCAATGATAAAGATGCACCTATAGCCATGTTTGTTGTGTTTTTTTTTCAATACTCAATACTCAATCATTTATTGCTTCCTTAATGTACATACAGGTCTTTGATTTTTAAATATAGGATCAATTAAGGGCCCTGACGGGCGCTGCAATGAGAGAAGGGCTATGTAATAAAAAGGAATGATTAAATTAATGTATTACATGCATAGGTAATATTTTTTTTTTAGTTTCCATATATTATATCTATTTGGTAGTGTCCTGCTTTTATTATATATAATTAACTAAATCAATTAATACGATTTAAATTAATTTAGTTAATCAATAAGACAAAACTCAAAATTCAATATCAAATTTACCATATTTTTATGTAATAAAATAACTACTATTTCTTTGGAAACCATGAAAGGTACAATGAAAAGTATGATTTAATTGTAGTTATACTATTTTAAAAGGATTTTGAACACGACGGAATACATTGCGGATACATACTGGACATATAATGTGTAGTGAATTTTTTATCAGTGATTTATTTACTTAGAATAGGAATAAGAGATTATGTAACATAGGTTTATATGGAAAATAAAGATTATTATGTGTTTGTCTTTTACTGATAGGTACCTTAGATCCAAGATAGGATAACTAGCCTTTGCTTGCTAAGAGAAAGTAACGTAAGATAGGTACACGTTAGAAGTGAGTACCTCATACTCACTTACATACATACAAGTAGGTACACTGATTTGAAGTAATTAGCACTTGCCTTAAAGTACATAAAGTATACATGGATCTAAGGAAATAGGTCTGTATGAATGCCATGACGCTCGCTTTAACAATGAGAGCGCCAAAATCTAAGTTCCGAGTATTTAAAGGGCCCCCCGCTAGAGGGGTGCGGGGCGCTGTACGTATTAGAGGGGTATTTATACTGGCAACTTTTCCTTGGCTTTTCCTCGGAAAATAGAAGTCTTGGCATTCGTACAAATATAGAAATGAATAAAAGACAACTTATACTTTATACTGATATAAGTTTTATAATTGTTAAATGCATAGTATAAGAAATATAAGAGAAATAAAGTTAGCAAGCTCGCGGGGAAGCGGGAGGCAGGGCATACGCTCGCGCGGCTATAAATATAGCGGGGTCAGCCCGCAGAAATCAGTCCGTGAAATTTCGATACGATCGCGAGGAGCCCTAAGAAGAAAGAAGAAACCCTGAGAAGAAGCTCTGGCCTCCCACTCTCCAAGGCGCGCTGCGTTTGAACCACCATACTGTTGTGTTACTGCCGCTCGGCCCTCTCTACGAAGCTACCTATGAGAAGAGCATATCACTACAGTCCATTGCTTGACACGGAAAATCAGACCCGACTTGTGCGAGGCGGTTAACGTGTCATCTGAGCTCAGCATCGAAGGCCGTCCCGCACAGATTTATTTTATTGTATTATGTATATTATATAGATATATTTTTACTTGTACATATTTTTACTTTTTATTTGTAGAGTGATTAAATGAATAACGATATTTTCCATATTCAACCTATACCTACAGCTATGTAGTTCCTCTAGCTAGCGGCACAACATCAATAGATAGGTTTGTAAAATATGCATAATGCATATGTCTTCTTTAAACTAAGGACCTAGGCTTTTTAATACACACAAATAAAACCATAGATAAATATAAATAATTTTATTGAATAAAAAATACAAACGAGTTGGAAATAAAAACAACAATTCGATAACAAAAGCACCAACATACATTCACAGCGGAACCAGGACGTGACGTCATCATACACAACAATAACAAAGTCTTTTGTGATGTCACAACTTAGACTAAATTACTCGTAACAGCAAGGTTTCACCTTATAAACTATTTGACCTTTGTTTTTATTTATTAAGATTATGTTCACAATTTTGTACTGTGATGGAGGATTAAAGTCACCGTTTGTACACTATTGGATAGCGGCTATCACAGGATATAAATTCATAAATTACTTCAACGTACATACCAATAGGTTGCTAATTTACATAAATAAAATTCATACAAAAAATATCTTTCTAATCAGACAATTTTAAACTTTCAAAGTTAATCTCGATTTTGATTTAAAAAAAGTAAATAAAAAAGAAATAAACATCAGTCGTATAACATCCACTAAGGGCAGAACACACTGGAAGCAAAAGGTTGCAGCGAGCGGTCGACGCGCTCGCTGCGGGCGCGAAACGTGCACGTTCTTTTTCTCTAAAACCAAGGCTATTTTTATCTGATAAAAGCCGGAACCAACAGCTAAATGTGCCTTTCAAAGGCTCTGAAGCGAAAAGAAATCATGTTTACGCTGTGTAGTGACGCAGTAAATACGCAGTATATGAAATTACCGTAGAGTAGTCCCAAAGACGTGAAAACGCGCTCGAATCAAACTACATTCATACTTTAGGATCCCTAATAATATCACACGATTTTTTTACACAGCTATACCTACTTTAGGACTGGACCGAGCGACGCTTTCCGTCTCGTGGACTTCAAAGGTATAACTTAAACCAGTTTGTGCCGAACATGTTACCAGGCGGATTTAATTTACCTTTTTTATTTGGAAGCGTAATCACAAATGACTGGAATATCATATATATTTAAAATTTCCATGCTTAAAAAACATTGGTAAGATGTTTCCATATTTTGCAATCTTTTAAATAAACTAAGGTTGGCATGTTTCAATTTTTTTGCACTTTTTAAATCAACAAAGGAACAAAATACTCAGTGTGATCCGAGCCTTTTTTATTTCTTTACACGATGGGGGTTTCCAAAAATATGTATCACTAGATGGCAGCACAGTGAGGTCAGGTCCAATAAGATAATTTTGACGGAGCAAAAGAACCTGTCAACTGATGGTCCAATCACAACAGTCGATTGGACCTGACGTCACCGTGCTGCCATCTGTTTTTTTTTTATATTTTAGAAACCCCCCGGCTAAAAGAAGGCTAAAACGTCGCTTCTTTCTCGAGCCACAAAATACTTAACCTCGTATTCATAAAAATTAAAAAACATTTGCTAAATCTATTTCAGTAAAAACATCTTTTGTCCCTTTTCCTCTTTTCTATATTTGACATACTAAGAACGAGACGAAACATTTTTTTAACTAAAAGAAAGAATATGGGGGTTAAGCTATAATAATCTGTGATTAGAAAACGCATTGCGCGTACAGTAATAACGTTTTTTTTTAAGTAAAAATTTTTTTGCTTATTTTTGTTTGTTCTCTGTAAAAACTATTCAACTGTGTCCCACATTTATGATTACGCCCACATTGGGCACAAGTACCTACTCGATGGTACAGATGAGGTCGTCGCCCTCCAGCTTCTGCCCGTTGGTGACGGCGACGGACTGGACCGTGCCCGCGCGGGGAGCTTGCACGATCATCTCCATCTTCATGGCCGACAGCACCGCGATGGGCTGGCCTTTCTCCACCTTGTCGCCTTCTTTCACTTTGATAGCTACAGGAAAATACAGTTTTGTTATTAAACTTGTTTAAACTATGAGATATGAAGAAGTATTTAACGAACATCAATTTATAACATTTTTTTTCTTGTGTGTCTGGAATAAAAGACTGCTCTTCCTAGGATAAGTCCGCCTTTGAATTTGAACATGTTTTGTTTTTGTGTATTTTGTACAATAAAGTTATAAAATAAGATAAATAAAAAATAAATTTATGTTATTTTTACCTACATATTTATATTTTTATTTATTATAAGAAATGACATTTCGTTGCATGCTGAATGAAGGAGATTTAGCCTTTTTGCCACATCATTTTTGTCAAACGACAAAATGGCGATAAATACCTTTTTACATTTCTTTAAATATAAAAAAGAAATGTTCTTTTTCAAACAATACTTTTCCCTTCACTGTCCTCTAGCCGACTATGAGAGAATCGTCACTTAAGGGGCAGCACTGGACCCCGGAAAATTCAGCTATCCCCTTAATTGGAATAGGCCTATAGACCACTAGTGGACTGACCAAGGATGATGAGTCCCTTATAACGCAGTGCAAATTCACTCATACTGTACAATTTTTCCCATTAAACTTATATAGAAAGAAGTAACGAAACAGCAGTAAACAAAGGTGGAACTTACTGAGCACTGTTCCGGGCATAGGGGCTCCGACTTGGTTCTTGTCACCTTTGATTGCCTTCGGGTGGATCTTCATTTCCTGTTGCAAACATTGGGTACTTAAGTCAAAGAAATCCACAATACGGTATTTTAGTTCATATGAAAGAAAATTTAAAAATATATTATGACAAAAGTCGGAAAATGTTAGTTTTAGTTCATAAAATACAAATAAAAAACTTTAAAATTCAATTCAAGGTTTTCAGCCTTTATAATCTGGTTTTAAACACAAAATAGTAGCCGCCATGTTATTACGTCATACGCCTGTGTAAACTAAAAAGTGTCAACTGTCAAAATGTTTTCGGCAATGTACGTGCAAATTTAAAAATGTAAAATTTAAATGCATTTCATGGCACTTGAATAGAAATTTTTTGTATTTTTAATTGGCTTTTTAGCACCAATCCATAAACAGTTTTTAAAATTAATTTGCAGTTTAAAATTGCATATTATTTTATGAAGTAAACTCATTTTAGTTAACGGGTGCAATTGCGCCACACAGACGCCATTCAGGGGCTACCTGAACAGTGTGCCAGTCACTGGCAATCATTAGGAACAAATATCTCTTCGAATACATCAATTTAAATTTCTTTTGATATTCAGATCTATCACTATGTGAAGTGCACTTTACCTTGCTCGCGTTCTCGTCCCTGATGAACACTGATCTGAGCTGTCCGTTGAGCTCAAAGAACACCTCTCTCTCCCCCGCGGCAGTCATCTCGTCGGAGACCGCCAGTGTCTTGATATCTAGTGTCTTGCCGCGTTCGATCTTCACTTCTATCGTCTCGCCAACCTTTAAAGAAAGTTAATAAAATGAATACTATAGAAATATAATCAAGCGTAAACCATGGCTCTGTAGCGGGAGCGAGGTGGTGTGCTCGACCGCCTGTTGTATTAGGGATAAAGGGAAGATCTTCCCGCCAGGCATGGGTTTGCGGGGAACCGCGGCTCCGACGTATATCGACGGAGGTTATATCTATGCGAAGAATCGGGCGAACTCTGAGATCGAGATGTAGGATATTAGTGGCGCCATCTCGTATGCTTCTTGTGAACTACGGTTTCACTTATTTCATGGTTTGTGGTTGTAGTTCCTCGTCAAACGTTATTCACGCCTACGGTTGGACCAATCAGCGGCTGCTGCATTACACTGCGTCATTGTGTACATTGGCCGACAGTTAACGCTGCGTCATGTGAAAGTCATCTAAATATATGTAACTCAAAGGTGACTGACTGACTGACATAGTGATCTATCAACGCACAGCCCAAACCACTGGACGGATCGGGCTGAAATTTGGCATGCAGGTAGATGTTATGACGTAGGCATCCGCTAAGAAAGGATTTTGATCAATTCTACCCCCAAGGGGATAAAATAGGGGATGAAAGTTTGTATTAAACTTTGTCAATTTTAAACCGATCGGGCTAAGACTTTGCATGCATAAACCTACTATGGCGTAGGCATCCCCTAAGAAATTATTTTGATAAATTACACCCCTACGCGAGCGAAGTCGCGGGCAAAAGCTAGTTTTATATAAATTTGGTGGGGCGATTTTGTGCGATGATAATGTTTTAATAAGACTTTTAAGTTACTCTTCAATAGTACAAAAGTTCGCTGTTTTCAACCATGGAACGTGACCTTACCGTGGGCCCTGAGAGGAAGGTCTTGGTGTCGAGCAAGGTGACGGGCCCGTATTTGTCGCGGATGCGGAAGTAGTCGTTGGCCACCTGCGGGTACATCGCCACCGACATCACGTCGCAGTCCGTTACCTGGAGCGGAAAAAGACAGCTGTTAACAACCAATGGCCCTGTAAGCTGTAGACCTCGAAAATCACTCCCAACCCGCTGAATTTTATCGGATAAAAAAGTTATTCTAAGAAAAAAGTTTTGACATTTATAATCTTTTTTTTTCTTTTTCAAAATTGCTGAAATATAATAATTTTCAAGTTTAAAACCGCCTTACTTCCCTAAAAGTTATTGCAACAAAAAGTTTTGACGTATATAATCTTTTTTTTTTCAAAATTTCTAAAATATAATAATTTTCAAGTTTTATAACCCAAACTTGAAAAATTTAAAAAAATTGAATCTATAAAAAAATATCATATAACTATCGAACCTGTTCACAAAATTGCACGTGAATAGGTTGAGAAATGTGACCTGTAGGCGAGAACAGACAGACTGACAGACGAACTAGAGCATTTCATTTTTGGCCAGTATCGAAACTGAGACGCTTCGCCCTCATCTCTCGCTCAGTCAATGATCTCGTATCGCAAGCAATTTCGGGGTTAACAGACACGGATGGGTGTGTGTTTGTTTATATACTGCATAAAGAAGGCATGTTTTTATTAACAAATAAGTAGAGAATAAATAAATACTAAATACCAAACTAGGGACTCTGTGAGCTGTACATCTCTCTTAAAAGCAAACCATGGCTCCGCCATTTAAAAAATATCAAAAACTGAATCGGCAAAAAATCCATATAAATAATTATCGAACCGTTCACAAAATTTTAAGAGAATCGTTTGAAAAATGCGACCTGCAGAGAAGAATAGCCGGACAGAAATACGAACGCATTTGTGCCCAAATCGTAACGAGCTTCGCTCGCAGAGTCAGTGGGGGTTTTCAAAAATATGGGACACCAGATGGCAGTGACAGCAGGTCTAATAACCAGATGGCAGCACCGTGAAGTTAAGGGTCAGTAATCAGATGGTAACAAAGTGAAGTTAGGGTCAGTAACCAGATGGTAGCACAGTGAAGTTAGGGTCAGTAACCAGATGGTAGCACAGTGAAGTTAGGGTCAGTAACCAGATGGTAGCACAGTGAAGTTAAGGGTCAGTAATCAGATGGTAGCACAGTGAAGTTAGGGTCAGTAACCAGATGGTAGCACAGTGAAGTTAGGGTCAGTAACCAGATGGTAGCACAGTGAAGTTAAGGGTCAGTAATCAGATGGTAGCACAGTGAAGTTAAGGGTCAGTAATCAGATGGTAGCACAGTGAAGTTAGGGTCAGTAACCAGATGGTAGCACAGTGAAGTTAGGGTCAGTAACCAGATGGTAGCACAGTGAAGTTAGGGTCAGTAACCAGATGGTAGCACAGTGAAGTTAAGGGTCAGTAATCAGATGGTAGCACAGTGAAGTTAAGGGTCAGTAATCAGATGGTAGCACAGTGAAGTTAGGGTCAGTAACCAGATGGTAGCACAGTGAAGTTAGGGTCAGTAACCAGATGGTAGCACAGTGAAGTTAGGGTCAGTAACCAGATGGTAGCACCGTGACGTAAGGTCCAATAAGCTGGTGTTATTGGATACATTTGACAAGGCAAAATAACCTGTCAACTGACTGTCCAATCACAACAGTCTATTGGACTTGACGTCACTGTGCTGAATTCTGGTATCAGATATTTTTTGAAAGCACTCATTGCGTGCTCAGCTTAGTATTTTTGACGTCACAAATTTTGGGATATTTGATGAAATCATTTTAGATTTCATTAACTTTATGCATAGTTTTATTCTATATTTTAGTAATGTGGATAGAGATGCTTTGTGTGTACGTGAGCACAGAATAAGTACTAGAACTTACTCAGAAAAGAAATTCAAAGGAATATCTACTTAATGTGCTTTTATTTAATTAAGCTCGCGTCAGAACTCCTCACCTCTTCGTTTGGATACCTAGTCACCAATTTCATTCTCATTACACTTCACAAACGATTGATGTAACTAAATTTTCCCCTCAGAAGTGGTCGCCGCGCGCGTACGTATATTTTCTATACCTAAACGGGGAGTGACGCAGGCCTGCCGTGAGTACTTACGTGCGGGTAGGTCTCCTGTATGTCGTGCTTGAGCTTGTCGAAGTCCAGCGGCGGCAGCTCCTGCCCGGGCCGGCCTTCTATCCTGGGCATGTCCTTCAGCACCTTGGACCTGCATATATAGCACTGCTTTTATGTACACACTACAATTTACTATATGGGGGGGCGGGGGGGGGGGGGGCATGAATTCTGTATTTTTTATCAGTTTTTATGACCAGTAGTATTGGTACGTAGCCAATTGGTTTAAAAATAGTACATTACTGCAGAGGCCGGCAAGTACGGCATTTTCGGACGAGCAATTTTCAAGGCCGAGAAGCAGGGAGGCTATTTCTGATTCGATCACGTAGAGAAACACCGAGCAGTTCTCTCCATAGCGTTCTTATAAAACCCATAGTAAGGGACCACGTTTCAGAGCCATAAGTCATCACTGATGACACACATTGATTGACTTTATTCTTGACACAAGAGATATTTTGGACAGACACTGGGTAGCTTCCCGGACGTCGCCCAGCCGAGTCGGATCACGTCGGAGTTGGCTAATGATATACCTTTAAATTTATAACAAATAACAACCGTTTGCTAAACCGAATTTAGTTAAAACGTTAAGTTTTTGTCTCTTTTTCTCTTTTGAATATTTCACGTTGAAAGAACGAGACAAAACATATTTTAACTAAAATAGGTGTAGCAAATGTTTGAAATTTTTTATGAATAAGGAAGATAAGCTGATAAATGATAGGGTAAACCTTACCTGAGCGGCTCAGGGAAGCCTCCGGGAGGAATGCCGATGGCTCCCTGCAGGTACTCCACCACGGACTTGGGAAAGGACAGCTCTTCTGCCTTCGCCTCGATGTCGGCCGCGGACAGCTTGTTCTGCACCATGAACTGCGCCAGGTCGCCCACCACCTTGGACGAGGGCGTCACCTTGATGATGTCGCCCAGCAGCAGGTTGGCTTCTCTGTGGGGGAAAAAAGGTTTGTAAGCAACGGAGAAAGAAAAAGGTTGTTCACTTTATGCCAATTCCGTCGACGTTTTAGTAACATAAGTATTTATATTTTTAAGGTTTTTTTTGTTTTAAAATGATTTGTTTTTCATTATGCAAGAATGTAATTCAATAAATTGTATTGTTTCTCTGTAAGTGAATATTATATTGTATTCTTTTTGAGAAATAAAGATTGTTTAACCACAGAAAGTTACTAAGTATGCAGAATTGCTTGGATGTTTGTGCGACTATAGCTTGTATGTATACAAATAGATTATTTTTGTTTCATTTAAAAAGACCAGATACTTATGATTTTGCAGACATTGGAAATTCTCATAAAACTAGAGTTTCATAAAACCAGTGGGAATGTGACGTCACACGCTGAAGCAGCGCAGGCCACGTGCAGTGACGTCACATTCCAACGCCCCACTCCGCTCGCGCTTCGCTCGCACGTCACATTAGCCGGCCGCCAACAGAATGTGACGTCACCGCATCAAACTCCGGCCCGATAGAAGCTCGCGTCGCGCACTCATTTTAAAATTCCATATCTCGGAAACTTAACGAGATATACATATATTTTTTTCACAGATATTTTTTGTTTTCAACAGAGATTACATTTAGCTAATAATCAAAATTAGTAAACATTCTTCATTCAGATAAATAACTAACAATATAGGAGAGAATTATCACTGAAAAATGCGTGCGTACTTCAAGAGCACGTTCAATACGGTATTTTTATTATCATATTTAAAAAAAAACGTATTTCGAAACCGAAAACCATTCCTTATAATCTGCAAAAAAATAAGTAAGTCTTTCAAATCAGCTAGAAAGGGAAACTGTCAAGTAACAGAAAAAGATGAGCGTATTGGCATGTGATGTCACTGCTATTAGGTTTGGCACTTACGAGAGAGATAGCGAGATATCCCCACCACGCTTCCACTATTTTCTAAATAAATATATACGGACCAATCACACAGATTGAGATACTAATTCCACAATACTATATATTTTATAACAAATACATATATAACAAACATCCAATCCAAGACTTTGGTCAATCTGAAAAAGATCATTTCTCATCTTGACCTGACCGGTAACGGACGAACCCGGGAACTCCGGTGTGTCAGTGTGACATGATGACAACAAGACCACAGACGTCGTCATTCGTTTTTTATACCATTACTTGCTGCTCACGCCCAGGGAGAAGGCCTGGAGAAGCTGGCTGCTGGGAATCTCGTTCAAATACACGTCTGCGTTGAGACGGGTAGGACAATGTCTTGTTACCTGTAAGCCTTCTTGACCTCCTCGAACTGGCTGCCCAGGCCCAGCGAGAAGGCCTGGAACTGCAGGTTGGTGTACTGGCCGCCGGGAATCTCGTTCAAATACACGTCTGCGTTGCCCGACTTCATGGTGGCTGTGCACTCGAACGGGCCGTACAGAGTCCTGGCCTGTTCCCAGTAGGCGGAGTATTCGGAGACTGTTTGTAGGGGGATGTCTGTGGACCGAAGAATACTAATCAGTTTTTAGAAAGAGAGAGGTGGAATGATTTTGTCACAAATTATTGTGTTAAATATATTTTGGTATCAATTCAGCAACAATTTTTTTGAGATTTTGTCATTAACGGAGACATAGTTGAGATAGAGAATATTTGTAGCATTCTAACTACTTATAAATATATTTTTTGGAAAAAGTAAATTTTTAAAATCTTGATAAAATAAAATAAAAATAAATAATGAGAGTTAAATTTATGAAAAACGAGATCTAAACACACGGTGAAATGTTAACATTTTTATAAATAAATGTCAGGATTCTATGCAGAACTTGGCAGCCGTTTTGATCTCAATTCTTTTGCCGAATATTGAACTTGGCTCCTAATTTCGCATTTAATGTTTTTGATGGTATAAAGTATGGTTAAGTATGGCTCTGGTAGTACAGAGTGGGTCGTGCTCCTGCAGTGGAGACTAAAGAAGACCTGGTGATGATGAAGATGATATTTTGATGGGAATAAAAAAATTTCAAAACTAAAAACCGACTTCACCCTTGAACTACACAAAATTTAAATGGGACCACCTGGCACCCTTTTAAATAAAAAGAATTTTTCAAATCTGTCCAGGGGTCTTCGAATAGTTGGTGATTTAAAAAAAAACTCAACAAATTGATATAACCTCCTTCTTTTTGGAATTTTGACTGTATTTTTTAATTCCGACACAATGTATATTGTCTTTTGGAAATAAATAACTGAAATAGTCGGTTAAAAATACTTAAAAAATGTATTTACTGGTATTTAGCCGTGTCCCCTGCAGCGAGGCGACCACAGCGCTCATGCTGGGCTGGCTCGTCATTCCAGATATGGAGTCCACGGCGACATCCACAACGTTTGCGCCCGCTTTCGCGCACGCCCGCAACCGCGACGAATTGCTAAACTCCTCATTTTTGGAAGGCGGTTAAAAATATTTAAGAATGTATTTACTGGTGTGTAATGGTGTTCCTTGCAGCGAGGCGACCACAGCGCCCATGCTGGGCTGGCTCGTCATTCCGGACATGGAGTCCACGGCGACATCCACCACGTCCGCGCCCGCCCCCGCGCACGCCAGCATGGCGGCCACGCCCGCGCCCGACGTGTCGTGCGTGTGCACGTGGATCGGAACGTCGGGGTGCTTGTCGCGGATCGCGCCAATCAGCAGCCTGGAAATTCACGTGATAATAATAAAATCTCTATTCATCTTTTCTATTCTCTAAATTGCTTACGTTTGGCCACAAGCCCGCGTACGCAATAAACCTCCTCAAAATACCCTATTTTGAGAGAAAATATAAACAAATATAAATAATAATAATAATAATTAGTGCATCTCAATGGTACATTAAGGGATAGACCTCCATAGATGCAGCCATCTCACTTTTTAGATAAAAAGGTACTAAAAGGCCTCTTCATGTTGGCTTTGGCCCCCTCAAAGGACCGGGTCCCCATGGACCCGTGGCTGAAAAGCGTACCAACATAATAATAATAAAGGCGTCGGGAAGTGACGACCCCATCTGGATTCCCAGTGCAGTCAGTCAACGCAGGGCAGCTTGTGGCGAGCTGATGATGAGTGGCGACACCACGTACCCTACCTCCAGGGGGACCATATACACATACGCTTACACACAATTACACACCCCCCGCCTCTGTCTTGCCTTAGCTGGCCGGCCAGAGTGGAGTCGCAAGAGCAGAACATACGCTCCAGGGTGGAAATTGCACGTAATGGCGTAATAACGGGGAAACCCGCTCTCGGGAGTAAGCCCCGTGATGGTGAAACCGGAGCCGCACCTCTCGACACCCTCAGCTGCTCACATTGTGTTGCGCCCTTACCGCATCTTTGTGGCTAATTAGGGTGCCCACAGGCAGTGTAGCCAGCGAGCAGCGAGTCACTATCTACCAGGCTAAAATTGTTGTGAGAGATTTTTAGGTAGGTGTCCGTATCTCTCCATAACCCAATTATCCGGTCCACTAACATCCCATCCATAAAGCCCAAACCAAGTAAATCCCTCCCTGGCAATAGTTCGGCAGCTGTGGAGGACTGTCCGTTAGTGCATCTCAAATATAAATAAATAAATAAATATATAAGGACAAATTACACTGATTGAGCTAGCCCCAAAGTAAGTTCGAGACTTGTGTTATGGGATACTAACTCAACGATACTATATTTTATAACATATACATATAAAGATACACATCCAAGACCCAGGACAATTTGAAAAAGACCATTTTCCAACTTGCCCTGGCCGGGGATCGAACCCGGGACCTCTGGGTGGCGGACTAGCATGGTGACCACTACACCACAGAGGTCGTCATATCTCAATGATACATTAAGGGATAGACCTCCATAGATGCAGCCATCTCACATTTTAGATAAAAAGGTACTAAAAGGCCTCTTCATGTTGGCTTTGGCCCCATGAACGCCTCAAAGGACCGGGTCCCCATGCAATAATAGGCATCTGTCGCGGAGCCTCCTTAGAAGCCGATTCCCATCTAGCTCCCTTAGTGGTTTCTAATACGCATTTATTACTAAAAACAATCATAACCTACGTATACCGGCGCACCGCGCATTAAAATGTCCATTTACTATTTTCGAAAGCCGTACACTAGCAGCATGACTGGATTGCACACACCCATATATTTAAAACACGAAAATTTTCGCTGATAAATTTTGTACAAATACCCTCACAGACATATTACTCACACCAAGTCAATAAAAATATGCAAATGAAAAGCCGGACATTAAACGGCTTACTAAAATTTATACTTCGAACAACAATACAACCCTTTATAGAACCTAATGAAGTAGGAATTTAATGCGTTTCATAGTTTTATAGCCGTAACTAGCCCAAATTCTACCCAACGCCACTAGTATGCATAATTGTTTCTCCACCTATTTGAAGCGCCATCCTGTGACATTAGGTCACAGAGGTCATTGTCCTCAATTTGACAAGTATATCGAAAGTTGAAACGGACTATAACATAACACTATCAACTCACTTAGCAGCCTGAGGCTTCAACAAGCCCGCCATGTCCTTGATGGCCAGCACGTGTGTTCCAGCCTTCACCAGCTCATCAGCCAGCCCCAGGTAGTACTTGAGGTCGTACTTCTTCTTGCTGGGGTCAGACACGTCCCCGGTGTAGGAGATGGCGGCCTCGACGACCCCGCCCGCCTTGCCGGCCGCGTCCATACCGAGGATCAGGTTGGGCAGGTAGTTCAGGGAGTCGAACACGCGGAAGATGTCCATGCCTTCTTTCACCTTGGATATAATTTATAAATATATAACGTCTAACATATACTGAAACTATTGTAAGGGTCAATTCTGTCCATAATACTTAACAACTTTCCCCAAGGAACATACGAGTATGTTAAGTATGTATGTCGAAACATGAAAAATATTTGTTGGCTGTGTATAAAAACTACCCTGTATATAAAACTTATGTTGCACTTTACACTAATTGCAAAATAATAATTGGGACACCAGCACGTGTAGCATGGAGTGAAGTATGTAGTTAGATATATATAGTTCTAAGTAAATATGATTCATGATATTCTATTTCGGCGACTAAGACAATAAACGTCTTTATATCGTTGATGATGTTTTTTTCCTCGACCTGAGAAACAATAGCGACCCTGCTAGGATAGGTACCTGGAATCTGATGCTTTTAATAAAGAAAAAAATGTGTGCGTTTTGACTAAAGAGCGATTTCTTTCGCCGAGCGTTATAATTTTTTTCTCAAAACACTATTTTACCGACATATTTTGAAGCTCTGCTAAATGTCGAACCAGATTCATATTTATTTACTTTTTTTATTAATATTTTTTCATAACAATGGCAATAATTATATCTTCACTCCGAATAAGTTTTATTTATCATTAATACTATAAACAGTATAATTAATTTAGAGTTTATCAATGAATATTGGGGAAAAACATTAATTTCTCATCTAATAAATATGTACTTTCGATCGTCATTTTTCGAAGAATGAAGGAAGATTAAACCTGTAAGAATAGACGAAAATGTACAAGAGCAGTAAACAACACAATTTTAAAGATAGCAGTACTAACAGCCATGTCACAGAACTTGTACACCACATTGTCGGGGTAGTTGGTGTACCCGACGGCGTTGGCGCCCCGCAGCAGCATCTGGAACGGGATGTTGGGGATCAGGCGCCGCATCTCGCGGAGACGCTCCCAGGGGCACTCGTGCAGGAACCTGCCGTACACAACATGCTTGTACAACGCACTTGTTCGCAAGCATTACTTGTTATAATGTGTCAAAATTGTATTATATTATAAGTATTTATTAATTAAAAGACAATAATAATAATAATATGACAAAGCCCTTCTGGCGAGTAGGCGACCAATACTGTGAAAATGAGTTTTTTTCGGGGTTTCTTCTTAGCAGTGGTCGTTACGAAGCGCTGGTATCGGTAGCTTTTCTTTAAAAATAAATTAAATTTAAATATACTTTACACGTAACATAAATTATACTTATTGTCGTGTAAAAGTACCTGTAAAGGTCTAATTACTGAATAAACATTTGAATCTTTGAATCTTTGACTTAACTTAGGTAGTTATTCTAGATAAGACTAGACTTCATTGATTTTGTGTTTTGTAAAATAAATGAAACAACCAGCCAAGTACAAGACGGACTCGCGCACATACCAAAAAAACACAATTGTTGTATCGGAGCCCGATTTGAATATTTGTTTTTATTCTGTTTTCAACCGCTTTCCAAAAAGGAGGAGGTTGTCAATTCGTCGCGACCTTTTATTTTACTTTTTATGCATGTTCACCGATTATTCGAGAATATTTGTTGCCTGTTATGAGGTCCCACAGATATTTTATCAAAATCGGTTGTGTAGTTTGGGGGTGAAGTCGATTTTTAGTTTCGAAAAATAATTAGTATTTCTTGTTATATCAGCAACAGAATAAATAAATATATAGGGACAAATCACACAGATTGAGCTAGTCTTAAAATAAATTCGAGACTTGTGTTATGGGATAGTAACTCAACGATACTATATTTTATAACAAATACATATATAGACAGACAAACAACACCCAACACCCATGACAATTTCCAAATTGCCCTGACTGGGGATCATCTGTGAAAATTTCAACCGTCTAGCTATCACGGGTCATGAAATACTGCCTGTGACCTGGACAGTGGAGTCTTATTACTAGCGTCCTGTTTTTACCCTTTGGGTGCGGAACCCTAAAAATTATTAATAAAAGAATTTGACAAAAAAATCTCTGGTTGACAACAAGGACTGAGAGCATTTCAAAACATATTAAATAGGGGAAATGCGAGCAATTATGTTCCTTATTTTACTGATAATTTTACCAGATTAACGTCGATAAAGCGGCACCCCAATTTTTTACAAGAGAATATAATATATTACTGAAGCTATAAGCAAATGTAAGGAAAAATGGCGAAAATTATATCCCCGCTCTTGTAGACAAGGACATCACGAGCAATTTTATACCGTATTGCGTGAAATTAAGAACTATTTTCGCAACTTACCTAAGCGCGACGTCGAAAGTGGCGCCACCCCAGTTCTCCAACGAATAGAGGTTACTAAAATTGTGCGCTACGTATGGCGACACAGCTAACAGGTCGTGGGTCCTGACTCTCGTGGCAAGTAGCGATTGGTGGGCATCTCTGAACGTGGTGTCCATGAGCTGAAGGCCTTTGTGCTGTCGCACCGCCTTGGCGAAGGCCTCGGGCCCCCCTTCCTGCAGGATCTGCTTGTAGCCTCGAGGGGGGGCGATGACTGGAAATTGTTGACGCCAAACGTTTATACGAATGTCTGTTTCCATCTCCTTTCGAGGTGGAGATGGGAACGAGTATCACGTGAATCAATAAGAATGATGAATAAAAAATATTTTTGTCACGCATACATATCACTTAAATGAAGGTGTATTGTAAATGTGGCTGTAAGACCTAATTGCCTTAGTCTTAAAAGATGAAATTACATTATGCACAAGAGCATAAAACCCCATTTTATGGCAGCCTTCTCTCGACATAAAGAACAACTTTACGAGCTTGTGAAGTAAAAAAAAGATATATTAAAAAAGTATATTTTCATTTTAACCGACTTCCAAAAAGGAGGTTACCAATTCATTGGCATCTATTTTTATGTATTTTCACCGATTACTTATTCGAAGACGCCTGGACCGATCGACCAGCCTGCCTGACGTGAACCCTCTTTGGAACTCTTCTTAGCAGTTGTAGTTGTAGCACGAGATGTTTGTGCTTAGTTCTTTAGTCGCCTCTTAAGAGGCTTTACACAATGGTTGGCTGTCTCGCTCGCACAATCAAACATTTTTAAAGATTATTAAAAAAATGTGACTCATTTGTAGTAAAGTGTTTCCCTAACTTTCTATTTTATATTTGTGGATATTTTAGACATGTTTCTATATTGTGTAGACATTGACTACATCGAAAACTAGGTCATCAAAATTTTAAATTTTTGATGACCTAATTCACGATACCTACACACATAAACAATAAAAAAACATGTCTAAAATATCCACAATATAATTATATAGAAAGTTAGGGAAACACTTTTCTACAAATGAGTCACATTTTTTAATAATCTTTAAAAATGTTTGATTGTGCAAGCGAGACAGCCAACCAAAGGTGTAAAGCCTCTTACGACATCTACAGGAAGCGATGGCGTGTCCCGTTCTAGGCCGGGAGCCATACGGACATTCAAATTAATCACTACGGATGTAGACTGAGTAAAAATATATTATTTTAAACCAACTTCAAAAAGGAGTAGGTTTCTCATTTTTTGATCTTCTTTCTCATTCTGATTTTGATTTTTTTTTGTTGGAAAGGAGGTACCCCAAGGGTGGGCCATGGGCCATCAAAATCGGTTGTGTAGTTTGGGGGTGAAGACGGTTTTTAGTATTGAGAAATTATCTTTGACTAACTAAAAAATCACGAAGATTCAGCGCATTTGAATTTCGTCACTTTGTATAATTATACAGGCTTTGTCACCAGCTCCGAGTCCCGAACTTGGATGCTCTGTATATTTTCAGAGTTTTTCCTATATAATGGGTCCATTATTTTTGTCGACCCAAATTTGTTTTTTTTTTCTAATCCAGTCATCATTCTTATTGATTCAGTTTTATGCAAAAGATTTCAGTGTAGTGTTTCATTTTTCTTAACCCGTTGTATTGTCAAGCATTTTAATTTGGACAATTTTGTTGTCTATCGAATCATTCAAAGGTTTAAATTGTACGATGTACATAATTACATTTCAGCGTCATGTAACACAATGCAAAAAAAAAATTAAAGACAAAAAAAAAAAGAAAAAATATATATAAAAAAATACCTGTGTTCTCGCCAGTCATCTCCTGCTTTTTAATGGCTTCGGCGGAAAGGTCTGAAAAACATGTTTAGTGAAATAATGGCCTGGTGCAGCAGTGTCTATGGTGTGCGCAGATTATACACGATGGGCCCAACGACGACCATAGATAAATTAGTGGATTAAATGGATATAGAATTAGTAAAAAAAAGTGATAGGTGTAAGATTTGCGAAAAAAAATATATCACATAATTTTACACCTTAACACTTTACAGGACAGTACGGCCATACCAGTGTTCTAAAAGTTCTCTAGTTTGACAGTGATTACAAAAGCTAGTGTATATACTACGGTGGGCACCGTGCGGGGCCCGTACTATCATTGTATAGAGCAACATTTACTGCCTACCAACAAGTTTATCAAATATCTGTACTGTCAAATTTAAGAGCTAAAATACATACATTTCTACATTGTATACAAACACAAACGCAGTGGGTGATATAGTGATCCGCACAGGCAGTTCCGTAGTTACGAATGCCTACTCTGAGTTCATGCCACTGAAAACGTCTAAGAACTAATTTTCTATTGAATTTGTACGAAATTTTCCTTTTCCGAGTACATTTTATGAGTTTATCGCCTTTGTTTCCTAGCCTAGTTTTCTTTTAAAGTTCGTTATATATACTATAGCTGTGATTTGTTTCACGTGTCCATATATAACCGTAGCAGATAGAGGGGGGACACTTGACTCTAACAAAATTTTTCACTTTAAAACCAAATATTTCAAAAACGGATGCCTAAATCGTAAAACGGTGTATATAAGCTCATAATATTTTTGAAAGACTTGTGCAACGATACCCCCCATGATTGATTAGTCGAAAAAAAAAAATGACTTGACTGTATGGGAGCTACACAAAAAAAAATTAATCTGTGACTTTATGTCACTGGTTTTGTTTCGACGCAGATTTCATTGTCACAGTATATTAAATCATAAAAAAGCTCGTCATGGAGTCAATTTTGTATTGGCAACTTCTGATGGGTACGTTCAAAATAGAATGTACCAGGGTATAGTTAGGTAATAGTCATGTTAAAAAAATCTGACCAAAGTGCCTAGCTGCAATCTGTAAAACGCAATGTTTAAAAAACTTTCCAACTTATATAATTTTGAGTTTGAATGTTTTATGTTTTTATTTATAATTTTTATTTTTTGAGTGCGTAAGCGTTAGGTATGTCAGCGTATTTTTTTTTTTTTTTCAGTACAGTATAGTTTTTTTTTAATTACCTTCCTTCAAAGTAAATCTTTATAGGTAGGTATCTTAACGATACGGTAAAGACCAAGCTGACGTCATGATGACGTCTTATTTATTTATAAAACTTCATTGATCCACAATTAAAAATTGTTAACAATTGGCGGACTTAACGCCTTCACTTAGTAAGTCATCATGACAGTACGGCGTTGCCCGTTGTACGGCAAAGCCCGTACTGACTATCTTGACGGCTTGACTTTGTTATTTATAATAACAGTACGGTTGTATCCGTACAGCGGATATGCCCGTGGCTACTGACGTAGTTTGTTATGTTAATAATTATTTTGATAAGTACGACTATAGATGTGGTGATTTTTAGTATAAAAAATATTAGTGTCATCCTTTGAAATTTTAGCCTTCTGCCTTGTAAAGTGTTAACCCTTTTCAGGACACTTAAGTTAATTTATTGTTACTTTTATTATGCTTGGTCTAGCATCCCGAAAAGTGTAAAAGTATGAAGCATGAAATTTAATAAAATAAATGACATAAACTATAATACTCCAAAATTAAAAGGTAAACACAAACGACTAATATCCAACATAATTATAGATATAACTATATATAAGCATCGTATATCTATCGGGTACAATGCAAATACAAAACGTGTAAAATACTTTGCACATACCATTCCCAGAGCGGTCTGCAAAAAATAACGTTGTTACATTCACAAAATTTCATCCTCCATTATCAAAACTATTTCATGAACTAACACACACCTATAGTGCGTTTGTTTAAGTATTTAAAAGAATGTAAACAATCTTGACATGTCTTTTTATTGAAACATACAATTTATAAATCAATACCTTTGCAAATTACAAATAAATTATGTAATTTATAATTTATAAAATAAATAATTTGTAATTTGCGAAGGTATTGATTTATAAAGTGTATATTATTCAATAAAAAGACATGTCAAGATTGTTTACATTCTTTTAAATACCTAAACAAACGCACTATAAAAATCATAAAATCTTGATTTCGATTAGCAAATTTAAGTTTTTATTTACCCTTTTTAATGCAATAAACTATACGAATAGGTACCATTAACGAATACCTGTATTTTCCATTGTATGTGTCCAATCCATTGCAAACAAAAAGTTGATCCCTATAGGTATACTCCTAGCCCATACATTCACAGATACATGTATCACACACGCATTCCACAAAAAAAACATACACATATAATGATCTCTACTTCTATTTTTATTGAAATATTTACAGGATTTAAAAAAAAAAAAACCTATCGCGATGAATGTTACTGGGCTTTTACCATAATAACATCATATCGTTCGTCAGTGTATATTGCATTGAGAATGCTTTTTTAACCCTTTCACCGGAAACGTAAGATTTATCCGACAAACATTGTCGTGCCCATTCAGCGAGCATCCCTTTTTGGTTGTAGGTATTTATTTTAGATTTCATACCCCTCGCGCTGGGGGCACGGCAACTGATATAAAGTCAAGCGGTGAAAGGGTTAAAATTTATATGCATAAAATAGTGACCAGCTGCGGTCTAAATAGAAAAAGTGTAAGTGAAAAAATCTCACAACTGGGGTTAACTAGGGAACATTTATACTTTCTGGGATGGGGAGAGGATGAAAATTTTAAAAACCACTAAAACTTTTTCTAGTGTAAGGAATAACATTTATTGTAAATAAATATCAAATTTTTCGGTCCAGTCAAATAATTAAAAAATAAAAATATTTATAATCAGTATTTCATAGACCATTCATCTTAACGCCGCCATTTTTTTGCCTTTTCCTCATCAGACGTAAAAAATATTAAGTTCATGACAGTTGAAAACTTAACTGCCACTGTCATGTGACAGTTGACAGTTTAACAGTCACAGTTGTCAAAGTAGTGTCATTATGATACCGCAACGGCAGTTAAGTTGTCAACTGTCATATGACATCTTTTTTACACGTCAGACGAGACGGGTAAAAGAAATGGCGGCGTTATGCTGATTGGTGAACGAAATTGCGATTAAAATATTTTTATTTTTTATAATTATAGGACTGGACCGAAAAATCTGATATTTATTTACGATAAAAAGAAACTTTATTCCCAACACTAGATGAAGATAAAGGCGTTTTAAAATTTTTTATCTCTTCCCCATTCCTACGCTTTGTAAGACTTTTTTCAGTGCGCAAGTTTTAACAACGATGTCAGTCCATGATACAGACCTCGAGGCATAAGCTCAACATTGCATTAGTGTGAGTGAGCGCCAAAAGTAGTAGAGTCAGTCAAAAAATTACATAAAAATAAAATCAATGTTTTGCAGATGACATAATAATCGTTTCATTTAATATCGTTTATATAGCTTTCGTTTAATATAGCTCAATGACCTCCACCTAGTGACGATATTATTACATACTAAAGAGCTCGGTGGCCCAGCGGGAGTGCGCGTAACTAGCGCTTTCGCAAGTTAAGCCACACTGGGCGTGATCCGCACTTGGATTGGTGAAGTGACATAAAAATATCTCGAGCTCTTCCGTACCTCGGAATTCGAAAGGAACGTATAAGCCGTTGGTCCCGGCTGCCATCATTGTATGGCAGTCGTCAAGCTATGTCAGATGCCTTAAAGCAGCCTGAAAAATCTGAAACCAGCGTTAGCCACTTAAACTAAAAACAACACCATAAAAACATTAAACACTAGTGAACAAGTGTGCAGGTTTTTTCACGATTGACGATCAAGAAAAAGATGGGCAGATGATTTGACCCATTTTAAAAAGCAGTGGAGAGTCATCAAAGGATCGGTACGTGTGGAAGGAAAGAGGGGAGGCTTTTGCTCAACAAATAGGATCTGAGTGGCTTATTTTTTTTTACCGGAAACTGGTGGTGGTTATTGAAAATGACCGTACACGAATTGAATTGAGTTACTAATCCAGTACCATGGACAAATGTTGTAAAAATTGCACACTGATAAAAATCCTGAACAAACAGATGAACAGACAGACAAGTGACACTGACCTAGCGGCACCGGCGGGATGTAAGGCGTGACGTCGGCGGGCGGGATGCTGGTGGCCAACGGCGTGGCGGGCCCGTTCACGATCACCTGCCCCAGGTAGTTGAGGATCTTCTGCGCGCGGTTTTGCGACCGGCGGAACATGAACAGTTGCGGGTGCTCGTCGATGAAGTACGTGTCCACCGCGCCTGCATAACCATACACAACGGTCAAATCTTATTTAAAGTATAAAATGTATAGTGAGAGAGCAGCGATCTATAATCCTATGGAAGGGTAACTTCAAACATATTCACCGCGCGAAACAATCCCACAGTATTTACATTCAATTCAGATTATTACCATTATTCTTTATTAGCATAGGATAGTTATAATGCATCTAAATAATCGGCACTTTGTTTTGATGCGAAATAGGGATGACGACAGGGTTAGGAAAGTATAATTGTAATTAGTCCGTCTTTTAGAATTTCCAAAAAAATAGACTCATATATTTCAGTTTTTTCGTTTGTTTAAAAATTCACAAAGATACGAAGCTTCGAAGTTCCAGAGTGGGAGCTTGCGTCACCTCTACGTAAAAAACGTACGTAGCTGTGACGTCATGCAAAATTTCAATGCGCTGTTTCTTTGTCATCTTTTGTTTCTCATAGAAAAGAAAAATTATGTGTACAATATTTTTTAATAATCTAACCGATGGGCTTACGTTTTTTTTCAATTTTTCATGCCTTTTGTTGACTTCAATATACAATGTCCTTTTTAATTAAGTACAAATATTTTAAGGGGTTATTCAGTCCATCATTTTGAACAACTTTGCCCATAAATGTATATCGAAATACGAAAAAAAATATTTAGGTTCTCATACAGATCGAAGTAGTCACGTGATATCGTTACTATGAAAAATGCAAAAAAATTTTTCGTATTTCGATATATATTTATTGGGAAAAGTTGTTCAAAATGATGGACTGAATCACCTCTTAAAATATTTGTACTGAATTAAAAAGGACATTGTATAAAATGACTGTCACATGACGCAGCGACATCTGTTGGCCAATGTCCGCCATGACTTGATTGTAAAGAACATGTAAAATACAGATTTGTGTGTAAAACTTGTAAATAATTAAATGCGTGACAACCAACCAATCGACAAGCCATCAAAATTCAAATTCAAATTTCAAATGTTTATTCATTAATTAGACCTTTACAGGCACTTTTACACGTCAATAAGTATAATTTACGTTACGTGCAAAGTATATTAAAATTTAATTCATTTTTAAAGAAAAGCTACCGATACCAGCGCTGCGTAACGACCACTGCTGAGAAGAAACGCCGAAAGAAACTCATTTTTACAGTATTAGTCGCCTACTCGCCAGAAGGGCTTTGTCATATTATTATTGTCTTATATTATACCGTTGAGGAACTTCTGGTTCTCGAGCACGTTGAGCAGGAACGGGATGTTGGTCTTGACGCCGCGGATGCGGAACTCGCGCAGCGCGCGGTTCATCTTAGCCGCCGACGACGGCAGGTCCTTCGCGTGCGAGATCACCTGCGCAGGTCAAATGATATGCTTTTATTGGGTTTTAGGTAGGGACCTAAAATCCTAAAAAAGCAACTGAAAATACGGAATTTCCATACAAAAGTGCCAGCCGCCCGGGCAATTTGTATGGGAATTTCGTTTTTTTTTTTATTTGTTTTTGGCTGTTAATTTCATTTGATTATGCTATAGGGATCTATTATAGCCCATGGTTCTATTATTTACGGATATGTTAGCATATTATGATTAGCGGGCGGTTCATCCTGGCCGCCGTCCACAGCAGGTCCTTGGCGTGCGAGATCACCTGCGCAGGTCAAATGCTATGCTACGAGTATTTAAGGGTTTTAGGTAGGGATCTGAAAAAATAATCGATTATGAAAAAAATCGATTAAACATCGATTTCCAACGATTTGAATATAGAGGCTGTAAATTCAAGTAGCAATTATAAATATTGGTTTGAAGAAAAGGGCGAGAGTACATTTCACTATATTTCCGAACATGTGCTATGTGTTTGTGCGATATCCAATGGCAGTGACGTCACATCCTTACGTAGTCTTGTCTGTTATTTGACAGTGTCCCTTTCCACCAGATTTCAAAGGCTTTTAAGTAACCTATTTTAAAGCGGATCAAGAAATAGTACATTACTGCAGAGACGGGAAATATGGCATTGCCGGATGAGTAAAGGATTGTAGTAAACATTAATTGCCGACAGTAATTAATGTTTATATAATCAATCACTTTGGACTCGTAATTATTGTTAATACTACTCATCCGGCAATGCCATACTTTCCGCCCTCTGCAGTAATGTACTATTGTTGTCGGTTTCAGAGTTAATTTTTTATAAGAATATGTTAGGTTCGTATTATTTTAACGTTTATATTTAAATACCTTGCTATTATTCTATGGTTTACACAATTAACATTTATTGTTTATCTATGGCAACACTAGATTTATTTGATTGGTTGAATTTATGGCGGGAAAATAAAGCCGCTCAACGGTTGGTGGACGTCATCGATATCACGCGATATCGTCCGCCAATGGGAAGGCTGGATTTCCCCCGCCATAATTGTAGGGTTCTTGGCCAGGAGCTAATGATTAAGCGGGCATTCTGCCTTGGACGTTGGATTGTGAAGCACTAAAATTAAAAGCTGTGTTCCGTTAAAAATTAATCAAGTGAGTTGATTTAAATAGTGTTAAAGTATTACGAAGTGTTTTATTTGCACATAAAATAAACCAAGTTGAAGTATTTGGAGTTTTCTTCGAGATCAGCTTCCCAGTAGCCGAAATACCGCTACCCCGTAGTCAAATTATTACATTTCAGAAGTGACAAGAACAATAAAAACGTAAGTACACGCCCAAAAGAACGCTTTCTTATCTTGTAGTGATCGCTATTAATTATGAAAGTTATCATTAAACTACCAGTTTTTGGAATCTATTTATAATCTGTACCAGAATAAGCGAATATCGATCGAGTTCAAATCCCGGCTACTTTACTGTTTGGACATAAACTTGAAATCCAGTGTGTAAGCAAGGCTTTAACGCATTTCTTATTTTAAAACAACATTATTAAAACTATGCAAAAATAAACCACGTAAGTTGTTATCAACTTTGTACACCTTGAATGGCCTTTCTTTGCATTAAATTAGCTTCAGTCTAAAGTTAATTTAGCTTATAAGTTACATTTAAAATCCTATAATTATAAGTGACAGTTCGTGGAATACGGTTCAAGTTTACATATTGTTTAAGATTAAAAAAGTATATTTTGCTTTTGTAGTCCGGCCCCAGATTAAACTGAGGTTTAATTATAAGGTTCTGAAATCCTTGGATGAAAGTTTCAGGCTATGTCGGAGACCCCAGGCCGACGCAGGCTCGTGACTCCAAATCAGGGACATTCACATTCGGCCACGCGTAGCCGAAGTCGCCTGCGAAGCCGAAGTAACAGCCGACGACGGCCTGAGATGGATATTGAGCTGGGGCGCGAGCGATTGCGGATACTGGAAGATGAAGTGCGACGTGAACGCCATCGCGTCAACCGGCCGGAAGCGGACAGCCGTCATCGCAGCACCTCCGAGTCAGCCAGGCGCAGGGATGCGGAGCGCCGGGCTGAGAGCGGATCACGGCGGCGCGACACCGAAAAAAGGATTGACAGGTCACGTAGCCCTTCTTTTTCTAAGAAAAATTTACTTGATATATTTAAACATTTGCGGGATGATCTAGCATCGTCGTCCGTGAACCGGAGCGCACTGCAACCACTGCAGAAAATTGATCATAAAAATATATTACCAAATTTTGATCCTTCCTCTAAAAATCAAAGAATGGACGTTTGGTTAAAAAAGGTGAATGAGTGTGCTTCAGTTTACGGATGGGATGAAAGAACAACCACCCATTTTGCTATGCAAAAGCTACAAGGTCTGGCCAAGACATGGTATGAAAGCTTAAATTCAATTTTGTTCACATGGCCAGAGTGGCAGGATAAGTTGTTAAGTGCATTTCCATGTGAACAAAACTACGGCCAGACCTTGGAGGATATGATTAGGAGAAGGAGTAGGTACAATGAGTCCATAGAGGTGTATTATTATGAAAAGTTGAGTCTGGTTAATCGATGCGAAATAGTAGGTGCTCGCGCGGCAGAATGTATTATTCATGGTATAACAGATAAGACACTTAAATCCGGGGCCTTGGCACTACGTTGTACCCACCCCGACCAGTTGTTACAGTACTTGATTAGTAACAGAGATTATAATCAGATTACCCAGTCGGATCGATCTTATAACAGGAATAGGAATATCGATAGTTCGGTCGCTTCCAATTCAGCAAACCCTAGACCTGGTGACAGACCAACCCGCGTTGCTGGGTGTTATAACTGTAAGGAAAAGGGTCATGGTTTCTTGCACTGCCCTAAACCGCTACTTAAATGTACACGTTGTAACAAACTTGGTCATACCGCGGAAAAGTGTTTCGTTAAGTCAGATGACAAAGTACAAGCAAACACTAGTAGTGCAGTGCAGAAAACTATGCGAATTGAATTCAGGGAGGACAATGATGGGATCGACACCCAGGGAGTTAAATATTATAAGGATATTAAAATCAATAGTCTTAAATTGAGAGCTTTCATAGATTTTGGAAGTTATGCCTCGATCATTAAGGAATCCGTTGCTAGGGAGCTAGGTCTCTCTCACGATAACGTCCCTAAGATCTTGAAAGGATTTGGCAACGGTCTGGTTCAATCGCTAGGAAACCTGATTCTTGACATCAACGTCGATGGAGTTGATGGTAGAGTTGTTTTCAAAGTCGTAGAGGATCGTTGGTTAGACGTCCCCGTACTCGTGGGACGTACATTCACGGAACTGGCACATGTATGGGCCTACAAAGATAACAATAAATTGCAGTTCTTCACGCGCAATATAGGGAATGAGTTGCCTTCTACCGAACTTGTTGATAACAGTGACGCGCTATTGGTGTTTTACCCAGTCAGTACAATTGAGATCTATGGTGCTGCTTCTGTTAGAGTGACGGCTAAATCGAAGTTTGATGGTGATGTACTCTTAAAAAATGGTTTAGCAGGAAAGCCGAACGAGCAGTATTTCATCACTGGTGGACTTTATCGAGCAGTGAATGGACGCATTAATGTAATGGTCGTGCCATGTTCGGGGTCTTGTCGTATTGCAGCTAAGCTAGTCTTCTGTCGTGCGGAGATCGTCAACGTTATTAATCGGGTAGTCAATGTTCCACCAGTTAAGACCAATGGAAACGAATTAGATGAAATACAGGTGCATGTAGGTGAAGAGGTGCCAGCTGACGTTAGGAAATCTCTAATGGATATGTTAAGAAAATATCAGCATTGTTTTGCCTCCTCCTTGAAAGGTCTAGGTTGCACGAGCGTTACCGAGATGAATATAGAGCTTAGCAGTCAGCGTCCTGTTGTCTATCGCCCATACAGGTTGTCACACCACGAGCGGGAGAAGGTGCGATCAATGGTTGGTGATATGTTAGAAGCTGGTGTTATTCGGGAGTCTGTTTCAGACTACGCAAGCCCAATTCTACTTGTGCGTAAGAAAGATGGGTCTTCAAGGTTATGCGTTGATTACCGTATGCTGAATTCAGTGACTATTAAAGAGCGGTATCCGATGCCTATCATTGAGGATGAAATAGCGCGTCTAGCTGGTCAATCGTGTTTTATTATCCTTGATCTCGCGTCTGGCTACTATCAAGTGCCGATCTCTGAACAAAGCAAACATCTGACGTCATTCGTTACACCGGACGGCCAGTACGAGTTCAATCGCATGCCGTTCGGCTTAGCGAATGCGCCAGCAGTTTTTCAACGTATGATAAACACGATTCTTGGTCCAGCTCGGTTTAGTAAGGCAACCGCGTACATTGATGACGTGTTAATTTTTGGGAAGGACTTTGCTCAATGTCTTGATCGCCTTGAAGAAGTGCTGCAAATGTTTGAAAGGGCGAATCTCACATTGAATTTATCTAAATGCGAGTTTTTGCGTGATAAGGTGGACTATCTAGGCTACGAGATTAGCGCTAATGGTATCAGGCCCGGCGAAAAGAAGATTTCTAGCGTTGTCAACTTCCCTCGTCCCCAGAATGTACATAACGTGAGACAGTTCTTAGGCCTAGCCAGTTATTTTAGGAAATTCATAGAGAATTTTGCTCAGATATCGTCCCCTCTTAGTAAGCTCTTAAAAAAGGACTCGCCTTGGCAGTGGAGTGACGAGCAGGAACGAGCATTTGATAGTTTAAAGTCCATTTTGGTTAATAGGCCGGTCCTTGCTATATACGACCCTACCGCTGAATTAGAATTGCACACAGACGCCAGCAGATTGGGAATCGGTGGTATCCTTTTGCAACGAACTCAAGGTAGTGAGAACCTTCACCCAGTGGCATTTTACAGTCGGCAAACTTCTCCCGAAGAAAAAAATTTCCACTCTTACGAGTTGGAGACACTAGCGGTGGTGTGTTCCCTTCGTAAGTTTAGGGTCTATTTGATAGGAAAGGAATTCAGGGTCGTAACAGACTGCAGTGCTCTGCGATCTACATTTTCAAAGCGCGATTTAATACCAAGGATAGCTCGCTGGTGGCTGACACTTCAGGAATTTGATTGTTCCGTTGAGTATAGGGCTGGAGTGAAGATGAGCCACGTTGACGCGTTATCCCGAAATCCCGTAGAGCCGTCGGGATTTCTTGAGGATCAGTTTCCGTCGGTAATGTCCATTAGTGGCGAAGATTGGCTTCAAACGCTTCAGTTAGGCGATTCAGAACTTTGTAGAATAATGGACATTTTAAAAAGTGATCTAGACGAAAAGGGGTTAAAATATATCAAACAGAATTATGTCATTAAAGATAATCGCCTCTTTCGTTGCTTAGATGGAACTAAGGAAAATGTAAGGTGGGTGGTACCAAAGGGTGCAAGGTGGCAGGTGTGCAAACTTAATCATGATGACATTGGGCATTTCGGGATAGAGAAGACCTTGGAACGAATTAAAAGTAGCTACTGGTTCTCGAAAATGTCCAAATTCGTCAAAAAGTACGTTGGCGCCTGTATTGAATGTGCTTACGCAAAAAACAATACCAGCGCTCACGAAGGGTTGCTGCACCCTATTGCAAAATTAGAGATCCCCTTCCACACTCTTCATATGGACCACCTTGGACCTTTTGTAAAGTCCAGCAGAGGCTTTACTCATTTATTGGTAATCGTTGACGGCTTTACTAAATTCTGTTTCCTCAAACCAGTTAGGAATACCAATACTCAAAACGTGATAAAGGCGCTAGAAGATATTTTTAGTATATTTAGAAACCCTGATCGGCTTGTAAGTGACCGAGGTAGCTGTTTTACCTCACACGCGTTCAAACGTTTCTGTTTAGACAGGGGAATAAAACATGTTTTAAATGCAGTCGCTAGCCCCAGGTCCAACGGGCAAGTTGAGCGGTATAACCGAACTGTTTTAGATTCCCTCAAGGCTCTGAGTGTTAAGCATGGCGAGAAAAGTTGGGATACTCATTTAGGACGCATTCAATGGGGACTGAATAACACCATTCAGAAAACTATAGGTAGGATGCCGTCAGAAGTCCTGTTTGGAACCCATATGAAAAGCGAAATTAATCCCATACTTAATGACGTTACTTCGAGTAGTCGTAAGAATGAAGATTTGTACGAAATACGCGACAATGTTAAAGCCAGGATAGACGAAGAGCAGGTTAAACAAAAAGATCGTTACGATACAGGTAGGAAGCCTGCCCATACCTATAATAAAGGAGATCTGGTAAAAATAACAAACATGTTTTACTAATAATGGACAGAGTAAAAAGTTGATGCCCTCGTTTATAGGTCCTTACCGAGTGAATAAGGTTTTAGGTAATGACCGCTATATTGTAGCCCCAATACCCGGATTAGTCGACACAGAACATAGACGGTCGACGACCGTTGCCGCGGACCGCATGAAACCGTGGATTCATGTGACCGCTCTGGAAGTTGACGAAAATGAAGCTAACGAGAGTCTTGAAAGTGATAATGACAATGATTCGAGTTAGAAAGTATATGTAAGATTGATAGGGTGAGTGATTTTGTTATGGAAACTACAGAATGTAATACGTTGTTACAGATCAAGTACGCGAGAATCGATTGGTTCGCGGCTTGGTGCAACTGGTATCAAAGCAAATACGTCGGCTGCCATTACGAGCATTAATCGATCGGCTTGGACGGGCGTCGATAGGCATCCTGATTAATTGATCGTTCAGGAAGATAGGGCACCCTGATTAATTGATCGTTCAGGGAATTAAGGTATTCTGATTAATCGATCGTTCAGAATACCCTTTCGATTCAGATAAGTTTAATCGCGACTTAATCGATCGGTCGTGATTTTGACTTCATGTTTGTTCACTAGATTCAAGTTCGACAAATCGATTGATGATAGATTTCCTTTTTGAAAGATTAATAGTTTTATTTAAAATGTTTATAGTATAAAACCAGCTTATATCGTCTCCATATTCGTAAACAGCAATTTTAAAATTTTATATGATTTAGTAGACTATTACTGTATAACAATTTAACTAATATCTACATTCGTTTCGACTATTATATCTGTTGTAATTTAAGTAGGTGCAATTAAGAATGTATAATATCTAAGATCAATGTAGACGCATTAACTGGCCAAGATACCTGATTGTTAGGTGATTTAGGTTACCACCTGGTGTCGTGTACGGGGACGCACACGATGTCAGGACGGTCGATTGTTAGGTTCGTATTATTTTAACGTTTATATTTAAATACCTTGCTATTATTCTATGGTTTACACAATTAACATTTATTGTTTATCTATGGCAACACTAGATTTATTTGATTGGTTGAATTTATGGCGGGAAAATAAAGCCGCTCAACGGTTGGTGGACGTCATCGATATCACGCGATATCGTCCGCCAATGGGAAGGCTGGATTTCCCCCGCCATAATTGTAGGGTTCTTGGCCAGGAGCTAATGATTAAGCGGGCATTCTGCCTTGGACGTTGGATTGTGAAGCACTAAAATTAAAAGCTGTGTTCCGTTAAAAATTAATCAAGTGAGTTGATTTAAATAGTGTTAAAGTATTACGAAGTGTTTTATTTGCACATAAAATAAACCAAGTTGAAGTATTTGGAGTTTTCTTCGAGATCAGCTTCCCAGTAGCCGAAATACCGCTACCCCGTAGTCAAATTATTACAAATAATTAAAACAAATGTGATTACGGCAGAATCTCTATCATCTAATTGGGTACTTTACTAGGTCAAAAATAAATTACTTGGTACTGTTCAGAAAATCATGATCATCATTTCAGCTGCATAACATCGACTGCAGGACATAGGCCTCTCCCAAGGATTTTCAAAATGACCGATCTAGAGCGGCCTGCTGCCTACAGCACTAAAAATAAAAAATAAAAGTGTGGCACTCGGGGACTGCCGCGGTAAAGCTATTGCATAGCATTTTTTATCAACTTATGCAATTAATGGGTAAAAACCGAAGTCAGTTGAGAAAATATAAGGAAATGTGTGGGCGGCCATCTTGGATCCACAATCTGAATCCAGTTTCAAGTTTCGCGGGGTGCTTTATCCCCACATGCAAAATTTCAGCCCCTACGAAGTTCCAATGAGACGTTATGAATGATACTGTTTTTTTTTTAATTCCAGACGCCATCTTGGATTTCCAAAAAAACTTCAAATCTGGATTCTGCGGTCCGAAAAACCCCTTGATATCAATTTTTCAATCAAGTCGCAAGCAGTTGACTTTCGGCAGCCATCTTGGATTTCCACAAAATTTTAAAAAAATAAGCATAAGGTAAACCTAGGTACTTATATACTTCCATTTTTGCACAGAATGATAAAGATCTAGTGTTCACGACGATTTGTGATGAATTTGCTTGTAAGCCTACATGGTAGACGGAGTGGGGGGGTGTTAGGTTTTACTTTCGTTACGGAATTTCTTGATTCGGTCGCCGCACTCAAAGCCCGCGATAAAAGCTATGCAATAACTTAAAAAAACGTCAGAAAATAAAACTTCTCAAAATAATGTCACTTGTCATTGATCATATCCAGAGATAAGAGATGGGTTATTCATCATATTCAACGTGATAGGCTTATTTAGATTAATGATTTCTTTTTTATATCAAGCGCTATTTGACTCCAAGAAATTATGACATAAGTAAATATTGGTTTTGACGTTTAGAAAAGAGTATCTGATTTGAGTTGTTGAAAAGAAGCGAATTGCAGACAGTATTTTACAAAGTAGTACTTACTTTGACGAGGAGCGAGTCGTAGTAGGGCGAGATGACCGCGCCGGCGTACGTGGACGCGGAGTCCAGCCGGATGCCCATGCCTTCGCCCGACCTGCGGCCAGTGGTTACTAATACATTCGAGTTTCTACATTATTCAATACCAGATGGCAGCGTTGGAATGTCAGGTATCTATCTATAATTTAAGAATTTGTCGGCGGAATTCAATTCTAGAATATCATTACTAGCTTTTACCTGCGATTTCGTCCGCTTAAATAAATAAATACGGACCAATAACACTGATTGAGCTAGCCCCAAAGTAAGTTCGAGACTTGTGTTATGGGATACTAACTCAACGATACTATATTTTATAACAAATACATATATCAATAAACATCCAAGACCCACGACAAATTTAAAAAGGCCATTTTTCAACTTGCCCTGACCGGGGATCGAACCGGGACCTCGAGGTGGCGGACTAGCATGATGACCAATAGGCCACGGAGGTCGTAATAGGGTTTTTAATTAGCATTTTACATTAGTTAATGTTGCCCTCTCCCTCTCGCTCTCGCTCTTCCTCTCCCGTTCCCGTTCCCGTCATTTCATAGAGCGAGAGCTTGCCCAGGTCGGCAAGACTCAAAAGTGACTTTAAGCGTGATGGTAGGCGAGAAGGTGGAAAAAGGGATCAAATATTTGTGGGTAGCTAGTTGCCGCATCCCTCGATCAGCTTATACGATCCGCACAGGAAAAGAAGCATACCAAACTCACCTAAAGACCTCAATCCTCCCCGTACTGGGCTGGAAGTTGTTGGCGGGGTCCTCCGTGGTGACCCTGCACTGGATGGCGTACCCCTGCGCGTGGATCTTGTCCTGCGTGAGCCCCATCTCCGGCAACGTCATCCCTTCCGCAATCCTGATCTGAGACTGCACCAGGTCGATACCCGTCACTTCTTCTGTGATCGTGTGTTCTACTTGTAGCCTGCAGTACATAAATGCGATTTGACTGACGCGGTCAATACAAGGATTTTTTTGGGCCGCGGTATGCGAATCTTAACTTTTTTTTTTGAAGTCTTCGTAAACAGTAGTTCATAAAATAGTTTAAAGGGAAAAAAAATTGAATGATGTCCCCGTTTCCTTTCATATGACTTGTTTCAAATGGGGACAGCACTGGACCCCGAAAAATTCAGGTATCCCCTTAAATGAAAGGTCTTAAGGGGCTATCTGAATTTTTCGGGGTCCAATGCTGTCCCATTTGAAATAAATCATTTGATAGGAAACGGAGATGTCATTTAAAATTTTGTCTTGACCAGGCTCTAGATAACACTTCAAACTATTTTATGAACTACTGTTTATAGTTAGAAGTGAGAACGTGAAGCTTTTCTTCGCACAATTGCGAAAAACGGCCACTTTTGGCGTATGTGCGTAGAAAAGCTTCACGTTCTCACTTTGAACTGTAAACAGTAGTTCATAAAATAGTTTAAAGGGTTATACTAGGGCCTGGTCAAGACAAAATGTTGAATTATATCTCCGTTTCCTTTTCAATGATTTAATTCAAATGGAGGCAGCCCTGGACCCCGAAAAATTCAGGTAGCCCCTTAATTAGTACATTTCAAAAATATATAAATACTAAATGATAGGATATTTAATATGTATGTTAGTCATAAGGTGATTATTTTTATATGAAATGTACGTATGTTAGTCTGTAAAGTATTTATAATATGGGTTTTTGGTATTGTACATAATTGTATTGCATGAAATAAATTAATTATTATTACTATTGTGGTAACGTGATGATATGCAAAATAGTTGCTTATCATAGTAACGTGAAAATATGTAATACGTGCTAGTTGCACCTTCCGGTAAACGTTGGAATCCTTATGATACTGCAGCTGGCGGCTTATCTGTTTTGCCTAAGCACCTGAAACTGAAAACTTCGTCGTGTGGTAACTTGTGGCTTCTCAATCGTCAATCTTCAAACCTCAATGCTTTAGTTTCCATAGTGTCAATTAATTTTATATTGCATAATGGCGCGGGCTTTTTCACTTATGTTATTGACATTGCTTTTAATTCTTGAAATTATTTAGGTATTATCAATAGGTATTTAATTTAATAAACGTACTCACTTATTCTTAATACATTATATTCCTGTATCAATCATTCATTACGTAATAAATTTATCTTTCACACATCTTAATACACCATTCCACCCGAGGTACACCTACAGGCTAAAACTGAAAACCAGTGTGCCGCCTTTTAGGCCAACCACGCTGAGTTTTGGCCTACTTTGCGCTACTGCAGCACATACATGTTCAGTATCACTGTTTTCTACTGTTATTGTTGCATGTTTATTGTTAAGTATTGTTTATATACTGTTCTGTTCTTGTGTCTACTATAAGTGTGTGTATGTGATGCAGTTTTCGTAAATAAACGTATTATCTATCTATCTATCTATCTTAAGATAACAGACTCATTATAGTATATAAGCTTTAGATGTAGTCAATAGAGTGAGAGTCGTCACTATGTAAGGAGTAGGTTTAAATAGATGGAATAAATACAATCAACGGCTCTCGTGTTTCCATCACCACTCTTAACCACAACGCTACCTAATGGACACCGACATCAGCCTACAGCGTGACTACAAACATCATTTGTTATTGCACTATTATGAATTGTTACCCGTAAACGGCTCCCGTCGGCGCGTATAAGTAAGTATATCTTGTTATTAGTTTCACGTTTTTAATCTTTAGTTAATACAAAAGCTGCTCACCTGGCGTTGACCTCAATGAAGTAGAAGTTGTTCTTGTCGTCCAGCAGGAACTCCACAGTCCCCGCGTTCTCGTAGCCCACGTACTTGGCGAGGTGCACCGCACAGTCTGTCATCTTTTGTCTGACCTGCGAAAGTCAACTCGTGAACGAACGGGCGCCGACAGGAGACTCATCAGCTCGTCTTCGCTTTTTGACTACTTTTCGTCATTTTCTCCAAGAATCTATGACGTCACAGTCCGGCAATTCATACAAATTCCATAGAAAGAGTTTGTTTTGACTTTAATAAAAAACATATAAAGCATCTGATTTGACATTTTGGAAATTAGCGAATTGTGCCAATATGTATAAACAGTGGCATTTTGTTTTGTTTATTGTTTATTGTGATAAAAACGATATGAACCAATTACATTTATCACACATTACAATTATTAGATATACATACATGCAAAATAGACTATTATTATTTTCTAAGAAAAAATCTATACAAAATAAATATATGTCAAAAAAATAATTACTTACGTCAAATAAAAAATAAATAAAAAACACGTCCGTCCATCCGTACTTAATGTCACTTATTCATCGTCCTCACTATCACCACTATTGGTGTAATACCATTGGTCACACAAACTTTCACAATAAATAAATACAGCCTTTACAATGGATGACCAGTTGTCATAACTAAAATCAAATTCAGTGTTGGCGCGACGGAGTGCATTGAGATTGTCCAGTGACCGTACTAATGGCGACATTGCGCGAGATTTCGTGTGGCATGTCCAGCAGTGGACTTCCTGCGGCTTATATGATGATATATAAACAGTGTGAGGCGAGACGACGTCGAGAGAGCGTCTATAGTCACATTCGCTTTGCGCAAGGCCTAGGGTTGGGGTCCAAACATGTCGGCGAATAGCAGACTTTCTACGTGAGTAACATCAGGTCTTTAGTTTCCACTGCTAGACCGCGACCCTCTTTACTACTAGAGACCATACTTGGCCAGAGCAGCCAGTGGATTTAGCCTACACTCTCCACGCTGGCCAGACGGATTAAAGAGGTGACACACACGATCGTTGAAGTAGCAGCTTTGTTTAGGTTGTATGACAGCATCCTTATAATATAGGATTTATATAAATAAATATAAATATATAGGGACAAATAACACTGATTGAGCTAGCCCCAAAGTAAGTTCGAGACTTGTGTTATGGGATACTAACTCAACGATACTATATTTTATAACATATATAGATAAACATCCCAGACCCAGGACAAGTGCAAGTTGCAGTGATTCTATTCTGCTCTGCCGGAAACCACACGACATTAACTCGTATATCACATATTAATAAATGTATTAACTTACTTCAGGGTCCAGCCTGGGCGCCGGCGCAATTTCCACCACCTTCTGGTGTCTCCGCTGCACTGAGCAGTCTCTCTCGTACAAATGCACTACGTTGCCAGCCTTGTCTCCTGTTAATTCAAAATAATTTGTTTCAATTTTCAATCTTAAGAGCGTCCACTAATCGACGCGGGCACACGCGGCGGGTTTCAGTCTATCTCTGTCACAAACTGTAAGAGCGAAAGGGATAGTCACCTGTCTCTGTCGCACGTAGAGTTTGTAATCGAGATAGACTGAACCCGCCGCGTGCACCTGCATCACTTAGTGGACACTCTATGTAAAAATCGTACGTAGTTGTGACGTCATGACAAATTTCAATGCGTTTTTTTTTTTCATTTCTTAGAGAAAAGAAAAAATACGTGTTCAATATTTTTTTAATAATCTAACCGATGGGCCGAAATATTTTTCCATTCATCATGCGTATGAAGGCTAAGTGTACTGACCCAGCAGCTGCACCTCGATGTGGCGGGGCCGCTCGATGAACCGCTCGATGAACATGGAGCCGTTCCCGAAGGCCCCGAGCGCCTCGGAGGAGGCCCGCTCGAAGGCGGCCGGCACCTCGCCCATCTCGCGCACCACGCGCATGCCGCGCCCGCCCCCGCCGTACGCCGCCTGCGCACATACACGTGTTTATTGTTTACCCATCGCCTTATGAACATTAATATGTCTCTTCCTTGGCACTAGATGGCGCTATAGCTATTTATTAAAACATTATTTTATTATAATGTTATTTAAACAACGTAATACATAATTAAGTAATGTGACTTATACGACGCCTGCAGCCGCCTTGACAAGGCAAAAAGGCAGGACGAATATTTCGCGCAACCTTAAGAGATTCCGTTCTGTATATAATAGTTATATTATGTGACAATAGAGATGTGGACTGGGTGAGAGTAGTAGAAGCAAGTGAAGGATTCTAACGACCAAATCACACCCGTAATGTGTGATTGAATAATGAATTACGAGCGCAGCGAGTGATTCAAGTGTTAGAATCTTGAACGAATCGCGTGATTCATAGCCCTCGATATAAATCCCTTTTATATCGAGGACTATGAATCAGAGATGCATACTAAACTTCAAACCATAACTATGATATAAATAAACATTTAAGCGAAAATATAAATATTTATTTACTTATGTGTTTTACTACACCCATGCTACAAATCCTTTATAAAAGTTTTTGAAACAGTTAGCTTATTGCCAACATTAAAACACCCAGTGTCATAATAACCATTATATCACTCAAACGAGTGTTACTCGTATAAGGTTGTACTAAATTTCATTATGCAACGCAAACTCGATCACTTCCTTACTCATCAAACAGCCACATTCTTTATGAATTTCAAAAAAGGAACATTGTCATTTACGCGCCGTTCACTACCACAGCTCCGTCATTTAAAAAAGGAATTTATTGGTTATTCGAATTCACGTTGTATCACGCCATTTTTGTTAGATATTTACTCATATCGAACAAAAACAATTTGCATTCTAATAATTGTACGATGCAAAATTTAAAAAATTATTACAATAAATAATTTAATTATTACCTAACATAATATACATAGTTAGTTTGTATTAGAAACTCAGCAATAAACTTACCAGAAATTTACATAGAGTTCTTACAACACTGTACAACACTATATGGATTTAGACCTTTTATAGAGGATTCACATCATGGGTGTAGATAAAGTTTTGTATACAACTGTAATAATTAGGTATTAAAACACTCATGTGATACTATTTGAGCGAGGCGAAACGGAGTGTGATAAACCCACATTCGTGTTTGAATACCCCTTATTATACTACAGTTGCATAAATAATTATAACATCCCCACCTTGAATATAACCGGCAGCCCGTGCTGCTTGCAGAACTCCATGGCTTCCTCTTTGGTCGTCACCGGACCGTCGGTGCCCGGCACGATCGGGACCTCTGCAAAACAGAAACAATCAAAAATAAGACGAGCCTTCTCATCGACATAACATATCTAGACCAGCTGTCTTCAATAACGACCATTTCTTCTTTTGGTAATTGACACATGTCCACGAGAAAAATAAATTAAGTAGGTATAAAATATTAATTGAATAACGTGTATACATCCAAATAATAATATTGTTTCCTATTTGTTTTTGCTACACCCAAACTGGGTACATGTTGATCTGCACAATATATTGTTAACTTTTTGCTTACATGTTGCGAATAAATGACTTATGACACTTATCGCGCTGCAGCGCTAAAACTGCTTTTAAGTCGTCCTTCAAAAGCACAGCGCTAGATTGGCTAAGTGTCATTCTCATTCATTCAATCGATTGAAAGACGTCATAGAGTAAAGCATTCATATCATGTATTAGTTAAAATGTATTAGATCTATTTCTTTTTTATTAGGGTTCCGTACGAAAAAATGAAAAATCGGAACCCTTATAAGATCACTCGTGCATCTGTCTGTCTGTCCGTCTGTAACAGCCAATTTTTTGCGAATCTACTGGACCAAATCAAGTGAAATTTGGTACGATGGTGTAATCCTATGACCCAAACACACATGTGTAAAGGATCATTTTTCTAGGGCCAAGTTAGGAAATGAAAAAAAAGTTTTCCCACCTTACTGTATTATAATAATATAAATAAAAGTGCTCGGTACAAGGATCTCAAATATAATTTTAGTAGGTTGGGGAAAAAGTCTTTTCGCATATAGTATGTATCAACTTGTAATAAAACCACTTTGGCTATACTATTTGTACCTGGCTGGTTTTGGTATCATTTAAAAGTTTAAATTTTAAAGAAGATAATTCCAAATTCAAATTAGGAAAATGCGTGATTTTCGTTTGTTTTTCTTACCGTCAAGATGAGTGAATCTAATGAAGAAATTAGATACATTTTAAATTTTTACTACCAAAAAGGTAAAAATGCAACGCAAGCCGCGAAAAAAATTTGCGATGTTTATGGACCTAGTGCAGTGTCTGTGAGAGTAGCACAAATTTGGTTTAAGCGTTTTCAATCCGGAAATTTTGATGTCAAAGATGCACGTCGCTCTGGTCGCCCTGTTACGGATAAAATGGATGCTATTTTTGAAAAAGTGGAGCAAGATCGGCATATCAGTAGTTACGACGTAGCTCAAGAACTGGGAATTGACCACAAAACAGTTAAGGCGCATTTGAAAGAAAATGGGTACACAAAAAAGCTCGATATTTGGGTACCTCACGAGCTCTCTGAAAGAAACCTAATGAACCGTGTACTCATTTGTGATTCTTTATTACGACGTAATGAGACCGAACCATTTTTGAAGAAATTGATAACTGGTGATGAAAAGTGGATCACGTAAGACAAGAACGTGCGAAAAAGGTCATGGTCAAAGGCCGGTCAGGCTTCACAGACTGTGGCGAAACCCGGGTTAACTCGCAACAAGGTGATGCTGTGTGTGTGGTGGGATTGGAAGGGCATTATTCATTATGAGCTGTTGTTACCACCAGGCAGGACCATCGATTCAGAACTCTACTGCGAACAACTGATAAGATTAAAGCAAGAAGTTGAGAGAAAGCGGCCGGAATTAATCAACAGAAGGGGTGTGGTTTTTCATCATGATTACGCTAGACCTCACACATCTTTAACCACCCAGCAAAAATTAAGAGAGTTTGGCTGCGAGGTGTTACTGCATCCGCCGTACAGTCCTGGCCTGGCACCTTCAGATTTCCACCTGTTTCGGTTTCTTCAGAATTCTTTAGGCAGTGTCAGGTTAACATCATGAGAGGACTGCCAAAACTACTTGTCGCAGTTTTTTGATCAGAAGAACATGATCCCATTGCTATAGAAATCTTGGGGCTATAATATTTGGGAATATAGGTACCTATAAGATGGCAAAAAGTTATCAAACAAAATGGTACCTACATACTTTAGTTAAATGTAAATAAACTATATTACAAAATGTTTTGAATTTTAATATAAAATGCGAAAAGACTTTTTCCCCAACCTATTATTTCATCTACTCGAAAAACGATGTTTTCATCCCAAAACATTTGGAGCTAAACTTACTGCTTATTCTCTCGGGACTAAAAAGTGAAAAAGAAAATCTCTAGATATTAAAACCAATTTGAAAACTGAACACGAGTGTAATCTATGAAGAATAAAAACTAATGTTGGCAGGCCAACAAAAAACAAAATTGTTTTAAAATGAAATATAAATGGCGCAGACGTCGTGATATTTTAAATTTGGAATATAGTAAATATCGTCGTCAACTTGGATGAATGAAGGTAAAGATTTTTATGTTCTTCGCTTCGGAAGAAGAAATAAGTAAAAAACAACGCAATTAAATTCTTTGATTCAAGTAATTCCAAAGTTTTAGATAACTTGTATTGACATGTAATTGGACCCCGGGCTCTCAAGCGTTACCGCTGTGAATGCAACCGGGAATACGCTCTGATGATGATGATGTGCTTACTAGCTTCGATGGCGGCTCTCCTGGCAGCCACCTTGTCCCCCATCTGCTGCACCACCTTCGGGGACGGCCCGACGAACCGCAGGCCCGCGTCTATGATCGCCTGCGCGAAGTCTGACCTGAAATCAATTTGCATGTCTTAAGAGCGGTCAACCCGTCTTACTTTTCATACAAACGGTCGTACGTGATTTTGGCGTTGTAACTGATCTTTCTTAAAAACATTTGAACTAAAAGATATCTTGTGCGCTATTTTTAGGTTTTTATCGAAATAAAAAATTTAAATACGGAAAAACAAATTCAATTGCACCTCCAAAAATCTGCTTTTTTGCAAATTTTTTCGAAACCACAAAAAAAGTACTCATAAATTGTAAAGGGAATAAAAAAATATTTCCATATACTTAAACCTAGCAAATTTACTGAAAATTTTAAATAAAAATCATATATATAACTCATTTGTAAGGCTTACTGAAATACACTATTACCTGTAATAAGTTTTATAGCATTTCCGCACCATGAATGGTTAATATTCGTTCAATGAATAGTTAATAACAATAATGATTTCGTTTAATAGAATGCAAACCGAACCCTCAGGCGCTAACTCTCTTTTTGCTTTGCCTCGTGTTTTTTTTTTCATCATTTTCGCTTCGCCCAGGATGAAACAACAAGCTTTTTAAACCATGCTCGCGTTGACGATAGAGCGGCCGGGAAGGGCCCTCTTAAACCCTCGTTTATACAATGGGTCATCCTGAAGAATAGAGATAACGCAGGGTTAGAATAATGATATTTTATTTGGTCTGTCAATTAGATTATCCAAACATAAATAGGTACACGTAAAAAAATCATAATGATCGTCTCAGTTCCGGAGTGGGGATTTTAGAATGTCCTGCAAAATTTCATGCACTGTATGTATCTCTGTTTTTTTTTTAATCACGGATGTACTATATTTTTTACAGTTTCCTGTCATGATGCCTATTATCCAAAATGGACAATGTTTGCGCAGTATACAGTGTTTGGACAGTTTAGGCAGTGTCCTTCACTCTACATAACGTTGGTTTGCTGGCAGAACCAAAGTTAAACGTGATAAATGTCTTCCTACCATTCTTCTTCTTTTCAAGTCGAAATGGTTTCAGTGTAATTAAATTTAAAATCATCCTTGACCAGTATGTGGCCACCATTACACTTCATGCGCACGGGTAGGCACGTCACTCTGGCGTGGAGTCCCACATAACTCGACAGCGTCCCCCGCAGGCTGACGGGTATCCGTAACAGTGATCTTTCCTCCGTAAAAAAAGGGCGTCAACTTCCTGCATACAAAATTGTATCAAAATTGGTCCAGCCGTTTGTGCGTAAAGAAGTAAAAAACATACACTCACAAACTTTATGTGATTAGTGTGATATCTAAGTATATTTTGAATATAAGTTTTTTTATACATATTATTTTTTTAAATAACATATGTGTATATCTTTCATTTCCTTATATTTATTTTTAACATAGATTTTACTAGCGATGCATCCGATACCGATACCGATACCGTTATATCGGCGATACTTCGGGTTAGCCGATATATCGGTATCGACGATATTTTTATGACCGATTCAACGATACTTGGTTTTTTTAAATCGCCTTTCTCCGCAAAACTTAAGATTACTTTGTTTTTTATATAAAAATTTTATTAATGTTAATTACGAAAATTTATATTAATTATCTAATATCGACCTATGTAACTACTTTTCATATTAATAAAAAAATAATCCGACTGGTGATTTATTTATTTTATCTTCATGTTTGATTCAATTAACGTATCGGTATCGGTATCGCCGATATTAGTATAAGAGTATCGGTATCGGTAACGTATCGGTGAAAAGGCGTATCGATGCAACCCTAGATTTTACTTTATAGTTATTTTAATTATCTTATATTATTATTAGTAAAATATCTTTCAAAATTATCTACATATTTCGCATCTCCTTCTAAAGACTTCTTAATCTCGGCATCACTCGTGCGTTGACCGGCAGATAAAGCCTAACCCCCGTATTCCTAAAAGTTAATAAGCGTTTGCTAAAGCTGTACTAGTTAAAATGTGTTTTGTCTCGTTCTTATTATGTCGAATATTGAAAAGAGGAAAATGGACAAAAGATGTTTTAGCTAAAACAGGTTTAGGAAAAGGCTGTTATTTTTTAATGAAAGTAGGGTATGGCTTTGAGTCCGCCTATTACATTTGTAATAAAGTTAAATAAGATAGTTAATAGATTCAGGTGTTACTTTGCGGAAGTCAAAGTTACATAGTACATGATTTGAATTACTTTGTGCAATTCCGCCACCAGTTAGTTCATGCAAACTATTGCCGGCCGGCGCCCACCTACTACTGTCAGTCCCAGCATACCTGCCACCAACAGCCCGTGTGCACCCGCCACCAACAGCTGATGCATGCTCCCTCCGATACTGCTGCATCCGCTGCGGCTGCAACAATATCGGACACCGCATACGCGACACGTGTTTCGCCTCTCCACGAGGCATCTTCAGGCACCAAACAAGTTGTTGCACACGGGCTGTTGGTGGCAGGTATGCTGGGACTAACAGTAGTGGGTGGGCGCCGGCCGGCAATAGTTTGCATGAACTAACTGGTGGAGAATTGCACAAAGTAATTCAAATCATGTAGTATGTAAAGTTAAATAAATAAAAGTATATCATGCGTTGGATAGTGCCTACCACGAGGTCGACATGTCTCCATAAATTGATAGCGGTCACCTTGCCGCTTGCGCGACCGCCGCTAGGGCTTAGATAATGCATCAAAGTAATATTATGTTTATCTAGATGTGTGTTACAAAACCAATGCTATCACCGTAGCCATAGTAACATTATAGGTTTTCTTCTCATATCAGCGTAGATTTTCGTGTGTTTAAGTGACCAAGGGGAAGGGAAAACCCAGACACAGTTTTATAAAGCAAATAAAGGAGAAAGTAGGAGTGGTGTCGTACCAAGACGTCAAAAGGCTGGCTGAGGTTAGACAGGAATGGAAAAAGAAACTCCACCGACAAGAGCGTCGCTCTTAAGTTTAAGTGAATGAAGTGACCAAGGCTAGGGTCAGATTATTAAGGCTTGACGTCAGTCAAAGCTTTTGTGGCAGCCGGCACCAAGTTTTACGTGCTTTACGAAGCACGAATAATACTGATTGAGCTAGCCCCAAAGTAAGTTCGAGACTTGTGTTATGGGATACTAACTCAACGATACTATATTTTATAACAAATTCATACATAAATAAACATCCCAGACCCAGGACAATTTGAAAAAGGCCATTTTCCAACTTGCCTTGACCAGGGATCGAACCCGGGACCTCTGGGTGGCGGACTAGCATGGTAACCACTACCCCACGGAGGTCGTCACGAATATATATACTATCGCGTTTTAATCTCTAATGAGGCATTTGGGGTCTTGCGCTTCTAAGCGGACAGAGTCCAGGGCGGCAAGACCTAAAGGTGCACTTTTTGCGTGATTGTGAACAAGAAAAACTGAAGGGTGTTAAGAAAGAACTTCACATGTTGAAGATGTGACCTAAACCCAGTAAAGTAAATCCGTAAGTAAAGACAAAAGAATTGAAATCATGACCGCCAAGTTCTGTAGAGAATCCTGAAATTTGTTTACCAGAGTCTTAATATTTGACCTGGTTAGTTTCTAGTTTTTTAACAGCTATTCTGATATTTGGAGGAATAGGACATTACAATCTGTGTTTTAAGCGTAGCTGTTGGTCATCCGAATGTATAAAATAAAATAAAAACAATAACATAACATAAAGATGATAAGTTAATTAGCCAAATATAAGTAGGCATGCTAAAATTTGCCAAGTATGTGCTAAATGTCATGTATATAGGTTTCGAGCTGTGAAGGGGTCAAAAGTAGCTCGAAATGGTTTGGGTAAATATACACAAGGCTGTTACGTCACCAGTTTCTTCTTTTTAACTTGGCTCTGACACGCTGCCGCGTGTCTAGATAAAGTTCACTCGGATTTAATCTATTTCTTTGGTAGGGAGAGTGTTTGCGAATTCGCCCACCAATATTTGACAACATGTGGGCGCGCCATTTTCGTTATCACAACGCTTTGTATACTGGGCTTACGATTTCCTTGTTTACTTTCAGTTTGGTCTACTGTGTGTGTACGGCAACAATTTAGATAGATAGATAGATAAAATGTTTATGTGTGATAACTGCACACACAAGGAAATACACGAATGACTTTTGTGTATATTAAACACAGGTTTTTAGCGATGTGATGTGTGTATGTATGCTACTGCAGTAGCACAAAAAGGTCGTAGACTCAGCGAAAATATTGCTCAATTTCTATGCCACGCTTAGATCATTCAATACAGGATAAGCCTTACCTGCGCGTTCCCCTCTGCCAAAGTGTAAGAACAAAATTCTAATACGTTCATAAAAACTAGTTGCGTAATCGATTATGATCATCATGTGAATCGGTAAGGCATCGAAAAGACGTCTAAAAGTGCTCCGTTAAAAATGCCATGTTATGTAATTTTCTCGTGTAAAAAGAGGTCAAACACATATAATCTTCCAAAAGATGGCATAACCTTTCATTAGTAAGTATTTTTTTTATTTTATTAACGTTGTTTTCTATTTAAATGTAATTTCTGGAAAATCGAAGAAATATCTATTAGTATCGATTACGGGAAAAATAATCGAATCACGTTTGCAACTGATTTCTTTCCAGCCCATAAAATAATCTAAGATCGCATACGAGACTAGTTCATTAACCCCCGTTTTAAATGTATCAATTACATTCTTTATGTTCTGTAATAAGTTTCCAATTTGAAAAACGATTAGTTGATGACGTAGGCGCACTCCCCACGAGACTAAGGCGCATTCCTCACGTGACTATGTATTTATGAAATCATACACAACATTCGTCTTTATTCCCTGTGCATTATGAGTTGATATATTTTTTGTCTTCTCTCTCTTTCTTGCCAAGAGTGTATTATTATGTGTATTTACACATTTTTTTCAGTGTGAGCTTTATTGGTGTGCAGAAAATAAGCTAGTGTTTGAGTTTTTTGTAGTGTGCATTTAAAGCGATATAAATTATTTGTGTGAATGTGTGATTTTGTTTAGATGTAGTAGTAGCTTACCCCCGCACCAAAAGCGGCAGAAAGTTTTGTATGAAGATTTGTCTGCGTAACTCATCCTGTATTAAATGATCTAAGATGCCACGGGTATCATAAAGGGCGTCTAAGGTAGGTAAATGTAACAGGGAGTTTAAAGGGCAGTAGCTTCCGCTACTAGTCAGCAGCCGCTGATGATGATGATTTTTATTTACCAAAACTGTTTTTTTTTTACTAACCTCTCTGACAGTAATCCGTATCCAGGATGCACAGCATCCACATCGTTCTCCTTGGCCACGCGGATGATCTCCGGAATACTCAGGTAGGCTTCAACCGGCGGTAGACCCTTGCCGACCAAGTACGACTCGTCGGCCTTTTGTCTGGAAAGGAAATTTAAATTTTATGTTTGTTTTTCTGTCAATCCTTATCCAGCTCTACTAAGACACAGATTAATAAATAGTTACTACGTAACAAATACATCACTCCCATACAAAAGCAAAAATACCTACACTATAATAGCCTACAAGATCTTAATAATAATACCGGCTGCTCAGAACGAGAAGAAATGTACCATAAGTATGCGTACAAAGAGTCGAGACTGCGTTGCCCGCCGTGCGAGTCACGTGACAACGCGTCATCGTAAGAATGTACTAGGGTTGTCCTATGATGATTATTGTAAGAAATGTTGCGAAAAAAATGGCAAATTTTCATTTATTTTTGACTTTGACACCCACTGCTCTGCACAATAATTACGTGGTTTCGGCATTTCGAAGCGTAAGCGCGGGAAACGTGCGGTGCAGTGCGGTGCGAGTGCTCAGGCGGGCGTATGGCGGTTTGGCGGCCCTTGTCGGTTGTATCGTCGACGATACGCCGAGCGGTAGGCATATAGCGCGTGGCCTTGAGCGAGTGATGTAGGCCTGACTAAGATCGGAATAGTTAGCGTGTCTCTTAAGTGAATTTTAAGTAACCCCCGACAAAAAGAGGGGTGTAATAAGTTTGACGCTGTCTGTCTGTCTGGCATCATAGCGCTCGAACGGATGAACCAACTTCGATGTGTTTCTTTACGTAAAAGCAAGTTCCCTTACTGTAATTCTTAGCAATGTTTAACAGTGCCGGATCTAGATGTTTTTTCTGGCGGGGCAAAACAAAATATGTGAATATGCCGCCCTGCTTGGTTTTGCCACCTACTTGATGATTACTACTTAGTACATATACAGTACGAGTACACGGAGGGGGAGGGGGTGGTTCAGACAGTAATGGTCAGTTAAGATTCATACCGAGATGCGATTTTACATCGTAGTAAACAATCAAGATTTTTTTGGAAATGGTCAGTTATGAGATTCGGACCGAGATGAACTTTTGACTTCTTCAAAAGTAACTAGACGCCGCCCCCATTCTGTATCGGTAGCATGGGAGAGGTGGATATATTCGATTTTGCCGCCCGTCTGACTTTGCCGCCCGGGGCATGGGCCCCGGCTTGCCCCCCTCTAGATCCGGCACTGATGTTTAATGAAAATTAATTCGGCTGTTTAAGTTTTTGGGGGTTAACGCTTGAAAGTCAGGATTTTGCAATTTGCCTGTCAAATAATATAGGGCGATTCAGATATTAATTCTACTATTTCGTCCGCTTATCACTAGATGGCGTTTACATATATGAAACTATTGAAAGCCGGGTTTTTTTTTATTCACCTGGCAAATAAAATTGAACCTACACTTTCGGTCTCTCCAAAAGCCAAAACACATAAATGTTTAGCAATATTGAGCGCTACGAAATCATGATAAAGCTTAATTTGGTTTGGCATTTTCATGCGAATGGTTATCGAAATTAAAACATGTGATGAAAAATTTCGCCCCGACTGGGATTTGAACCCGCGTCCCTCAAGTTAACGCCGTGAGTGCACTACCAATCGTGCTATTTTTCATCACTTGTCTTAATTTGGATAATAATCCGAGCATTGTAATGCTGTTAAGAACCAATAAATACTATCTGCAATCGTAGTTACCTCATCAGGGTGAAGCCGCTGTTTCAAACAGACATAATCTCTGTCTTCTAGAACTGGTGATGCTGTAAGAAATGCTTTAAAATGCCCATTTTCAGCACAGGACTGTTGTTTTTGTGTGTTTAAATGGCCATCACTTGTGTTAGATTTTTCAAGCTACCTTAAGTTATCTCACATAGTTCGTCGACCACTATACGGCTTTACGTGCTTCCAGAAGCACGGAAGAGCTCGGTAATTTTTTATACTTCTTGTGGTCACACATCCAAGTGCGGACCATGAGTTAACTTATGTACTAAAAAGCAACGAATACCTGTGCATCTGCAGGCGGTCCTGCTCGCTGTAGATGGCCACGGAGCGGATACCCAACTCGGTACATGCTCGGAACACTCGGATGGCGATCTCTCCGCGGTTGGCCACCAACACGCTCCGAATGGGCTTGTACTCCACAACTTTTGAGTCCTGAAAATATTTTACTGATTAAGCATTTTACCATACTACGAGTATCTTGTTTTATCGATGTATCTGGGGACCCAAGATTTGGTGCGCATTTCTGCCTGGCCATAGAACGCGGAAATGCCGCCAGCCTCTTGGGGCTCTTGCCCGGTGACGGTGGCGACTTGGGTACTATCTTTTAACACATAGATTCATGCGGTGTACCGTGGAAGTGAAACGTAGATTGTTTAAAGGATACTGTCAAAGTTTTTATGCGTTATGGTCGAGAATCACTCTTGCGGGTCCAATACAATAATACCTTGAGGGCATTGTTTCGACTCCCTCGTTTCTGAAGCGCATCAGGCATGTGCAGCAGTAGACGACTTTTTTGCTATGCGCAAGAAAATGTTATCATTGGTGCGCAGAGTGCGGGGGAGCAGACACAAAGTCCTGAAAATGCTAGCGGGCAGGATGGATGCAGCCATCTTCAGGAGGTTCACTAATTCAGTGACCCTCCTCCATGTTTTGCATGTCAATCAGTGAATCTTCTGTCGAGGGTAAGTATGATTTTAATGCAAATTTTATAAAAAAAAAATTAATCTCTGATTGTCATCATCATCATCATCCGAGCGTATTCCCGGTTGCATCCTCAGCAGTAACGCTTCAGAGCCCGGGGTCCGCTACCTAACCAAGGAGATTTGACGAGGCTACTGGTTTTTACACAGAGCGACTGCCGTCTGACCTCCACAACCCAAAGGGCAAACCAGGAACCAATACTTGGATAGGTTGATGATCAAACGCTAGGTGGCGTTTGGGACCCACAGTTTTACGTGTCTTCCGAAACACGGAATCATCTTTCTTTTCGGATAATCAGGTGATTCAAGCCTGCAATATCCTATCCAGACTGGAAACAACTTTTCACAAAGTATGCTTCCCAGTGCGAATCGAACCCATGACCTCCGGGCCACAAGGCGAACGCCTTGACCACTGGACCACGGAGGAAAAATTGATCTCTGATTGTCTCATAGCATAATTAATGATTTTTATTATTACTATATTTTTATATGAATTGATGTTTTTATTTTGAGTGATTGTTTTAATTTATAGCTTTTTAGTTTAATTGGCCGAGCGAGAAGCGTCTCAGAGCTTTTGATACCCTTATTAATCAACTTTTTTTACTGAACAACTTTTTGATCCCATAAACCCAATCGGGGTGACTCGCGAGTCTACGCTCACAGAGCCACTAGTTAAATTATAATTTAGTTTGATTTGGTTGTGTCATTTTTGTGTATCACACTAATATTATAAAGGCAAAAGTTTGTGAGTGTGTATGTTTGTTACTTCTTCACGCACCAATTTTGATAAAATTTGGTATGCAAGAAGCTGACACCCTGGATTAACACATAGGCTACTTTATATATACTTGTTTTGCGGTGTTACCTGCGGTATATATATATATATATATATATATATATATATATATATATATATATACCGCAGGTAACACCGCAGAACACAGCTAGTTCATACATATAGCTTGCGTGTATGTATTACTTATATTAATTCCCGTGCTTGTGTGACAAATTGACTCGCAGTTCAAAACGATATTGTTTAAGATAGACTGTCTATTTATAAACGATGTTTTTATTAGACATACACAGAGACTGCACTGCATAATGTGTACCATTTGTTGTGTAACGAAGACTTTCAATTCTCAACTCAACTCAACAGAACTACGGGTTCGAATGGTAGTGTTGTGTGTGTACCGTGTGTGTAGATAATAGTAGTGTCAGATTCTTATGCTGCCTAAAAGCATCTGACATAGCTTAAAGACTGACATACAATGCCAGCCGGGACAGGCGTCGCAGGTATAATTTTTGCATTGGTTTTGAACTTTATATCAAAACCATAAGATTCAAATTAATGTGGTCCCGATTTTCTACGCACATTAACCAAAATTGGCCGTTTTTCGCAAATGTGAGTAGAAAAGTTTCATGTTCTCTCTTTAAACTATAAACAGTAGTTCATAGACTACTCGTAGTTCAAAGGGTTATCAAGGGCTTGACAAGACAAAATTAAATTCTTACTCCGTTTTCTTTCAAACAATTTATTTTAAATGGAAAGAACACTGTACCAAGGGCGGATCCAGGGGGGGTCATGACCCCCCCCCCCCCCCTCCCTGGGCTGAGTCCAGGACCTAGGCGGACCACTAATTAAAATTGTTAAACATAATGTTTTTAAATATTTTTTGTCACAATATAGATTTTATGTAAGTACCTTCAATAGTTAATTAATTAATTATAATATTTTGTATATTGGCAAACGCATTCTTCGGGAACAAACGCGACGAAAATTTGAATTTTACCGCGCCACCCACCGCCACCACATTTGTCATTTAAATATATGTATTTTTAAGTACAGTAAGTACTTACATACATTAATAAAATGCCTACCTTTTACTTGTATCTATGATTATAAAAATTAAATTATAACTTCTTGTGACTTAATCACGACTCTGTGACCCCCCTGGCACCAAAGCTGGATCCGCCCTTGCACTGAACCCCTAAAAATTCATATGTAATGTTAAATAATACAGAATCGACAGGCAAAAGCGAACGATAACAATCGTCATCGGCAAACATTGGACTCAACAAAGATAACACCGACACGCCTTTCACCTGTCAGAGTGGACTTTGTTGTTGTGGATTTGCGGAGATAAGGTCGAAAACAAATTTTCGCGGCAAAGTAATCCAATGTACAAAGTCGTAAACAAGGTACTTTTATGGTGTTTAATGTAGTTCATTTTTAATTATTTTCAAGAAAAGCTACCGATATTTACGCTTTGGAACGACCAAAGATTCAAAATTCAAAGATTCAAATATATATTCAGTAATTAGACCTTTACAGGCAATTTTACACGTCAGTAGGTATCCACGACATCTGCCATTGCTGAGATGAAACCTCGTAAAATGCTCATTAATACATGAATTTTTAGGGTCCATTGCTGCACCCATTTGAAAGGAAACGCTTTGCGATTGGCATATGTGCGTAGAACAGCTTCAAGTTCTCACTTTAAACTGTAAACAGTAGTTCATAAAATGTTTTAAAGGCCATCAAGGGCTTGATGCATGAAAACAAAATTTTAAATGATATCTCGGTTTCCTTTCAAATAATTTATTTCAAATGGGGAGAGCACTGGATCCCGAAAAATTCATGTATCCCCTTAAGACGGCACTGGTGACCAAAAAAATATAAAATTGAATGAAGAAGTTGATGAAGTCTTTTGGTTGTCCCATTTTACACCGGGTTCCGTTTTTACCTTTTGAGGTACGGAAACCTAATTATTATAAAAATCTATGAAACTTGTGTTTTTTTAATGTAGGTCTTTAGAATAAGTTGTTTTAAAGTTAAAACTTGGCAAGTGCAGTGTCTAATATATTTCATCTTAGACAGTGTAGGGGCTCCTAGTAGTTAGGTAGCCGCGGACTAGCTGGGGCAGTTGGAGCTCCTACATGAAGAGGTAGGTAAGGTACGTAGTGGAGAGCTTGAGAGAAATAACAAGGGAGTTATTTTATTTATTGTAACTTTAAAATACTGATATAGTTGTAATCAGCTCGATGGTGGTGGAATCAATCAGAATGATGAGGAAGGAATATAAAATTTAAAAATTGAATTTGAAAATGAAATTATTTTTTAGAAAACCAATCCACAGTATCCAATCACACACACAAGAATTAGATGAAAAGGCTTTGTGTATTTGCTTTTCTTATCTCATGAACATTCTCCGCTTATCAACCGACTAGGCTGTAAGCTACCTTTGTTCTAGTCTGAGAAGTGTTAATTAGAAATACATGACAGAGACAGACGGAAAGAGACGGAAAACATTTCAGTGCTTTCGTGGAAGTTGAATGGCCGCTTATGCTAAGTGGAGTTTACGAGGTCGATGAACTGGCGATAGCATGCGTGAATTCTTAATAAATGTTATGTAACAGGTTAAGTAGCAATGTATTAAGGGGCTACCTGAATTTTCCGGGGTCCATTGCTGCCCAAATAAATCATTTGAAAGGAAACGGAGATATCATTTAAAATTTGGCCTTGATCAGACCCTAGATAACCCTTTAAACTATTTTATGAACTACTGTTTACAGTTTAAAGTGAGAACGTGAAGCTATTCTACGCACATACGCCAAAAGTGGCCGTTTTACGCAATTGTGCGTAGAACAGCTTCACGTTCTCACTTTAAACTATAACACAGTAGTTCATAAAATAGTTTGAAGGGTTATCTAGAGCCTGGTCAAGACAAAATTTTAAATGATGTCTCCGTTTCCTGTCAAACGATTTATTTCAAATGGGGGCAGCACTGGACCCCGGAAAATTCAGGTAGCCCCTTAAGACAGGTTTACGTTTTACTAAGTTAGTTTTTCTCGTTGGCTTAAATTTAAACCAAAAAAAAATGGCGTAATTGTCTAGAGAAACGAAGAAGTGTGTAGCTTAGTGTGTACAAGATAACTTTTAACGAGTCACACTAAAAAAGAACCGGCTGCCTTTTTGTATACTAACACTCTTATTCATAAAAAAAATGCTCGCCAAGGCACGCATCGTAACCTGCGCCACTCGCATTTTTTGACACGTCTCACGCATAAAACACGGTAGTGCACCAATGCATGATAATAATAGATTACTTACAGAAAACTTACGTCAAAATGCTACTTTCTCTCAACTGCAATCTCTTCTATAGGCAACAAAAGGTATAGTGCAATCGAAAGGAAATGATAGAGCCTTGCAAAAGATGGTGTAAAAGAATTTTTGACGTATTGTTTTTTAAGTTTTCGGCTTTAGGGAATGTAAATAGGCGTTAGGCGCCATCTTAAAGGGTTTTTTTAATCAAGTCTCAACGGTTGATTGTTTGTCAAAAGTGCTTATGAGAATAATGAAGAAGATATAATTTTTCACAATTTTTGCCTTCTTTTTTAACCACCGACAAAAAAGAGGGGAGATAAGTTTGATGCTCATGTCTGTATGCCTGTGTGTCTGTGTGTGACAGGGTATCGTAGCGGTCGACCGGATGGACCGATTTTGATGCGGTGTTTTTGAAGTGAAAGCAAGTTCCCTTGTGGTTGGTTCATGGCTATATTTAATGGAAACTGTTCAGCAGTTAAAGTTATTGGGGGTTAACCCTTTGAAGTCAGGGTTTTCTCTAGCAAGTAAAAGATGGCCTTACAGATATAATTATATTATTTATACATTTTTGGAGGTTACAGCTTGAAAGGCAGGGTTATTCCTAAAAAAATATAGATGGCGCTATAATAGCGGAAATAGTTAGTAGTTCCGCTATTCATCACTAGATGGCGTTCTTTACATTTTCGGTGGGATGTTTTTTAGTTTGATTTTTGAAGTAACCTTGTTAATTAACTTTTATACCTACGTAAAAATATGTTAGCTAAGCAGAAACGTTCAATTACTTTTGAATAGATATAGAATAAAGTAGGAGAACCAAAAGAAAATAAATTAACTTACTGTGGCCGCAGTGCGACTCTTGGAGCAACACCACGCCTGCAGCTGACTCGCAGACGTGCGCAGCGCTAACCTTGCCTTTAGGATCTGCATTGTATATCCTTCCTACTATGACTAACGTAAAATAAGTACAAATGTATTAAGCTAGGTACTCTTAACGCTATTCCCTTATTTCATTGCGAAATATTTCGATAGTAATTGACTAGATTATTGAATTGTTTCGTTTCGAGTCGTGCTTTCAGTGTCGCTTATCTGGAAAGAAGAAAAGTATTTGTTAATATCAGAGATAAAATTATATTAGAACAGGTATCACAAATACAGTCAGCATAATATACACTTGAAGGAATTTAAAAAGAAATGAAAATACAGTATGTTTTATTCTTGACGAATTTAAAGGTACAAAGTCCCGCCTGAATAGCTATAAAATTGAAAATTCATCTTTCACTATTTTATGCCCCCAACAAAAATCAGGGGAGTTATAAGTCTGACGTTAATACCTATCGTTCTGTCTGTCTGTGTGTTTGTCTTGAAGTAAAGTAAAATGTAATTTATTTCCTCCATACAATCAAGTACAATACAGAAAAAAGAAATCATTTTTCGGGGTGGATACCAAATTACCAATGCACATTGGAGGAGGCTGAAGACTGTTGAAGGTAGAAACCTGTGTTACAGGACTCCAGTGCTCTCCCACTGAAGCAGCTAGGTACCAATAACAAACTCATCGCATAGGGGTTCCCCCATATTTGCGATGAGTGATATACAAATACATATGTGTAAATTATATATATAGATAAAGTACAGCGCTAGAACTTAAACTATATTTACAGGATCATCGTATTGTTTGTGGCATCGTAGCGCTCGAATGGATGGGCCGATTTCGATGCGGTTATTTTAGGTAACAGCAAGTTCCCTTGCGGCGGTTTTCAGCTATGTTTAATGAAAATCAGTTCAACAGTTTAAAAGTTATTGGGGCTTAACGCTTGAACGTCAGGGTTTTCTCTAGCAAATAATAGATAGCGTTATGAATATCCACTATAATATGTAGTTCTGCCACTCATTACAAGATGGTGTTCTTGCCAGTCGGGGATTTGCCTAAGAATTTAACTTGTTGAACAAGTCGCATTGAACAAGTTTTGCTAACGAACAAACAAACAAATAATTGACGACGTAGTGTTTGCCATGCTAGTCCGCCACCCAGAGGTCCCGGGTTCGAACCCCGGTCAGGGCAAGTTGAAAAATGGCCTTTTTCAAATTGTCCTGGGTCTTGGATGTTTATATATGTATGTATTTATTTAAATATAGTGTCGTTGAGTTAGTATCCCATAGCACAAATCTTGAACTTACTTTGGGGCTAGCTCAATCAGTGTTATTTGTCCCTATATAATTATTTACTATTTATTTATTTAATTCAAACTACAACCTTGTAATCATTAAAATATTTATAAGTATGTATGTGTGTAAATGTATTTTGCATGTGCTAAATAATTTGTATAATCTATTATAATCTACTACAATTATGTAGCTAGTATAGTTGTATTTGAATAAAATAAACAAAGACACGCTCATACCACGGTAATCTAAGTAAATGCCTAATTCGAGAAAAGCAGCGAAGCCTTGCCAGCTGTAATCAACGTTCAAGGCTGTCTGGAAAATAATTAAGTATATGTATTGTATTTGTTTTGTTTAGATTACAACAACAAACGGATCTTATTTGTTTTTTGTCAGGTAAGATGAACTTCTACATTATTTTATCTATTTATACAATATGTAACAAAAACTCCGTCGAATCCTTATAGGAGCAACTCAGACCGTCAATATGAACAACTTTCTCTATGGGACTAATGCTTGAAACTGGAAGAAAATATCGACATTTTCATACAAATTAACGGGCCGACCGAACACTTTTGTATGAAAATGACGATTTTTTTCGAGTTCCAGACATTGGTCTTCATATTGACGGTCGGAGTTGCTCCTACTAGGATCGGACAGGGTTTTTGTTACATACTGTATACATTTGTATATTTTCAGTTAGTCTGTATTTATACGTATTATTACCCTGTGCCCTGTGGTAACATAGGTATGTAGACAGTTTGCATTCTGTTGTAATATAAGTATGTGCTCTCAGTTTTATAGTTTTGCACACATTTCCAAAATGTTTGCATGTACCTGCACCTGAAGGTTGACTGGTAAAAAAAGCCTACGGCCCAAGTTCGCCGATAACAATTTCATGTAATAAAGTTAAATAAATAAATAAAATAAATAACAAATCGTTACTTTCCAATATAATAAATCAGATATTTTTTAGAGTTCAGTACCCAAACGGTCAAAATGGGACCCTATTACTGTTAGCGCCTTACTGGCGCTGACACTTGGCAACACCGTGCGGCAGTCGGCAACATCGGAACGAAGCTGGCAACCCGAGTAGAGGATGTCTAATCACCGGTCTCCTTGATTCGACGGTCGCCGCGTACGGTTGTGTATTTTGTAACTTATTGCTGAATTTAATACATCAAAGATTATTATTGTTTGAAGTAATAAATAGATATTTCATTAAGTACTATGGATCAGTGTATTAACTTAACGGTTTATCGATCAAAAATAAATATGTATTATGTATAACTGTGTCTAATATTTATTTGTCTGATATAACTTAGACTCCACTGTTAGTCTGTCTGTCTGTCACCAGGGTTGTATCTCATGATACCGTGATAGCTATATACAGTTGATATTTTTCAGTTGCCGCTATAACAACAAATCCAAAAAAATGAAAATAAGTCTGCCTAGCCTATTAAATTTGTAATAAGTTAAATAAATAAATAAAAAGTGAATAAATATTTACGTGAAGCTCCCATACAGCAAACCTGATTTTTATAGATAATGGTACGGATCCCTTAGTGCGCAAGTCCGCTCGCACTTGGCCGGTATTTTTCTAAACGTCAAAACAAACAATTTCTATGGGTTCTGTATAAAATATAGACTAAATGACGTCATATCTAGTTTTTTAGAATCAAATAGCGCTTTTAGATTAGTTATTCTAAATTTTAGAATAACTAATGTAAAAGCGCTATTTGGAATTTTAGAATCTAAAACAATAATTATTTACTTGTGGTAGAGCCACTCTACCGGCAAAACTCTGTTTTGCTAGTAGCATGAACGGGCCGGCTCGTCCGAGGAAGTACCACACTCTCAGAGAAAATCGACGTCTGAGTAGTAGCGTTACCGCTTCTATGCTTCGTTCGGCGAGTGAGAAAGCCGGAGCCCCCCCCTTCCCCTCCCTCCCCTCCCCCCTTTACCTACATCTTCCCTTCCTAAAAGGCAGGCAACGGTTCTGTGGTCACTTACCATCAGGTGAACCCCTTGTTCGTTTGCCGCCCTATGACATAAAAAAAACTAAAATCACGTTGAAAATGGATATGATCATGAGTCATGACAGTGACATTATCAAGTGACGTTATATTTTCTTAACGGTACCAAATAATTTATTTTGGACCCATGAAATTACCTAATTTTACTTATGAAGTTAAGTATGTGAAGACCTAGACTTAGTAAAATTGTGATGATTATTACTGATTTCATAGAATGATGTGTCATTCATTCAGTTAAATAGTCATAAAGAAAGCCGACCAAAAGTATTCTGAAACCAATACAATACCACGTACTTCAGAGTTATAATGTTTGTACGATGGATGAATAAGAATGCATCTTATATCCTACTCCGCACTGCACTACCTACCTAATTTCCCATCACTTTTTAGGGTTCCGTAGTAAACAAGGAACACTTATAGTTTCGCCATGTCTGTCTGTCTATCTCTCCGTCCGCGGTTTTACTCAGAGACTATAAGTTCTAGAAAGCTGTAATTTGGTATAGGTATGTATGTATATAAATCATGCCAAAAAAGTGGTAAAATAAAATATAGGAAAAAATTTTTTTAGGGTGGTTCCCATACAATACAAGGAGTCGATTATTTCTTTTTTACTAACCTATCGTGCGGGGTATCGTTGAATAGGTCCTTCAAAAATATTGTGAGCTTGTGAACATCATTTTACAATTTAGGGATCCATTTCTAAAATATTTGGTTTTATATTGCAAATTTTTGTTAAAGTCAAGTGTCGCCCCCCTCCCCCTTTCTATCTATTAAAGGGTTATATATGGATATGTGAAAAAATTCACAGCAGTAGTATATATAACGAAATTTAAAGGAAAACTATCAGAGCCAAGTAGGGTTTACAAATTAAAAAGTTATAAGCGATCAACTTATAAAATGTACTCAGAAAAGTTCATACAAATTCAATAGACAATTAGTTTTTAGACGTTTTTGGTGACGTGAACTCAAAGTGGGCATTCGCGACTACGGAACTCTAACACTGCGCGTGGCGTGACACGCACTTGGCAGGTTTTTTTTTATATTGCAAAATTGCCGAAGAAGTTGCTTAGCAATAAGGCCGCCTTCTGCGCATTTTCTAGTTAAGATTGTGTCCTGTATTTATTTCTTGTGCAATAAAGGGTATTGATTGCATTGATCTATATAGATAAACTTCAATCGTGCTTAATACAAGTACTTTTTTGAATATTTGCGAAACAAATTAGAAACTAAGTAGTTTTACTAGAAATCTTTCTTAGTTATGTTAGTACATTATTTTGTCACGTCCATTTCGTATAGAAATAACCGAGACGACCCAAAGACATTGTTTCACAATTTTAACTGAATAATGCTATTAACTAGAATTTCTTTTGTAAAAAAATTAAAATGGGAAATTGGAGAAGATCGTTACGATTATTATAGTAAGGAAATAGCTAAAGCAAATTTACCTTACCTAAAATATAGTGGACAATAGGAGTGACGATTGGGTTAGAAAAGTATAAGGGCCGTAACAGCTAGTGATGGGCGGTGCATAAATACTCAATCAACCTTTTTGAATATTTACTCAGTAGATTGAGTAAATACCCGATAAATATCCTTATTTATCCATTTGATAAGTAGATTGATTTATATGAGTTGCAACTCATATTCATATTTATATTCATATTCATTATTTCATGTTTTCATGACAATTTCGAAACTTAAATCTAATATACATTTGCAATTCTTGACGGAAAGTGTGTGCATACACCATAATATGCTTAAAATGTAGGTAAACGTTAAATGCGACGCTAAAATATATAAAAATACTATGGTACACTGAAAGTAGGCTTCTTTGACTAATTATATTTTTTTGCTAGGAGCTGTACAAAGACGTAATTTTATGTTAAAATAAGTAAACAGACATCAAATATATGAGCGATGTTAATATTTGAGCACGCTCTATTTACTCTATTTATTAAATCTAGTGAGTAAATACTCAAATGGGTAGATTGAGTACTATCCACTGCCCATCTCTAGCTGTTACGCGACGCAACTTGCACCCCGTCTGTTACGGCACTAATTGTAATTAATCGGTCTGTTAGATCATTTAAAAATAATGGACCCATATTTTTCACTTTCCCAAAAAAGTAGAAATTCACAAAGATACGAAGCATCAAAGTTCCGGAGTGGGGGCTTGCGACGTCACCTCTATGTAAAAATTGTACGTAGCCGTGACGTCATGCGTTTCAAAGCGCTGTAACTTTGTCATTTCTGTTTCTCAGAGCAAAGAAAAAATACGTGTACAATATATTTTTTAATAATCTAACCGATGGGATCAAGATATTTTTCTATTCGTCATGCCTATGTTCAGACCAAACTTGAAAAAGCGGATGAAGCTAGCGTTCTTGGCACTATATGCCACATTGACACAATTTTTAGATGACATTTGTAGTAAGTATGTAACTTTTCTTTATTTGTAAATATGTAGTTTTTTTTTTCTTCTTTTTTAAATAAACTTGAAATTATATAACGTGGACGGGACATGCCCGTAATAAATCGAACCACGCACTATACTAGATCACTATAGTATAATGAAATTAAAATAACAACCAAAAACCCATTAAAAAATTCGACATTCCCATACAAATTGCCTGGCTGCACACTTTTGTGTGGAAATGGCGAAATTTTTTTTTTTTTTTGTTTCGGCTGTTATTTTAATTTCATTATACTATAGTGATCTGGTATAGCCTGTGGTTTGATTTATTACGGGTATGTCCCTTCCACTTGTATAATGTTGCAGCAAATTTTTCCAAAAAGTTTTAACTTTTATCTCATATGTACTGAAATAAGTAGGAGTTAAGAAAACTGCGAAATATTTAATCATTTCTTGTCTTCATGATCGTGACTTACTTTTTGTGAGTGATGTTAATTTAATAAAATTTTATTCCTCTCTCAAACTTTATGTCCTTGTAGCATTACATAAAGTATGTATAACGTAATTTATCTCTATTTTAAATAGTACCTGACTGTCCATTGCTTCATTAAGTTTTTACTGATATAAGGTAATAAACCTAGCTAGAAGTAAAATTTCTTAAAAAACTGTAGTTTTGTAATGTAAAATATATGATTTATTTATGATTAATATAATAAATTATACAACGTGTAACAGAAAGGCGGTATCAACCCGAAAAGGAGAAAATATAATCTAATATATAAAATTCTCGTGTCACAGTTTTAGTTGCCATACTCCTCCGAAACGGCTTGACCGATTTTGATGAAATTTTTTGTGCTTATCCGGTATCTATGAGAATCGGCCAACATCTATTTTTCATCCCCCTAAATGTTAGGGGTAGTCCACCCCAAATTTTATTTTTTTTATTTTTTAGACAAAATTTTTAATTTCTATTTTTTTATGATACAACATACAAAAATACATACAATCCTCAATTTTGGCAAAACAACGTTTGCCGGGTCAGCTAGTAATCATATAATAGTAAAAGTTGTTCACATTGATTAGTATGTTTACTCCCTTTCGGGTTGATACCCCCTTCCCGTTACACGTTGTTGCAGTGAAACAGTATAGGTAACGGACTCCACGGGCTACACTGCCAACCCAACGTTTAGGTTCAGAATGTCCAAATCCCAAAATGTCCCGAGGGTGCAAAACGTCCATATCCCAGAACGTCCAAATCCCAGAATGTCCAAATCCCAAAATGTCTAGATCCCAGAATGTCCACATATATACTAGTGTATGTGTATTATATTTATTATCAAGTATCTAATAATGGTACAAGTGTATATTTTATTACGTATAATGGATTAAAATGGAAAAAGAAATAACTTTTAATTATTTATTAATATCAAAATTCAGGATCTGGACATTTTAGGATTTGGACATTCTGGGATATGGACGTTTTGCACCCTCTGGACATTTTGGGATATGGACATTTTGAACCTAAACGACTGTCAACGCAGTGCCGGCAGATTTTCACGCCACGGCTCCATTAATAGTATCGTAAAAAGGGCGCTTGCCACCATCGATATCCCTAATGTGTTAGAACCCGTAGGTATAACTCGCGATGATGGCAAGCGTCCAGACGGATTAACACTCGTCCCTTGGGAGCGGGGAAGGGCACTCGTGTGGGGACGCGACTTGCGTTGACACGGTTGCCCCCTCTCGCCTCGGGGCGACGATGTCAAGGGCTGGAGCCGCGGCTGAAGCCGCAGAAGACGCCAAGCGGCGAAAATATTCGTCGTTATCGAATGAGTATATTTTTGTTCCGCTTGGCGTCGAAAATTTTGGCCCGTGGGGCCCAAGTAAAAAAAAAATAATAAAAAAATAACACCTTCTCTTGTCGACGCCGCTGGTGACAAGAAGGCTGGCTCATATCTTGCGCAGAAGATTGCAGTAGCCATTCAGCGCGGGAATGCAGCCAGTGTTCTTGGCACCATGCCACATGAACCACACTTAGATTTTTAATATAGTTTAATTTAGATTTTAATTTAGATATTAGTATAGTTTAATTATAATATAATAACGGTCCAAGTGCGGGTCGGACTCGTGCACAAGGGTTTCGTACCATTATCTACAAATATATTTATAAGATGAGAATGTACTCTACTTTTAATTAAAAGAAAATTTAGTGGAAATTTCTTTGATATCAACGGGAAAAGCATTCCAGAGCGGTGAAGCTTGTAGGGTAAAAGATTTAGCCATAAGGTTTGTGCGATGTAAAGCAATGAAAAGGAGACGAGAGTCTGCAGAACGAAGTTGCCGGTCATGACTGTCTGATAGAAATTGAAATTGGCTTTTTAGGTATTCCAGAGAATTGGGATTAAATAGAATTGAAAAGAGAGTGCTAAGAATTCGCATTTGTCCGCGTTCACTTGTTCGCTCAGAACGGAAAGATGATATATGATCATATTTGTTGTATAAGAGCCCTCCTTTAATATTTACTTTATTTTAAATTAATTATTTATTTTCAAAGTGGAAACACAATTGAATACTCTGTTAATATTTCAAGTGGCTACCTATAGCCTTAGCGCGTAGCGAAAAACCGTTCGCGATGGAGATTAATTCAAGTAAGTCACCTATTGCCGTTATTAATATGAAACAAAAACCGGCATAGAATCGCGTTTTTTGGATGGGACCCCCTTAAATATTTATTTTATTCTGTTTTAGTATTTGTTGTACTACGTATTGTGTTGTATAGGGGCAACAGAAATAAACCATTTGGAAAAATTTTAACCGTCTAGCTATCGCGGTTTATGAGATACAGTCTGGTGACAGACGGACAGTTTAGAAAAAAATGATATTAGAAACCTCAATATCATTTTTGAAGACCTATACATAGATACCCCACACGTATGGGTTTGAAAAAAAAATTTTTTTAGTTTTAGTTCTACGTAGCCCCCAAAATTTATTGTTTTGTTTTTTTTCTATTTTTATGTGAAAATCTTAATGCGGTTCACAGAATACATCTAAGTACTTACCAAGATTTTAACAGTATAGTTTTTATAGTTTCGGAAAAAAGTGGCTGTGTTTCAGAAAAAACATACGGACGGACAGACAGACAGACAGACATGACGAATCCATAAGGGTTCCGTTTTTTCCAAATGGCAAAAAACGAAACCCTTATGGCTACGGAACCCTAAAAATATAGCAACGTCACTTTTCCTGTCAGTGGTTATATTGATTCATTGATCTTTGATCTATAATAGAAATGACGACTCTGAATTAAACTTTGTACCGAACGATGTCATCTAGAAAATTCCGTGTTGATGGGTACTTTTTTTTTATCGTATGTACGAGTATGTATAAAATTTATGTATATTTCGTGCCAGTGACACGAAAATAACAATCACAAGAAAACTTTAACATCAGAAAGTACTGAGCTAAGAGTTTTTAATAATATTTAATTTTAAGTGGCTACCTGAATTTTCCGGGGTCTGAACCCTGCAAACTGTCTTATGAACTAAGTACTATTTACAGTTTAAAGTGAGACCGTGAATCTTTTCAACGCACATTGGCCATAAGTAGTTTCGCTAATGTGCGTAGAAAAGCTTGACGTTCTCACTTTGAACTGTAAACAATAGTTCATATAATTTATTTATAACAAAAAAAACAATCGATTTCATTTTCTTTCTGAAGTTTCTTCCGTATCTCCAAAGTTCTTCATCATATCTTCACCAAACTAATATGAGACCAACTTGTTAGTAAAGGCTTTCAAATAAAAGAAGAATCATCAAAATCGGTCCACGGTTGACAAGATATCGCGTAAATTACATGTACCCACAAAAAAAAACATACGGGTCGAATTGATAACCTCCTCTTTTTTTGAAGTCGGTTAAAAATAGCTTGAGGGATTATCTAGGGTCTGATCGAGACGAAATTTTAAATGATATCTCCGTTTCCTTTTAAATGATTTATTTCAAATGGGGGCAGCACTGGACCCCGAAAAATTCAGGATAATTATTCTTCTTACACCATGGAAAATTAAGATTTTCATAAAAAGCATTATTTGCAATCCACATATCAAAAGGCCGTAAAAACCGTTTTCCCATCAAACGTTTATCATAAACATTACATGCAGATATGACTGAATAAAGTATATTTTTTTAGTTATCATTCTTCTTCTTAGCGAGTTAGAATGGCTTTTTTTATAAGGTTGTGGACCAGTGTGTTGGTTACTACTTACGAGACTATACGCGCAAATGTTCTAAGTTTCCCGCCGCGCCGTGAACGGAATATAATACGCCTACGTTAACAAATCTAAATTGGTAATAACCGACTCTAAAGTGTTATGCACTCATATCAATTTACATAGACACAAACACAGACTTGGCCGAGTGGCGATTTAGTGAACAAAAGTTTACTTTTAAAACATACCGACATTCCACAAAATATTTTTATTCCAATTAAAACAATCAACAATGGAAGTTCTTACCACAAATAGCACAAGTAAGTACCTACGGAATTAGAAGTTAAGTCACAATCAATAAAGTTTCATCAGTAAAAAAAATGGAAATTTTCATGTACATAATAATTACACATTGACTGCCAGCATTGCAGACACAATAGATTTTGAATTGTTTGTCGGACGCCAGGTGACCGTCATGGCGTTTACGGACTTAAAGCCTTGTTTCCGTATGATAAAGTACTTCACTTGGCCTTGAATATGACGTCTTAACGGTTCTAATTTATTTTTACATTTTGCAATTTTTTTAACGTGTCGTGCTCTCATCCGAACCCAGATAAGAATCTTAATTGGATAGCAATAATTATAATTATTGAGCAAATTAACAAAGTACAGCTATCTTAATTAATTCACTTTCAGATATATGCGGGTGGTAGATCAGCTTATTATTTCAGACTGAAATGGATACCTCATATTCTATTATGGTTCTAATGAAGGCCCCAAAAAATGTTTTCCCGAAGGACCGAGACAAACGAAATGTTAATATGATATAAAAGTGCAACGCAGGAAAACATGTAACATTTTACATGGGCATTTTTAAATTTTATTTAATGCTAAACCCTCATTATAGTCGTTATTTAGTATCCCTATCAGACGGATAAATAAGCCGCAAAACTGAATGACAATCATATGACTGTCAACATTGCTTTGTTACTAGTTACCTAATTATTTATGTCATAATCCACGTTAATCATCTTTCCATACGGTAATTTACTGTGGAAAAATAACACAAGCAACAGTAGCTATAATATTTTTTAAACTCACGTAACATAAATTCATAACGAACATATAACAAGATTTATTCAAAAAGTGTAGTCGGAAATTTCATCTACAATTGATTGAGAACACAATCATCCGATCGTATGAAATATTCATAATCAACAGTCACTATCATCGTAGAATATAATTTTGTGTTGATTTTCTTATAATTTTCATAGATAAGGTTAATGTTTGCTATTGTTGTATCTTTATGTACTACTTACAACAGTATAGTACACATCACACATACAACACCAGAGAACAATGAGCGAGTTGATTGCAATAGCTATGCCACAGGCTTCCTCTGATTGTTTCAGTTGTCAATAACGTGTAGTTAATCATTTGTGACTATTCGTGAGAGGCTTCACAATCACATACGTTCACTTTCATGTTTATCTCCAACATTGAGAACATCACTGAATATATTAGTGCTAGGAATTTGCTAACATGTAATACGCATTTAAACGAAATTCAGAACTATTTCCAACAATAAAAACTATTCGCACTCTCTCTCCACTGAACAATATTATTTTTACTAGCCTCAGCATGGAATATACAATGTGTATTTTTTATTCTTGATCAAACAAAATGTGCGGATATTAGACGAAACACTAACGACAAAAAACGAAAAAAAAGAATTGTTATGCTAGTTATGTAAAAAATCCAGGCACTTTAATTATTTCGTCAGTTATTTTTTAACTCATTTCGTGTTCTGTATTGTTAATTATTTTTTACTTTCTTAGCTTCTTAAATTTTGTAGTTTTCAAATGAGACAACTTTGAAGCAAATATGCCGTTTTACTTAAAAAGAAAAAAAAAATCGACCTTTAGAAAAAAAAACTAAAGTGTTAATAACGATTTTTCTCCGGTTTTTTTATCGATAATATTTCGTGTAATATCCGCAGATTTCGTTTGATCAAGTATAAAAAAATAATATTGTATATTAGTACTGAAACTCAACATGAAACATTATGAATATTATTAAATTACACAAATTGTCAAAACAATTTTATTAGTAATAAGACAAAGTTAATAACCGTATTTTATTAAGGTCAAACGTTTCGATTAAATGCCACGGCAGACGGACGTCAACGAATATAGTATGAGTTTAGTTTGTGTCGTACATAATTCAGAAAATCATATAAAGTGTACACATTATAAATGTACAAATGTCAGACATAGCGGCAGCCTCGTGATTTGGAATCTTAAATCAATTATAAGTAAACTGCTGTGAATAAATACGATTAGAGATGAACAGAGATGACTGCAGACAATTACCAAGGATCGTGACTTTAGGCGGGTGAGTAATTCGCCCTTGAGCTCAAAATAAAATGTCTTTATCTCATAGACTTGAAATATATTTTACACAATTAAGTCAAAGAAAACATTTGCTAAAGTCAACTACATACTCGTACCTTAAAAGGCAATAGCAAAAGTAATAGTAAGATATTGTAATAGGGGCATTTTAAAGACGGGTCTAACGGGACGGAACGGGTAGACTGGTAAGTCTAGGAGTCGGAAAATCGTTCAAATTTGTTTAAATAAGGTTTGACTAGTAATAATCCCGAAAGATCGGTCATAAGCTTTGGAATTAAGTTTTTAATTTAAACGAACGAATGTGATGATGGTTACTTTTACAAGAAGTATTTATGCCAAAAGCGAGTACTTATTGAGAAAATATTAAAAAATGATGATAAATCATATTTCAAATACGTAATAATAGTTATTAAGTAGAAACCTTTATTTTCATGTACATTATACCTACTCACAGTAAAAAGTAACGACATTTAGAAGTGTATAATGGCAAAAGGATGTAACTATTACGTATTCATCAAAATTAATTTATTTTTTATCAATTGTTTGTACCATGTTTAAACTAGATGTTTTAGTTTTTTTTTATATCGATAATTTTACAATTATATGGCATGATACATTTAATTATAGTCATCTGTTACTATTCTAATTCTTACAGCACGCTACATTACATTAAATGTGTTAAATCAGTATTTAATATCTTTCGTAGAATGACTGATGTTCAGCAAGGTCGAAAAGAGGACGAGAGATACTTAAGAAGCGGACAAATGATGGCATTTTCTATGTAGTTACATGTTCGTCTTATACAATGTGTCCGGTCAGCGGTGTCGGAGACTTTGGGGGGATGAAATACGGTATTTTTTATCGACAAATCACCCCTCATAAGTAGTTTTTCTCCTACCATAACAAGATGGCAGCCATTTTGTTTTTTTTTTAATCGAAGCACGAGTTTTATACTAAATTAGCCATAGCTCCCTATGTAGAGGTCCTAGAAACACAAAATAAGTCTCATTCGAAAGCGAAACATGTAGACCATAAACTATTGGTAAAAAAATGCTAATTTTATTTATAAAAAGAACCAAAAAAATTGCTAAAAGAAAATAATTATGTAATTATTTTGCATTTTTTTTTACAATATTAGGTTTAAAAAAAATCTAAGCTGTTGGCCTACATTTTTTTTATGTCTAAACGATAGAACAGTATGTCCCCTAAATAAAACAGCCTACATCTTAGCCCTAAGTTACATAGTTCAGAAGCTATGATGGTTTGAATAGACCCCTTATTGACTATCGTTTAGACATAAAAAAAATGTAGGCCAACAGCTTAGTTTTTTTTTAAACCTAATATTGTAAAAAAAATGCAAAATAATTACATAATTATTTTCTTTTAGCAATTTTTTTGGTTCTTTTTATAAATAAAATTAGCATTTTTTTTACCAATAGTTTATGGTCTACATGTTTCGCATTCGAATGAGACTTATTTTGTGTTTCTAGAACCTCTACATAGGGAGCTATGGCTAATTTAGTACAAACTCGTGCTTCGATTAAAAAGAAAAACAAAATGGCTGCCATTTTATTATGGTAGGAGAAAAACTACTTATGAGGGGTGATTTGTCGATAAAAAATACCGTATTTCATCCCCCCAAAGTCTCCGACACCGCTGACCAGACACATTGTATATGCGGAAAACTGACAAATTGTTTTTAAAATGATAATGTGATAGTTTGATGTTCTGTGGAGTTTGCTATCGAATCTTAATATTTGTATAAATAGTGTCGTCTTTTATACTTACATAATTAATACATTTTTTTTTGATCCACAATATACAATTGTTTACAACTTTATTGATCCACAATATAGGTACAATTCTAAGTACTAGTCTAAGATCTAGTTGCGGCGCAAAATAATTGCTAAATAAATCCTAATAAATAAACCTACATAATAAATAAATATTTAGGGACAAATTACACTGATTGAGCTAATCCCAAAGTAAGTTCGAGTCTTGTGTAATGGGATACTAATTCAACGATACTATATTATATAAAAAATACATATATACTCGTATAGATAGACAAACATCCAAGACCCAGGACAATTTGAAAAAGGGCATTTTCCAACTTGCCTTGACCGAGGATCGAACCCGGGACCTCTAGGTGGCGGACTAACATGGTGACCACTACGCCACGGAGGTCATTAAATACCTACATTTATCATATGTATATGTATACAACATACAATATATATTGCTTCCATAAAAATTACACGTATTAATATCATTATGCAACTTAATGACAATTAACTGCAGGTTTCCTGCGGTTCCTGCTGAATGGCGCCTTACTATTCTTGATAATTAGGACTTTTATACTTTTACTATACCTATACGCACCGACTATTTTTATTAGATCACTATTTCTCATATACGTCTGTCGCGACAAACCGATGGCCGATGGGGCAAAAAGGTTTTTGAATGGCGACCATGTACTGATAAGCGAAGCGTAGGACAAGGTGATCAGACGACCGACCAAGCTCGCTGGAAAGCGCTGGATGCGGGCTGCTCTAGATCGGTCATTTTGAAAATTCTTGGAAGAGGCCTATGTTCAGCAGTGACAATGAATCAAATTTCAAAAAACTAAAATTGAAGGTTCTACTTGTGGCTTATCATGGCTTAGTGACACCTAAAATGCAATATGGAGTTATAATCTGGGAAAATTCAATTGAAAAAAAAAAAACTTTAAACAATAAGAAAGATGTTTGCGCTCCATGTGCGGTTTGAAGCCTAGAGACAGCTGTGTCCGACAGTTTATATCCCTCAAACTATCAACTTTACCATGCATATAAATATTAGAAATATTATGTGTATTCGTTAAAACTAATCCACAATTATTCACAACTCTACACCAATCAAGTAAAAGACCAGAACGTACTCGTATTAGGACACGATACTATATTTGGCCAATCATAATAATACAGCACTCTTGGGAAATAGTGTAATTTTGCGTTGCATGGCACGAATAATCTACAATAAATTACATATTAGTTTTAAGGAATTACATTTTAGGACATTTAAATATAAAGTAAAATTATTTTTGATAAATAAATGTTATTATTCCATTAAATCATATTTAAATGACTAATATTATTGATTTTAATTAAAATTTATATTGTATAAATGAAAATGCTGGCATTACATTTGATAATAAATTTATAATAATTATTCACTTTGTTTGTTTTAAATATTTTTAGATTAGATTTTTTTATACAATATCAAAATTAAAAGTAAAATATAAAAAAAATACACACACTTTATAAAAAACCTAATAATAATAGTAATTATTTATTATTGTATATCCTATTAGGATAGAACATGGAGGCCATGTATAATGTTAAGACCTATGTATATTTTGCCTGGTGTTCCACAATAAAGACATTTTGTATATGTATTTGGACGATATGCGGCTGAAATGATGATGATGAGTACTTTTCTTATATAAATATCTCTTTTCAGGCTTCAAAGATCTATATGCAGTTTTATTTTATGAATCTGTAAGAAGTTAGTTATATGATTTACGTTTACAAAAAAAAAAAAACTAATATTTATGTAAGTACATATTAAAAATAATACATAGGTACGCTAAATTATGTGTCGTATCTTAGTATTCCGCTGAAGTAACCAGTCGAACTGCGTTATTTAACCACCAAATCAGTGCCAATGCCGGTCAACGACCTCTACCTGTTTGTTGACATTGCGATATTATCCGACGGAGACTGTCTGAGACCCAAACCGGCTGATAACCATATTTTAAAAGTGCAGGTAAATAAAGCTTTTAAGGAAAATGGACTCCGCAAATCATTGGTTCAACAAATCGATATAAACTAAGTATAAACGTAACAGACATTTCGTTATTTATTTTCCCTGTGGTTTATTTGTTTTACTCATCATGGTGATTTATTATTTTTATTGGTTTTAACTATCGTCATATTAAACACCTTATGTTTACGTAGTTTTAACGAATTTTCCTAACACAAGTTGCATTAACTAGATTACCTGCATCGTTTTTAATTTTATGGAAGGACCAATACTTTTCTCTTTCTTTCCTTTAAATGTTTATTGCACTTCACAAAATCGAATTCTCAAATTCTGAATCAAACTAAAGATAAAGCATAATCTGTGCTTACAATTGTATTTATGCTAATTCACCTTTGAGACAGCGGTAAATAGGGTTTGCTTCATTGATTACGACACTAAGAAAAAATAACAAAGAACTTGTATCATCATCCTATTTCATTTTATTTGTGACATAGACTGTTACCTTTTTAAAAACCATTTGTAAAGATTTGCATGCTATTTTTAATGGCTGATTAGGTGTAACTTTGTGATATTAAGATCTTTGTATGTATATACCCTTTTCAAATGCAAATAAAATATATTCTATTCTATATTCTATTCATTATCAGGTCTTTTGGTCTTCACTGCAGAAGCACGACCCTCTCTGTACTACCAGAGCCATACTTGGCCAGAGCAGCCAGAGGATTTGGCCTACACTCTCCACGCTGGCCAGACGGGTTGGAGAGGTCTCATTGATATTTATAAGCCTTGTTTAGCTTGTATTCCCTAAGTCGCCTTCTACGACATCCACGGGAGGACTTGGAATGGCCCTATTCTACTTTGCCGGAAACCACACCGCCTTAAAAGGCAAAGAACTAGTATATTACTACTAAATTAATTTATTTTGTAACTATTTACCAAGTATTTGCAAAAAAGTCGTTACATGAAATGTGTTGGTCCAAGATCAGACCCCTGATGTCATTTACAACACGAGTTAATAATTTATCATTGCACGCGAGCAGACGACTGCGGCGTAGCAAATTGTTCCATTTTATGTAAAAACAACTACTAGACATTAGAACGATGCAAAAAGTACAATGGTTACTAACACAGTTCGCGAATTACCTATTATTACTTTTTTAAGTGGGATACCACTTTTTAAGGGCTAGCCCTAGAAATATATTTACATTTTTTTTATATAATTAAATCTCTATCACATTTATGATGCTACATATTTAATTAATGAATGGAGAATAATGTGTATATTGAGAGTGTTGGTATAATTTCATTTTGCGTCATAACATTAATATGGCAATGATTTGAAAATATGCCTTCTATTAATCTATTAAGAACGTCAATTTGAACCCTTAACATATCTTTCGTTATCAACTTTATATCAACAACATAAAGGTCATTGTTTTAACCAATTCTACTTTTAATAAACGTTTAATTTAACTCTCTCGCTCTCTTATTCTTTATGTAATGAATAGTGATGTAAATAATAGAAGCGTTATTTAAAAAAACATACCTGAAATTACAAAAGTAAACAAACAAAACAACGCAGCACACACACGTCCGAACGCGGCGACAACCAGCACGATACTGAGCAAATACAAGTTTAGTTTATTCGAAACAGGTCGCACCGACCTAGGCTTATCAGAAGGTTCAATGGCAAACACTGTATCTATTGCGTAATTGGGACGTAGAACGGGTAGATCCGGGGCAAGTTACATGTCTAAAAAATATTTTGAACTTCCGTACATAAAGTTTATTTAGTTCTTTATATGTATATTGGTCGTAATTCTCCATTATCACCAAACTCTTTTATCTCTGCCAAAAGTCATCATTTTGTGCTTTAATGACACCGATAAGAGCCCGGCTCTTGTAGAAGGGTTGGTGTAAGCAGCGACAAAGCGCAAGCGCAAGTTAGTAGATGTTGAAATGAAATCATTTTCATTTGTCTTTTCTTATTCTTTTCTCTAAATAAAAATACTATAACATATAAGATGCCGTCTTTGGGTTTAGGAGGACAAGATGTGCGGAAGACTATGATCAAGAAGAGCATCCCTGATATACAATGTGTCCCGTCATCGGTTTTTTTCGACAAATCACCCCCAATACTTTTTTTTCTACTGTTGTAAAATGGCAGCTATTTTGTTTTTTTGGAAAACAAAGCAAGGACTCTTTAATAATTCAACCATAAATATTCGTGTAAAGATCCTATACTCATAAAATAGCTGTCATTAGATAGCTAAACATGTAGACAATAATTAGACAGCGAACTTGTTTAAATTTCCCATAGAATAAAAAAAAGAAAAAAATCTAAGCGAAAAAAATATCATGATTTTTTGTGTATTTTTTTGGATTATTAGCTGTTTTTGAAAAAACTAGGTCATTAAACTGCTTGTTTTGTTTTTTAAAACGACACTACAGAATATTATCTAAAATAAAATCTTAACACCTTTGCTTTCAGTAAGATAGTTTTGCAGTAATTACAATTTGAATAAGGACAATTTAAAAAATTGCATACTATTTTAGAGAAATAACTAAACTTTCATCAAAAAAAAATAAATAAAAAAAAACGACTTATAATAGTTGATTTGTAGATAAAAACTGCCGTATACCATACCACTAAAGGCTCCGACACCGATGACGGGACACATTGTATATCAACCAGGGAGAAGATTTAAAATGAGACTACATATGCAGTAACCTTTATATTCCGAAGCGTATTGTCTCACTCCCAAGTGCCAAGTAAGCTGGAACTATATTAAGAACATGAATTAAATAATTTCTGAGCATGTGCACGCTTTGGCACTGTAGGCGAGCCGCGGCGCCACGCGTTGTGAATTAGCGCGTATTAGCGCTCATGGTAAACTAGAGTACAACTTAGGCGCCATTCGTTTATTACGTAAGTCCCATGCCATAGAAATTGTATAAAATCATTTAAAAATACATTTATCAATAAATTAAACATTGTTAAAAAAAAATGTATATACACAAAACATACGTGAAATCATTTGATCCTTTAGATCTTAGGAACCTGATCATACATAGTTAACTCAGTTATAATGATTAATGAATTAGATGAGTATTATGTACTTCCCAGCAAATGAAAATAACATTATTATGTGGGTAATAAGCAAACATTATTTTCCTCCCAAAACAGCTCACTACAGTTCCTTAAAATAGTTACAGTTACAGGATTTGTATAGAGGCCTAAAATTTTCAAAACTTTATGTGTATCATTATAATATTTATAATGTTTTAATAATTTACTTACAGATTCACAGGTTGGCTGGAAAAATCTCTCTTTTAAATAAGGAAGGCTTGCAAGCCCCAATTTGATTTTTATAATTCTTTATATGCCATGATATGACCTGGTGTCAAAGATTTAAAAATCTAATGTGTGTATACAATGCTGGCAGTCAAAGTGTCAAATTTGTGTTAATTTCTATGACATATTTTTAATGAGCTTTATTTTAGAGTTTAAATATTAAACTATAGACAAAAAAAACCTTTTATACAATTTTTTGCAATGCCCTTTAAGGTGTGAGCAATGACTGCAAGAACATATGAAAAGAAACTGGTAAACCTTGAACCAGATTGCAGGTAAAATGTTAACGTAATATGGTTGTGGCACATGTTCAAATTTGTTTTATTTGCCCCACCTTATTACATAGATGTATTTTATTTGATTAATTAAATGCTTTTATAGTAAAGTCAGATGAAAGTCAAAGTACAAAAATTAAAATATATGGAAGGCTTATAATTTTTAGAAGAAATCTTTATAATTATTAAGATAATTATAAGTATTTATTAATTAAAAGACAATAATAATAATATGACAAAGCCCTTCTGGCGAGTAGGCGACCAATACTGTGAAAATGAGTTTCTTTCAGCGTTTCTTCTCAGCAGTGGTCGTTACGAAGCGCTGGTATTGGTAGCTTTTCTTTAAAAATATTAAATTTTATACTTTACACGTAACATAAATTATACTTATTGACGTGTAAAAGTGCCTGTAAACATCTAATTACTGAATAAACATTTGAATCTTTGAATCTATTCACACACAAATTATATAAGTTATAATACTATGTAGGAAAAATTATACAACCACCCTACTTTTATTCTTTTTTTTTTGTTGGGGTTTGAAATAAGATCAAGCAGATGTAATTACTTTAGCTAAAAATTTGTCACAAAGCACTACTATTTAACAGCTGCTAAAATATACCTACATAGCCTGTTTTGAAAGATAGTTCAGAATTGAATTAGAAAAAGACAAGCAAAATAAAAATATCAGCATCTGAATTCGAGACAGTGCGATGCCGGCATTAGTGCTCCGTCACTACGCGCGGCAGCGGCTCCGTTATTGTAAAAATAATATTTAAATAAAACAACTACAGACCATTATAAGTAGGTATAAAAACTATTCTTTACGAAAATAAATATCACTAATACACCCTTTAAACTACTTTTATGCACACTAATGATATATATGCAAGTAATAATTATGCTGTTTCACAACATAAATAATACATAAAAAGCAATCAAAATAAAAAGAAATGTAATTTTTATCGCATCTATCTTTACAGCACTATAATACAACTTTTTTAAAAGTAAACTTACTTGCCGTTAGTAAACCATACACACAAAACAAATTAATAAAAAAATAATTATATCAGAAATTATAATTAATCTTTATAAAGTTTTTTTGTTCAATTGAATTCAACCAATATGATTACACAAGCACAACTTTTTGGTGGAGTGATTGACTGACTGACACTGACAGTGACAAATCATTCTAAAGCAATACATCAATTTGACATTTGTCTTTCTTGAGTTGCCCTTTCATAATATAATTCCTTATAACGGGAGATTCCAAAGAAAGTCTATACATATAACTTAATCCGGCTCCGCTGCCTGCCACCGTTTTCTAACAATAACATTGTTATGCTTGGGCCGCACCTGGAGTGCTATTTTTCATTTAAGGACTTACCGAAACACAAAACGTGTAGTTTTCCAAGCGGAGTGAGTGAAGCAAGTGATAATGATATTTAGTCCGGATCCGGATTATGATTAATAAATAACGTCTAGTTCAAAACGAAAAAGTTGCAAAGTGTTGGATTTTCAATTTTTTATATAATAATAAATAATAATAAATTCTTTATTTGCCAAAAACATTTTTCAAAATGGTATAATTATAATATTATAGCGTAGGCAACCGAAGTAGGTACTATACCATACGAGTGCTTAAGACCTAAAGGCGCCCAGTCCATATCCCATCTGGAAATTCATCCCCGAACTAGAAATAGTCTGTATCTTGGGTGATGAACAACCGGACAGTCTTTGGAAAGAGTGCAGTACATTTTTAAATCGAGTGTACCTACACTACACTATCGACAAAAGCAGGGGCGTAGCTACCGCCGTATCTGCCGTATCAATTATACGGGGCCCCCGGGCTATGGGGGCCCGCAACGAGCGTAAACAAAAATTAATAAAAACTTCCCAATTTTTTTCTTTTCAGAAATCACAAAAGTCAAAAAAGCAATTTCTAGTTTTCCCGCGTAAAGCTTGCGTTTAAAAGTTGGCAAAAATCTACATCGGTTATCGCGGTCTGCGGGATTTCCCCGTTTATGTCATTTACTTCAACGGGAAATTTGGGAATTTTCACAATTTCTAAAAAAGTGACAGATGGATAATTATGATAAATAAATATTTCTTTTAATTTTATGCAAACATTTTATTTTCTTTTTGAAATCTTTGCCCTTCCCAAGGGCCCCCAAACAAATTTTAATACGGAGCCCCGCCAAGGCACGCTACGCCACTGGACATAAGGCTACTAAAATTAAAAGTTGTGGTTACTTAGGCCCAGCTAGTCTTATCTGTGATTGGGCCTAAGTATACATATTGAATTTAGTAATTACTATACATAATATAAAACAAGATAAATAAGTACTGGTGCCTTCAAACTTAACATATTATGTATATAAGGGGCGAGCGAGAATGAAGTGAGTGTTTATGTAAGTATAAGGTGCGGTTTGTGTATCGTTTATGAGTAAGGACGGATAGATATGTAAGGATTTCACACAGTGTCACAATCAGTGAAGGGAATGTCACATTTTATATTTATTAGCATGTCCCATTTTTTGTTTTCCTTTCCTTATTCCTTCTTTCTTTCCCTATCCAAGATCTCATTAGTTTCATCTGTCCCGCCCATTGTCTGTCTGTCTGTAGTCAAATCTTTTGCAAGTTAAATTTGTCCTAATTCCCAGCTTTAACATGAGCAGAAAGCAGAAAAAAAATCTTATTTAACCATTGGTTTTGGGTAGGAGAGATTCTGTTTCATCATAGTTGAGACGATTTAACCAGTTTTGAACAATTTTTTACATTAATATTTGGTGCAAGGATATATATTTAACATTTTGTTTAAATTATTGTAAAAAGCGCCACTTATTACTCTAAAGTTACGTTTTGCCAGTGTTGTTCTTGATTTTATGGTTTGACAAACCGTGTACTTCAGCCGTTTGCCTTTGCGAAATTTTTGATCAAAACCGATAAGACGGTGTTTTTTGAAAATTGTCTGAAGTATAAAGAGCTGCCTGACTGTTAGCACTGAAGTGTCGGAGTATAGTTGTATGGTTGTATGGTTTCCGGGTGTGATCTCTCCAGCGGCAGTAGTGTGGTCTTAGCAGCGCCACCCCAAACCGTAATGCAATATGTCAAAATAGACTGGCACAAGGCTAAATATGTCATTTTGTTTGTTGGTAGGTCAGCAGCATGTCTTAGATTTTTAAAGATATAAATAAGTTTTCTAACACGGGACGTAAGTGTTTTGACATGTTGCTGCCAGTTAAGTGCTTGATCAAGGTGAATTCCAAGATATTTTGTGTATGTGACTCTAGTGACAATAAAGCAAGTACAACAAAGAGAATTCAAATACTAAAGTACAATTCGGGGTGGGGTTAGAGCAGTTATGTGCTCTCAGGATAAAGTTATTAGAACAGGGTAGTGAAGGAGCTCTCAAGCCAAATGCAAAATAGTTTTGTCGAGGTTTAAAGTTAATATATTATTTTTAAGACATTTCATTACTTCCACTAGAGCAGTTTCAGCATGAGCATAAACTTCAGGCCATTTACTTCCATGAATAAGAAGTGCAGTATCGTCGGCATACGAGTAAATGTGACAGTTGGGTAGTTTTAGTTCACAGATCTCATTAATATATATGGTGACGAGGGTGGGGCCAAGAATACTACCTTGTGGTACGCCAAATGATACTTTCACCTCTTCACTCGCATAGTTGTCTATCTTACTGATTTGTGTACGGTTAGAGAGATGATCTCGAAACAGTTCAAGTGCAATACCTCTAATGCCTATTGCTTCTAATTTGTGTATTAGCCTAGGAATACAGACAGTGTCAAAAGCTTTTGACAGATCCAGGAAAATAACCAAACATTTAAATTTTTCATCTAAATTCTTAACTATATCATCAACCAGAGCTGATACGGCATCTTCAGTGGACTTACCCTCCCTGAAACCATATTGGTTATCAGAGATTATTTTCTTTTCTTTTAAATATTTTGTAAGACGGGAATTGAGAACTCGCTCTAATATTTTAGACATGGCAGGGAGAACGGAAATGGGTCGATAGTTATTAATATTGTCGCCATCTATTCTTATATATAGGGTGAACAATAGCTTTTTTAAGACGTTGGGGAATACACCGGTTGTAAGAGATAGACGGCTATATAGGCATAATTTGTGGGGATCAGGAAAGGATTTCATCCATGATGATACCCAGGTTATTGACTTTAGCTGAAAAAGGAATTACATTATTGTCAAGCACAACATTTGGGAAATTCGTGGACTTAAACCTAAAAATGAAGTAGGGGCTTCCTATTACAATCGCTTGAGACTTAGCTGCATTGACCATTAGCCCGAAGTTTTTGGACCAGTCTGCGATAGTTGCAAGGTCGGTGTTGATAACGCTAATGGCGTGATAAAAAGCGTCAAGAGGGGCGGTCGTATAGATCTGAAGATCATCAGCGTATAGATGAAAAGAAGAAGACAGTGAGGCCGTAATGCCATCAATGAAAATAGAGAATAGAATAGGAGATAGTATACCTCCCTGTGGGAGTCCAGCTGAGAGGTTACACCACTCAGAGCGACTATTATCAATTTTCATTAGCTGTCGGCGTCCCTCTAAGTAAGAGCGAAACCACTTTATCGTAGCAGGAGAAAAATTAAGTGCATATAGAATGGCTATCAGGATGTCGAAGTCCATTGTGTTAAAAGCATTCGTAAAATCCAGCAATACGAGAAGTGTGAGGTTCCTATTATTAATATTTAGTCGAATGTCATCCGTAACTTTCATAAGAGCTGATGCAGTGCCGTGACCCACACGGAAACCAGATTGAAAAGGGTTTAACAAGTTGTGCTTATTAATGTGTTTTGATAAACATTGTTGAACGTGATGTTCTAATATTTTATATAGGAAGGATGGAAATAGGACGAAATTGGGATAACGAAGAAGGATTAGGTTTTTTGGGAAGGGGGATTATGTAAGCACTTTTCCAAGCAGTGGGGAAAACACCAGACTCTAATGAGCAATTCAAAATGTTGGTAATTGAAGGAGATACGAATGTCGCTATTGGTTTTAACATATCCAGTGAAATGTCATCGTTGCCGACAGCTTTAGCTTAAATGGAATTGAGTATTTCGATAACATCGTCATTTTTAATTGCATCGAAAAAAAGGAGGGTGATTGGGCGAGGTTTTATACAAACTGCTTAAAGTAGCCTTCTTGACATTGGGAGGAAATGTTACTGACGGTGTAGAGAAATGTGTATTTAATTTATTTGCATCTACCTGTAAATTGGTCTTTGAACACGGTTTGCCTATCCCTTGGCTCTTTAAAAATTTCCATAACTTGTTAGGCGGACAATCTTCAACATTACTATGGAAGTGCTTCCGTCTAGCATCACGGCACTTACGACTGCACAAGTTACGCAAGCTGACATACGTTTCATGGTTAGAGCTTGAAGGCAATGGCCAATGACGCAATCTTAACTTGGCCTTGTCCCTTCTGGCCATTAACTGTTTGATCTCCGGAGTCAGCCACGCAGCTGGGTAGTGTTTAACACGCACAGGGTGTAAAGGGGCGTGCTTATCGTAAATAGCCGTGAGGCTAGAATTAAACGCTGCCACCTTCAGATCCACCTCAGGAGCATTCACTACCGACTGCCAGTAGTTTTGACGTGACAACGTCTTATAAATTGGTTTGCCGGGTGACACTTCAAGAAACTGCGTTACGCTCCGCTCACGTTATGCGCTCACAATGAGAGCGAGTGAGAGGCACGCGTCCCTTCCACTCGGGTATTCAAAGTCGTTGTCACGTAAAACTTTCGCCCGTATACCGACTTTACAGGCAACCAATTTTTAATGGTTATCTAGGGTCTGATCAAGACAAAATTTTAAATGAAATCTCTGTTTCGTTTCTATACATTTATTTCAAATGGGGGCAGCACTGGACCCCGGAAAAATCAGGTAGCCCCTTAAACCGAAAAATTAATTAAATATATCGACAATGGAAACAGTCAGAAGTTAAGAAATCAGAGTAGATGTCCATCCCTATACGACCGTTAAGTTTGGTTTCGTTGGCATCCTTGAAAGGCAGTTGACAAACAGACTTCAGTTGGCATCTGTCAATTTTTGCGCCAATTCTAGCCAATTCTGTGTTTGTTAATTCATGCTGTTTTTTATTATTTTTTTGGTGTTTTTAAGCCAATTATTTATCTCCAAATACATCCGAAACTAAGGTAATATAATTTTCTACATACTGAAATTAGTTTACACTATGATAAGGGATGGTTTGCCATTATTTCGACGATTGTTATCATCTCATATTATTAGGGAATGCTTTTTGCTTTGCAAAATTTACATTAATTTAGCGTTTTTGGTAATAATAGTCATTATTCAAAATATTATGCTTAAATTAAAGTATTATTTATCTTAAATAAGGGTTGTTAATAATTGTTTAAACTATTAATATGAGCCCACATTCTGAGTGGACCTGATTGAACATTGAACTTGAAATAATCTTAATAATCAAAGCCGCCACGTACAAAAATTGGAAGGTAAGTGTATTTTGCCAGGACGTCCATTTTGGTTTTTCTTCATTTCTCAATACTTGTCCATCATTATTTAATTACTGTATGTATACTGGAACATCTTTATCTATAATTGGGCCGAGTCCAGGCCCGCAAGACTAGGCCACTTTTAGTGAGATCGTGGGCGAGGAAGTGGAAAAAGGAATCAATATAGTAATGCGATTTCCAAAACATTTGATTTGCCTGTTTATGTAACCGACGAGGAGCTTGGTGGCACGGCGGGAGTGCACTTTTCTAGCGTTTTCGCAAGTGAAACGCCACTGGGCGTGGACCGCACGTGGATGAGTGATTACAAAGTGACATAAAAAATTCTCAAGCTCCTCCGTGCTTGGGAGGCTAGCATAAGCCGTTGGTCCCGGCTGCCATCATTGTATGGCAGTCGTCAAGCTATGTCAGATGCCTTCAGGCAGCCCGAAAAATCTGACACCAGTGTTTGCCACTTACACACACAAAAACAGCATAGACTGCGTGGCCAGAGCATGGAGGGCGCGGTGACCCCGGAGGGCGGGCGGCGCACGCGCGCGGCGCTGGCCGAGATCCCGGCGCGGCTGGACCGGCTGCGCGTCACGCCGCTGCAAGCGCTCACCAACCACAACACCCGCGAGCGCTCGCCGGCGCTGCCCGCCGGGTACCTCAGCCCTGCACCGTCTCCTGATGAGATGCTCATTCAACAGAGAGGTAAAAATTACATTCTCCTCTTATGGATCAGCGCAGACCGAGAGGAGCGCAGCCGAAAAGATCTTTTTATGACACTGGAAAATTAACTTAAAACTATTGGCGTAAAGTGCAAGAGGCGAGCAAGCTTTGGTATGATAAGTTTTCAAAACTAAAAACTGACTTCAGCCCCAAACTTACCACCTGATGGCTCATGCGCAAAACGTCTCTTTTGCAAAATATCCCCTAGTCGTTAAATGCCTCTTTCTCATAATGCCTCTTTTGTAGAAGGTCTCTCTCACATAATGTCTGTTTCGCACAATCTCTCTTTTGCAAAATGTCGCAACACGGACTTTAAATAAAATTTCGATTATTAAAGCAAAATCATTTATTAAAGTTATAAAGTAAAAAAATTATGATATTATAAGATTAGTTCTTAAATTTACTTATGTATTTCTAGTTTTTTTACTAGAAATACATAAGTAAATTTAAGAATAACTGTAGGTGTCAAAAATTTACGAAATTTGGTCAAAATTTTGGTAAAAAAAAAACAATACTTTCAGTAACATAACCACAGATTAGATAATAGTTACAACATAAACAAAACTATCTTCTCATTATGGCACTAAAGTTCGTTGAAATGATTAACCATTGTGAATCAATAATAAAATATGTTTTTAATCATTTTCAGAAATTATTAAGAACATATAATATTTAAAAAAAGAAAATATAAATAATACATCTTGATTGTGGCACTGAAATTAAGTTTGATTAATTTTCAAACTATAACTTGTTTATTTTTTTATTTCTAGAAATGTTTTCTCTATAACTTAAATGAATAATTATGGTTTGAAAATCGAAACTTTATTGTTAGTCCTTCTCGCGACATTTTGCGACAGAGACATTCTGTAAAAGAGACCTTCCGCGAAAGAGACATTCTGCGAAAGAGGCATTATGGGAAAGAGACGTTTTTCGACTAGGTGACATTTTGTGAAAGAGACGTTTTGCGCATAAGCGTCAGGTGGTCCCATAGAAATTTAATCAAAATCAGTTGTATAATTTGGGGGTGCAGTGGTTATTGGTTTTGAAAACATATCAACAAATCTATCATCATCAGGTTTTCTTACAGATATATACCTGTCCTTTTCTAACAAACAAAATTTTACCAAGTTTAAAGTTCTAATTTCATTTAATACATTTTTATATTTATCATCATCATCCTATCATTTGTATAATGTTCACGGCAAAACATAAGCTTTTACATTTTTAAATATATTAAATTCAACTTTATATATTTGTATTTCAGGACGCAAACGCCTTCCAGCGACATGGTCGCCCGATATCGACTTGAAAAGGAATTCCTCCTTCCACTCCACTGTTCGGACACCACCCAAAAACTCCGGACGGCTGACACCGCCGAAGCTGGGCGTCACGCTCCGCTCTACGCCAAGGAAGCGCCTTCTTCTCGGAGAAGCTGAAAGGATACCCTTGACTCCCGAGAAGATCGACTTCAGCGATATAAGTACTCCGCAGAAGTTCAAGATAACCAGTCCTATCAAAGGCACTCCGCCAGTAAAACGTTTGAGGATCGAGAAAACGTTAGAGTTCAAAGGCCCGATAGACGTAGCTCTCAAAGGATTGAGCCCCACTCAGTTGATCAATATGATCAAGACAATCACAAACAAGCATCCAGACATCGAAGATGAGATTCGAAGGGATATGCCTGCACCAGATCTGTCGCCTCTCGAGGAGAGGCTGAATTACTTGAAGTCTAACATTTTCAAAGGTCTTCCAACTTCGCGATTGACTTCCAAAACTGACTCGCCGGCGTACACCCGCGTGTCGACCCACCTGGCCGCGTTCAAGAAGTGTTTGGTGGAGCAGGGGAAGGTGCTGCTCGAGTCTCAGCACTGGGAGTCTGTGATCCAGTATGTTCTCTTCGCTTGGAGCTACGTGAGAGCTACCCCGGTGTGGGATCACCAAGCTCATAATGCGCACAGGAAACAGTGCTTTAGAGCATTGCTCAATTTTTGCCTGACTGCGCTGAAAAAGGGGAGTTTAGAGAGAGACTTCCTGATGGATGTCCAGGATAAGCTGCAAGGGTTTGTGGCAGATTCTGAAGAGGTCCAATCGTGTCTGAAGCAGGTGCAAGGGGTACTGCAAGAATATTGACATGTCTGTGTGTTTTTATCTAGCTTTTTCGTGTAATTGGGATTTTAGTTAAATTTTACTCTTTTTTCTTTGATTGTACTTTATTTGTATGTATGTATTTTTATATTGTTTTAATCTACCATCTAGCTAAATTAACCGATACTTTTAAAGTTGTAATTTTTTCTAAAAACTTTTTATTTCTATCATTTAATTCTTTAAAGAAATGGTCTGATGTTCACTGCTATAAAGTTTTTGTTTCATATACTGAATATGCTTCTTTAAAGGTATCAGTTAATTCTGTAAGTCCTATACTCTGAAATACTTTCATGAAATAGCTTATTTTATTGTTATTGAAAAGAATGAAACAACTTATCAATGTTTATCTTAGTAAAGATTTATTTAAGTATTTTTTTTTAGTACATTGCGACACAAATAAGTTGAACAAACATGGCGGACTTCAAAGCATTTTTGTACAAATTCTCGGCACGTAGGATGAACCAAAATGGCAGTTATTGGTGCAGGTACAAATAATGCGCCGTCGACCGCCATTTTTTTACGTGTCGGGAATTTGTACAAAAATGCTTTGCTGTCCGCCATTTCTGTCCAACTTATTTGTGTCGTATTGTTAGTTTGATTCCTTTCAAAGCTGTGAAAGTACCAAAATGTTTTAGTGCATTTAAGTTTTTAGCACTGTTTATACTAACACTTATTATTAAGTAAACATGTTTGTATTTACGAGACTGATGAGATGACTACTTGTCTGTCTGTTTGTTTGTTACTTGTAAGCACGCAGTGGTTGATGACTTCTTTGTGAACAGGTTTTTTTTCTGTTCGGATTTTCTGTTGAGTTTTTTTATGTGGTATACCAAATAATACTACGAAATAATAAGAGTTCATGTTATTTTGAAACTTAATTTGACAGCGGGCGCTGTAGCCACATTAATTTTTGTTTATCTTAAGTCACAGTGATAAAGTTCAAAATGATGTATTATATTTTCATTTTGCCTTATAATGTATTACAAATCAGAACTAAATTACAATGAGAAATGGTTACATTTATTTTTGTAATAGATCTATAAATAAATTTAATGATCTTTGCCTAAAAATATTAAGATAAAACAAAAACAACTTTAAAAATTTCGTTTCAAAGAAAGGAAGAAGAGACATTTAGTAAATTTCAATAATTAAGTTATTTTTTTTTTGTCGCAAGAATTGATTGATGCACAATCGAAAAATTCTTATAATGTAACTAATGATTTAAGATTACTTCCAAGAAATTAGTAATACTACAATGATGTAAAACTTGTGCCTTACGTAATGTAAAAAAAATTATGCGTACTGACGAAATATCAATGGATATTGTTAAATCCAGTTTACTGTTAGCTAATTTAGCAATTAAGCGATTTTAAGCTTAATAAAATGTATTTTTAAAATGAATTGATTTTATTTCTATTTTAAGAAATTCATCTATCATTGATTATGATTACCTTTGCTCTAGGCTTGGCGTCGGGGGTAAAGCAACGGTAGGAGACGTACCCTTACTACGTGACACATTTTTTCCAATTTTATTCCTTATATATTTTTACCCCCCTACCCCCCTCGGTGACCATTAGTAGTAGTAGTACCTATACGCCAAGACCTATCTTATTCTTTTCATCTACTCGAAAAACGATGTTTTCATCCCAAAACATTTGGAGCTAAAGTTACTGGTTAGTCTTTCGGGACTAAAACGTGAAAAAGAAGATGTCTAGGGATTTAAACCAATTTGAAAACAGAACACGAATGTAATCTACGTAAAAATGAAAAATAATGTTGGCAGGCCATTAAAAAAAAGAATTTCTTTTTTAAAAATAAAAATAATTGGCACCGACTTCGTGATTTTTTTAATAGTAGATTGTGCTACAAGGGGATGAGGTAATATTTTGAAGGTGAGGGCGTTACTTTGAATCCAGAACGAAACGAAGGATTACACAGTTGAATCACGAGCGGAGCGAGTGATTCAACTGTGGAATCCTGAGTGTAGCGAGGGATTCATGTATATCGCGCGAGATAAAAATATTACCGTACCCGAGTAGCACACTCTAATTTTTATCTCCATCAATGAGAAAAAATAGCACATACAAAACAGAATATAAGAATTCTGAAAATCAGTAATTCATAAAATAGTTTGAAGGGTTATACAGGGTTACTGGTAACTAACGCAAAACCTTTTAACATCAGAATCAAACTCCCCAACACATTATAGATCTGCAAGAAAAAAGGCAAAAACTGCAGAAAATAAAATGGGCCTCCCATATAAATTCACTGATCACCTGGTCGAGTTTGTATGGGGATTCCAATTTCTTTTCTTAGATTTTTTTATTTTTTTCTTGCAGATCTATATTATGTTAGGATTTAGATTCCGATGTTAAAAGGTTTTGCGTTAGTTACCAGTAACCCTGTATAGTGCCTGGTCAAGACAAAATTTTAAATGATGTCTCCGTTTCCTATCAAATATTTTATTTGAAATGGGGGCAGCACTGGACCCGGAAAATTCAGGTAGCCCCTTAAGGGTGCAGTTGATCCAATAATTTTGATTCTACTCCAATAATGATCAAACTTTTATATTGTCATAATCCTATAGGAAAGTAATTAAATTTAATAAACTAAAAATAAAAACATGAATTTATATAAAAAGTAGTTCACAAGTCGGCAGATCCCCAAGAGGCTGATGGCATTTCCGCGTCGTACGGCCAGGCTAAGCCTTTGGCTGAAATGCGCACCAGCTCTTGAGTCCCCAGAGACGTTGATCAAACGTGTGGGAACCTCTCTAAATAGTTGACGGGCCTCCACACCCCAGGGCCTAAGTCTCCACGGCGAATGGCTGGCACAAATATATATAGCTCGCTTAGACCCGCGTACTTGCGCTTTTTAACTGCTTCTGCTCCCTGTGCAGGTGGGATGAGGCCACAGTGTCTACACAGGTGGCATCCCAAACCAAAGATCGCCCGTTTTTCCACAGAATGAGCTTCATCCCGTCTGGCCTCTTGCCATATAGAGAAATACCTGCAGGCTCTAAAACCGATGGTACACCGGCGCTAGCAAGGGCGACGTCGACAAGCCAGGCTGTGGTCACCTAGGTGATTGACGTCTCCCCCGCAACGACAGCGATGGGGCTCATTTCTCCTTTTTCAGTAAGTAATTTATATTCAGACTTCAAACATATGTTAAATTATTAAAAACATTATTCATCCTCTAGTACCTATCATCAGATAAAAAAAAATGAAAATTTTACATACGAATACTTAATAATCTATGTAATAACGTGGTTGGTGACATAATTATAGACACGTATTTAAGTAAGCGTATATCTTTAGTTTAAAAAATAAGAAATTATTGAATTTCTTATTTTTTAATTATTGTTTTAGGACACTATATTTTTTGGGTTTTTTCTTTAATAAATAAATAACTAATTTTCTTTCCATATCAACTTAAAATTATTTTTTAGACCGGTATTACTATTTATTTTATTGGTTATAGTAACTCTGCGTACGCAGTAAACAACGATTTGACTACTGAAGAAGTAAGGACGTTTCGTATTATTCAGTAATTAAGTAATTATTCACTAAACTTAATTGCCTATGCATACTGTACTTACTACATACCTACTTTAACTTGTCTCTTTTTTTACTTAATTAAAATGCATAATTAACTAATGATCAAAAATGTTTTAACTAATAAATAATTTAACCTTTTATATTGAAATGTATTTAACTAATCATTCCAAAATCGTTACTATTACAGTATAAAAAGATTTTTAGTGGTGGAATGTCATCATTTACGTTTTGTGTGGTTAGAGAGACAGGATAAATACTTACTTACCTACTAAAAATAAAAATAAAATATTTTAACTAAAAATGAATTCAAATCAACAGTTTTCGACTTTGTGTGGTTTTCAAATAGTCACTGAAGGTAGGTTCCTAAGTTTTTTTTTAATATTATAAATAGTCCTTAGAATTAAAGTACCCTTCGTTTTACTTTTATTAACACTGCCTTTTTGTGTTGCACTGAAAAGCGAAGCTATACATTTTTGTGTAGTGGAATGACTCGTTGTCGTATAGGTATATGACCTCCAAAGCGTAGTGGTCACCATGCTAGTCCGCCACCCAGAGGTCCCGGGTTCGACCCCCGGTCAGGTCAAGTTGGAAAATGGCCTTTTTCAAATTGTCCTGGGTCTTGGGTGTTTATCTATATATGTATTTGTTATATAGTATAGTATCGTTGAGTTACTATCCTATCCCATAACACAAGTCTCAAACTTACTTTGGGACTAGCTCAATCAGTGTAATTTGTCCCTATATAGGTATTTGTATTTATTGTATATATACATAGCTCTACAAATTGATGTGTTTCTTTTCATTTCATTCTTGTGTTAATGTATCTTTCCTCTCTAGAAGACTAATATCATGTTTAATTATCTTCACTACTACGTTAAACGTGGCCTTAAGGCTCTGTCCACCCAGTAGGTATAAAGTCATGATAATTCATAATCTATTATTTTATTATTTATTAAATATAATTTTTTATCTCGATTTCAGTGAATTCTTCGGGAAAGACAGTGAAGAGGCTAGTCACCTCGACGCCCAAAGGAATTAGCTCGCTAGAACCAGAAGGACCCCCAGCCCTCGGGTCCACTCCGAGGAGGAACAAGAACCGCAACCGACGACGGATTGTACGGAACCCGAAACAGCTGGACTTCGACCAGAGTGAAGACAGTGACTGAAGATGGAAAATGAAAAAAGTTGTTTAAAAATTGTTACTTTTAGTAGCTATTAACTTAGGGTCCTACCTAAGGCCCCTGAGTGGCGGTCCTACCTAAGGCCCCTGAGTGGCGTAGATGACTTTATTTTGGGCAACCTGCTTAATTTCGGGGATAGCCCGATTTTCTTCACTTTCGCCGAGACAATATGCAGCCATCCAGTGGAGAAATTCCTGTGTATTTCGGTATTGAAATAAAAAACACGGTGTTTACTTGAAGATATCTAGGTACCAATATAAGTTATTCTTGTCCCAACGAGGTTCTAGCCAAGGTCTGATTTCCGGGCTACTCTATTACACTCGACTTAGTAGTTAGATGTTGAATGTAAGGCATTGTTTTCTATCATTAAAATAAATTATTATAATTTTTACCTACCTGTCTTATTTTACGTTAGTAGAACTTGGGACCTATTTGTAATTAAGTATACAATGTCCTATTTAATTAAGTACAAATATTTTAAGGGGTTATTCAGTCCATCATTTTGAACAACTTTGCCCAATAAATGTATATCTAAATACGAAAAAAAATATTTAGGTTCTCATACAGATCGAAGTAGTCACGTGATATCGTTACTATGAAAAATGCAAAATAATTTTTCGTATTTCGATATGTATTTATTGGGAAAAGTTGTTCAAAATGATGGACTGAATCACCTCTTAAAATATTTGTACTTAATTAAAAGGACATTGTATATTTATCTTAGCCGTTACTTTTACCTACGTAATAGAGATAATCAATTAACACACATTTATTGATTATTTTATTGTTCTTAGTCACCATGTATACTTTTTCTCCTCCCGAGATATTGCCGTTTAGCGATTTTATAATAAAAGTTATACTTATTCCAAAATATGCTATATTTAGGTGGGTTCCCAAGGATGTGTATCTTAGAAAATAAAAAACTTTATTTGAAATAAAAAAAAAAAGTTCGTTATGTAAAAATAGAGTCATAGAGATTATGACTCCATTTTTGAAGCGTACTGTACCTAGGTACTTTATCTCTTACTAGAGACGTACTTAATCGTAATCTGGGCTGGGAGAGATTACACTGAGGAACCACTTTGCCTTAACTAGACACTGCGTGTCTGGTAAGCTAAATCTGATAATAAACAATAATGCATATGATATGAACAAAACAAGACATAAGTATTTAGTACTTAATTGTAGTAAAAAACCTAATGCGGGCTGTCTCATTTTTGCGTGCAATAAAATGCGTTACAGCCTCGCCTCGCTTTTAGTTCTGTAACGTTTTTACACACGGTTGTTGTGTATAGGTAAAAGTTTTTTAAAGGTACCTATATGTAATCATTTAAAAACTGATTTTGATGAATAAGTGACAAATAAAAAAATCTATCAAGATGGATCGCATAGAGTTTACTGTGAACGGGAAGAAATGCTCAGGTGAGCTTAGTGAATCTAATTCTTAACTAAAATAAGTAAAGTAATAACATAGACCACTTGTAGCAGTAGACTTGATAACGTAGGGGACTAGCCGTAATTTAGTCAAAATAACATATGAGACTAACTGTAGGTAACTTGGACGAGTTGCTATTTAAGAATTCGGAGTTGCGTTTTAGACGAGTTTCTACATAGATATATATTCGCGTTTAATACCATTCGATACTAACTCGTAAATACTTATAGGGTGATATGGAAATTCTTTTTGTAAGAGAAAGTATTATTTATCTCATTTGAAATGTAATGTATGGAAAAAGTAGGTATAAACTTTCGATGCACTTAAAATTGAAATGCACGATAATTTGGAACCCGTTGTCGAAATTGTACATTTAAATTTGATTGATTTATATTGATAAAAATGACCAGTATTATTAATTAATACCTAAACGGTACAGATGACGTGTGATTCTGATTACTGGATCAGGTTCCCTGGGCCATAAAGGTACTAAATAAATAAGTATATTTTTCTCTCAAACATTTATATTTTGCTGCATTTTATGGTTGAGCGCATTTGGGCATATAATATGCACGAGCGGATACATTGACTGGCCGCCTCTAGGCAACTTATAAGTAAACCTGTGCTTAGGCCTAAGCTTAGTCGGTAAGTATATCCCCCATCTGTCAAGTTTGCGACTGATTTAAAATCGAATGGACTCGTTTGACATACTTAAAACTAAAGTACGTAGATAAAAAACAAAATGCATGATAACCTTTTACCCGTCCCTATAAATAAAACAATAGATAAACAATTGACCTGGGTGGAATTCCTCCCAGTAACAGGTGAGGGGTTAGGGGCTACCTGAGTTTTTCGGGGTCCAGTGCTGCCCCCATTTGAAATAAATAATTTGTAAGGAAACGGAGATATCAATTTTGTCTTGATCGCTCAATATAACCCTTTGAACTATTTTAAGAACAGTTTGAAGTGAGAACGTGAATCTTTTATTTACGCACATTTGCGAAAAACTTTCGGCTAATGTGCGTAGAAATGTGCTCCGTTTCCTTTAAATGATTTATTTCAAATGGGGGCAGCACTGGACCCCGAAAAATTCAGGTAGCCCTTTAAATAACCTTGTTTTTGTCGCAGGCTGAAAATGTTCTTGAACTGCTCGTGTCTTGAGTCTTGATTACCGTGATTGTCCCCTAATTGTCGTTCGTCTGTCGCAGGGTTTATAGCAAAATGATTGCTGCCATTTTTGAACAATTTGCGTAAGATGAGGTCTCATTACATTACTTACATAATCATGTCGTGTGACGTATTGCTGCGAGAATCCTATTCCTATGGCGAGAGTACAAGGTGGAACAATACCTATACAAATTAATATTGGAGAACGAAAATGAATATATATTAAAAAAAGAACAATCGGATTATAAGTAAAAAAAATCTACGTCTATGGATTATATATGAAAATTCGCGTGATAATTGATTGACAGCGTCTATTTAACTTTCTTTACATTAAAATTTAATTAATTGATCGTGGAAACAATTCATTTAAGTAGGTATCATAAATCAAAGGTGTCGGCGTTTCAGCTTAACAAGACTAAGGTGGGTAGGTATTAGGTACATTAATATTCAACTCTCTTTTTATGCTATTGTAGCGACAAACAAAGCAATAAGGCGAACGATTTGTTCTATTCAATATGTTGAAATAATGAATGAATAAAGTCTTTATTTTTTATAAAGTCGACATAAAGTGCAATAATTAACGATAATTTTCAGTAGGTAAATGGAACTACTCAACGAACATGTTTACGATGAAAAATAATACTTAGCTCGATTTGAATAAGATTCAAAATTCAAAGTTACAGATAATGTTTTAGAATCAAATCAGTGTTCCACAGGGGTCTCAACTGAGCCCACTATGAAAATTTGTTAAAAAAAATTTTTACCTTATTCAAAACAAAAAATATATTTTCTTATTCTGGTATTAACTTTTAAAATTGATTCTCAATTACTCTAATTCAAATTTATTCAGATACTTGTTTTTTGTTGTTTTTCGAGTGTGTAAGTGGCCAACACTGGTGTCAGATTTTTCAGGAAGCCTAAAGGCATCTGACATAGCTTGACGACTGCCATACAATGATGAGAGCCAACGGCTTATACGTGCCCTTCGAAGCACGGAGGAGCTCGAGAAATTTTTGTGCTACTTGTAGTCACCCATCCAAGTGCGGACCACGCCCGGTGTCGCTTAACTTGCGAAAGCGCTAGTAATGCGCACTCCCACCGGGCCACCGAGCTCCAAAGTCAGATACTCAAATACTTAAATAGGTAGATTTATTTAAGTACTCATAATTATTATTACGCGTTAAATTAAGTGAAGGTCCTCAGTTCTCAATAAAAGTATAACATCCATAAATACGATCTTATCATATTAATTACACTTAGTTATACATTGTAATTACTTATTATCTCTCTTTTTTAATGTAAGTAAATATGTGAAATTCTTTATAATTTCTCTGCTGACCTAGTGGATGGGAGGACGCCTCGGACTCTGTCCCTTAACCTGTACATTCGCACCGTGCTGGCCTTGCCGGGGACTAAGGCCATGTGCAGGGAGGGCGGCTGCGGGGCCTGCATTGTAACCGTGAGGGCCAGGAGGCCCACCACTGGCTTGGTGGAGACTTTCTCTGTCAATTCGGTGAGTAACTTTAAATATTGCCTTTCCGGGGACTAAGGCCATATACAGGGAGCCTGCATCGTGACCGTGTGGGCTCGGAGGCCCACCACTGACTTGGTGGAGACTTTCTCTGTCAATGCGGTGAGCGTTCCTTAAAATACTGACTTCCTATGGTGGTCTTGCCGGGGACAAAGATCATGTGCAGGGAGGGCGGCTGCGGCGCCTGCATCGAGACCTTGCGGGCCAGGAGGGACACCACTGGACTTGTGGAAACTTTCTCCGTCAATTTGGTGAGAAATCACACCACCAGTCACCGTGATCAGTCCCCCATATAACAGCATTTCTGGATTTCATATCAAATTTGTATGTTGTTCATGTAGATTTGAGTTTTGTGGAGAATAATAAATACGTTTTTACTTTTTTTTTTACTAGCCTGGGATTAAGGATGGCTGCGGGGCCTGATTCCGATTCTCGCCCTTTGCCTCGGCTTTTATAACCTGCAAGAGAATAGAAGAAGCTGGAACATTCTACGTTTTTTCTTTTCTGCCGGACCAGCATAGATATTTAAATGAATTAGGTATCTAAGTAGCAACTGTTTTTGAAAAAACTCTCCGTGCTACAAGTGAAAACATTCATACTCCATCAATTTGATCGCCAGTCACTTCAGCAAACAACCCTCCGCATTTTCGTCGATGATACGTTGCCGCTTGCACCAGTGTGATCTTTCCTTATGTTACGTAGGTACATATTTTCATTTTCGTATCTTAGTACAATTTAATTATACCGTCTACCTACGATTAGTTGCATCATATAACATACTTAACACGCAATGACGCAGGATGTTCATAAGGCTAATATTAATTATACATGCAATTTTAATACTTAAGGGGCTACCTGGGGATCCAGTGCAGCCCCACTTTGACATAATTCATTTGAAAGGAAATGGATGGTCAAGACAAAATTTTAAATGATGTCTGTGTTTCCTATCAATTGATTTATTTCAAATATGACCCTTAAAAATTCAGATATCCTCTAAAATATGCAATTTTTTTTCTTATCTCTAATTTTATTCCGGCTCTTTTTCCATTTCATTCTCCGTTCACTCGGAAATAGCTACCTACTGTCCACAAATTTGCATACGATTATCGTGCGGATAATTTACATAGCCATTAAAGTACGTTACAAAATTCATTTTGTATGTACTGTATATCCTTTTCTACACTATTATTTTTTCTTTTAAATAATTATTGAACCCACCTCAAAGCTAATGAACGACTTACCACATTTGTATATATAACTATTTATTTACTAAGTACTTACTACGGCGTTAGACAGAGCCTAGCCAGAGTTGTTGGCATATCTATCTATGCATTCTATGTTTTCATTTCTATGTCAACCTCCACTTAAATCTTAAATGTGAATATAAATACATATAAATGTCAATAAAACATTAAAGTATACTAAAGACAACACATCCGCTATACATATAAAGGTTATGAAAACAATACTTACAAAAAGTAACAAAGTCGCGCGCAATGCCTATTGCCTATATACAATTTCCAATAAAATTGTTAGTAACCGACTGGATGGACGAATGTACCTAGTTACCCGTTTACAATCGTATATTAATCTTGTTTTACAAGCTTCAAAGTTTACAAAACTCATCCATTTATATAAATAATTCTCAGTGTTTGGTGCTGGTGTTTTCCTGCCATGGCTGGGACGTCACCACCATCGAGGGGCTGGGGGACCGCTGCCGAGGGTATGACGTTATCCAGAAGCGGTTCAAGGAGTTCAACGCTACGCAATGTGGATACTGCACGCCCGGCTGGGTCATGCAGATGCACAGGTACTCATTAAGTAATTATTAGATTTTTTCGTTTTCTTTTTTTCTGTTTTTTTTTTCTTTTTTTGTTTTACAATGCTAATGGTTTTAGGAGCGCTGGTATTTTTGTCAAATTCATTAAAAGTCTGCACTCCGTAATTTTGTACATTTATCACAATATTACTTCAGGGATTTTTTTTAACGATTATAGTGGTATTTCTCGCCCAACCTATTACCCGAATGGCTGGCAGACTTCCGTTATCCGAATGTCGAGCATAGCACAAAAGCCGTTATTCTATTCTGTCACCAAAACCTCTATGACTTCTTGCGCACAAGAATATTTCTAACCAATTTTATGCATTTTAGTTTACAGGACAAGCACCTCACGGAGGCGGAATTAGAGCGTTCTTTCGGCAGCAATACCTGCAGGTGCACCGGCTTCCGGCCCATCCTGGACGCTGTCAAGTCCTTTGCCGTGGATGCCAGTCCTGAACTGCGCCAAAGAGTCAGGGACATTGAAGACTTTGACGCCTGCTGTGACAAAGACAAATGTAACAGAAAATGCTCTACAGGTTGTGATAGAGATTGGAATATCGTGGATCCTACTCCAGAGGGCAATGCGACGATCGCACTGGATTTCGGAGTGGGAAAATTCTTTAAGGTGTTCGGAGAAAATGAGATTTTTGAGGTCTTGGAGAAACATGGCGCTGAGTCGTATATGTTTGCTGATGGGAATACAGGCAAAGGTATGCTGTTAAGTAACCTTATATACCCTATAGGATATGAACCTTTAAGTAGCTCGAATCAGAAGAAGATCAATAGAAATTACACACACATAGAGTGTAGGACCGATTGTCAATGGGGCAGAAAGATTCCCGAATGGCTACCAACCGGAAAGGGTAGAAGTTCCTACTAGGTGGTCAGAAGATATGACCAAAGCAAAGGATGTACACACTACCAAGCAAAAAGCTGACCCCCTAGAAGCCTGTTTTTTTTAATGATTTGTTTTACAACAGTTATTTGCATATAGATATAGAGACAAGAAAATGTTCAAATGCATCTTACAAGGTCACGATGCCTATATTGATTTCCATTTTATTCCAGGAATATACGAAACCTACTACTACCCGCGCGTCATCATCGACATTAGCGAGGTGAGGTCTCTTAAAGAGCACGTGATCGACCAGAACTTGATTCTTGGCGCCAACGTCGCTTTGGAAGATTGCATCGAAATATTTGAGGCTGTCGCGGGGCAGATGGAGGATTTCGGCTATTTGAAGGAGTTCAGCAAGCATTTCAGGCTAATTGCGCATATACCAGTGAGAAAGGTAAACATAAACTTGCTTGTATATAGATATCTATATAAGCTTCAACAATCTATGTCAATATAGATAATAAAAATAATATGGCTGAGTAAAGAACCTTGTGTCACTCGATGGACCTGTTATCTATAACTCTATATATTGTATTGCCATCTCAATGGCTTTAGTGAGGTAGATTGAAGACTGCAGCTTCATTTCAAAGACCAAGCATTTTAGCATAAGATTATATTGCGCATGTATCAGTTGGAAAGGTAAGAGCATAATGTTTGGCTGATACGTGTCTCAAGCTTATTTATGAGTATCTATTTAAAAAATATTTCACCTGTGGAAAGCTACATTATCAGCAAGTAACAAAGGCCATATTTCAACTTTTAAAATTAGAGACCCTACGAATCGCGGGCAACAACTAGTAGATGATAAATCGCGTAGGGCTAAGAACAGAACCTTGTGAAATCTCTGTCAATCAGTTCTTAAGTCACGTCATCTTAGGGCGTTGTCAATTGCTTAAAATTATTTTTTGTAATTGTCACAGATTGGCTCACTGGCCGGCAACCTTATGCTCAAACACGAGATGCCCTTCTACCAATCTGATGTCTTTCTGCTGCTTTCCTGCGTGGGAGCCGTCGTCAATGTTCGTGAGTGACTTTTTATTCGTAGGTACTGTCTTAATAGATAGATATATAGATAAATGATTATTTGTTTTCTGTAACACACAATATACATGATTTAAGGAACACAATTACATAGCTTATCTATCTATCTATATATATAAAAGCGAAAATCACTCACTCACTCAGGTATCTTGAAAACTACTAAGCCTATGAAGATGAAATTTGGCAGGAAGATTGTGACTAGGACACGTCTGCTAAGAAAGGATTTTTGGAAATTCCATCCCTAAGGAGGTGAAATAGGGGTTGCCAGTTTGTATGGAAGTTCGTAATTTTTAAAGTGAGACACATGACATTTTTAATTTATTTTAATAGTTAGTAGAAAATAATAATGCATTTATTACATTTTGAAAATAACATCCCTATAGGGGTGAAATAGGGGTGGCAAGTGTATAAATCTTCTTCATTTTTGAAGCGATATACATGACATTTTTTAATTAGTGGTCAATAAAAAATAATAATACATAAATTAGATTTTAAAAATTGCATCCCCTGGGGTGCATTAGGGGTTGCGAATTTATATTATTAAAACTTCGTATTTTTTTGAGTCAGAGACAAAAAAATTAAGACAAATAGATCATTTGTTATCTTTTGCTCTAGCAAATGACGGAACGGGAACGGGGACGGGAACGGGGACTGGGACGGGGACGGGGACGGGGACGGGGACGGGGACGGGGACAGGGACGGGGACGGGGACGGGGACGGGGACGGGGACGGGGACGGGGACGGGGACGGGGACGGGGACGGGGACGGGGACGGGGACGGGGACGGGGACGGGGACGGGGACGGGGACGGGGACGGGGACGGGGACGGGGACGGGGACGGGGACGGGGACGGGGACGGGGACGGGGACGGGGACGGGGACGGGGACGGGGACGGGGACGGGGACGGGGACGGGGACGGGGACGGGGACGGGGACGGGGACGGGGACGGGGACGGGGACGGGGACGGGGACGGGGACGGGGACGGGGACGGGGACGGGGACGGGGACGGGGACGGGGACGGGGACGGGGACGGGGACGGGGACGGGGACGGGGACGGGGACGGGGACGGGGACGGGGACGGGGACGGGGACGGGGACGGGGACGGGGACGGGGACGGGGACGGGGACGGGGACGGGGACGGGGACGGGGACGGGGACGGGGACGGGGACGGGGACGGGGACGGGGACGGGGACGGGGACGGGGACGGGGACGGGGACGGGGACGGGGACGGGGACGGGGATTTCCATTTTCGACTTCTACGCGGACGAAGTCGTGGGTTACAGCTAGTACATATTAGGTTGGGGAAAAATTCTTTTCGCATATAGTATGTATGAACTTGTAATAAAACCACTTTGGCTATACTATTTGTACCTGGCTGGTTTTGGTATCATTTAAAAGTTTAAATTTTAAAGAAGATTATTCCAAATTCAAATAAGGAAAAGGCGTGTTTTTCATTAGTTTTTCTTACCGTCAAGATGAGTGAATCTAATGAAGAAATTAGATACATTTTAAAATTTTACTACCAAAAAGGAAAAATGCAAAGCAAGCCGCGAAAAAAATTTGCGATGTTTATGGACCTAGTGCAGTGTCTGTGAGAGTAGCACAAAGTTGGTTTAAGCGTTTTCAATCCGGAAATTTTGATGTCAAAGATGCACGTCGCTCTGGTCGCCCTGTTACGGATAAAATGGATGCTTTTTTGAAAAAAGTGGATCAAGATCGGCATATCAGTAGTTACGACGTAGCTGAAGAACTGGGAATTGACCACAAAACAGTTTTGGCGCATTTGAAAAAAAAATGGGTACACAAAAAAGCTCGATATTTGGGTACCTCACGAGCTCTCTGAAAGAAACCTAATGAACCGTGTACTCATTTGTGATTCTTTATTACGACGTAATGAGACCAAACCATTTTTGAAGAAATTGATAACTGGTGATGAAAAGTGGATCACGTGCGACAAAAACGTGCGAAAAAGGTCATGGTCAAAGGCCGGTCAGGCTTCACAGACTGTGGCGAAACCCGGGTTAACTCGCAACAAGTGATGCTGTGTGTGTGGTGAGATTGGAAGGGCATTATTCATTATGAGCTGTTACTACCACATCGATTCAGAACTCTACTGCGAACAACTGATAAGATTAAAGCAAGAAATTGAGAGAAAGCGGCCGGAATTAATCAACAGAAGGGGTGTGGTTTTTCATCATGATAACGTGTGATAAGATGATAAGATGTGTGAGGTCTAGCCTCACACATCTTTAACCACTCAGCAAAAATTAGGAAAGTTTGGCTGGGAGATGTTAATGCATCCGCCGTATAGTCCTGACCTGGCACCTTCAGATTTCCACCTGTTTCGGTTTCTTCAGAATTCTTTAGGCAGTGTCAGGTTAACATCACGAGAGGACTGAAAAAACTACTTGACGCAGTTTTTTGATCAGAAGCCCCAAAATTTCTATAGCAATGGGATCATGTCCCTTCCTATAAGATGGCAAAAAGTAATCGAACAAAATGGTACCTACATACTTTAGTTAAATGTAAATAAACTATATCAAAAAATGTTTTGAATTTTCATATAAAATGCTAAAAGACTTTTTCCCCAACCTATTATAATAGATATATACTTAAAATTAAGCTGCATTTGTGTGGCACAGTACACACAGCTCAGCTACACAGTAACAGCAGATTTTCAGCTGGCGCCCTTGAGAATGCGCGAATAAGATTTTATAAATAGGTACTTATATTATGTCTATAAATAATATTTATAATTTAAGTAAATTTTGTTTAATTTAAATCAATAAGAATTTCTTCTCAGTAGTTGTCATTGCGAAACGCTAGTAGTTTGTAGTTTTTTTTTCAGTCCACTGCTGGACTAAGATGTCTCCCAAAAAGGGACAATTCGTACATCATGCTTGGCAGGCGGGTCGGTGGTCGCAGTTGAATTTTTGGGGTAAAAATAATATAATATGTTTAATATACTTATTGAATTTGAGCTCTTGTTAAAATTGTAAACAGCGACATCTGTTCGTTACCCGTGACATTATTAATAATCCATAATGCTCTCGATAGCACTTCCATTTTCCCCAAAGTATCTGCTTATTGTAGGTAACTAATAAGTTCTAACACGTACGAACAGATGGCGCTCTCCCGTCATTATATAAATGTAGAGATCGGTCAAACCGGCCCTTTTTACCATCATTCTCACATACCAACCGCTTCGAGAATAAACGCCTATCCACCACAGAACTGGAGTCCATCATTTCCAACAGCTCTTCACGGGATAGTTCTGTAAGTACACAGTACTGTTCACAAAATATAAGGTGGCATAGTTGACCGCATGGCGAGTGTCGCCTGAGGAGTGTCAATTTAAAAATAGTGTAATTTTTTGTAACGTTTGTACACGTAATGTTTCAGGAAATTCATCTGGTACAGTACACACACTGTCAATGACAGAGTTTCTGAAGTTCGACATGACCAGCATGCTGATGCTGTCTGTGGTGCTGCCACCAATGTCTGGCTCCGCCATCTTCAAAAGTTACAAGGTGAATGTTATGCTAAAAAATAAGACGAAGGTAACTTTTGAAAAATTATAGTTTGTCAAGTCACTTTGATGGAAACAAGAAGCGAGAGAGATATAGAGAAATAAAAGTTATAAGTTTACAATTTATATAAATTTACAGCTACATAATTAAACTTAATAACAGAATATTGGACCCTGCAAATTGACTACCTCCGTGGTCCAGTGGTCAAGGCGTACGCCTTGTGACCCGGAGGTCATGGGTTCGATTCCCACTGGGAAGCATACTTTGTGAAAAGTTGTTTCCAGTCTGGATAGGATATTGCAGGCTTGAATCACCTGATTATCCGAAAAGAAAGATGATTCCGTGTTTCGGAAGGCACGTAAAACTGTGGGTCCCGAACGCTACCTAGCGTTTGATCATCAAACTATCGAAGGATTGGTTCCTGGTTTGCCCTTTGCGTTGTGGAGGTCAGACGGCAGTCGCTCTGTGTAAAAACCAGCAACCTCGTCAAATCTCCTTGGTTAGGTAGCGGACCCCGGGCTCTGAAGCGTTACTGCTGAGGATGCAACCGGGAATACGCTCGGATGATGATGATGATGACAATCAGAGATTAATTTTTTTTTTATAAAATTTGCATTAAAATCAGCAACCGGGAATACGCTCGGATGATGATGATGGACCCTGCAAATTGTAAGTAAAGTTCTTTGCGGTCAAATTTCAATTATTATTTATTTAACTATTAAAAAAGTCATTTAAGGATCTTTTTTCTTGCCAAATTATATGTTTATGGTTTTGATTAGAAACTAAATCTATACAAACTATTTCTTCTTGTTTCAGATAATGCCGCGCAACCAAAACGCGCTGGCCATCGTGAATGCAGCCTTCCTGCTCAAGGTCAACGAGCACAAGGTCATAGAGCATGCCAAGTTGACCTTTGGCAACATCGCCGAAGATTTCGTGTATGCCAGCAACACGGAGGCGTACTTAACTGGCAAGTTTGCTTTTAGGTGCGTATATTAGGCGTCAATTATTAATTAATGAATAAACACTCAACGCGCTATGGAGAGGGCTATGCTCGGTGTTTCCCTACGTGATCGAATCAGAAATGAGGAAATTCGTAGGAGAACAAAAGCCACTGACATAGCCCAGAGGATTAGTTCGTTAAAGTGGCAGTGGGCGGGACACATAGCGCGACGAACCGATGGCCGATGGGGCAAAAAGGTTCTCGAATGGCGACCACGTACAGGCAAGCGAAGCGTAGGACACCCACCCACAAGGTGGTCTGACGACCTGAATAAGGTCGCTGGAAAGCGCTGGATGCAGGCCGCTCTAGATCGGTCATTTTGGAAATCGTTGGGAGAGGCCTATGTCCTGCAGTGGACGTTATGCCGCTGAAATGAAACACTTGATTCTTGATTCTAGGTTCTTTATACTTGATTCTCGATTCTCGATACTTGATTCATGGTTCTTGATTTATGATTTTTGATAAAGAGAGTTTTCGTGATTCTTGATAAAGAAGGTACCCAATAAGTTGTATGTTGCAGCAACGCGACGTTGCAAGGCGCCGTGAAGGAGCTCTGCGAAGAGATCCAACCGACAGACTTCCCTCCGGAAGCATCGCCTGAAACTCGACGGAAACTGGCAATTGGACTCTTCTATAAAGTAAGGAAACATTAAACATAATTTAGAGAGAGAGAGTGTGAGAGAGAGAATGAGATGCAAAAAACTCACATGCTGTGCCGACCCCACATTAAAGTGGGAGTACTTCCCAAGCTATTTTTTTTATGTCATAGGGCGGCAAACGAACAATCGGGTCACCTGATGTTATGTAATCACCGCCGCCCATGGACAAGTGCAGCACCAGGGGTGTAACAGAAGCGTTGCCGGCCTTTCAGGAAGATGTAGGGGGAGGGGAGAGGGGCGGGAGAGGGAGGGGCTCCGGCTCTCTCACTCGCCGAACAAAGCATAGAAGCGGTGACGCTACTCAGACGTCGATTTTCTGTGAGAGTGTGGTACTTCCCCGGACGAGCCGGCCCATTCATGCTACTAGCAAAACAGAGTTTTGCCGGTAGCGTGGCTCTACCACAAGTAGTAGCTAAATAATTTCGCTGTCTGTTTTTTTGTTTGATTAGCCTGTACGCTGCCGGTAGTTATTTACTCATCATCATCCGAGCGTATTCCCGGTTGCATCCTCAGCAGTAACGCTTCAGAGCCCGGGGTCCGCTACCTGACCAAGGAGATTTGACAAGGTTACTGGTTTTTACACAGAGCGACTGCCGTCTGACCTCTACAACCCAAAGGGCAAACCAGGAACCAATCCTTGGATAGTCCAGTAGTTATTTACTACTTCGTAGGATATCTGGCTTCCAAACACTGCTTCGTCCGTCTTTTTATGCACATCCGACAGACATGGCCTGAACAGTTTCTTGTTTCTATTAAATTTAGACTTGTTTCTTCAAGTTAGCAAGAAATATGCTGTTCATCATCACAGCCCAAGAGTGACGCTCGTCGATAGTCGAAGTGAACAGTCAAAAGCACACAAAATTATATACTTGTAGTTATCTTACTCTTTGTAGGGGTTGGGAGGGGGGGGGGATCTGCACGTTCTTGCGACGCCCTTTTTCTACCAGAGAAAAGCAGAGAAACTGTGTTTTGTTCCTACGTCTTTCTCTGGTTTCAGTTCATGCTATGCATAGCACCGCCTGAAACTGTCAACCCTCGCTACCACTCAGGCGGCATGGAACTGGTCCGACCAGTGTCCTGTGGGAAGCAGGAGTTCCAGACCTTCAAGGAGCTGTACCCGCTGAACAAGCCCATGCCGAAGCTGGAAGCCATGATACAGAGTGCAGGTATTATGAACATATATATTTACATAGACTTAATTTAAATCTTTCTAAAGATACATTTTCATGTAAATATTATTGAGAGTTTAAGAAAAAAATCAAGATATAGGTAAAGGGCCGGTCCAGGTATCTCGTTGGCCCTTCGTACAATGTTCTATGAGGAGTCCCAAACTGAACTTCGACAAACCGTATTACGACATTTTCTTTCGACAATATGTAACTTCGATACGTCTGAAACTTGATCCATGATCCTCGACTCATAATCTATGATCCATTATCCTTGATCCATGATTCAAGGCCCATGATCCACAATCCTTGATCCATGATCCTTGATCCATGATCCTTGATCCATGATCCTTGATCCTTGATCCTTGATCCATGATCCTTGATCCATGATCCTTAATCCTTGATCATGACTCATTTTCTTTGTCTCGAGATTCATGGTCAAAGACCAATGATCCTTGATCTATGTCGTACTATGTAGTCCGCAATTTTCACGTAAGTTTTACAAAGTGTACCCTCTGTTTTCAGGCGAGGCAGAGTACACGAACGACATACCCACGATCCCGGGGGAGGTGTTCGCGGCCTTCGTGCTGTCCACGGTGCATTCTGGACACCTGGACCAGGTGCACGCCGCCGATGTTTTGGTTAGTTTATACAATAGAATATAGAATAGAATCATTTTGACGTGACAACGTCTTATAAATTGGTTTGCCGGGTGACACTTCAAGAAACTGCGTTACGCTCCGCTCACGTTATGCGCTCACAATGAGAGCGAGTGAGAGGCACGCGTCCCTTCCACTCGGGCATTCAAAGTCGTTGTCACGTAAAACTTTCGCCCGTATACCGACTTTACAGGCAACCAATTTTTTTGATTTATGTAACTAACCTGCATGCAGGCGTGCAAATAATAACGATAGTATGTCTAAACTTAAACTCACATTATACAATTTAATAATTTGATATAATTGTATTAAATAATAAAATTTTAAATAAAATTAATTTGTTTATTTTTTACACTTTCAATTTCAAAAATATCGTAGTATTTTTTTAGATCGATGATGCAGTCATCTCACTTTTTAGATGAAAAGGTACTAAATGGCCTCTTCATGTTGGCTTTGGCCCCATGAATGCCTCAAAGGACCGGGTCCCCATGGACCCGTGGCTGAAAAGCGTACCAACATAATAATAATAATTTTTTTTTATTTCAGGCCATGGTCCATACAATATTAGTAAAAAACTAATTACTTATCCTAATGTTAGTAATTACGAGAGAGAAAAATATTTAATTTATAAGGTGTACACCTCTATGCACGAGCAGATCTGCCCAGTACCTTACAAAAGGCCCATCAATTTTGGCCGCTAGGGTGCTAAGGATACTGTTAGAGCCCCCTCGGAGACGCTGCAGTGCCGAGGCAGCCCGCTTACGCATTATTGCATAAAAATCGTCTATTCGTGCTTCAGCAAATGTTTAATGGTTGTTAATGTTAATAGATTTTATAAGCTATTTATGATAATAAGGAGCTCGGTGGCCCGGTGGGAGTGCGCATTGGTAGCACTTTCGCAAGTAAAGCGACACCGGGCGTGGTCCGCACCTGGATGGGTGACCACAAGTGGCATAAAAAAAATCTCGAGTTCCTCCGTGCTTCGGAAGGCACGTATAAGCCGTTGGTCCCGGCTGTCATCTTTGCTTGGCAGTCGTCCGGCTATATCAGATGCCTTTAGACAGCCTGATAAATCTGACATCAGTGTTGACCACTTACACACACGAAAAACGAAACGAATTAGTTATTTATGCAACTGTTGTATATTAAGGGTATTGAAACACGAACGTGGGTTTATCATATGAGGCGAACGTGAGTGTTTTAATACCTAATTTTTTAATTCGAGAAATTTAAAGACCCTCTAGGGAACACGGTAAATTAAGAAGGACATTGCTAGAAGCTGATGCTGTGATTACAGCTTTTAATTTCATCCCGTAATAATGGAATAATTAAAATTTGTATCCTTGTAATAGAAAATCCCCGGCGTGGTGGCCGTGTACACAGCAAAGGACATCCCGGGCAAGAACTCATTCATCCGGCCGGGCATCCAGCTGGTGTCGGAAGACGAGGAGATTTTGGTCAGCGTACAGGTTAGCTCCTCCAGTTTGGATCCTTAGCTCTGTCTAAACCCGGGATCGGCTTTCTCGATTTAGGTTTCCGTACGCATAACCCTCGTTCTGGCGCAGTTGGTAAAACAGAATAAAGAAAGTATTTAAGTGGGGCTTCCATACAATAAACGTGATTTTTAAAGACAATAAATAAATGATAAATAAATAAATACGTAAATTTATATAGGGACAAATAACACTGATTGAGCTGGCCCCAAAGTAAGTTCGAGACTTGTGTTATGGGATACTAACTCAACGATACTATATTTTATAGCAAATACATATATAGATAAACATCCAAGACCCAGGACAATTGTTACAATGGTACGGAACCTTTCGTGCGCAACTCCAACTCGCACTTGGCGGCTTTTTCTCCTTAAAGATGATACCCAAGGAAGGTGACAGTTGTTCCTGTAGAATGCAGTTGATTGTTCTTTAGTCCCCTTTTAATTACGACATTTACAGCAAGAGAGGAAGTGGAAGACTTCACCCTTTCTTGCTGTAAATTTCAAATGTAGTATTGGATTTCTAGGCAAAAAATCACACGGCCAGCGGTGGTCAAGAAGTAGTTAAGTACGTATGTAACAGTTAAAATGTGGTCCACCCATTGCAATAAATTTTCTCTCGTTCTTCCTTCAGGTGCTGTACTACGGGCAGCCTGTCGCGATCGTGGTCGCCGAGCGAGAGGACTTGGCCGCCGAGGTCGCCACGAAGGTCAAGGTCACGTACAAGAACGTGCCCGACACCAACCCTGTGCTGACTATCGAAGAGGCCATGAAGGACAGCAAGAGATACACCATTTCTGATGAGTCTATTGAGCCGACAGGTGTGTAATAATAAAGATCTAATTGGGCAGTCTTGCGTTTGTGCGCAAGTATATTTGTGTGTGTGTGTGAGAGAGTGAGGGGAGGGTGTATGTGATAGTGTGAGTGCGTGTGATTTTGAGGGTATGTGTGAGAGTGTTAGTGTGTATGTATGAGGGTGTGTGTGTGTGTGTGTGTGTGTGTGTGTGAGAGAGAGAGTGTGTGGGTGTGTGTGTGTGTGAGAGGGTGTGTGTGTGTGTGTGTGTGTGTGTGTGTGAGAGAGAGTGTGTATGATGGTGAGTGTGTGTGTATGTTGCCAAGTTAAGTATGTACTTGTAAGAGGATTTGCCAGGGTTTACAGTTCAGTGGGAATTGCTATTAAATAGGTACAGATGTTTCTTGACACCTGATACCGGGTCTAAGGTAACCTTCAATAGGAAAAGGAGCACTCCATCCACAAGCACACACAGTATGGTAGCGATCGGCAGCGGAGCACTGGTTAGTATCAGTTCTTAAAATAAGTCGAAGAAGAGTTGTCTACTTTTACTATGTAACGTGTGTTTGACTCTGGTCACGAGGCACCTAAAATCTGAAGATGATTAAGGCCTACGTCATCAAATACTAGTTTTAATAACTAGAGACATTCACCTGCTTAGTGAAGCCTATGGTCTTTCATAACACATAAGGCAAACTATCTCAGATGCCTTGTGGCAGCTTGAAAAATCTGACACCAGGGTGTGCACTTCCCTCCAAAACACATACATACACGTCTTTATTCATGATGAGGCAGACTGAGCTATTTGTGCCTTGCGGCTTTAAGCATACTGAGCCCTGGGCTGGAAGTCCCAAATGCCAGTGATTATATACGTGGGGCGCACTATAAGTTTCCGGAATGAATATGAAAAAATACTATTAAAGGTACAAAATTAATTTATTGTTTTTCAAAATAATCTCCCTTGGCGTCTATGCACTTTTTCATTCGATGAAACCAGTTTTGAAAACTTTTGTGCCACTCCTCTGTGGTGACCTCTGAAACGTGTTTTTCATACTCCTCGACAGCCTCTTCTGGTGATGAAAATCGTTGACCGCGTAATTGGTTCTTAATTTTTGGGAACAGAAAAAAGTCACAAGGTGCCAGGTCGGGACTGTATGCAGGATGACTCATGAGTTTTAAATTTTTCGCCTTCAAAAAGTCGTTTGTCTGTCTGGCCGTGTGAGAACTAGCATTGTCGTGGTGCAGGATGATACGGCGTTTACGGTTATTTTTACGGAGTTCGTCAATAACTTCCGGCAAACAAATGGTCGTGTACCAGTCACTATTCACTGTACGACGATTCTCTAAAGCAACAGTAGCCACGTGTCCAGTTTTATTAAAAAAAGAAGCAATCATCCGCTTAGATGCACTTTTCACGCGCGCCACTTTGGTTGGTTTCGGCTCATCTTGAAAGACCCATACGCTCGATTGCTGCTTTGTTTTGGGATCGTAGCAATAAATCCATGTTTCGTCACCTGTTACTATGTCCCACACCAAATTTGACGCACCTTCGTTGAATCTGGTAAGCATGGCACTGCACCAAGCGACGCGGTCCGTTTTTTGAGCCTCGGTCAAGTTGTGTGGGATCCACCGCGAGCACAGCTTTCTCACACCCAAATGTTTGTGTAGGATTAATTGTATTTGACTCATGCCTATTTCTAAGGATGCGCGAATTTCATGGTAGGTCACATGCCTGTCTGTTTCAATCATACGGCGCACAGCATCGATGTTTTTGTTGGTCACAGCGGTGGACGGCCGACCATCGCGAGATTCGTCACTGAGATTGATACGACCACGCTTGAATTCTGCAAACCAGCTATAAACAGTTGTCTTGCATGGTGCTTCATTGCCAAAAGCTGTTTCAAGCCGAGCGATGCTCTGTTGAGCTGTCAAATTACACTTAAAATCGTAGAAAATCATACTACGAAAATTTTCCCGAGTTAAATCCATGTTGATGCAGACACACAATTTTTTAAATGGCGCCACAAGGTAAATACAAAAGACAGTCAGATGAAACAAACTGCATTCTACAGCCAAAGAGTTCTATTTTCAAATGTTGCAATAAATTTTTAAATATTGTTTATGTAAGTGGCCAGTTCCGGAAACTTATAGTGCGCCCTATGTAAAAGCGAGATGGTGCACATGCAGAAGGTGAATTAGGAAATCAAAATAGTATTGTGAATTGCTTGCCGCATCGCCTATTAAACCTTTCACCGCGAGACAATATCAGATGCCATGCCCCAAGCACGAGGCGTAGTATATATTAAATAAATACCTTCAACCAAAAAGAGATGTGGATACTTAAGTTATGTGCAGAGCATTTTTTTTGTCGGAAATATTCGACCTTCGCCGAATGGGCACAATGTTTGTTGGATAAATGCGACGTTCGCGGTGAAAGAATTAACGTGATTCGCAAATTCGCCCATCCCCTCATTCGGCTTTTACGATGTGCGCGGGGATAAAAGCACCTGGGTACCCTTTCAGTTTTTCTTTTCTGTCATGGAAGAATCCAAAACACACACATCATGAAAATTGATGAAAAAATGTGTCTTTCACGACTAGTTTCTAAATAAACTTTGATAGTATCGCCTACCCTGCTCCTTACCTACAGGGCGAGGCACCAACATCCAGAAGGTGATGAAGGGCTCGTACGCCATCGAGCACCAGTACCACTACTACCTGGAGCCCATCACCTGCCTGGTGCGGCCCGTGGACAACGGCCTGGAGGTGTACGAGTCCACGCAGGCAAGTAGGACACTGATAAGTTTCTTTCGGCACTTCTTTGTTCCTTCAGTAGTTGTCGTTTCGAAAAATTAGTATATTGAAGTTTTTTTTTTTAAATAGTACTGAATAAAATAAATCTATGAGAAAGTTTTTATGTATGTTTGTTCCGTATTGATGCCATATCAGAAGTACCCGTAACCGGCGGGCTTGCATGAAGAGTGATGAGTGTAGATGAAGCGAAAGAGGTCTGTCAGGATCGTAGCAAGTAAAGGTCCATAGTCTCTGCCTACCCCTGTGGGAGACAGGCGTGATACTATGTATCTATGTAATGTATGTATGTCACGCCAAATCATTTAAACGGATTAGAATGAAATTTGGCATGATAGCTTTTTACCCAGATCCAAGATAAAGATACTTAAATTTTTTTGTTTTTTTTTTCTAATTAACAATTTTATTTCTACATTGACTTAAATACGTTTAACGTGCCCTAAAGGCTGGCAGCATTGCCACTTCGTATGGCAATGCTTATCTTTTGAGCCAGATAAAGGCCAGCCGGAAAATGTGAGGTTCTCGTGGGATGGTAAAAAAATAGTAAAATCATAATTTGGCGCAAAAAAAGTGTCAGCCGAAGCTTAGTTACCAAAGAAATACATATTTATTTTTAGTGGATGGACGCCACACAGCTTGCTGTAGCACAGTGCTTGGGGATCAATGAGAGTGAGTGAGTATTTCCCTGGTGATCCCTAATTTATTTATTTACTTTAGAATTTTGAAACTTACGTAATTCGAATGAAAGCATGTGATTTTTGGATAATAATCCTAACAATTCAATGCTGTTACTAATCAATAATTTACTTAATTCGATAAATTTTAACTTGAGGTAAATTATACGTCGTCTTGAGGTAAATTATGTGTCCCGTTCTTAGATCATTTAATACAGGATGAGTTACGCAGACAAATCTTTTTATATTCTGCCGCTTTTGGTGCGGGGGTAAGCTACTACTACATCTAAACAAAATCACACATTCACACAAATAATTTGTGTCGCTATAAATGCACACTACAAAAAACCTCAAACACTAGCTTATTTTCCGCACACCAATAAAACTCACACTGAAAAAAATGTGTAAATGCACATAATAATACACTCTTGGAAAGAAAGAGACAGAAGACAAAATAATTTATTAACTCTAATGCACAGGGAATAAAAACGAAGGTTGTAAATCATAAATACATAGTCTTGTGAGGAGTGCGCCTTCATCTCGTGGGGAGTGCGCCTACATCATCAACTAATCGTTTCTCAAATTGGAACCTTATTACCGCACCTTAAGAATGTAATTGATATTTAAAACGGGGGTTAATGAACTAGTCTCGTATGCGATCTTAGATTATTTTATGGGATGGAAGGAAATCAGTTGCAAACGTGATTCGATTATTTTTTCGTAATCGATACTTATAGATATTTCTTCGATTTTTCAGAAATTACATTTAAAGAGAAAACAACGTTAATAAAATAAAAAAATACTTACTAATGAAAGGTTATGCCATCTTTTGGAAGATTAAATGTGTTTGACCTCTTTCTACACGAGAAAATTACATAACATAGCATATTTAACGGAGCACTTTTAGACGTCTTTTCGATGCCTTATCGATTCACATAATGATCAGAATCGATTACGCAACTAGTTTTTATGAACGTATTAGATTTTTGTTCTTATACTTTGGCAGAGGGGAACGCGCAGGTAAGGCTTATCCTGTATTGAATGACCTAAGGTCCCGTTGTACTGGGCGAATGGCTTCCTCCTTCCTTCCTCGATTCTTTATCCTGGGTCTTTTCCCTCCAATCCTTGGCGTGACTTTCGAAGTCGTATGTTTTTTGGTTTAGGTCTTTCTCTCTTTCTATATTAAACTGTAAACTTTTGATTTGAGTTGTTTACTAACTTCATCCTATTTCTTATAACAAACAGGTTTTTTTTTTATTTGCACTGATGTAACGTTGTACAAATTTTAATATAATTAAAATATCTCTTATTTACAAGTTTAAACATATTGACTTAAAACTAAGCCTCAACGAAAATTAAATATAAGAAAAATATAATTTATTATTTTACGTAACCTAAACTGAACTTATTTGTAATTAAAATATTAATAAACATATATTTACATAAAACAAATTAACATTCAATACTACTTACGGCAGAAGTTAGCCAACTCAAGAACGGCTGAATTCGCAATAGTGACTGCGACATGCAGCGTTTTTTTATGTAGGCAGTTGAGTTGCTTTGTTTCGATGCACCGGCGAGCGGTCAATCGGTCATCATTGGCATCATTTCCTTGTCGCGAGACACACGTATATACGTTCTCATCCCAGATCGTTCTTCTCTATACGTGATGATTTTGCAAAAGCGAATTTCTTAAATACTAATAATAATCTAAGTCAATACGAGTACATATCTATTTTAAAGAAAATTGAACATCAAGTGCTATTTAAACCCAAAATTCGGTAAGTGGCGAACTATTCTTCAAATTTAGTATATAAGTATAGGTAACCTCACTGGCTAGAATCTAGATACATCTTAAATCGGATTGCTAACTGGTAGTAGTGTTTCTAGTAATGTTTTAATAAGTAATATTAATTCTAGTTTCGCAGATTTTGCCCGGGCGTGGCAGTCTTCAACTACCGCCCGGTTTGAAAAGTAAATTATGTTCTAGAACATTTCTCTCACTAGACTTTTATCTTTTTTTTAAATTAGTAATTTCATATTGTGAACTCTGTTCTTAATGATGTCCAGCAGCCACAGTCATTGCACTTAGGTAAAAGTAGGTACGTCCGTCACCATCACTTCACATCATCATCACCTCTCGTGGCAATGGCTTGTCAACATTTCTTGGGCATTCCTCTAACCATGGACATCGATCACTTCCAGGGTTCCAGTTTCGGACTTTAAGAATACCCGTACGGATACTACGACCTTCCCACGGAAAGACCTAAGCACATAGTTTCCCACCTACTCGAGTCCTGGACAGCCCGCAACATCTGGCATCCACTGCACTCCACTTCCCAGCACCGGATTCCAGGACAGTACCTTTACTTTCGCAAGTGATCAGAACGACCGGCATAGTAGGGCCCCTGAATCCACCCTGAGTTATTTTTAATAAATTATATTTTTCTAAAGCTGAAGTTCGTGTTGTTCATTTAACACCTCGCGCACAACGCTTCACTGACCATCATTAAATAGTCGATTGTGCTACAAGGCGATAAGGTAATATTTTGATGGCGAGGGCTCTACTTTGAATCCAAAGCGAAACGAAGGATTCCACGACCACGATCCAGGATCAGACGAGCGGAGCGAGTAATTCTACTGTGGAATCCCGAGTGTAGCGAGGGATTCATGTATATCGCCCGAGATAAAAAATATTACCGCACCCGAGTAGCACACTCTACTTTTCATCTCCATCTATGAGAAAAACTAGCACATACAAAACAGAATATAAAGAACAGTAGAACACCTGTAATACCTAATTAGACTTCAAACGACAATTTAATACTAACCTTTGTTTGGTGTCGTTTTCATACAATAAATACTAAGAAATATTTTTTCGAAGACCATCAACTTAAGATAAAATGTTCATTCATAACTTTGTTTGCGTGGTTCTTCATATCTTTTTATTTTTATAAGTTAACTTGATAACTATTCACTATTGGCTTAAACTCCCGAAAAAGTATTCACATTTATACAAATAATTAAATTTCAATACAAATAACCTAAAACTTCTGTAATTACTTAAACCAAAGAAAAAAAATGCGCGTTTTTAATTATAAGTACTTATTTTTTTTTCCGAAGCGAAGAACATAAGAATGTTCACCTACATTCATCCATGTTGACAACGATATGTATTCCAAATTTAAAAATCACGACCCCTGTGCCAATTATTTTTTATTATAAAATGAAATGCTACGTTTTTTTTGCTGGACTGCCAACATATTTTTAATTCTACATAGATTACACTCGTGTTCAGTTTTCAAATTGGTTTTAATCCCTAGAGATTTTCTTTTTCACGTTTTAATCCCGAGAGAATAACCAGTAACTTTAGCTCCAAATGTTTTGGGATGAAAACATCGTTTTTTGAGTAGATGGGATGAAAATATAAATACACACCTGAATGACACTATAGTGAAAGTAAAAGGGATAAATAGCTAAACCAAAATAGAAACAAAACAAGTAATTATTTATAAATATATTTTTTAAAACAAGCCTTTATCTAAAGCACTCCTCAAGACGAATCAAACGAGCCCAAAGTTAATGGGGTTGCGTTGTTTCATTACAGAGTTCCGATGGCCACCTTATAGCTCCATTAGATCATCAGATCTGCTCCATGTCTAATATTACATTGTCACGATATATACGTATGCGTGCAAAATTTCAGCTCAATCGGAAACCGGGAAGTGGGTAAAATTTAACTTGCAAGATTTAATTACAGACATATAGATAGACTGACATACAATGGGACAGGTGCAACTACATAAAAGCTAGTAGAAAGTGAAAAAAAAAAGTAACAACTAGACTAACACTATTTTGGGATATGGAACAAATAAAAGTTTTTTCATCTCATCTATTCGAAACTATGTTTTCATAGCTAAAGTTACTGCTGATTCTCTCTGGGCTGAAAAGTGAAAATGAAAATCTCTAGGTATTAAAAATAATTTGAAAACTGAACAACAACTGATAAATTCTAAGTGCAGCGAGAATCGCATTTATTCTATGTAAAATCAAATATAATGTTGGCAGTCCAGTAAAAAAAAAGAAGAATACATGAATCCCTCGCTGCATTTCACCAGTTGAATCCTCCGTTTCGCTCTGGATTCAAAGTAGCGCCCTCGCCGTCAAAATATTACCTTATCCCCTTGTAGCACAATCGACTATTTCATGATGTGTAATCAGTGCAAATAAGAAAAAAACCTATTTGTTATAAGAAATACGATAAAAATTAGTAAACAACTCAAATCACGCGACGGTTAAAAGTATACAGTAGGTAGTAGTACCTTTTGTAGCACAACGTACTATTTTATTTTTATTCGTTGACTCTCTCAGAGTGACGGTAAAAGTCCGTCGCTGCGGCGGCGCGTTCGGCGGCAAGATCACGCGGCAGGCGCGGGCCGCGTGCGGCGCCGCGCTCGGCGCGCGCGCACTCAACAGGCCGTGCCGGCTCGTGCTGCCGCTGCAGACCAACATGGCCGTGCCCGGCACCAGGATCCCCAACCGCTGCGACTACGAGGTAACGGAATATGCATGAAAAAAATATGTGTCATCCAACCAGTTTATCCATAAATATTCAAAAGTAAAGTACTAACAGTGAAAACAGAATAAAAATTGGTTGAAAAACGAACAAGATATAACGATTTAACGAAAATATGTCTATCTCACTCGCAAAAACATTACTTTCTATAGCAAATGTATAGATGATGTGGACTTTGACGTCGGTCCATATCGGACTTCTCTTTCTAATTGAAACTTTAAAGTACATAGGGCGCACTATAAGTTTCCGGAACTGGCCACTTACATAAACAATATTTAAAAATTTATTGCAACATTTGAAAATAGAACTCTTTGGCTGTAGAATGCAGTTTGTTTCATCTGACTGTCTTTTGTTTTTACCTTGTGGCGCCATTTAAAAAATTGTGTGTCTGCATCAACATGGATTTAACTCGGGAAAATTTTCGTAGTATGATTTTCTACGATTTTAAGTGTAATTTGACAGCTCAACAGAGCATCGCTCGGCTTGAAACAGCTTTTGGCAATGAAGCACCATGCAAGACAACTGTTTATAGCTGGTTTGCAGAATTCAAGCGTGGTCGTATCAATCTCAGTGACGAATCTCGCGATGGTCGGCCGTCCACCGCTGTGACCAACAAAAACATCGATGCTGTGCGCCGTATGATTGAAACAGACAGGCATGTGACCTACCATGAAATTCGCGCATCCTTAGAAATAGGCATGAGTCAAATACAATTAATCCTACACAAACATTTGGGTGTGAGAAAGCTGTGCTCGCGGTGGATCCCACACAACTTGACCGAGGCTCAAAAAACGGACCGCGTCACTTGGTGCAGTGCCATGCTTACCAGATTCAACGAAGGTGCGTCAAATTTGGTGTGGGACATAGTAACAGGTGACGAAACATGGATTTATTGCTACGATCCCAAAACAAAGCAGCAATCGAGCGTATGGGTCTTTCAAGATGAGCCGAAACCAACCAAAGTGGCGCGCGTGAAAAGTGCATCTAAAAAAAGAAGCAATCATCCGCTTAGATTCTAAGCGGATGATTGCTTCTTTTTTTAATAAAACTGGACACGTGGCTACTGTTGCTTTAGAGAATCGTCGTACAGTGAATAGTGACTGGTACACGACCATTTGTTTGCCGGAAGTTATTGACGAACTCCGTAAAAATAACCGTAAACGCCGTATCATCCTGCACCACGACAATGCTAGTTCTCACACGGCCAGACAGACAAACGACTTTTTGAAGGCGAAAAATGTAGAACTCATGAGTCATCCTGCATACAGTCCCGACCTGGCACCTTGTGACTTTTTTCTGTTCCCAAAAATTAAGAACCAATTACGCGGTCAACGATTTTCATCACCAGAAGAGGCTGTCGAGGAGTATGAAAAACACGTTTCAGAGGTCCCACCACCAGAGGAGTGGCACAAAAGTTTTCAAAACTGGTTTCATCGAATGAAAAAGTGCATAGACGCCAAGGGAGATTATTTTGAAAAACAATAAATTAATTTTGTACCTTTAATAGTATTTTTCATATTCATTCCGGAAACTTATAGTGCGCCCCACGTATCACATGTTCGTCGCTGATTAAAATATTTTATAAATTCTTTCAAATTTGTTTTCTGTGGTTAATAAGGATTTTATTAAGCAAATAAAAGAAATACGTGCATATTCTCTAATTCGACAATAAATTATTTGGTACAGTTAAGGAAATAAAACGTCACAATTGGCTTGTCAACTAAATAATATAAAGTTTTGTAGATGGGTTTAATCGAAAATATAGACAATTTTAAGAACTTAATTTGAATAAAAAAATTCTAAGTGTTATCAGGATTTTTTTATATAATTTTAAACTTTACACCGGAAGTGACGACACACAGCAATAGAAGATTAAATTTTTCCTATACCTGCACAAAAAAGCAACAATTACAACGGTCATCTGTCAATGTCACTGTTTAAATTACTTTTGTTGTGTTGGTTGTAGTCCTTTGACATATATTGTTGTAGGGAGATGACAGTGACAGTGACAGTACAGTACTGAAAACGGAAATTGCCAATCTTCATCGTGACTTCACTTCCTCAATAAGCTTGACTTTGCTTGAAAATGAAGGTCATTTAGATTTTTGCAAATATCTGAATAAGTAAGACCTTATTTTAAAATCTGATTAGAGAAAGTTTCTCTAAGAGACTATTCCTCGAAAAGGTTTGCGTATTAGATATTTTTCAAATTACTTGACGAGCGATTTTTCTTTCCGAGTAGGAACACGAGTACGTCACGATAAGTGTTACCACTGATTGTTCTTTTCAGTAAATTTAATTACTTCATGAGTCCCTTTTTTACTATTCCAGGTAGGAGTGGACAACGACGGCAAGATCCAGTATTTAGAAGCCCAGATAACGGAAGACGAGGGTTGTTCCCACAACGAGAGTGTCCTCTCGTACGTGGTGGATGGGTTCCGGCACTGCTACGACAGCTCTTACTGGCACCTGAAGATGGCCTACGTGTTCACTGATACGCCTTCTAACACGTTCGCCCGCGCGCCGGGTAAGGCACCTTTTTTAACCGAGTTACAAAAAGGAGGAGGTTATCAATTCGTCGCGCTCTTTTATCATTTTAATGAAAATTCTTTATTGTTTGACGAAGTTTTTTTGTTTTTCTAATTTTACTAACTAAAATAAAAACAAATTACTTATAAACATATACAATTATAAATAAAAATTTCACTAAAATCCTTCCCCTGCGGCAGAGTGCCCAGAAGGCTGGCAGTATGGCCACGTTATATGGCAAAAGTACTAAATAATAAGAAGTAGACGACCTTTTGACAAACTGACATGTTTTTGACTGGAAGTTTTTATTTTATTTTGTCAAACTTTATTATTCAAATCAAAAGTACAAATATACTTTTAACAAATGGCGGGATTAAGAATTGCATTCAAATCGCACTGTTCATAACCGAGTCTATCCCTTTCTCAGCGAAATAGCACGCAAATTAGCCACGTGCGCCGACGAGTTCGAGTTTCGAACTAGCTCATCCTTAAGTTCATAATTTTACCGACGGAAACCAATTATAACCCTAAATAAATGCAATTTTTTTTAAATTAATAAATTTTGCCCGCGACAAAACACGACACGTCGTTTTAAAATAAAACGTAGACTACGTTTGTATGGGAAAGTCTGATTCTGTCCAGGGTCAGGGGACTCTTTAATGTAAAAACCATCATTTCATAACCAAGACAGCTGAAGTAGAGAGATCATGCTACACCGTGCTTAGTAAGGCACGTAAAGCGCTTTACTGTAGCTGTGGGTAGATGACACTTTATAGTCGGTAGGTCGTTAAATCAAAGGTCGTTAATAAGGTGCGTTACAGATTCACCAGTTGGCAAACAGTTTGTAAGAGAAATATAAGATATAATGTTTGAGCCAACCAAGAAGAAGAATGCTTTTGTATCTACCCTTTGGGGTAAAGATCCACTATTCTCCATCACATGTTTTATTATTCACATGTCTTAAAAAAATTGTAACAGCCGGATTTAAGGCCCAGGACCTTTTCCACCACTCAACCAATACAGTACACATTCTGTCTTGCTCTTTGCTTTCATATCAGCCACAGCAAGTCCACTGCTGGACATAAACGTGTCAAGCAAAATAACCGACAAAAAATTGCAGGCACCAGCGAAGGCATCACTCATATCGAGCACATCATGGAACACATCGCGTTTGAGGTCCACAAGGACCCCACAGCGGTGCGGAAGGTCAACATGAGGACGGAGGACAATGATCTTCCGGAGATGATCAACACCCTCAAGAAAGATGCGGATTACGACGAGAGGGTTAAAGCTATTGAGAAGTTTAACCTTGAGAACCGTTGGACGAAGCGAGACATCCAAATCAGTGTGATGCTTTTCCCTGTAATTTATTACGGGAATTATACAGCTATGGTGTCCATATACAGAGGAGATGGCACGGTGACTGTTACAGGTAAATGGGCAAACTATACTGTCTCTATCCTTCTTATGATAAAAACAGGAATAACTTTGTTACTAGGTTTTAACCATTTTTCGCCCAAATCAAGTTGACATTGACAGGTGAGATAGTAAATAATAATAATAATAAATGTATAGGGACAAATTACACTGATTGAGCTAGCAAAGTAAGTTCGAGACTTGTGTTATGGGATACTAACTCAACGACACTATATTTTATAACAATAAATATAAGATAAACACCCAAGACCCAGGACAATTTGAAAAAGGCCATTTTCCAACTTGCCCTGTCCGGGGATCGAACTCGGGACCTCTGGGTGGCGGACTAGCATGGTGACCACTATGCCACGGGGGTCGTCAAAGTCAATCAATAGTGTGTGATACTAGATGTCAACTTGATTTGGGCGAAAAATGGTTTAAACCTAGTAACAAAGTTTGTCTGGGTTTTATAATTAGATTTTATGAGTTTTATTTTACGACTTTTTAGCTTTAGACGTCCACACCGCTAGGAGTTTGCAGCGTTTTTAGATTCCGTACTCAAAGGGTAAAAACGGGACCCTTTTGCTAAGATTCCGCTGTCCGTCCGTCTGTTTGTCTGTCACCAGGCTGATCTCATGAACCGTGATAGATAGACAGTTGAAAGTTTCACAAATGATGCAGTCCTGTTGCCGCTATAACAACAAATACTAAATGCGCAATAAAATAAATATTTAATTGGAGCTCCCATAGAACAAACGTATCTAATTTTTTAAAGATAATACGGAACCCTTCGTGCTCCGACTCGCACTTTGCCAGTTATTTTTTTTAAATGTCAGTTGAGAATCAATCATAATAGCCGTGTAGTTGAATACGATTTGTCAACGCCCCTTTCTCCTTGCACGGGTGTCGTAAGAAGCGACTAAGGAAGATATATAAAAGAGCAGGCAGCGTTGTGCAAAGAATTTACGTCTGCCCATTGTAGTGATTATATGGCCAAAGTGTAAATAAATAAATTCAGATTTTTCACAGGAGGAGGCATAGAGATGGGGCAGGGGTTAAACACAAAAGCCGCCCAAGTTTGCGCGTACGAACTCGGCATCCCTCTAAGTTACGTGTCCGTCCTCCCACACTTCAGCTACGTATCAACCAACAACAACTTCTCCGGCTCCAGTATTACCAGCGAAAGCGTGTGTTACTCCGTCATTAGAGCGTGTAAGATTCTGAAAGATCGTTTGGAGCCTGTGAGACAGCAGATGACGAAGCCTTACACGTGGAAGGAGTTGATATGGCGAGCAGGGCAGGAGGATTTGTTGATAGATTTGACGGCGAGGTACGTGATGACGGATCGAGAGCCGGACTTGTCCGCGTACAGCGCGTTCGCGGTCGCCATCTTGGAAACGGAGCTGGACGTGCTGACGGGGCGCTACGAGAAGAGGAGGGCGGATATCTTGGAGGACGTGGGGCTCAGTGCCAACCCGCTGATTGATGTTGGACAGGTCACTTTTCATGTTACTAAAGCCATGTATTCATTGAGAAACATTATTATTGAACAACACGTAGATGTTTACAGAAACAATGTTTCGGGGACTTGGTCGTGCACATCTCAGTTTTTAGGCAATAAAGTTTACTAAAATTAAACATGAAATAAGCAATGTTAAAAAAAAACTTGAGAGGTGTCAAGGGACACCCGGATAGAACGAAGTAAAATTTAAATTACATTCAAACTCTTTTCTGCGTTTTAAAATCAAGTTCTTATTATCTTCATAAATTTGAATGAATAAAAAGTGTCGTTACAACTTTTGGTCTTAATTTTTTCCGTCTAGCTCCCTTTCGCAAAGCGCGATAAGGAACTTCATTCCAAAAACACGTGAAGGAGGATTGAACCAGCGACCTTGGTCTTAATACGACTATGCTCTTACCAACTGAGCTATCACGTGTTCAACTCCGTACGTAATATATTAATAGTTAATAAGTATTACTAACAAAATGAGTCATGTACTTATTTAATGAAAATAAACAATTCATTCATTTATTTATTTAAAAACAACTGAAACGCACGTCCACAATTGTAAACAGCTGTAGTGAAACTGAGGTGTTTCTGTGCTCTCCACTCCAATCGGGGAGCACAGAAACGTCGCGAGAATCACGTAGTGTTTACCGCGACAGTTTCACATGTTACAGAAACACGTAGATTTTGTTTTTGAAACAGTGTTTTAAACAATTGTTTTTCAGTGAATACATGGCTTTAACATAACAATTTACTAACGAAAAAACAGTCTGAAAGGTTAGGACGCTAGGTGTGTTTTAACATAGGTTTAAGACACCTCATTGTTTTCTCTCTTCTGGCCTCTAATTTTCAGTTTAGGAGATCTTAAAATATACGCATATGTCATAAAGGCCTCTATGCCCAGCAGCGGACGTCATGCAGCTGAAATGATAAAACATATACTTCAAATATTCCGTGCAGGATGGCATCATGTCTATGACGTCAGATGACAGTAATCGAGCTAAGTTATTACTAACTTATTAGTTGAAGCCGTATTCGGCTTCAAGCCGTGTTTCTAGCTCTACTCGACAATTTATTTTTTATTTTTATTGACATCGAAAAATTTGAAAATTAACGGGAAGTAAAAGAAAAGAAATACCAGTCTACTGCAGTGTAATACGTATATTTGTGTGCAGCTGGAAGGCGGCTACATCCAGGGGTTGGGGTACTACACCTCCGAGAAGTACGTCCGCGACCGGCACTCCGGCAAGCTGCTCACCAACCGCTCGCTCACCTACCACGTGCCGCTGGCGCTGGACATCCCTGCAGACTTCCGGGTCAAGTTCAGATACAACTCCAAGAACCCCAAGGGGGTGCTGGGGTCCAAAAGTAAGTTAGCTGGTGATCGGTGACAAGCGAAGCGTCGGACGCCCGCCACAAGGTGGTCAGACGAACTGACCAAGGTCGCTGGAAAGCGCTGGATGCAGGGCGCGTTTGATCAATCTTTTTGGAAATCCTTGGGAGAGGCCTGTGTCCAGCAGGAGACGTTGTGCGGCTGAAATTATGATGATTATGACCGGTGACAAATATCTCTACCTCCATGCTTCGGTACTTAGTCGGTCCCCGGTCGTCTGTGCTACTGCCGCAGCATGGAATTAAACTTTCTATAGGTTTGTCTACCCTATATTTTTTATGTGTACGTAGCTAACACTGGTGTCAGATTTTTCAAGCTGCCTTAAAGCATCTGACATAGCTTGACGACTGCAATACAACGATAACAACCAACCAACAAATAAAAGTGCCTTCCAAGAAGACATTTTTATACTACTTGTGGTCGGTGAGTTTTTATACCACGGTGTGTTGTATACCACTTTATCCAAGTGCCGACCATTCTCTGTGCCACTTGCGAAAGTGCTAGAAATGCATACTTATTCCGGGTCATCGAGCTCCCCAATGAGAACCGTTAGTTTAAAGATTACTTCTTCTGCACTAGCGCTTTGTAAGCGGCAGTAAACTTAGCTCTAAGTAACTTTTTGACGTTAACAATTGTGAAACGAAACAAATTGTGACCACGTACTGTCAATCGAAGCGTAGGACACTCACACAAAAGGTGGTCAGACGACCTGACTAAGGTCCGCCCCGTCTAAGTGGCCGCGGTAGATCGGCCATTTTGTAAATCCTTGGGAGAGGCCTATGTCCTGCAGTGGACGTTGTGTGGCTGAAATAGAGATGGGCGGTGGGTATTTACCTGATGGGTAAAAAAGGATAAAAACCGGGTTGTTTGGGTTAAAATGGGTATTTACCCGAATTTTAACCCAAACGATGGGTAATTATTTTTAAAATGAAAATTTCGAACGATTAAATGAAATCTTGAAAATAGAACCAGTGTATCGTACACTGCAATCAATAACAAACTAAAAAAATATTTGTTTGATTTTAGGTGTTTAGGAAAAATAAAACAAGAAACGTTTGTCATGATAATTTCGCATATAATATCAGAAAATTAAACTTAAAAAATAGTATAAAAAAATAAAATACAAAATTAAGCATAAAACTACTTAAACAATATAAAAATAAAATCGCATAATGCTCGAAACATTTTCATACAAAGTATAGATGATGAAATCAATACAATGAAACTTAAAAATAATATTATATACTATTTTATTTAAAAAAAAATCACAAATGAAGAAAAAAAAATCTTTAATCAATCTAATCTGAATCACTTTCAGAGTTATTAACATCTTCACAATTAACAAATTCTAAATCGGACAGAGTTCTTGAATGAGATTCTGTAATGTCATAGTCTGCCGCAATATTATGACATGGAGATGAACTTTGTGGAGTTTCTTCGCTTATGGGATCCATATCATCATTATTAAGTTCTTCTTGTAAATTTTTTTTATACAAAATATTCCAATTATAGGAAATAAAAGTGATTTTAGCGGCTCTTTCTGAAGTCAGTCGATTTCTTTTTAAATTATGAATATTTGATTGGGCACTAAATGTTCGTTCAGTTGCTGCGGATGTACATGGGGCTGTTAAAATTCTTACAGCTACTTTGCTCAGATTTGTAGAAGAACATATACCTTTCCACCACACAACTGGTTCAACGTTTTCCAGGGACCGCCATACAAATTGCTTTGCCCAAAAACACTCTTTGGCTTTGTAATTCGCTAAGTCTGACATTACATCCAAATTTAATATTTCAGCTTGCTGAAATATATATTCCATCGCATCTAATTCTTGCTGTTGTGTTAATTCTAAACCTTGAGCATGAGGGTCAAGCATATATGCTGCCAAATGTATAGGTTTAAGACACATACACGTTCTCATGTCTACAGAAACTAAAATGTCACGCTTTTCCTCATCACTTAGTATTGATATAGACGGAAGTACAAATTGGAGCTTTGATTTAATATTTTTCATTGCCATATATACTTTGTTGATGCAGTGGTCATTTCCTTCTAGTTGAAATATAGAGTCTGTGATCGGTTCTACTATGTTAATTGATTCGTCTATTTTGGTCCAAAAGTCTTCATGCAGCAATGATGTTTTTATTTCTCCCGGGAGTTGTACAGTTTCCTCTACTGCTAAGATTTGTAAAGCAGCTTTGTTATTTTTTAAGCTTTTTAATGCTGTTACTGTACTTCCCCAACGTGTTTTAACTGGTAATTTTAATTTTTCTCCATGGCCCTTACTTTTAATAATTTTTGACAATTGTGCACTCAGAATTTGACTTTTTTTATCGTTTTTATAACTTTCACAGCCTCATCTATAAAATTTTTCATTGTTTGTGATTTTGCACAATCTTGGCTTAGTAAATTTAGTATGTGGGCACAGCAACCAAGACTCGTAATATGTGGATGTTTGATTTTTACTAAATCGAATGCTTTTTGCATATTTTTAGCATTATCTCCAATTAGAACTACGAACTTATTTACTCCGTAAGTTTTCATTACTTTTTCTATTTCGTCAGCTATATACTGGCTTGTATGGCGGTTGGTTTCAGTATTCAAGCTTTCTATAAAAACTGGTTGTGGTTTGGAAATCACAAAATTTATTATGCCTTCAGTGCGTAAATTACTCCAACCATCACATTGGAGGTGTAGGTAGTTGGCACATTGTAGTTCTTCATTTATATCCGTACGAATTTCTTTATAAATTTTATCTAGATATGAAGTAGCAAGTGTTTTCCTTGATGGCATTTCAAACTTAACTCTTTTGAACCACCTGATCCATAAAGGATGTTCAACCATAGATAATGGATAACCAGTAACAAAAATAGCTCTTGCAAACTCGGTAGCCAGGTCAAATTCTGTAGAGACTGATGTACTTATAGGAAGCTCTTGATAAGAAGTACTTGTTCCGGGTGTTGGTTCAAGGTTTTCGGAAAGAGCATTGTTGCTGTGTTCTTGTGCTGGCAACACATCATCTGGCAATTTAGATTCATCCAGCTTTTCGGACAATATTTTCTTCAACTGCTTTTTTACAACAGGTGGACTTTTAATACATGTAACGAGATGATTAGTCATTTTAAAAAGATTGCTGAATCGATACACTTTGTCACAAAATTTACACTTGGGCGATTTTTTTGATAATATATCGAAGTACCGCCATACGCGTTCATCTTTTTTGCGCCCCAATGTAACTGAAATAAAATAATAATAGGCATTTAGTAAGTTGTACTCATTTAACAAATCACAAACAGTAAATTTACCAATTTACTTTATTTTCAATCCAATAATAACAAGATTTATTATAACGAAATAATATAGCGTCTATTTTGATTATTGGCCTTTTGTTAAAACTTTTTGTCATTGTGAAAATTAAATGAACCAATAGTCAGCAAGGCAGTAGTATATATAATTTTGATCAAAGTGACTAAATAAATAATATGTAATGAAAAAACTCATATTCACATATTATTCATTTAGTTATTAAACTGAGCATTGTAATGCGGTTTAAAACCAATATTACATCAAAGTGCTTAAATAAAGTAGGTTAAATTTAGTTCTAATAATTAAAATAACAAAAGACTGTAAGTCAAATACTTAACATGAGAAAAATAAAACTGAAGAAACATAAAAAGGTTTATTCCGTATTAATCCCCATGAAATCTATTGTGAACATTATTTTTCCTTGACTCAACCCATTTCAGTTCTCAACTTAACCCAAAACTATGACTATAAAACTGTTTGAAGCATACAATTAACAAAAAAAAACTGACAAGGAATAAAAACATGGAACCATTTACATGAAGGAAATAGGACGACAAATATTTTAAGTATCTTATGAAATGAACACTATTTTGGGTCATTTTAAAATATTAACACCCGATGGTCTTTGTGTAATGCAACTGATAAGGATTGGCGTAATCATTTCACCTTTCGGGAAATTCACCAATGGGACAAGTGTTAAAACAAAAGAAAACAGGTTAAGGTTAGATTCAGGTAGTCCGTGTGTTGAAAAGTACAATGGGAATCTTTAGCTCTATTGTTCCCTATTTCACAAGAAATTCAAAGACCTAAGAGACATATACCTGTTTTGTTTATGATCTTAAATATTTTTTAATATAGAATATCGACTAAAAGAGTATAACAAGTAATGAAATATTTAAAACTATTATCTATTTAGATAAACTTATCGAGTTATAGACCCGTCATTTGGATATTACTCCAGCAATATATATAGCAACATTTGAAAAGTATATTAAAAAAAAAATTTTTATTGATTATTATAAGTCAATATTTAAAGAATAAAAATTTACTTATTTTGTTTCATTGATACAAAATAAGTCAATACTTACTTCAAATTTGCGTGCAAAGATAGGGATTATAGCTAAGTAGTAAAGTAAATAAACAACTAATAAAAATCATTTATATCATTTAAGATGAGAAAATAAAGGATAATATTTAAGAATGAGTCAAGAATTAAGAACACGTCGAATGAGAACAGTCCCGGATAAATGCGGAATAATCCCATAAAAACATATGTTAAGTACTTAAAAATAACCAAAAATATAATTACCTTCTATGCGAAGTCTCTGAAGTAAATTAATGTATGTTATGAAATCTCAATATCACTGCTTAACCGATTGCAAATCAAATGCCGCAGGTTCACGTAGCAAAGTGAATTCACGACTGATAAGACTAAGACTTGAGTACAGAATAAAAGTAACGGTGGCAACAAACGACGAACCACACACAACAAGTTAGAAAGAGAAAACGAAACGGAATACGCAGGTGTGAATGAGACAAAAAAATTATGCATGTGAGACAGGTACATTAAAGACTCGTCTAGTGTTTTAGTTATTATTCTTTTCTAAAAGATAAAAATATTATTCTTGTAGCGTAAATATCGTTAAAATAAAGAACAGTGTACGTTTTATTTTAATGCAACCGTCGAAAACCGCCTCATAAATATAGCTCAATTTAATCAGGTAATATAAAATACAACAAGTTAAATGGCGCTACTAGTTATACTTATATATACTTTGAGATTATTTATTAGCTTGATTTTATAAATTAAATTATTAAAAATAAATACCCATATAAATACCCAAATGTTTAAAATTTTGGGTACTTATTGGGTAAAAACCCACTGACTGGGTAAAAACCCGGTCGTTTGCCCATCTCTAGGCTGAAATGATGATGAATTGATAAATAAATATCTTATGACAATAAAGCAATATTTAAATTAAGAGGCATTTCACATTTCTTTGGCTGTCTTGCTCGCACAATCAAACATTTTTAAAGATTATTAAAAAATGTGTCTCATTTGTGAAAAAGTGTTTCATTAACATTTAATATAATTATATTGTGGATATTTTAGACATGTCTGTATATTGTGTAGACATTGACTACAACGAAAATTATAAACAAAAGTTTAAATTTTTGATGACCTTATTGTCGATATACACACAAATTAACAATAAAAAAACATCTATCTACAATATCTAACATCTAATATATAAAATTCTCGTGTCACAGTTTTCGTTGCCATACTCCTCCGAAACGGCTTGACCGATTTTGATGAAATTTTTTGTGCTTATCCGGTATCTATGAGAATCGGCCAACATCTATTTTTCATCCCCCTAAATGTTAGGGGTAGTCCACCCCTAAATTTTTTTATGGCAATACAACGTTTGCCGGGTCAGCTAGTATAATATATTAAAAAGTTTATGAAACACTTTTCTTCAAATTTCATTTTTTAATAATGTTTGATTGTGCGAGCGAGACAGCCAACCAAAGGTGTAAAGGCTCTTAAGTTGAATTGATGAAATAGCATGTATTAGGCACATGGTTTTTTGGAGATTTTAGTATTCCTATGGAGAAACGTGTTCATTTGTAGCTGTGGGCGAGATGGGCATCTGCACCGCGCACGGCATCACCCACGTGCTGCGGCAGAGCATCCGCAGGTCCAGGGCGGAGTCCGGCTACGACCCCAGCGAATGGATTCAAATTGGTAAGATTGCCGCTAAGAATAGAGTTATTGTAATAGTTATAATCAAAATTAGGTACATAAATGTTGACTGTATAAATTTGACTAAATATAATATTTTTCATTTCTTTTATTAAATTTAATTCTTTTTGACTATTTTTTCTCTCTATTTTTTGGCCATATTTTGTAATTATTCTTGTTTTAATCATTTTATTTACGATTAATTATTCTAGCGAGTCGATTTAGTTATTAAATATTGATTTTTACTATTGTAGTGCCCTACCAGGGTTCCATGTATTTATTATTAACATCTATTTATATTATGTAACATGAAAATAATAAATAAATGAAATGAAAAGAACTCAGCACAAATGTATCGTGCAACAGCATTTTTGAGGAGGGTTGACGTCGAGCGGCAGCTGGTTGTAATACTCTCCGCACTAAATCATTTTCTCCCTTCACCGCGAACATTGGATTTATCCGACAAACGTTTTCGGTCCTATTTCGCGAGCGTCGGATATTTTCGACAATGTTTCAATATTTAACAAAAAAAAATACAACCTACTTTATTTTCTATCAATAGTTTCTTTCATATCTCCAAAGTTCCTCATCATATCTTCACCAAATTAATATGGCATCAACTTGGTGCTACAAGATTTCAAATAAAAAAGAATCATCGAAATCGGTCCACGATTGACGAAGATATCGCGTAGCATGCATACAAAAAATGCCTCTTTTTTTGAAGTTGGTTAAAAAACCACTGCTCGTATTACACATAACTTAAGTATCAACATCCTTTTTTGGTTGTGGGTGTTTATTTAAGATTCACTGTGCCTCGCGCTGGGAGCACGACTGACATAAAGTCTCGCGGTGAAAGGGTTAGGGTTGGATCTCACTTATCAGCAAGGAGCAGCTCTAAAACGAGAGAGAGCGACGGAACGCTATACGGACGGTGCGATAGCGTTCCTTCGCTCTCTCTCGCTCAGGCAAATGACGGTTCTGAGCGACAGAAAAGGACAGCATAGAAAAGTGCTGCTCCGTGTTGACAAGTGAGATCCAATCCTTAAAGTATGTCAGGCAAGCGACCAGTGAAATCTTATAATGATTAAATGCTGTTTTTTTTCAGTAACGCCATACACGACGGAATCGATACTGAGGGCTTTGGACGTCAAATATGAAGAGTTCGTTTTCTCTCCGTGAAAGTTTATTGACATTTGATGTATAAGAGTTATTTTGTATTGTATATACATATTTACTTTTAAGATAAGATAAAGATATATTTATTTGCAATAAAACATGTCATTTACAAAAAAATATTGCATCAGTAGATAAAGTCATGCAGTGTGCTTTTACCCTAAGAATGGTAAGCAAATATGGTCAGAAAATTTATAAAATAAATAAAAACAAAATATATTCTGGTAATACACGTTTATTCTCGCATCGTCAAACAAAAAAATACCACCATCAAAATAGAAAATCGTTAAAAATTAGGCCTCTACGCGATTAGTCTTTGAGTTAGGCCTCATTCAACAAAAATAACTACAAATTATAGCATGAATTAAATAAACAACCAATAAAAACAATAAATATAAAATAAGTTACCGATTAAATTCGCTTATTGATTAATTTATGAAATAAAAATTCGTAGGTCCTAATGTAAAATATACATTGCAAATATTCTATACACATTTATATCAACAGTTGTGTTATGCCAAAAAGTGCAATCCAAAGTCTTTCTTATTACATAATAAATATGGTCCAAATTTATTAACCGAAAATACATGTATTCTACTATACAACGCACACGTCTATACAATCCAAAGACGATCTATACACAGCATAAAAATACTTCCTCCTTTTGATTCTTTTTCATACAATCCTAATTAGGGTTCGGAATTAATAAATTCATCATATATAATAAATTCATCTATACTAGGTAATAATTATTCATTGTAGAGCTCTTTTTTTTTAAATTGTTAAACCGATATTTAGAAAAAGGACAGAAAATAAAATAGACAAGTGTGTATCCTCCATATAAAAGAAGGAAAAAGACCAGAAGAAGAAAGAATAAAAGAAATATCGTAAACAATTATAAATTATGACGTTAATTTTACCATCCGAACCCCTTATACACCACACATATACACACCTTTACCTTTACCCTTATACACCACTCGCAGATGTGGACCATCTCACTCTAGGAATTATTTCGATTAGTAAATCGGGACCTCTATGGTTTACTACTGCGGACTGTCCATGGTATACGCATTTTTTGTATAAAAAAATCTTACTGAAGATATTTGACACTAAAAAATTTTAAAGAATGTAAAAAAAAAACTTTTTTTTTAATTTTTGGCAAAAATGCGTACACCACAGCACCAAAGTTGAGTGGCGACGGAAGCGATTGGTCAAGGTTTTTTCACCGGATAACTATCATCTAACGCTACCTCTATTCCGATGCCTTAATACAATTAAGCCTGTCTAATTTATATTTAACGATTTTTATATTACAAAGACATGGACCTTGCTCATTTTGTGAAATTCACAATTGGTGTTTATCGAATCTTTGTTATACACAATCGTGTAAGATCACATTTAAGCTTGGTAACAATATAAAAAAGAAATACTATTTATTTGATGTACAAGATTTTAGACATTCTGATCTATTTTTGTATAAAATTCCGACAAACCACATAAAAAAGGAAAATGTATTATAATAAAAATGCTAATCTCAATTCATCACAAAACTTTCTAAAAAATGTTTGCAATTTACAACCTGTTCGGATTTTGAGAATTATCGAAATTATGATTTAGGCACCTTATTAGTTGTAATTTAATGAGTATGATAATCACATTACGTCACCTCAGGCCGTTAGCGTCACTTTACGCCTGATAAATTGACTCGCCCTGGCCAGGGTAAGACGTAAAATTGTGAACACGAGCGATGATATATAAAGCCTAAGATCGGAAATTTATCGACCTCATCATCCGTTCGGGCGAGTAATTAAGCGTGGGTAACACGGAGCAGCACTTCTTTATGCTGCTATTCTTTTCTGTCGCTCAGAACCGTCATTTGCTAGAGCGAGAGAGTGCGATGGAACGCTATCGCACTCGGCCGTGCTCTTACACAGCTATTACACAGTATTTTTTTTCAAAATTCTGCTACTAACAGTTTTCGACATATGGAAAATTGCAAAACATTACCCCAGCAAAATCTTGAATATCTCAAAAAGTATAAGATGAACAAATTTTACTATCGGTATACATTTAAATCATTAAGAGCTGTCTTTTCATATACAGTTTCTAGGCTCAACGCTTTTTGGAACGAAGTTCCTTACGGCAGGCTTGGAGGAGATAGGGAATTTGCTGCGCGACCGAACTGAAAAAAATGTGATAGTAAAACCGTAAGGATGACCTCGTTAAATAAAACCGTTAAATGAGACGTGCGCAGGCGCGACAGTCGTATACACAAGCGAGTAGTGTATAATACCTTTCTCTTCCTCACTCTTTCTTTTCGTTCTCTCATCTCTTCTCTCTCTATTACCACTCCACCCCTCCAATGCATAGTATATACTCATGAATTCATGGACAAGCACGTGGCGAATACTCACATTATAGATACATTTTACTCGTGAGTAGCCACGTTTATTTCTACATTAGCCGAAGGAACTTCGTTCCTACCTGGTGTCCCACGACACCACATTTCTTTTTTTGAAAAACATCTTGCTGAGGTAACGTTACTCCAGCAAAACCAGTTTTTCTCGAATAACTTCGAAAATACAGCATGAACAAATTTTGCTATATTTGAACAAATTGAGGTTTACTATGAACTAATTATCTGTAATACTCTCATTTCTCTAAGGCGCAATATTTTGCTGGGGTTACGCATATAAAAGTGCTGCTTCGTGTTGACAAGTGAGATTCAACCCTAATGCGATCTGAGACATTACAATATTTAACCGCACAAGATGTATAATGTAGGTACTATTAAATACTTTTACCTAGTTAATGCGTACGTTTCGTTGATGATTTTAACATTAATCAGTCAATGAACACGATTTCACCATTCATCAATGATTACATTACATTATGTAATAAATATATTCGTCGTACAATACAATGTTGTGATGATTCTTACATGTGAGTCTTTGATTGATTTTGGCATTGAATATTGTAAAAAATAAAATACTTATACATATAGGTACATTGTAATTAATATCTAGTTCACAAATTTTACAACAAGTTTAGTCTGATGCTAATTTCATTTCCCCAAAACATGTGACCTCTCAAAAATGTTTTTTTCGTTTCATTGGAGTTTTTAATATAAACGGTTAACTGTGTGTCAATAAAGAACAATAGTAAAACAATGGCGTGTTACCGCTATACGGTTATAGACAGTTGAAGGGAAAATCGATTTTTCGTATTTTCTCATACGGTCTAAACGAAAAACCTTCAGTATTATAATCTGAACTTGCAAAAAAATTGTAAAGTAGAAAATATTTGTGTTATTTAATTTTAAAATGAGTTTTAAATCAGATCTATGAGTAATGTAAGCGAGGCTAATGTAACTATCCTAGTCTATACGAGTATAAAATGTGGTGGTTGGACCGTGTATATGAAAACATCGCATACATGATGCCTAAAAGTTTGCCACAAACTGAAATTCAATTTCATCATTCAATTCTTCATTCGTTCAATGAAGTATACATCGCAATACGAAAATTCATTTTATTTCAAAATCTGTGCCGCTGAGATTTTTTTTAATAGGATGACTTTTTATTTCGACAACTTCTTACCATATTGAAAGTATCACTTTTAAAAAAAATGGTTGGTCTTTAAAGCCAGTCTTCATAAATTTTAAACTGCATGAAATATTTATTTGCACCCCATCTACCATCACTTCTGCTACGTCCCAAAGGTGAACTGGTAGACAATGATTAGCATTAAGTTGTACCTTTTGTACTATAAATTAAATAAATAAATATGCCCGTATGTTTTGTAAATGAAGTACATTTTTATTCTTTCTAAATATAAAGATAATAATGTTCACTTCTTATCATTATTCTCCATAAATTTATTACAGTAAATACTGCCTAAGAGCATCTTTATCTGTCGAAGACTATTATTTAAACTGAAAATGCTTTAAGGCATTTTTAACTACCTTTATGTAAACTTTTAACATTAAAAAATGAATTCTAAATACTTGAACTGTAGATAAACTTTACAGAGACAAGGTGAAACAGAAACGCACAAGTTTAGGCATCAGTATGCTACATGATCCAATCGGTTGTAACACCCTATATAAGGTTCGCCGAGTCTAGTTCGATAGCAATCGACAGGGTTTAAAAAACTTACGTAGGATTCGTGGTAATAATATATTTTTTGTAAAACCTACTTAGACTGTTATTTATAAAGTTATTATATCTTTCGACAGCGCGATGTATAAGCTTACTCAGTCCATAAAACTGATCAACATTTAAATATTGTATTATATATAATTTTCGTAGAATCTGTCTAACTATATTGTACCACTTCTGTCTCAAACGCATAATAAGTAAACATTCCTCTCAATTACTGGCCGGTTGACTGGAAGAGATCCCTATACGGGATAAGTCCGCCGTTGTATGTTTACTTTTCTCTGTTTATAAACCACAAACTATTTTTGCAATTTTACCATATTTTTCTCAGGGAATGTAATATTATTATGGAGTATTATGGACTGAACTAGCTAGCTTTTATTTGTGAACTGAATCCAATATTATTTAGAAGAATAAGTTGGACTTCTCTCAAAATACTTATCAATATGATTTTTTTTTATTCAATTATTTTTTCTTATTTAAGTAAAAAATGAATAAACGATAAAGTTGTTTATTATTATATAATAACAATGTCCCAATGCTGGGCAAAGAGTCGCTCACTTTGATAAGTAATTTGCATGGGTAAACTGACTTCTTACTGGACCAATTTTGTTTGATAAAAGTGAGAAAAATATCGACTTCAAATATTTCGAAAAGTAAAAATATTTCTACGTTAACATTTATTCACTTGTCTCAATCTGACTAAAATCTTTGATGTTACAATTTTTTCTCAAAGAAAGTTAGTAACGATGTTGGGAGTGACTATATATATTGCTTCCTACATAACATTTGTTATACCCTGCACATATGCATACATAGCTACATATAAAATTGGCGTAAGACTGTATAGAAACATTAACATTCACACATTCACGCGTACGTATAAAGAAGCCGCACAGAATAATCTAAATTAGCAACCGACATGCCTAGTTTACATGAATTTAGTAACTAGCTACTATCACTGATACTAGTTTTGAAAGTTGAAGTTTTAGTAACGCAGAATGGACATATATTTGTTTATTTATACACACAGAGATATTTATGATAGCAATGTTATGAAATTAAGTAATTAATTTAATGTTTTGATTTTCTTTTGAATTTGATTGTACTTTCAAGTTGTTTTAAATTCAATGTCTAGAAAATATAAAAAAAACTTGAGAGGTGTCAAGGGACACCCGTATGGAACGAAGTAAAATATAAATATACTCGTAAATAGGTCTAAATTCCATTTAAACTCTTTTCTGCGTTCTAAAATCAAGTTTTTATTATCTTCATAAATTTGAATGAACACTTTTACAACTTTTGGTCTTAATTTTTTCCGTCTAGCCCCCTTTCGCAACGCGCGATAAGGAACTTCGTTCCAATTACAATCTTTAATTGTGTGAACATCTTACTTATATCACATTTATGTAATAAAATTATTATTTGACTTGATAACTTAATAAATTATGTACTAAACAAAAGTACTAAGTCCATGTAAACCCGACAAAACGTCGAAAAAAATTAATCAAAACTAACCTAACATTACAAGCCGACGAGGCCAAATCGACGCTACAAAATATGAGGTATATTTATAATCGAATCGAATTTTTGGTGGAATGGTATTGAGTTCCGCGCACCACTATCGACGGTGTCCACTACACTATTCACTTTGATCACGCAACGCCACTGTCCTGCGTGTGACTTCGCTTCTTGTCGCTTCGGTGATGATCCGGGGTCGATTTTAGGATATCCGGCTGCCCGTGGGACAATACTCGAGTCTCTAAGTGTTGGTTGAACGTGGACGTGTGTGAACTTAGCGTTAGTGTCGCGTTTCGGTCCGAGCCTAACGTCATGGTGGTCGCGTGGGAGTTTAGCGTATTGTGTCCGGTGGTGTGGTGCGTGTGGTGGGAGTGCGAGAGGGGGTGCGTGTGGGGCAGCGTGGAGGGGTTGGAGTGCGGGAGGGTGGTGGGCTTTCGGAGGGAGCGGTGGCTGCCGTTGCGGGTGAGGGAGTTCAGCTGCGGGGTGCCGGGCGCGGGCCGCAGCACCGCGTTCTTGTAGTCCGCTATTAGATGCGTTAGCTCCGCCATCTGCAACAAAAACACGTATTTATAGACGTTATTATTATAGATGTATTTACGAAATGAGGCAATAACTAATAAGCAATGTGTACAGTCTAGTGTTGCCGAAAAATCGGTGTAGTGACGCGGGCGCACGAGACGAATTCGGTCGATCTCTGTTTGTTGCTGGCAACATCGATGCACCAGCGACAACCAGACGGCGACGCTCGCACTAACGTCAGAGCGGACGGGCGACGCGGCGCACTTCATTCACATCGCGACGTGACAGATCGCGGCTGTCACAATCAGACCACACTTGTCATCTGCGCTCCGAGCGAACAGCTGCGCGTGCGTTCTGTATTTTTACTGTCGCGCGACACGAATTTTGTACATTTAAACATTCAAGAATTATAGTCCATTACAAGTTCAAACCTAGTTTTTATCAGCGCCGCAGTAGGGATCCTAAGTAGCCAGTGGCGTAGCATAGGTCACTAGCACCCGGTGCGGATTCCAAATTTGCGGCCCTCTTATTTTTGAAATCCATTATAAAAAGTTTAGGCATGGTGAAAAGAGTACTTTTATTAGTTTTATTGAATGATTTATTGAATTGAAAAGTGAAATTAACATTTTTTATTGAGAAACCTTGCGCTTGCATCACCCATGCATAGAACCTGCATAGGTACCTGGGTATTTGGTAACATAAAAAAAAATTACGAAAAAAAACTGAAAGAAATTCACTTTTTTTTTAAATTTAAATTTTTTTTTCTAAATTTTTTTTCTAACTGCCACCTCTGCAGCGCCGCCCCCGGCAACGTGCCGCCCGGTGCGGACCGCACCCTCCGCCCCCCCCCCCCATGCTACGCCACTGTAAGTAGCTACAGTTCACGGGCCCGCTCCGCATCACTGTTACAAACTGTACATGCGACAAAGACAGGTGAAAAATGCCAAACTATCGTTAGTATCGATCGTTTAGGAAACGCAATACTACCGTTAGTATCGATAGTTTGTTCGACGTAAATAAATAAATAAATATATAGGGACAAATAACACAGATTGAGCTAGCCCCAAAGTAAGTTATAGACTTGTGTTATGGGATACTAACTCAACGATACCATATTTTATAACAAATACATATATAGATAAACATCCAAGACCCAGGACAATTTGAAAAAGGCCATTTTCCAACTTGCCCTGACCGGGGATCGAACCCGGGACCTCTAGGTGGCGGACTAGCATGGTGACCAGGATCGATACTATTGGTACTATTCATTATATCGGTTTTATATAAAATACTGATAATTTTTCGATAGTGGACTGTCGAGCAGCAACATTAGTACATTCAGCATCAGATATATGTTACCAAATAAAAGCGTTTACAGATTATAATACTAACGCTTTATTTGTTGACATATTTTTGCTGCTGAATGTATTTGTCTTATACATTGCAGATTTTTCAGCTCTATCGAAAAGTAACAATAAACAAATTCGGCAGATGTCATCGAACTGTTGTCCACCATCGTACATGTGCCACACGAAAAGCATAGAGTCTATGCTTTTTATTTTTTTTAATATTTTATTATATTTAAAAAAAAGTCTATGACTTCGTCTATGCCATAGACGAAGTCATAGACTTTTTTTTTTAATGGACGAAATCTTGAACTATTGACTGAAAATCATAAATATGTGTCATGTAATCAGAGGTAGCGCTTACTTTAGGCTTATTGAGACTAATCAGCATCTTGTGCACGGGACTCGCGGCGTCGTCGCCGTCGATGAGCATCATCAGGTCATCCTGTCGACAACACACCAGCATTACTACACTATTTATTTTTTTACCAATTTACAATGTATACAGAGAATACATAAAAAAAGCTGTACAAAGGCACTACTTATCTCACAAGAGATCTCTTCCAGTAGGCCTGTGAGAGATGTTTATGTAAGAGGCATACAGGCGTGTTCATACAAAAAATAAACGAAGAAAATTAAAATTACATAAACGTACAAACTACAAATACTTAAATAAATAGATATGTCTATCTAGAAAGAAATATAATACTTAATATCATACTAATATTATAAAGGCGAAAGCTTGTGAGTGTGTGTGTATGTTTGTTACTTCTTCACGCGCAAACGGCTGGACCAATTTTGATAAAATTTGGTATGCAGCAAACTGCGTCTCTGGATTAACACATAGGCTACTTTTTCCGCGGGTAACATTGCGGAGCGCAGCTAGTTACCAATATAAATTACAATTGAAATGATTCCAATAAATATTAATCTTTTATTCGTATTTTAAATACAGAAATAGTTTAGATTTAAGTATAGCAGGTGGTAATGAGTTCCATAGTCTGACTGCATGTTCCGGGAAGTAGATGAAGGTAGCGGTGTTGTGAGGAGAGAATTTAAGGAAAGTTCTTAGGTGGGATCTGCAAGGAGAATTTGGAGGATATAAAAAGGAGAAAGGCTCTCGCAGATAGGAGGGGAAAGAACAATAGTGTAGGACTATTTATATATCCTGCCATTGCCAACGATAGAGACGAATAAAGAGAAACAGTCACGCGAAGAAACTTGGAGAATGGATCTCAAGCATGATACCATTCCCAAGTTGGAAATTATGAAACACAGTGCTCAGTACCAAGCGTATAGGGCTTACAACAAATTGCCTGAAGAAATTAAATGTAAATGGCCTTAAGCCTTTTAAAAAGAAACTTAAAACATATCTGTTGGACAAAGCCTTTTAATCTCTTGACGAATTTTTCAAGTGACGCTTTAAAATTATAATTTTATTTTATGTTAAGTTGACCATTTTTCGTTTCTTTTCTTTCTTTTTTATTTTTTGACATTGTATATAGTTAAAATAATTAAATTATACACAGACAAAGATGTGTGTGCGATGTATGTATGGTTAAGCCCCCCCCCCCCCCCCCTCACCTGTAGTCCCCCGAACAGTCCGATGGAGCTGAGCGCATACCGGCCCACCACAGCCATCGAAGCCAGCTCCAGCACCGTCACGCCCTCCTCCGACACCGCCAGCCACGCCAGCGACAGGTCCGGCTGCTTAATCTAAACAACCAACATAATACACTTATGTTTTAGTAAAATTAACCAAAAAAAACCAGCCAAGTGCGAGTTGAACTCGCATGAACAGGGTTCCGTACAATACCAGTTTTTAAATCAATACAAAATATTACATTTGAAATCTCCACAGCAAGTTAACTACTACTAGCGCTATCTAGTGGTGTTTTAGTGAACTGTTTTACATAAGTGAACGTATTATATGAAAGTTAATAATAGAATGATTATAGGTTTTTCTGTAATCTACAAGCAATGAACAATATTATGTAATTTTTTTTCAAAATTTTTGGCTCTATAGTTTCGGAGATCTGGGGGGTTTCATGAAAATCAAAAATATTTATTTTACAAATCAACAAAAACAATTTGAGATCCTCACAACGAACCCTTTAATTTGATATAATATATGATACAGTTAGGCAAAACTTTTTTTTCAAATTCCTTATTTGTCCCCGGAAAATGATCCTTAGTTTAAAAAAAAAATGTTTTCTTAGCACATCTGTATTTGGGTTATAATATGACCTAAACACGGGGGCATAGACTATAAATTATCAATGTTCTTATATTAGTGTTCGTGACTATTTAAAAAACAGGTAACAGAGTAGAAAAAAGAGTAAAAGAGACAGTGGTAGTAGACTGACCCTGGCCTGGAAGAGCGTGGCCCCGAAGAAGGGCCACTTGCGCGTGCAGTTGAGGTAGATGCGCACGCAGTCCGCGCCCGCGCGCCCCTTCAGCAGGGACCACTTGCTGCGCAGGCGCTCCTCCACCTCCCTGCACGACAATTTTTACCGATATTAGCACTATTATTATAGTACATTACTGCACAGGCCAGGAAGTGTGGCATTGCCAGACGAGTAGTTTTTAGACGATAATTACAGGTCCGACAAACCCCCGCCGAGGCATGTATAGTGCTTTTTTCAATAAATGTGAGGAAATAATTGAAGAAATAACCGACTTTGCAAATATTTACCGAAATCAATTAATTCTTACTGCAAAGAGTATATAATCAACTAGCAGCGCCCGCGGTGTTACCCGCGCCTAAAGTGAGTTATGTGTTAATTCAGAGTGTCACCTGCCTACATACTAAATTTTATCAAAATTGGTCCAGCCGCTTGAGCGTGAAAAAGTAACAAACATACACACTCACAAACTTTCGCCTTTATAATATTAGTCTGATCATTACATGGTTTAAAAGAAAAGAAACTGATTTGACAAGCAGAAAACGGTTTATACACCCTGACTCGGAAGGGACACCGCCATGACACCGAGAACACGCTCAAATACGAAGGTACTATTACGAAGCAGGTCGAAAGATGGTTTAAAAAAAAACTATTTAAAAATTCTAAAAGAAATATGTATTAGACTAACTACACAAAATTAGGGTGTCCTATGGAAATCCAATCCAAAACTAAAACCTATAGTAATTTTGTAAATAAAATAACTTCGGTTTCCTATTGCATTGACGTCAATACAATGGGAAGCTCAGCAGTTTTATTTTATATGTTCAACTATTTTTATTGCGACATAACACGTATGGAGAGGATTTTGCTGGTTGGAATCCGTGAACTTCAGTGGCTCGCTTTACAGTAACTTAGTCCTCTAATCGTCTTTTTTCAGAAGGCACACGGCTCTGGAACACCTTTCCACGTACCTTAGTTCGTCATTAGGCAGCCCCGCCCGGTACCTATAGGGGTAAAAGCGGTGTGCCAGCGGCTGGCTGTGCTGCAAGTTGGAGGCGGTGTAGTCGCCCATGTCCAGCTGCGCCATCAGGGCGCCCAGCTCTGCCGCCAGCTCCCGCGTCACCGGGAAACGGCCTGCCACCACTGGAACCAAAGTATACTACATCAATATACGTCTCCGGGAACGAATTGTAGTGAAAACGAGTGAAAAGCGGAGAGCTCACCTTGCTGGTTAACTTGATAGCACCGTAGCAGCCTCTCCTTGTCCGTCTCTGTCCGCACGCAGTTCTTGAAGTACAGCCGGTTCCGGTACGTGAGTCTGTTGACGCGGGAGTTCTTGAACTTGCTGGAGCCTTGAAATTAGCTCATGATCTCACCTTGCTGATTAATTTGGTAGCACAGTAGTAGTCTCTCCTTTGTCCGTCTCTGGCCGCACGCAGTTCTTGAAGTACAGCCGGTTCCGGTACGTGAGTCAATTGACGCGGGAGTTCTCGAACTTGCCGGAGCCTTGCAATCAGCTCATGACCTTACCTTGCTGGTTAATTTGGTAGCACAGAAGCAGCCTCTCCTTGTCCGTCTCTGTCCGCACGCAGTTCTTGAAGTACAGCCGGTTCCGGTACGTGAGTCTGATAACGCGGGAGTTCTCGAACTTGCCGGAGCCTTTCTCACGCAACGCCGTCTCCCATTTTGATATCACGTCGCAAAGCTGGAAAAATATCAACATATTAAGAAAAACGATATACGAGAGACGCTGCCTTTTGGCGCCTAACCATTGAAAGGGAGAACTAAATAACAGAAGAAACAATTATTTCCTCTAATGAAACAACAAATTACTAATAGGAGTTTAGTGGCCCGGCGGGAGTACGCATTGTTAGCGCTTTCGCAAGTGGGTTGGAAAAAGTTAAAGTACGAAAAATATACAAATATCATTATCACTTTTGCCGCATAACATCCATTACTGCTGGACACAGGCTTCTTCCAAGGATTTCCGCAATGATTGATCTAGAGCCGCCTGCATCCAGCGCTTTCCGGCAACCTTGGTCAGGTCGTCTGACCACCTAGTGATGTGACTTATGGGTCCGAAACGTGGTTCCTTACTTTGGGTCTCTTAAGAGTGCTCAAAGTCAACGCGCTATAGAGAGGGCTATGCTCGGTGTTTCTCTACGTGATTGTACCAGAAATTCGGGTAAAGTTTCTGAAAAAAAGTTTCTGATTTGAATTGTTGTAAACTATCGGATTACTGAAACGAACCTTCTTGTCCGGTTTGATGTGGTGCTCCAGGTCTTTCTCGATGGGGTCGTCGCTGAAAAGGGCGAAGCCCGAGGCGGAGGACTCTCGGCAGCCGAGCTCGGAGCTAAGCGTCGACAGGAATTCCTCCACCGTCGTTGACCCGTCGAAGCTTATGACCTAGAAACGAAGAAATATTGTGTTACAAATTATCTTCAAAGGGAGACTCATATATTTATCGATCATTGTACGCTGAAAATTGTCCTAATCGAATTTCGATTGTACGAGTTAAACTTTGGGGGAGGAAGGAGAGATTTCATTGTTATGTTTGAAAATTAAAAATCTTGCTTCACTTTGCTTCGCTTACTACACTTCTATAAAGAGTAAGTTTTTAAAAATGTAAGCTTATTGCCAATATAAAAACAACCAGTGTTATAGTAACCATAATATCATCCAAACCAGTGTTATAATGTTGTAATCAATTTCATTATGCAACGCGAACTCGATCCCTTCCTTATTCATCAAACTGTCACATGCAGCATGGCCTTAGGCAATATGCCTGGGCTCTATCTGCCCCACGATGGACACGGACGAAGTATTGTACATAGAAATAGTAATTGGCTTTGATAAGATTTTTTCCATAAGCAGATCATCCAGATAAATGGTAAGAAAATAATTGTAAACTACTCTACTACTGAACTCTGTTGATGGTATCTTTATGAATTTCAAAAAAAGGACATTTTCAAGCACGTGCATTTCACTACCGTAATTAAAATAATTGGCCAAGTGCGTGTCGGGCCACGCGCAGTGTAGGGTTCCGTAGTTACGAATGCCAACTTTGAGTTCATGCCACTTAAAACGTCTAAAAACTAATTTTCTATTGAATTTATATGAAATTTTCCTTTGGCGAGTACATTTTATAAGTTGATCGCCTATAACTTTTTAATTTGTAAACCCTACTTAGCTCTGATAGTTTTCCTTTAAATTTCGTTATATGAACTATAGCTGTGAAGTGTTTCACTAGTCCATATATAACCGTTTAGCAGATAGAGGGGGGGGGGGGAGGAACACTTGACTCTTACAAAAATTTTCACTTTAAAACCAAATAATTCAGAAACGGGTCCCTAAATCTATTTTTTTATTTTACCACTTTTTCCGCATAATTAATATACATACCTATACCAAATTACAGCTTTCTAGTACTTATAGTCGCTAAGTAAACCCTAAAAAGACATAGATAATTCGAATTCACGTCGTATTTGTATTCGATATTACTATAATTTTCATTTCAATAATTGTTATTAGTTACAACAATAAATAATTATATTATTACCTGTACGTCCATAGTTTGTTTGTATTAGATACTCACAAATTAAGCTTATAATGAATTCACATAAAGTTCTTACAATATTCTATCTACCCTATGGTTTCAGAACTTTTATAGAGGATTCATATCTAGATAGGTGTAGATAAAGTCTTGTATGCAACTGTCATAATTAGCTATTAAAACACTCATGTGTTACTAACTTCAAACCCACATTCGTGTTTTTTTAATACCCCTTATTATACAACAGTTGCATAAATGACAGGGTATTCAAAATTATGGGACACCAGATGGCAGCACAGTGACGTCAGGTCCAATAATATTGGATACATTTGACGGAGCAAAAGTAACTGTCAACTGATGGTCCAATCACAAAAGTCGATTGGACCTGACGTCACTGTGATGCCACCTGGTGTCACGTTTTTTTGAAAGCCCTCACTGAAGCGTGTTACCTGGTAGGTGTTGTTGAGCATGTGCACGGGGATGGCGTGTGGCAGGCAGTGGTGGTAGGGGTTCTTGAGCAGGATGGACAGCACCTCCATGCGGGACGGCTTGTCCGACCGCCCGCCGTTGCGGATGGTGCGCTCCAGCGCGCGCGCGCAGTACGCCGCGTACTTGCCGCACTCCGTCCTGCAACGGTCATGGTGACGAGTACTTTAGGACGCTACTATAATGAAAATTAATTATCTTTTTTAACCGACTTCCAAAAAGGAGGAGAGCGTCTAAATCTTTTTTTTAATGTATTTTCACCGATTATTATTATTGACGTGACAACGTCTTATAATTCGATGGAGCCGGCTGCACGCGCGAAAAACATGACTCATGCGGCGTTACCTCGCTCTGAGGCGTTCCATTTAAGGCTTGAAGTGCAAGCAAGAGCGCGCAACGAGCGACAAAGAGGCACAATCGACTTCGACGTTGTCACGTTCAACTATCGTCAGTAAACCGACTTTACAGAAAACCGTTTATTCTAAGACATAGAAAATACTCCACCGACAAGAATCTTAAATGTATTGATGATGACCTATTATTTGAAGACGCCTGGACCGATTCGGAAAATTCTTTTTTTGTTTGAAAGGGCAAATTTGTCACGTGGTCCCATAGATATTTTATCAAACGACGGAATGCATCAGCATTGCCGATTCGGATGTCGGCGTTCCTTCGCTCTCTCTCACTCTAGCAAATGACGGTTCTGAGCGACAGAAAAAGATAGCAGCGTAGAAATTGCCGGTCCGTGATGCCAAATGAGTCCCAACCCTTACAGTCCACGGAATGTTCACAAGAATACTTGGAGTCAGAGTGCCTGCTGAGGTGCAGCTTCAGGTACCACAGCAGCCAGTTGTTCCTTGGCACGAACAGACTGACGGCCAAGACTAACAGTTGCCAGCCTTGCACGAAGCTGTACGTTGGAGGGTTTCTCTTACAGTCCACGGTATGATCACAACAATACGCACTTGGAGTCAGAGTGCCTGCTGAGGTGCAGCTTCAGGTACCACAGCAGTCGGTTGTTCCTCGGCACGAACAGACTGACGGCCAAGGCCAGCAGTTGCCAGCCTTGCACGAAGCTGTACGTTGGGGGGTTGCTCTTACAGTCCACGGAAAGAAGCGGCGCCTGCAATTGTCCAGAACAGTGTAGCATTCTATAAGATATATGTAGGCCTGGGTTTTACCATAAGTAGGGCAAATGAAAAAAAGGTTGTTTCCTCAAGAAAATTCGCTTTGGAATTCGGAATGATGAAGCGTTGTTATCAATTGCACAGAAATCGTAAGAAAAGTACAGAATTTTTCACAGAGCAATATATCCGAAAATGGGAGACCATTTACAACGTACCAGAATATTACCTCTCCTTTGCTGAAGCGGGTACTCGAATTTTTCGGGGTGCAGTGCTACCCCATTTTAAATAAACTATATAAAAGAAAACGAAGATATCATTTAAAATTTTGTTATGACCAAGTCCTATATAACCCTTCAAACAATGTTATTAACTACTGCCAAAAGTGGCCGTTTTTCGCAAGCATTTGCTTTTAGTTTTGAGAGTTATACGTAATTTTTATGACCACAGTTAAAAGTGAAAATGGTCCCTTATAAACAAATCCCTTTTTGGCAGCAATCTTCATAGTTAAGTGTTAACTAACTACTAGTACAAGTATGTGTTGTTGGAAACAGTAAGAGAAAATGTTTTTAAAAGAAACTCTTGATGCTTCATCATTCCCAATGCATGTGTGCACTCTTATTGGATTTAAAAGTTCTTGTTGAAATATAAACTAAGTACTTCTTAGTAGCCTTTCTCATATGACTTACGTTAATGCGTGACAATGTATATTGGCTTCATGAATATGCTTTATAAGTACTAGACATTACAAGGACGGGATACGAACTACATAGTGCATTGTAATTATCTAAAAATAAATTTAGTAAAACTAATAACTTTAAATTTAGGTATTGCTAGTTTGATTGTTATTTGGTCACAAATAACATTTGAAATTGTAGCTAACTAATAGTTTCCTCAATAAATCCTACTAATTGAATTATATTTTGTAACAATATCAATAAAGAACAAATCCAAAAGAGCAGACTAATTCACAATTTACATATAGGAGACAGATAGAGCTTGCGGTCGAATCCACGGCAGTCACGGCACCAGTGACCATCTTTGAAGCTCATGAGAAGAATATCAATCAATAGATTATATCGGAACGGACAGCATTATAATATAATGCACATCTATTTAGCAATAACGTCAATAGAAGTTGTTGCCCTTTCTAATTATAGTTTGATTTCTAGATTTATTAGCCAAGTGGTACCACCAATTTCATTTGTACGTCTTACTTTTATTATTTTATGACCTTTATTCTTTTAACTTACCTACCATTCAATAAGTTCATTATGGAATTCAAACTTTACCATAATGTTTTTACCATCAAATTGGCTTTTTACCACAGCCGTTTTACCTGTATGCTGCTGGGCGATCCTGCCGCGTTCTGCTGAGTGTCGCCGCTCTTGTTGTCGCCGCCGACGGACGACGCGCCCGTGTCGCAAGTGAACAGCGATTGTGTCGCGCACAGCAGCAGTTGCTGAACAAATGAAATGTTGGTGTTCTCCAGTGTACGCTCCGCATTTCAATGCGCTAAGGGAGTGCGCTGCTTACTGGGTTGGGAGTGTGCTGTATACTGACGTCATTTGAGGGTCTGTGTGCCATTATCTATTTATTTTTATGTTCTTCGAGTATTTTAAGTGGCAAGAACAAAGGTATGACGATTTACTGACGTCATTTGAGGGTCTGTGTGATTTGCCCTTGTGTATTTATTTGTTAGTTTAATCTTAAGTTTTTAAAGTATTGAGGAGGAAGGTGAGACGAGTAATAAGTTTTATCGAATACCAATGACTGCGCGATTGTCATTGATGTAGGTATGTTTTATTTAATAAATTCTGCTTTAGAAATACCTAAATATAGACTCATGTTCGCGCACAAGTTAGTGTTTCTATGTCAGCTCTTTTTAGTACCCCATTACGGCAATGCCAAAAGGGAGAGTAAGGATTTTAGCACTATATGTAGTATGTTCACAAATTATAATATGTCAATCGATTCGTCATTATTGTCCGCGTGACACGGGCTACAATTTGTATGCAAAAAATGTATACAACGAATGTTACCTACAAAACAGTCAGAGTAAAAATATACTTTTTCTTTGTTTCGATATCGACTGGGGTATAAAATGAAAGGTTTTGTTAGCAAATTTCAAAATATATACTTTGTTATCGGGTATAAGTTTTATAATGTATATCTTGTTTAATTTTGTACCTTTTTTAGGTCACTAACGTGGCAATTCATTAAGCATATGATTTTTTATAGGATAAAATATGAAGAATTGAAGATTCTAGCCACGAAATTTAACAACTTTCTGCAAGAAAGCCAGTTCACCCACTGATTGCAGTAAAAAAATTTAGTAGTTAAAGAATAAATAGGCAGTGAAACAAATTAGTGACACCCAAAATCTCTATTTTCTAGGGTCTTTCTTCACTGTCCAGTCCATGGGCTGTGATGACACTTACCGGCATCATCACTTACATGTTTTTTGTATTTGTGCAAACAAGAGTTTTTCATTCATTCATCGTCTGGTGGCAAAGATTTGCCCCCAAATTCATAAAAAATTGCAAAGATTTGCCCCCAAATTCATAAAAAATTGCAAAGATTTGCCCCCAAATTCATAAAAAATTACAAACGTTTGCTAAACCTATTTTAGTTAAAATGTTTTGTCTCGTTCTTTCAATGTTAAATATTGAGAAGAGGAAAAGGAACAAAACATTTTTTTTGTAAACAGTTGTATTTTTTTATGAATATGAGGGTTAGAATATACAAGTAGTGTCTGGTGGTGTTCGTGGTTCAGGTGAATAATTGGCTAAATCGCGATATGGCGGCATATCGTGATCTACGTAGATCTTGGTCGGCTCAACTTCGGCCCACGAAAAATCTGTATTGTGACGTATGTGCAGTCCTTGCCGTCTAGTTTTGGGCCTGAAAGACCAATCTATTTCTTCTTGTGGCTGTCGTATAAGGCGACTAAACAACTGCATTCGACCTCAGTGGCGTGGTAGCCACCAGGCTAGTCCGCCACCCAGAGGTTCCGGGTTCGATCCCCGGTCAGGGCAAATTGGTAAAAGGCTTTTTTCAAATTGTCCTGGGTCTTGAATGTTTATCTATAAACTAGCTTTTGCCCGCAGCTTCGCTCGCGTAGGGGTGTAATTTATCAAAATCCTTTCTTAGGGGATGCCTACGTCATAGTAGCTTTATGCATGCAAAGTCTCAGCCCGATCGGTTTAAAATTGGCAAAGTTTCATACAAACTTTCATTCCCTCTTTTATCCCCTTGGGGGTAGAATTGATCAAAATCCTTTCTTAGCAGATGCCTACGTCATAACATCTACCTGCATGCCAAATTTCAGCCCGACCCGTCCAGTGGTTTGGGCTGTGCGTTGATAGATCACTATGTCAGTCAGTCAGTCACCTTTGAGTTTTATATATTTAGATAGATGTATATGTTATAAAATATAGTATCGTTGAGTAAGTATCCCATAACACAAGTCTCGAACTTACTTTGGGGCTAGCTCAATCAGTGTAATTTGTCCCTATATATTTATTTATTTATTCCCAAGGCGCCGTCGTCAGGCAGGCGGCCAGTCGGAAAACCACAGACAAATCGTTTTAATGGCTACTATTCACTTTTTGATGATTGGGGTAAAATAACGTGGGACACTGGAAACGTTTTGCGAAGATAAAAAATAGGGTTCTAATGGTAACGATTTTTTGACGACCTCCTTGGCGTAATGGTCAACACGCTAGTCCGCTAATCCGGAGGTTCTGGGTTCGATCCCCAGCCAGGGCAAGTAGGAAAATGTCCTTTTTAAAATTGTCCTGGGTCTTGGGTGTTTATCTATATGTGTATTTATTATACAATATGGTATCGTTGAGTTAAATAAATAAATAAATAAATATATAGGGACAAATTACACTGATTGAGCTAGCCCCAAAGTAAGTTCGAGACTTGTGTTATGGGATACTAACTCAACGATACTATATTTTACAACATATACATATATAGATAGACATCCAAGACCCAGGACAATTTGAAAAAGACCATTTTCCAACTTGCCCTGACCGGGAATCGAACCCGGGACCTCTGGGTGGCGGACTAGTATGGTGACCACTACGCCACGGAGGTCGTCAAAAGTTAGTATCCCATAACATAAGTTTAAACTTACTTTGGGGCTCGCTCAATCAGTGTCATCTGTCCTTATATATTTATTTCTTTATAATTCTTTTCAAAGTACTCTCCACCAGCTTCTATACAAAGTTTCATGCATCTGAACCAATTTTCGAAACACTTTTTCCAGTCCGCTGCAAGTACATCGTTTATAGCCTGCTGAAACGCTGACAGCGCATCTTCCGGCGACAAAAATTGTATCCCTTTGAGAAGATTTTTTATTTAGTGAATAAAAAGAAGTAACATGGTGCTAGGCTGTAAGGAGTGTGACCCAGGAGTTTGACCAACGTGCTGTCCAGGAAGTCAGTCGTTTTGAGCGCGGTGTGGGCGGGCGTGTTGTCGTGGTGGAACGGTAGCCCGCAGAGCCTGTGTTTGGTCGCTTGTTGCTCACAACACAGAAAACTTCTGGCAAGCATTTGGTAGTATACCATTCGACGTTGATGCTTCTTTAATTCCGTAAAGGAAATGACACCAAGTAGTCAGTCAAATTAAAAAAGCTTGCTATCAAAATCTTCCCCCCGCTTCTAGATCGCTTCACTCTGGTAGGTGTTGATTCAATTTGAAACACCCAAACTGTCGACTGGAACTTCGTTTCTGGATCGTATTGATAAATCCAGGACTCACACCTGTAATGATGTCGTAAACACGCCGAGACGAGCCTGCTTCAAATTTGTTTATCATATCGCGGCACCGTTCCACCCGGGCTTGCTTCTGAGCATCTGTAAGGTTGTGCGGCACCCATCGTAAAACTATCCTCTTCGCGCGAAGATGCACGTGTAGAATCTCGTGAACGATTCCTGATTCAATCTACAGGATGTGCTGAATTTCCTGATACGTAACTCGCCTATTGTCGTGGATTAAATTTTTCACGTCTTGTTCCGTAACAGCCGTCAAAGGGCGACCACTTCTTTCCTCATTCCCCAAAGTTAGTCGACCACGCTTGAAATACACGGTTGCCTTGGAAGGGCCTTCACCCATAAATGCAATTTGAAGCCTATCGTACGATTCATCCGGTTTCAGGCGACACTTGGAATCGAAAATAATCATAGCGCGAAAATGTTCTCGGCTCAGATCCATTTTTCAATGAGACACGATAATTTGAATTAGTCCGCAAAAATTAGGAAGGAAATTTTAAAATTGGAACGTGCCTATTTTTTTACCCGACTACGGCAAAGCAAAAGGAGGGTTATGATTTTGACAGGCTATGTATGTATGTATGTTCATCTGTTCCCTCGTAACTTCTAAACTACTTATCAGAATTCGACAAATGACATATCATTAGAAGCGTCTTTATTGTCCGCTGGTTATAGGCTGTTATGGGGTTTCAAAAAATCTAATGTGGCGCCCTCTAGCGGACAAAACATACACAACAAAACAAAACATAGCGTAAAAAAATAAAGTTAGGATAAATATGCCGAGTTTGGTATCATTTAAAAGCGCTTTACTTGTAATATTGCATACTTCAGAATAGTATTGTATGACATTATTGTCAATTTACAACGAAGGCATCTTGGTAGAGTCTACTGTGTCCATTTACTTGCAACTACATTAGCAACTTTGTTCAGTTCAGTATTCTGAAAATCTTGTTTTATACTTTTTCAGCGTCGTTTTTTGTCGTAGTTGGGTTTTAGTTTTTTTACTTTTTATTATACTTATAAATAATTATATTTTCAAAATAGATTGTAACTCCAGTCTCAAATTACATAAAAACCTTTTTTCCGCTATACTTTCCGACTGGCCTGATAGGGTCGAAGAAAATAGGTGCTTCTTAAAATGCTTAAAACACTCGATAAATAGCATGATGTTTTAGTTCATGGTACACAGACAAAAATTTGGGTATTCTCTGGCGCTGAAACTAGCAACGATTAAAAAAAAAACTATGTAGTTGATGTCGAAGCAAGATTTTGCCGCGGTCGGAATCAAATTTTGTAGAGTACAAATATAAATTTCATGACTCTAGTTGGACTCGACTTCGTTTCGATTTGTCTTTCCAACAACAGACGTGTTTATCAAAGAAAGTAGTTTAGTTTCATGGCTAGAATTTCTTTTATAAATAATAAAGACCTTTTAAAAGAAGAGCACATAATGATAAATCAACCTAAATTTAAAAGTGTTTTTACTCGACTAAGGCAAAGCCAAAGGGAAGGGTAATGATTTTAGCAGTCTATGTATGTATGCATGTGGGTTTGTATGTCCGGTCCACCGTAGTTTCAGAATCGCTTGTCCAATTTTTACAAATAATATGTCAACTGATAGGCTACATTTTTTGGAAACGAATGTAACGTACAAAAAAGTGACAGTCAATTTTTTTTTTTTCTATATAGAGTGGGGTATCAAATGAATGTCTTGATTAGCACATATCAAAAATATATACATGGCTCCTGTAATCAGGGATTAGTTTTTTAACGTATATCTTGTTAATTCAAGTAATTTTTAGAACGGTACGTAATTTGATTACTATCAATCACCGATGTAACATATAAAATACCCATATAGTGTTAATGCGTGTGCCTTGTATGATCGTGTGCTGTGCGAGATTTAGTTTCGACCACGAGGCCACCGTGTCTTCCCGCCCAGTAAGTATTTACAGAAGACGGCAAAAAGGTTCGATGTGAAGGGACCTTTATCAAGTACAACTGCATAATGTTACAAACTGCATAATCTACAATTTATGATGAGACCAGAAAAGTATTTATTTGTTCTATTCCGGTTTAATACCATTATTGTACTTTGTGCTAGACTTTTCCATACAAACGTATCTAGCTTTTAATTTGAAACGACCCAAATTTCGGCCATTTTGTTTTGAATTTAAACAATGAATCGAAAGAACTTGACAGAAAATACAGTGTCATTTCTTTTTGACCATGAAAATTGAAAAGTCTACACGCTATATTTTCTTTTAATCCAGTTAAAATCCCAGATTTAAGTATGTATATTTTTTCAATTACAGAATTTTGTCAAAATCTGACATGTCAAATTAAAGTTAGAGTACTTTGTATGAAAAGTCTAGCGTAAGGGCGTTCTTAAATTCTACTTTTAACTACTATTTACTACATTCAAATATACCTTTATATAAATTACATCTTTTAAATAAAGTCTACTAGCCAGAGTTTAAAAAAATAATTTCAAATGCTATTTTTAACAAACTTTTTATTAATTAATTAAGTACTTATTATTTTTAACGACTTATGCAGTTATACTTGTGTGACTTAACTTACTTACCTCCCGCAGTTATAGGAGTTTCTATGATATCATACACCTACAATGCTTTAAATACGAAAAGACTAATGCAACATCAACCTTTCATATAAAGGAGACGGAAGAGTGCGAAGGAATCTAGCTATGACAGAGTATGGATGATATAGAGATGGCAACATTCCCTAGGTCTAGAGGGCGGGGCAAACATTCTTGGAAAACTTCGAATAAAAAATAATATCGGGGAAAAATTTACACCAACATTCCATTTGAAAGTTCGCAACGAAACAAACCGCTTTGTTATGGCAACATTTGTGGGAATAACGAAGTGTAATGCCCAGTTTACACGGAGTTAGTAGCTGTGTGTTTTGTAAACATAAAATTCGCGTGGCGACGGCAAACTTGCGAATAATTGAAAAGTTAGAATTAAAACGGATTTTTTTTAATTTTTTTTTTCAATTTCATATCAAAGTGCCTTTTAGTTTTAGTTTTATTTTTGCCAAATTTCGTAACGAATTCTTAACAAATTGACAGCTACTAAACTCTTGTAACTCAGGTCAGAAACATTACAAATGTGACAGACACCAAGATTAAGCTGTGTTGTTTCCTAAAAAACCCCATATAACAGGACTCATTGTTGACAATAGTATATTTATAAAAATTAACAACCGCTTACTAAATCTATATTCGTTTATATTGTTCTTTTAATGCCATTCATTGAAAAGAGAAATACGGGAAACAAGTATTTCAACCTTATAATATAGGTTTAGTTAGCGTTAGTAGCTTTTGTCATGTCAAATAATGATTTAATCAGGTTTTTTATGTTTATATTATGTGGCAGTTTTTTGGAAACCAAAGCTTTGGACAACAAGATGGTGATGTCGCCATAACATAAAGATCAAGTTGGAATACCTTACCACATTCTAAGCCAATTTCACAATATTCCCTTGAGTACAGTTTTAGCATTTTAATGAAGCCAATATGTCCACATCACAATTCCAAATTGATCACGACACGCAGCGTTCAGGGTATCTCAGACAACACTCAAAGCTCAGTAACTACTTACAATGGGTTGTTAGTGTATATTTACATGTTTACGCAAATCAATGTTAGTTTTAAAGCTAGTTATGGGCGCCAGTTTGAAACGCTGTGTCACTAAACGGATTTGTATGGAAAAAATAATTCATTTAGTGACTTAGCATTTCAAAAATGGCACACCAGAGCAGACACTGAGTACGCGACGATTTCAAGGCATCGTAGTCATCGGGTGTGCGACAGAGATGGGTGACATCCTATCTCGGTCATACGTTGCGAAGACGCGCTTGATTCAGGGTCGGCTCTTACAATTGTGTGTAGTTTAAAATGTCTCTATGAGTTACTTGAAAAGAGATTTTGCATAAAATCCTATTCCCACACGAGAAATAGACGACTGTTAAATGACAGTTTACTATTGTCATCCTTTTCATACTGAACTAATATAAAACGACGACAGAAAATTTACATTTTACATGCGTTTTTTTTTAAATACGGTATTTTTTTGTTTTACTGGATTTGTACACAAGCAGATCTCTGATGCTGACCCATAATAGACATTTTATACTCAAATGGCGTAAACCTACCATAATTCTTTTAAAAACAAATCTAACGTGCCATTGAGAATAAACTACACATTATTTTATTACTCACACATATTGTAAGGTGTTTTGTTAAAAAAAATTGAGGAATGTAAGTGCCTGAATTTATTTTAAAACTACTTCATAATAATGAAAATATGTGAATAACAAACGTTTTGAATATAAGGATATTATATCTACTGAGTGAATGTGAACAACGCACCCGTGGTGATATAAGATGACATATGAGAAAAGCGTATAAGCACCGCTTAGCTGAAGCTTTGCGAATATAATAAAGCTCAAATTATTTCCTTCCAACTTTGTTTTCACACCCTTAACCCTTAAGAATCCCCTTACCCTAGACTTCTCCATACAAACGTAGTCTAAGTTTTATTTTGAAACGACATGTCAGATTTCGGTAAAAAAATGTAATTTCAAAGAAATTGCAATTATCTAGGGTTATAATTGGTTTCCGACGGTAAAATTTTGGACTGGAAAAAAATATAAGGGTGTAGAAGTTTTCCATACTGATGGTCAAATATGATATAATACACTATCTCTTTTAAGTTCATAATTTTACTGTCAGAAACCAATTATAACCCTAGATAATTGCAATTTTTTTAAAATTACAAAATTTTGCCCATATCCGACATGTCGTTTCAAAATAAAACGTAGACTACGTTTGTATGGGAAAGTTTGTTTCTGTCCAGGGTAAGGGGACTCTTAAGTTGAGACAATAAGGGCTATTTTAGTTTAGCGTGGATTGCATACGGCCCATATCGCCAATGTATGTTATATACAAAATACATTGCTTTCTGAAGTGGATAAGGTTGGTAAAGTGTTAAGTTTCAATACGTAATGTATGTAAAACAAATTTGGGTGAGAAATCCGCACCAATAACTCTCGCGTATTCGAGAATTTTAGGCTTTCTGGTGCATGACATGTATTTTTATGAAAAAAATGTTTTTTATGAAAATATAGTGCGTTTTATCTATGTTTTTTTTTATAGACGAAACCTTATTTTTTTTAGATCTTGACAATATATTTTCAATATATTTTTTAAATATTTACTAGCAATATTACTTTCGTAATTTTGTTAATAAACAATTTAATTTAAATTAAAGTGAGTGAGATGGAATTTAATTTTTAAAATTGAGACATATATTTACAAATATTTATATATTTTTTTTCTGTTACTAAATGTAACATCAAAAGCCATGCTTTTTGTATAATTTTATTATGTTATTTGAACAACTTGAAGGAATTATGAATTCATAAAAGTTGTTCGTCGTAAAGACAGCAAACAAAAAATAAACGGGAGTATTTCTGGAAAAAAAAGATTAAATATAGCTTTTTAAGATTTTTAAATCTTTTTATAACTAATTTAATTCGCACGTATTCCAGAAATACTCTAGTTTTGCTGTGTAGGAGTGGCAGATGATGACACAAATTGTACTAAATTGCATTAAAACTAACGGTTTTTAATTTTAATTGTACTTTTTTCAATAAAAAAAAAATTTTTTTTTTCCAAAAAAATTCTAACATCGTCGTCTGCCAATCTCAAACGAGCAAAAAAACTGAAAAAAAAGTGTCGACTTACATTCTTAAGCCTGTTAGCCTTAAGGTTTAGCTTAGCGTGTCTGGCGGCGGCGGGCGGCCCTACCTGCACCCCGAGGCGGGCGGCGTGCGCGGCGGTCTGCCTGGCCAGCGCCGCCGCCAGCTCGTCCTGCAGCTCGCACACCTCCAGGCACTGCTGCAGCGCGTTCTGCGCCAGCACCACGTGGTAGTCGATGCCCGCCTGCTCCACCGCCACCGACATGAACAGCTGCACGCACTGCAACACGCACAACATTTTTTCCGTTGAGGTCCATAATGTCCCGTTCCCAAAATGTCCCCTGGTTTCAAAATGTCCCTTTCCCAAAATGTTCTCTGGTTTCAAAATGTCCCTTTCCCAAAATGTCCCTTCCGTTAAAAGTTTTAGTAATGACTAATGAGTTTTAGATAGGTGGTGCACCGGGAACTATTTACCTAAACTTAGCTTTTCAATTCACGAAAAGAGAAAGTAGATATTCTTTTTGAATAAAGTTCAACGGAAAAATTCCTAATTTTAGTAAATGAACCGTCAAACAAACTAACGTAGGTACTATTATTAAATTATAAAAAATCAGTATATATTATTTTTTCGTGCGAAAAAGGTAAATAAGCATCCAATTGTCTAATTTTGTTCATACAAAGATTAGGTACAAGAATTTTTGAGGAAGGGACATTTTGGGAAAGCAACTTTTCGAGGAAGGAACATTTCGTAGAGGGGACATTTTGGGAAAGGGACATTTCGGGAAAGGGATATTTTGAAACCAGGGGACATTTTCGAAAAGGGACATTATGGATCTCAACGATTTTTTAGAATCCAAGATGGCATCTGTTTTTAGAATTTTAACTTAATTCGCTCATAACGTCCACCATGTAAAAGTCGATACCCGCTTGCTTCACCGCTACATACATGAACAGCTGCACGCACTGCAACACACAACTCACATTTGTATCCGACTGCGACACGGTAATGATTTTAGCAGTCTGCCACCGACATGAACAGCTGCACTTACTGGAACACACTTTTTTGGAATGCAAGATAGCGTCTGGTTTTAAAATTTTAACTAAATTCGTTCATAACGTCCACCACGTGGTATTCGATTCCACGCGATTACACGCACTGCAACACACAAGTCACATTTTTTGGAATCCAAGATGACGTTCGGATCTTAGAATTGGATTCCACATTCTCAATTGCAAGCGATTTTGCTGAAATTCAATGTTCTTGAGTTTTTCAATTGCGGAATCCGAATCTATACTTTTTTGGGCATCCAAGATGGCGTCTCGAATTTAGAATTTAATTTGTTCATAACGTCCTACTGGAACATACCAAGGGTCTGAAATTTTCCATGCAGGGGTAAAGCATCCCGCGGAACTCAATTCTGGATCCAAGGCCACCCACACATTTTGTCATGTTTCCCTAACTGACTACAGTTTTTACCCATTTTCAAACTGCACGAATAGCTAGTTTTATTTATGTCTTCTTCTCGAGTCGAAAGGCTACTTAAACTTTTGACTAGCGCTTAGCTACGTTGACTCCCAAATCATTTGCTTAAGTTGTTCTGTGGGGAATGTCCTACATCCTGCACAATGCAAGATCTCTATTCTCTACGCCAGTAAATAGTAAAGATGAATTCGAGAAATAAAAGATAAGATTTTGGCATTATCATATCGATCGAAAAATTTAACTTTTAAAACAAACTTACTTCATTTTTTATGCCTAGAACTTGTCTAATCAGGAGTGTGTTTACATTTCTTTACGTTGTACAATATTTTTTCAACATTATTCAACACAACTTTATATTTTACTTTCCCCGACATTGGTAGCAGACTCTCGCTTGCCGTAAAATGTAGTAAGTACGTAATATTTTTACCTCCATGTTCAATGTCGCCAGTAGACACTTGGTAGCTATATTAAAAACTTTACCTTAAATAACTTTAAGGCTTCCGCTTGCAACGCTTCCGAGTTGAGTGACGTCAGAGGTGACGTGATGTTCTCTTTGGAGTACAGCAGCGTCGGATGCCGCCACAGCACGCAGTCTGAAACATAAATTAGTTTTATTAAGTAAACAACTTTCAACCATAAGAATGACAAACAATTATATTATTCACCAATCAGCCTATAAGAAACCACAGAATATGTACTAGTATCCAAATACAGAAGTCTTACTCAGCAAATAAATTTTAAGAAATATCTACTCAATGTGGTTAGCGATATGGTTCAACTAGCTTTAACCCGCGACTTCGTCCACGTAGAAGTCGAAAATGGTTTTAATGGATTTTTAATTGTTTTTTACGTTATTAATTTTGATATAACATACGAATTATAATGTTAAACAGTTTGAATAGTTATTAAATATAACAATAATTATTATAGTGTAGAAACTTAAAGGCCTAGCAGACCCGGAAAACTTTGTTCCGCCTGTGCCCCTTCCCCATCCCCAATTTAAGAAAATCCTGAAACACGTACTATCTCATTTACCGCCAGGAGTACTCCTGCGAAGTTTCGAATGAAATGGAATAGATTCGAATGAACAAACTTTGGATCCCCGTTTCAACCCCTTAGAAGGTGATTTTTGAAAAAGTCTTTCTTAGTGCACCCTTATACCTCATAAGGAACCTATATGCCAAATTTGGAGTCTCTAGCTAGGCCGGTTTGGGCTGTGCGTTGATCGATCAGTCACTATCTATCTTTGTCAGCCAGTCAGTTTCAAATTTTATATATATAGATTTAGCTCGCATCAGAACTTGGCACCTTTTCGTTTAGATAGTAAACCAATTCAGTTAGCGGCGGATTTAGTACTGAATCTACTTTTGTGCATTGGTCTATTATTGGTTTGGGTACGGAACCCTAAAAATGATTTTCTTAAAGAAGTAACTGAGCAATGTTCCGTCGTCCAGCTAGTTGTGCCATTAATTGAGTAGAGGAACATGTGAAATGGAGAAGAAGAATTATTTCAAGATTGAATTCATCATTAGACATCGAAAAGAGCTTAGGTTTAAAATGTACAAGTAAGTAGACACTGACTGGGGTCCCCGTCGGTCTCCATGAGCTTCTGCACCAGCTGCTCGAAGTGCGTGCCCTGGCTCAGCCCCGCGCCGCTCACCACCGTCAGGTGGTACAGCCACGAGTCCTTGTCCGCCTTGCTCTCGAACAGCAGGTACGTCGGGCCCTGCACAGACCGATGACATTATAAACAAATCAATTATATTCCTTTACACCTGTAAACACCGGAGAAGTCGTAACGGTACTTTAAAAAAAAAAACGGTTTTGCGATTTAAATTATTTCATCAACGACTGTTTATACAATAATTTAAAGAGCTATCAAAAATTCAAAATTATTTTTTTTTATTCAGTAGTAGACCTTTTCTCAAACATGCTCGAAAAATGTAGGCATTATTGTAGTAAAAAGAAGACACAAAGTTTGTAATTCTTGACTCGTGCATTACTTTACTGGCCAAGGCCAGGAAAGTAGTATAAAAATTCATTCCTGGCCGCTACTCAAAACAAAAAAACTAATAAAGTGTAATCAAAATGACAAGACAGTGACATTGACGTTTCAGATGACAGTTCTGTTTTTACATTTAGCAAAAACGATGTTTTCATCTCAAAACATTTGGAGCTAAAGTTACTGGTCTAAAAAGTGAAAAAGATCTCTAGGGATTAAAATATATTTGAAAACTGAACACGAGTGCAATCAATGTAGAATCTAAAATAATGCTGGCAATCCAGCAAAAAATAAGAAGAATTTTGTTTTAAAATATAAAATAATTGGCACAGACGTCGTGATTTTTTAAATTTGGAAAACATATAGTTGTCAACATGGATGAATGTAGGTAAACATTTTTATTTTCTTCGCTTCGGAAAAAGAAACAAATATATTTAAAAAAGCGCAATTTTTCTCTTTGATTCAAGTAATTACAGAAATTTTAGGTTATTTATATTGAAATTTAATTATTTGTGTAAATATGAATTTTTCGTGCGTTTAAGCCAATAGTAAAGAGGTAGTTATCAAGTTTACTTATAAAAATAAAAAGATATGAAGGACCACGCAAACAAAGTTATGAGTGAACATTTTATCTTAAGTTGGTGGTCTTCCAAAAATATTTCTTAGTATTTATTGTATGAAAACGACACCAAAATTTTGAATGTGCTAGTTTTTCTCATAGATGGAGATGAAAAGTAGAGTGTGCTACTCGGGTACGGTAATATTTTTATCTCGGGCGATATACATGAATCCCTCGCTACACTCAGGATTCCACAGTGGGATCCTTCGTTTTGCTCTGTAGCGCCCTCGCCTTGAAAATATTACCTTATCCCCTTGTAGCAAAATCTACTATTTACATTCGTCATGCCTTTTCTTTTATTGAGCAGGTCGTAGAAGTTGACCGTGTAGTATTTTCGCGGAAAAAGTCATTAAGTTGATTGGCCTGTTTTTGACTTCGTTACACTCACACACACCTGGCACCACGGCGTTTCACATTAAAACACATTCGAAAGGTATGAAGATTTTTCGAGAATGAATCGTAAAATTTGAGACCAATTCTTTCTCTCTCTCTCTCTCTCTCTCTTTCTTTCTTTTTATAAGACAGTATTACATTATTATTTCTATACTACCACAATCACAAATACAGAATATATATGAGAGCAAAGCGACTGACCCCAGTGACCTGGTGCTGCGGGTAGATGGCCACGGTGAGGTGGTTCCTGGTGTCGTCGTTCTTCTCCTCGCTGTCGGAGTCCGACACGTGTTCTACGTCCTCTACGCGCGCATCGCGCATATTGATCTGACCGGTTGGGTTCTGGGGAGAACATTTTACCTTATTAGCATGAGTAAATAAATACAAGAGAACTAACAACGGTCGTACTTTAAGGGGATTCATGAATTTTGGAAATCAATTATTTAAAAGGAAACGGAGATATCATTTAATTTTCTTCTTGATAAAGCCCTAGATTATCCTTCAAACAATTTTTTTAATGTCTGTTTACAGTTAAAAGTGAGAACGTGAACCTTTTATTCGCACATTTGCAAAAACCGGCCACTTTTGGCAAATATGTGTCAAATTCATGTATCCCCTATAAGCATACATGAATATTTCCAGTGCTGCCCCCATTTGTTGTAGCTAGACGGAGCTACTACTTCGAAACAAGTCGGAAAAATGGCGGTATTAAAGTAAAAACAGTTATTTTTTAAGAACTCACAACTTGTTTGTTCTTTAAAAACTTGTTTGATACAAGCGCCATCTCTAGCCTTAGTATCCAGCATCAATTGTATGGCTAGCTGGCGTAGTAGTAACATTTAGAAGTAATACAGGGTGTTGGGTAATACAGGATGTTGGGGAACTTTTTTGTATGGGGTTGTCAGTCCTTTTAAATTTGGTTGTCCATGCCCTAAGGTAGATGTCCCTTATTTATAAAAAGTTACAAATGTTTGCAAAATCTTTTTTAGTTAAAATATGTTTTGTCTCGTTCTTTCAATGTCAAATAGTAAAAAGAGGGAAAGGGACAAAATATGTTTTAATTAAAATAGGTTTAGCAAACGGTTGTTATTTTATATGAATTTGAGGGTAGGTCTTTAAATGCTTGATGGTCACCTGATGTCCGACCAGTAATTAAAATCTTTCAAAAGGATTTAATAACCGGCCAAGTGTCAGTCGGACTCGCGCACGAAGGGTTCCGTACCAGTATCTATAAAAAATTCAATTGTTGAATGGGAGTCACTTAAATATTTATTTAATTCTGCTTTTAGTGTTTGATGTTATAGCGGCAACAGAAATACATAATCTGTGAATTTTTTTTCTTGTCTAGCAATCACGGTTCATTAGATATAGCCTGGTGACAGAAAGACGGACGGTCGGACAATGAAGTCTAAGTAATAGGGTCCCGTTGTTACCTTTTGGGTACTGAACCCTAGACATTGTGTTGTTGCTGCTGTTGACCTTAGATTTGACTTCATAAGATTCCTGGCAATTACCTGGTCTCCTGGTGACTTGAAGTAGAGGAACATCTTGCCGATGAGGACGCACCAGCTCTTCTTGGCGTGACCGTTCTTCACTTTGGTGAGCCAGCCCTGGATCGTCGGCTTGTTGTCTTCTTTGCTGAGCAGGAGCTTGGTCGCGTTCCGCCTCTGGACGTTCTGAAATTTATAGAAATAGAGAGTATTTGACTGCATCGAAAAAAAGGCAGGGCCTACCTGGACCAGGATCGCAACAGCAAGATCATCCGAGCGTATTTTCCCGGTTGCAGCCTCAGCAGTAACGCTTCAGAGCCCGGGGTCCACTACCTAACCAAGGAGATTTCATTTGACGAGGTCACTGGTTTATACACAGAGCGACTGCCGTCTGACCTACGCAAATTAAAGTGTAAACGAGAAGCAATTATTGGATAGTTTGATGATAAAACGCTAGATAGCGTTCAGGACCCATGGTAAGATCTGAATGGAAATCAATGGAAGAGAAATATGTACAGCAGTGGACGCAAACATGCGGAGAAAAAGAAGAAAGTTGACTTTGTGTTATTGGACAATATTTTTTACGAAACAACAAATAACACTAAACAATATTTCTTTGGAAAACAGGAAAAAATTTTTTTTTGGAAATCAGCAGATTTTATTTTTACATATTACAGAAATTAGGATTTAAATATTGGTATGAAGAAGAGTGGAAGCATGGTGGGGATTTCTTACTGTCATTAACTCTTTCGTACGCGCGAAACCCAATGGCAGTGACGTCACATGCTATGTGCATGTGACGTTATTCAGTATCACGGATATTCTAAAATCAGTAAAATTGTAAGCTAACGTTTTTGGAGAGAATGCAGCAGTACAGTTTGTTACCGCTTTTTCTGTACAAGCGGCAATAATCTTAGCTGTCTTACAAGCCGCGCTCTCGTTGCGAGGTCTTATAAGCCACGCCCTCGTTGCGAGGTCTCACAAGTCGCGCCCTCGTTGCGAGGTCTTACAAGCCACGACCTCGCCCAGCCTGATTTGGCATTATCTTTCATACCTGCAGCACCCTAATCCAGTCCTCCATGGTAGCGATGCTGTCCGCCGTGAGGTAGTAGGTCCGACTGCCCGTGAAGATCTCGAACGTGGCCGCGCCCTCATTGCGCGAGATCTTGCAGGCCTCGCCCAGCCCTATCTGGCCCTGCGGCTTGCGGTTCACTTCCGACTGGGATTTCCAGTAGGACAAGGTGCCGTTTTTGAGGACAAACCTGCATAGGAATAAAAACATGTTTAAAAAACCGACTTGTTGAGGAGTTTCTTACATTTATCCAGAGTTAACCATATCTTCACAAAATAGGCTATTTGACTTAGTTGGTTTTTGGACAATATTTTAGAGGAATAACAAATAACACTAACAAGAAGCCGTTTTCCGAAAATAGAGAGTAAATTGGTTATATTAAATGAGGCAGCAGTTATCATTTACAATATGAGCGAAGACCGTGGTGACGACACCTCGCTATCTCTTTCGTAAGCGTGTCACCTAATGACAGTGACGTCACGCGGGGGTTTGTGCATCCTTTTTCTGTTATTCGTCAGTTTCCCCTTCCACCGGATATAAAAGGCTTATAACTTGCTTATTTTTAAGCGGAGTAAAGTTATTATTTATGTTTTCGGTTTAGTATCATGTTACTATTTGATATGAATAAGAAAAAAAATTGGGTCAAATACCGAATCAATGTGAGACCAACAAGATAGTAGGCTTTCAAATAAAAGAATAATTTATCAAGTTGATTCAAAGTTGGCGAAGATATCGCGTAACACACATACAAAAAACAAAACACACAGCCGAATTGATATCTCTTTTTTTTGAACATGGTTTGGTGTGAGATTGCCGGCAATTGCGGCGAGTCTGTCTGAAAAGAGATTGAACGACCCAACATTCGTGCATTTCGACTCACCATCTCTTCCTCCAAGTCTTCAGCTTCCCCCCCAGTTTGGCCAGATGTCCACTCTTCTCCAAGGCGTCGTGTTTCCGCGGCGAGTCGGTAGGGGGCGCGCGACACAGCGACGCCAGCGACGGCGACGCCGTGCTGTCGCACGACACGGCATCGGGCGGGATCGCGTAGTCGTCCGACATGCCGGACTCGAACGACGTGTCTACGGAATAACATCACACCACAATCAATATCCAGAAGGCTCGTACTGTCAAATGGAATATAAAAAATATATACAGTAAATCCCCCTGTAGCGGGAGCGAGGTGATATGCTCGACCGCCACAAAGGGAATATGTTCCCGCCAGGCATGTCGTTGCGCCTGGGGAACCGCGGCTCCAACGGTGTATCGTCGGAAGTTGTATATATGCAGCGAATCGGGCGAACTTTGAGATCGAGATGTAGGATACTCTGCTGGCGCTATCTCATATGCTTCTTGTGGACTATATTGTCGGTTGTCTCTTGATTGTAGTTCCTCATAGTGGCCGTAGAGGTCGCCACACCCCTGACTTACGCTACCCCGTTTTACGCGAATTCGGAGATACGCGGTTTTTCATTTTGATTTTTTTTCACCACTGAAACCCAAGGAGAATCAGTTTCAGATCCTGAACAAATCGATAGCATAATATAAGAAGTGGTCGATATCGCCAAACAATAAAATTTAGAGGTCTATCATGATGATGTTCAAGAATTGCTAGATTCACACAATCAAGAGCTAACAATTGACGCGGTTATAGAAATGCTTAGGCATGAGCAAATAGCATAAATAAAAAAATTACTGGAATGCTACGAGGAAATTTTGCGTGAGAAGACGATACACTTTACTCGTCAGGCAACATTGTTAGAATATATGAAACCTTCGATATCAAAATAACTTCGGTTTAGATTATTTTATTCGTAAAAATGTAAATTGTTTTATTACCTTACACTTTAGTGAAAGGTAATAAAACAATATATATAATATATATAAAAAAATAAAAACACAAAACATTTTTCTTCAAAATTATTGTTTTCTTTAATCTCTGGTCCCGATTCAACAAACTTTGTATGTATTTATATGCGAAGTTGAACCCCGACTTACGCGAATTCGACTTACACGGCAATCGCTCGGACCCACCTATCGCGTAAGTCCGGGGTATTACTGTACGTATTGGTTATTATATCTATGTATTTTTTGAATGTAAGTTTATTAAAATATATCGTTATTTTAATCAATATATTTTTTATCTCATATTATTATTAGTAATATATATTTCAAAATTACATATTTGTGCCTCCTTCAAAAGACTTCTTAATCTCGGCATCACCAGTGGGTTGACTGGTAGATAAAGCATATCGCTTTAAGTCCGCCTATTACATTTGTAATAAGGTTAAATGAATAAATAAAACAAGCTCCAAACAAACATTAAGATTGTCAAAATGAGGGTTTTCAAAAATATCGACACTAGATGGCAGCACAATGACGTCAGGTCCAATAAACTTTTGTCATTGGACCACACGGAAGACAAAAACTAGTGGAAGTGTTATTCGACAAAATTAGTATCGGACCCGTTGTAGCCAAACACACAAAAGATTCACCATTAATCATAATCACATTTGCACTAAATACAAACAATTCGTTTAAGTACTCGTTTTTATTAATATCAATAATAGCCTTTAGGCCTCATTAATAAAATTTATTTTTGCTTCGATTGAAAAAGTACTAACAATGTTTTGCAATCCGTAGTATAACTACGAAAAATTCTGGTACCTTAAAGAAGGCGTTATATTCAAAAGAAGTAATAATCTAATATAAGGTCTTAATTTGCATCAAAATATATTGTCGGGATTGAGTGCATTTGTGCTTAATTATGACACGCGCGCCACGCCCACTGGCACTTCCACCTTTTTTTTCTCTTCCGTAATTTAATGATAAAAGTACATTAATCTTAGTTATTTTATTAGTTAACACGGGAGACTACTGGACACCGCGATATCATGCAGTGCGTCACAGATATTACGTACAAAATTGTGTTATTAAATAACTGTAACTAGATATTTATTTTATAGGCCTTGTTACCTGAAATAAAAGGATTTGATTAATTAGACTCACCTCTAGTTTTACTCTGCTTGCTAGGCGAGCCACTGCTCGACCTCTTCGCTGGACTCAAACTTGAACTGGTCTTGACACTTTTGGAGGGACTGCTAGCACTCAAACTGGTGTCCGAGGAGCTGCATTGGCCGTTAGCGCTGTTGGTGAGCACGAGCCCGGTGGTGGTGTGCTGCATGGCGGCCGGCAGTGTGTGCGTCAGGTTCACGTTGTTGATCGGCGGCTGGTGCGACGACTGCGCGTGCGCAGCTACGGAGGAGACATGGTGGCTTTGTTATTACTAGTCGTTGGATAATCGGCCGCTTATTTGCCTAAACTTCACGCGGTACATAACACAGCGTTGATACAACCACCAACCTGATAAAAATGAAAATCAATCTCTGTTAATGCAACTTTGCTTTGATGGTTATAAACTCGTTTGAAAGCAGCCCCATTGAAAGCACCTAAGCAGTATTTAATTAAAATATTTAAAAAAGGATCGAGTAAGTGTTAACAGCGTCTAAATGTCGACATAACTTGTATTATTTATAATTTTAATATAAACATATCGCTGATATATAACTATCTAGCGTCTATAGATAAACCATAATAGCAAAGTAAGATTGATATTTATTTTTATCCGGTTGGTGGTTGTATATCAACGCTGTGTAATGTACCGCGTGAAGTTTAGGCAAATAAGCGCCCGATTATCCGACCACTAGTTATTATAATGATTAACACACACATTAAATCACAAGTTAGTCGGAAACATCTGAAAAACTGGCCAAGTGCGAGTTAAACTCGCGTGGAGAGGGTTCCGTACAATATCAAAGATTTTTTCGTAAGTGAACGTATTATATTGAGTGTTCCACTTTATTTTCAAAACTTAACATTGGAGTTAAAAAATATGTTCTCCCACACATTCCACCTGCAAATGTAAGTTGGTACGCACAATATTGAGTGATTTACCATGTTATTTTAATATCATGGACTTCTTATAGGTTTTCCTATAATCTATAAGGAGAAAACTAATTTCTGTATTTTTTTCAAAATTTTAGGTTCAGTAGTTTCGGAGATAAGGGGGGGGGAATGGTCAATTTTCGTCTATTTTCTTGAATAACTCGGAAACTATTTATTTTAAAATTACAAAAAAATACATTTAAGATCTTCTCGACAAGACCTTTCATTTGATATGCCACACGATGCAGTTTTCAGATTTTTTTTTTTAATTTTCCCCTTCCCCCCCCAAAAATGACCCCCCATATACAGATTTCATCTGCTCACGTCACACCTCTGTGTTTGGGTCACAGGAATTGATATGTGTACCAAATTTCAACTTAATCGGTCTCATAGATTCGGAGATAATTGACTGTAAGCGACGGACGGACAGACACACGAGTGATCCTATAAGGGTTCCGTTTTTGTATTCAGACGTACGGAACCCTAAAAACCAGCCATGTGCGAGTCGGCGAGACTCGCGCACGGACAGTATGACGTTGGTAATATCTTACGACTATCGTAGGAGAGGAAACTTAGGATACAAATGGTATTCTACTCAGAAAGTAAGGTATGGAAAAACTTTTCTAAAATATTTGTAATTATTAATATCCATGCTGTTTTTAATAAGATTTTATGAGAAAATTCAAGAGACTTTATCAAAACGACAGATGAATGAAAATGAGCCATTACTTTTCTTTCAAGATCAATGATCGATTAGAAGTTGTGATCGCCACTCACCTAGTATATGGTGCGGTGTGTTGTGCACGGTGACCCCCATGGACTCTTCGCCGTCCGATGAATCGTCCGACGAGTCGCCCGTGAACGGCATCGACCGGATTTGACTGGCACGCTATAGAAAAAATATACATAAAAGATTTTTATAGTTGTTCCGAAAGTATCGATAGATAAATAAATAAATAAATATTTAAGGACAAATCACACTGGTTGAGCTAGCCCCAAAGTAAGTTCGAGGCTTGTGTTATGGGATAGTAACTCAACAATACTATATTTTATAACAAATACATATAAACTTACTTGTAAAAAGACAGCTTCTCGTTATTTTTCCAATAAATCGATATAATTTGAAAATTGTCAGTAAAATTGACAATTGATTTTGAATCAGCGCCTTCTATAGTTAACGACCTCCGTGGTGTAGTGGTCACCGTGCTAGTTCGTCACCCAGAGGTCCCGGGTTCAATCCCCGGTCAGGGCAATATGGAATATGGTTTTTTTTAAATTGTCCTGGGTCGTGGATGTTTATCTATATATGTATTTGTTATAAATATAGTTTAGTTGAGTTAGTATCCCATAACACAAGTCTCGAACTTACAAGTCTTTCAATCAGTATTATTTGACCGTATATCTAATTATTTATTTAGTTCTCAATTGTGGAAATGTTTTCTCGACACATATTTTCACTCTTCCATACTGGTCTGGGAGAAAAGAAATAACTTAGAATGTACCAGCTACTTTTCCTCCTGCGCAGATCGTAGAAGCCGATCGCAAATCATATTAATAGGCCAGAAACCCATAACTTTTTTCCACCTTCTCGCCTACCATCACGTCGCGTCAACGATCAGGGCGTTGTCTGCTCAGAGCCGTAAAACCACAAATGCTCTGTCGGCCCCGTTTGGGATAAAGACGTGATAGTATGTATGTACATATTTTCAGTTTAGACATAACCATGCCTGCCCATCGTCTTTTAAACATAATTATTTCTCTTCCTGACCACTAGATGGCGCTACAGCCATTTATTAAACCATGAAAATCTTTTATTACTGTTATTTTAATAAAGCAGTACTCTAATTAATTAAGTATGACTTATATGAAATGCAATTAATATTTTCAAAGCAAATTTAACACTTTAGCACTTTTTTGCTAGGCGTGTGTGCTGCTATCTCTGTGCGCCTACAGGCAACTCCAGTTTGGCCTACTTTCGGGTCCTCCAATAGTTTATATGGCGTTTGGTATCTGTTACGTAAGTAATTTTTCAACACACTTGCTCGTAAAGGTATCCAATTTCATCGGTTTTAGATATATAAAGCAGCTCATAAAGCAAGCGTGTGTTATAACGCAAGTAGTAAAGTTAAAATGTTTAACCGCACTATTTGCTAAAATTGTTTTTTTTTTTCAAATTTCGAACTGGCACGCCAGACAGTACTGCAGACAGCGCGCTGATTTTAAAAAGTAAAACGGCGGGAAAGCAACGTTGTGCATTGAAGTGGTCGTAATTATTTAAAATCAAAGAATTTAGTCTATTAGGTATTTTTCTTCGCGAGTGACGTCGCATGATATACGTGCGTAAAACACACTCGCCTGCGGCTCGGGCTGAAATCCCGCCTCGTGTGTTATAACTACAATAACGCACTTATATCGTAATGATCATGTATCGTGATGAGTATTATCTTTGAGCCAGCTCACCCCTTTGACGGTAGCGTAGACGGGCACCGAGATGTCCTGGTAGCTGGTGGAGTCCGGCAGCGGCCGCGGACACGCAGCCGGCGGACTCAGCTCCTCTTCCACCGACTGCTGCAGACCGTCATCTGCCACCTGGGACGATCACACACTTGGTTAATCCGCTAGGTTTTGTATAATATACTTTTCCTTAACTTTAAGCAACATTTTTTTTAGCTATTCGTGTCCCACTGCTGGGCAAAAGCCTCCCCTCTTTCCTTCCACAATTCTCTATCCTGTGTATTTTCTCTGCAATCCCTGTCTTAACTTTTAAAGTCGTCTGACCATCTTGTTCTAGGCCTTCCTCTCTTCCTATAGCCATCAGTTGAAATCCAGTTAGTTAGAATGTGGGCCCACCTTCCGGTTGCATGCGACAGACGTAAAGCAACATATAACTATGTAATTAGATATTTGAAAATGTGCGTTCCACAAATTCTTTAATAAAGATATTCTATTGTTAAGGGGATACATCAATATTTCGGGGTCCAGTGCTGCCCCCATTTGAAATAAATCATTTGAAAGGAAACGGAGGTATTATTAAAAAAATGTCTTCTTCACTTCCTAGATAACCCTTTGAACTATTTAATGAACTACTTGTTTACAGTTGAAAGTGAGAACGGGAAGCTTTTCTTCGCATATTAGCCAAAAGTAACCTTTTTTCGATAATTAGCAAAGAAAAGCTTCACATTCTTACTTCAAACTGTAGTTCATAAAAAGTTTCAAGGGTTACCTAGGGCATGATGAAACAAAAAAATTAATTTAATCTCCGTTTCAAATGGACTGGACCCCGACAAATTTCTATAGGATTTGTATGAAATACCAGACTGTGACGTCATCGTATTTTAGAGTCAAATAACGTCGTTAATATAAGATTTGGTCCTTTTTAAAATGGATGTCATCAAAGACAAGTAACATTTATTATGTGACTTTTTGTTTTGTTATCAGTTCAAATTAATTTATTTTGCAATTTATAAAACCACTTTGTCTGATATGCATTAAGCTAGCGAAAGGTAGAGGGAGAAGTACTATTTTTTTATTTCTGCGCAGTGACGGTCAAAGGTAGTTTCGTGCCGCTACCTGTTTTGCCTTTTGATTAATAATAATAGTTATGAATGCACCTGTAGTGTAATAAGGGGTATTAAAACACGAATGTGGGTTTATCACATGAATTATCATGTGATAATAGTATCACATGAGTGTTTTAATACCTAATTATTACAGTTGCATACATAACTTTATCTACACTCATGATATGAATCCTCAATAAAAGGTTTTAAATCTATTGGGTATTGTAGTGTTGTTAGAACTTTATGTAAATTCCTGGTAAGTTTATTGCTGAGTATTTAATACAAACTAACGATGTATGTATAGGTAAAAATTGAATTATTTATTGTAATAATAATTTAAATTTTGGATCGTACAGTAATTGGAATGCAAATTGTTTTTGTTCGATATTAGTAAATATCGAACGAAAATGGCGGGATACGACGTGAATTCGCATAAACAATAAGTCCCTTTTTTAAATTACGGAGCTGTAGTAGTGAACGGCGCGTACATGACAATTTTCTTTTTTTGAAATTCATAGTACGTGGCTGTTTGATGAGTAAGGAAGGGATCGTGTTTGCGTTGCATAATTAAATTTAGTACAACATTATAACACTCGTTTGGGTGGTATAATGAGTACTATGCCACTGGGTGTTTAAATGTTGGCAATAAGCTAACTGCTTCAGAAACTTTTATAAAGGATTTAAAGCATGGGTAAATACGATAATACAATACAACGTTAACACTTTATAACGTAATCTCTGTTACGACATGTACAGAAAGAGATGGCGAGGCGGTGTCGTAGGATACCTGGTAGATCTTGGCCTCCCAGCTGGGGAAGCGGTGCAGCGGCGGCGTGGGCGGGCGCGGCGGGTCGGAGCCGCAGCTGTCGCCGCCCGACGAGCCGCCGCCGCCGCCCTGCACCGCCACACCCCCACCGCCCTGCCACGCCGGGGTGCGCTCTGGGGACAAACATCAATCGATATATATACAATGTGTATTTTTGGAACGAAGTTCCTTACCGCGCGTTGCGAAAGGGGGCTAGACGGAAAAAATTAAGACCAAAAGTTGTAACGACACTTCTTGTTCATTCAAATTTATGAACATAATAGAAACTTGATTTTAGAACGCAGAAAAAGGTTTGAATGTAATTTAGACCTATTTATATATATTTTACTTCGTTCCATCCGGGTGTCCCTTGACACCTCTCAAGTTTTTTATACTTGATCAAACGAAATCTGCGGATATTAGACGAAAAACCGAAAAAAATCGTTATTAACACTTTAATTTTATTCTTTTCGTCAAGGTCGTGTTTTGATTTAGATTTTTTCTTTTTATGTTAACGGCGTATTTTCTTCAAAGTGATCTAATTTGAAAGCTACAAAGTTTAAGAAGCTAAGAAAGTAAAAAATTTTCGGTTTGTAATTGCGAAAAACGGCCACTTTTGGCGTATGTGCGCGGAAAAGCTTCAGGTTCTCACTTTAAACTGTAAACAGTAGTTCATAAAATAATTCGAAGGGTTTTCTAGGGTCTGACCAGAACAAAATTTTAAATGAAATCTCCGTTTCCTATCTATAGATTTATTTCAAATGGGGGCAGCACTGGACCCCGGAAAATTCAGGTAGCCCCTTAAGCAAAATCAGGCCTGTTTCACTCACTGTTTAGATATCGAAAATATACCTACATTATTACTGTGCGCGGCGACTACTTCGTAGGGGAAAATTCAGTTACATAAATCGTTTGTAGAGAGTAATAAGAATGAAATTGGCCTGCAATGGTAGTCTAGGTATCTAAATTAAGACGTGAGGAGTTCTAGCGCGAGCTAAATTAAACCATAACGCTAACCACATTAAGTAGATATTTCCTTGAATTTCTTTTCTGTGTAAGACGTGTACGTGATTACTAGTACTTATTTCGTGGCAAAAGAAAAGATGATTTATACTGTAAATGGGGAGTGACATAGGCCTGCCGACACGAATGGCTGGCTTGAGCCTGATATGGCTTGTTTAAAGAAGTTGATATCCTATATTGCAACGAGAAACCTTCTCAAAACACTTTTTACTCTGGTGTACGTACACCCATACATGTAACATGCACAAAGGCAATCATACTTAGGGTTGGATCTCACTTATCAGCGCGATACAGCACTTTTCTACGGAATGCCATAACACAGCCGGTGTTATAGCATTCCGTCGCTTTCTCTCGCTCTGGCAAATGACGGTTCTGAGCGACAGACAAGGATAGCAGCATAGAAAAGTACAGTTCTGTGCTGAAAAGTGACATCCAAACTTAAATATTTTAAAATGAATGTAAGAGATTCTGATTGATTGCCTGATTCAATAGCGTATAACTGATATCTTTTGACCACGATTATATGAACATACCTCTACTGGGCGTGTATATTTCAGCATAATCGTGCGTGGTGTCGCCATCTGTCGATGTGTTTGGCGTCGTCGGTAACACCACCAAATTTTCTACTGCCGTCTGAAAAGAAAACAATAAATATGGCCAGTCTTCTTTTAAAAAAAGACGAGGTTATCAATTCGACTGTATTTTTTTTTTTTTGGTGTGTCGGTAATGCGATATCTTCGTCTACCATGGACCGATTTTAAAAATTCTTATTTTATTTGAAAGTCTTTACTACCAAGTTGGTCCCATATTAATTCGGTGAAGATATGATAAAGAACTTTGGAGATATGGAAGATACTCCTGAAAAAAAAAATGAATTCTTTTTTTTGTTAAAAATCGAATTATTTTTGTTAACAAGGCAAGAAGGCTCGGGCGGCTAATTTGTCCGATCTAAGACATTCTTTTACCTTCTTCTCAGCGTTTCTAACTTTTGTTTTCGCAGTGATGGTAATATCTAGTATATTTTTTCACTTCAATTTCAAGGTATCTAAAAACATCTTATTAGAGCCTTGTTCTGACTGGCACTGGCCTTGAGGAAGACCTCCGGATGAGGACAAAACATGTCAACCAATAGCTGAATTTTTGTGTAAGTACTCCGTTAGTCGCATATTATTAATGGTCAAAGTCAAAGCCAAAATTTTTTATTCAATGTAAGATAAATTTATCTCTTATTGAAGGTAATTTTTTTTAAATATTATTTTAGTGCTTAAGCTAAAAACTACTAGCGTTTCGGAACGACCACTGCTGTGAAGATTACGCCGAAAGAAACCCAGTTCAGTATTGGTCCCTACCCAGCCTGATGGGCTATGTTTTAGTTACAATACAGATTTACACTTAAGCTCAGTATACATTAAATTATACATCTAAATAATACAATTAAAATTTGCAGTCAACTATTTCCAAGAATTTTGATCAGATAAATAGTCATTTACATGATAATAAGCATTTTTAATAAACGATTTTTGTAAATGTACCTATACATTATATTATAGGTACATTTTAATAATACAATTGAATTTGCGGTCAATTATTCCCAAGAATGGAATAATAAAGTTAAATGGCAACAACGATAGATCAGATTGTAACATGTTTTGACTCTTGGATAATTTAAATAATTACCGCCAAATCGTCCGCTAGCAAGCTAGCCGTCGTCCGCTCGTCCATGGTTCGGTTCATGGTGGCCAACGCCGTGGGGTTGGCAGCGCTGACGTTGTTCGCTATGTTGGTAGTGCCGATGGACAGGTTCCTTCTGTGTCGTACTGGGGTGCTGTAGTGGGGCTCTGACGACGTGATTGGGAGCTGAAATGAGTAATGTTATTTATTACTAGCTGACCCGGTGTACTTTGATCCGCGCGTTCCCTTTCCAGTTTATGTTCCCGTTTTTTCTCTCCATGAGAAACTTCTTCGGACTTCATCAAAAACAACAAAAAAAGGAATCAGCCAACTTGGTTCAGCCATTCTTCAGTATTGCGCTTAGCAACATTCATTTTTATTTATATAGAAGACAGATGATGGCTTTCATGGAATCCAACATTGATAGAATCACATTCAGATGATTCGAAATTTTTGGAATTAAACTTAATGGTTTGGAAGGATCTTTATGTCTTCTAAAATAATTATTGAGCTGTTACTTAATTGATATAAACAATTGATTCTTTACTTTCATTACAGTTTTAATTATAAGATATTAGATCACTTGAATTATAAATATAAATGGATACTAAGATACATCGTTAGATGGCTTAATTCAGCTTTATCTTAAGGGTTTTTTCAGGCCAAACTCTTATTTTCAGAGGAACCATTTGAGTAAATATTTGTATGGCTCTACTTTACATTACCTTGACACATCCGTAATTGTTTAAAAATAATAATCGCTCGTTGCTTACAATTTTAAGAAGCAAATATCTATAGGTAATCGTTATGTACACTCTAATAACAACAAACACTTAGAAATAGAAAACATTTAACACTTCAATGGAAAAGAATATTGAAATTATGGAATCCGAAAGAATTTGCAAATAATACGCAAATACAGTGCGTGTTGTGTAAAAGTAGCTTGTTTTATACAGGGTGGATTACGAATTTTATTTTAAAGAAATAGAATGTGCTAGAAAATTATAAGAAATTTGCAAATGAAGATTCCGCATCCCTATAGGTGAGATGCTGTGAATATAATTTCAAGAAAAGAATAAAGCCTTTGAACGATAAAAACATGGAGTTCTAGTGAATATGGTAATTGGTACTTTAAAATACTATTAGGGAAACTTTAGTCCATCAATATAACCAATTACTTATCCCATAACACAAGTTTAAACTTACTTTGAGGCTAACTCAATCAATGTGATTTGTCCCTATACATTTATATTATAATTTCATTAATGACACTTAATCTAATATCCCGAATAAAACTTCTGCTATTTTAGACATTTTGTCGTGATAGAACAGAGGTTCCCAAACTTATTTTGTCAAACGCCCACTTTAAAAAATCAGTTATTTTGTAGCGCCCCCCATTTTTTTCACCATAAAAACCTGAATCACATATTTGTCTTGCCTGTAGTTTAATTCAACCTATATTCTAAACTAGACTTTTTTACAAGAGAGAGCAATAATAATACATACACCAGTATATCAGAGTATAGTATTTATAAAAAAATAACAATAATCAACATTGTTAATTTTAAATAAAAAAATAGCAATAATAATACAATTTTACAATAATAAAGAGTATCGGAAGTGGGGACCTCACCTGCGAAACTTTAAAACACGAAATTTTTTCAGTGTTTGATTCCTTTAACGATATGAATAGCTATGAATAGCGTTGTGAACGCTTTAAAATAATAAATATTAATCACATTTTTAGTTTATATTTGTACAATAAAAAAGGAAATAAATATGAATTAATAAATGGATGTTGTGTAGTAAGAGGATTTTAATTTCAGTGAAATTTAAAATATGAAATAGCTGAAGTTATAAATCACTCATTGCATAAATCACATCAGCGCCCACAAGGGGGCGTTATCGCCCACTTTGGGAAAGACTGTGATAGAACAAGCTAATATTTTTTGTCATATCAGAGTTGGAATATTTTTGCCTATTCTCCGCAGCGTATTGGAAACCACATTATTCCACCACTAGCAACTTAGCTAGGGCAAGTTGGAAAATTCTTTTTTAAATTCTTAGGTATTAAGTGTTTGTTTAATCGTAAAATATAACATTGATGAGATAGTAACCTGTGGGTTGTGTTGTGACACAAGATTAAAATTTATTTAGGGGCAAGCTCAATCTGTGTAATTCTCTATATATTAGTAATTTATTTATCAATTTATTTAGTTACAGGTCATGTCGATAAACTCAAGGATTCCATAAAGTATTTGAAATAAAATAGAAGTCAGCTAAAACAAGACTGAAATGTGCAGAAAAAAATAACATTCCAAATCAAGAGTTCAGCGACCCTACAGGTCCAGCCTCTACCTGGGGGCCTTCGAGACTTTCTGATCGCCGTCGGTTGGAGGCCAAGAGGCTGGTGGTGGCCCGCGAGGGGCCCTCCTCTGTCCTCACTTCAAGGGAGAGGCTTGCACGGGTAGGGAAGAACTGGGGATGAAGGTGTTATGTAGAGACTTGACCAATCCTCATATATGCACATATTTCACTACAGAGGATTATTGATTAATCAATCAATTACGAAATTAACTATTATTATTTGATACTACAATAATTAAATAGTTTTGTCAGTAAAATTCAAAATTTGACAGACAAGTGAAGTTACCTATATGGGGTTATATTTAACTGCTCTTTTTATTTTCAGATAACTACCGAATAGGCCACTCTTCCTCACATAAAGTGAGAAACAAGACTTAGTGTGTTGACTGAGACACTGAGACTGAGATGCCGCAGCAGCTTGTTGATAAACTTAATCAATGAAGACCATTATTTCTTATTACTCTCCCATCTCATAGCTAGTATCTTGCATCCTTTGTAGCTTGTTTCTGCTTTTCTTTCTTACCCAAACATACTGAAAAACCATGTAAAGTGTAGACACAACACAGTTTTCCAGTGTTCAGTGGGGAACATCAGTGTAAAAAAAATTACATACTGCACAATTCCTGCTCCCCTGAGCTGCAATGTGGTTTCTTAGCAACTCCAGCTGCTGGTTGCAGCGGTCGTTCTGCTCTCGGAGCAGCTGGTTCTGCTGCTCGAGCTCACGGAGCTTGTTAGTCACCCACTCCTTGATCCGGGCCGCTTTGGCTTCCACCTGCTTCGCGTCTTGGAGTCTGAGCTGCTTCTGAAAACATTGTCCTTTGTTGTAGGTTCATCATAATTTTTTAAATCGAATTTCAAGAACAGGGGAAGAACATTGCCCAAAAGAGAGAAATATAACATGGAAGGGACATACCCATAATAAATCAAACCATGGGCTATATCATTATATTACAATGAAATTAAAATAACAACCAAAACTTAATAAAAAAAATCAGCAAGTCCATACAAAAGTGTGTTGCTGCAATTTGTATGGGAATGTCAAAATTTTGTTTTGTTTTAGACAGTTATTTTATTATTATTATACTATATCTAGTATAGCCTGTGGTTCGATTTATTACTGGTATGTCCCTTCTACATTGTATATTACAGATTGTAAATATGCTTACCCCTGTGGGAAACGGGCATAATAATATGTATAGAAAATATAAAAGTCGATACGGACATGTCATGGCAAAATGTTTTATTGAAATCAAAAGTGACCTAGAGCTATTTATAAACATTATTACACTTTCAAAAAATATCATATTGAGTGCACAAACCGTACCTAAATCTCAAAGTTATCATGGAATATTGATTTATATTGGTCTATTAAGAAAACGATAAATCTAATAGGTACTTATTGGGACTGACTCAAGGAATAAAAGAACTTTATGTTGAATCTAAATACAGTGTCAAACTTACAAAGTTTCACATAGAGATGGTACCAACTTATGTAGTTTGATAAGTTTTGTGTTACTTTCTCAATGCTATATATGGCTTAATAACTAGGTACAACATAAGATTGTTTTAGATCATCGACGTTGGTGGACTAAAAACAACATTTGAAGTAATTTCACAAAGAAAATTGTGGGTAAGACCAATTTAATCGAATTTACCTGCATTTTGTACACGAAAAATGAGGACAAAGTAAAATATCTTTTACATCATAATTTTCGAACATTCTTGTATTATAATGTCTTTATCACGACACATATTTATTATTCTTCAATTACTACTAATTTAAATCAGCAGGTTAATACAGAAATTATAAAAAATACTCAGAAAACCGAAATTCATCTTTGTTCACAATTACATACAATAAATGTCATTGTTGACAGCTTTGACAGTTTTAGTGACGTCCCGTTTTTTATCCCGTAACGTTGCGTTCCTATATCCGAAAATTCAATCGAAATTTTAACCCTTAAAAGCATATCTCGAGACCATACGTAAGCATGGTTTATTTTAAAGCACTAACTACTTCAGTTAGGTGTGTATATTAAAATGTATATTTTTTGCGATCGGAATTAAAAAACAACACGAAGGCGTATTCTTAGGATCGTAGGATTTAGGACGTTACCCCTAACTTTTCTTTAAATTGTTGGAATAACTTCATTCGAAGAGAGAACTCCACCGACAAGAACAAGCTGTTTATTTATAACAAGAAGGCTTCCCCTTTTTTAACCCTTAGCAGAAAACGCAGTGGTCGGGTGGGTGGTGTGGTAGAGCTAATTAAAAAAATTATTTGCCTTTCGAGAGGCCTTCTGGTATGTAGAGTAAGTAAGTAAAGTCATACATATAAAATATGCATGTTCGTGGGTCAAAGTGGAAGTTAATTATGATTTCTCTTTCCTACTCATTAAAATAGAACAAAATATTATAAAAAAACTACATCGTACCTGTTCTTCTATTTGCCCCTCTAATCGCGAAATGGCTCTGGGCGCGCCTTCAGCACCCGTCGGCCATTCGCACAGCCTCTGCTCCATGGCGCGGACCTGAAATAAAAGAAGATATATCCATATATTACGAGTCAACGAGTTACTTAACTGAAGATTTGGAGGAATATCATAGTCTCACAGTGAAAATAAAATGATGAAGTTTCGAAGCAGTCTGCTCAAACTGCTTTATTAACTCGTTTATTTTTAGAAAATGGAGTTTTTACAATACGATAAATTTCTACGATACAGTACGATAACTATTTTCTATAGATAATCTACTTCTAAATAGGCATAATAGTAGATACCTACGTCTATGGAACCAACCGCAAATCCGTAATAGCTAGGTATAATACGAGTATCACAGCCAGCTTATAAAATATTATTGTTTTACAGGGACGCTAAACCGCAACATTATAATATAACTTGTTAACCATAACCAACCTTTAATACCTACTTGTACATTAAGATACATTGCTACTCGTATATCATAAGTAGTAGAAAGCATACACAACTTTTTAGATTTTAAAAGATTTACAATTTTTCTAATTAAACAAGATCAATTAAAAACGAGAAAACAATAATCCCACCCGTTAGGATATCAATAACAAATATGTACTATTTATAATCAGATTAACATGGTAAAAAGTATCAATAACAATCCTTGTCAACTTTATATGAAATGAAATCCAATAAACCACTTCAACAACTCGTACAATTACGAAACACACGTTTCAAATTCGTGCGGATTAATATAATCAAGCGTGGAGGGATTAAACATAATACGCCGGGTTGAAACAACGGTCATCCGATCTGGGTGGGATTATTGGCACCTCATACTGCTACCCTTAGGGGCTCAGTTGTGTTCAAAATTACTGCAGTCTTATTATGGCTGAGTCATGTGACAGTATTTACATTGCATTAACTATTGCCACTAACGATTTAATTAAGCGAGAAAGTGTTTCTATATTTAGTGTCTTTTTTATTAACTACAAATATTTAAAGGGGTAATTCAGTCCATCATTTCGAACAACTTTTCGCAGTAAATGAATATCGAAATATGAAAAAAATGATTTCATTTTCCATAGTAACGATATCACGTGACTACTTCGAGTTGTATGAGAACTTAATTTTTTTATCGTTTTTCGGTTTTACAATTATTGGGAAAAGTTGTTCAAAATGATGGACTGAATCACCCCTTAACATATTTGTACTTAATAAAAAAAGATCATTTAATAGTCCGATTATATTGACTATAACAGAAGTGCTAATAACATTGCCTTGTTGAATTTCAATAAAGTTTTATTGAATGCCATATAAAACAAAACTCAAGTGCGCAGCTTGAAACTTTGTCGATATTTTGAGATCGAGACTTTAAACATAGTTTCAAACTCTTCATTTCAACGCGATTATTGAGAAAATATAGAACATCAAGTTTTGTTCGATGTTTCATTGGATTCATTTCGACAAAGTTTCAAGTTTCAAGCGAGTTATACTTACATTGCTCCGCTTGTACAATATCGAACTGCATTCCGAAGGTTTCCCGTAACAGCATTTTGACGGTGAATCATCCACAACTTAGTTCACTCTAAGTCTAAACCACGGCACGCAAACACATGCTTGGTTTTCCGTCTTTCAGGCAAATATAAACTAGTTGAATGGTAAAATTTCGTTCACTTTGCTGTTGTGGGTTTTGTTGGCTAGAAGTTTTAATGGCACAACTCTAGCTCTTGCAAGGCATTGTCTGTAGAATACAGAGTATGAAGTAAAATTAACTACTTTTGTTGGAGTTTCGTAGTCAATCTAAATGCGTTCTTTTCTAAAAAAAAAAAAAAACTTGTATTCACCTTCAATTATGTACCTCCACTATCCCATGTTTTTAAAAGATATCTTAAAACATGATTTTTATGGCTTGCTCGCTAGATATTCCCACAATTTTAACATTATCATCCATAATAATCTATATTGTTCGTAAAAACATGAGCTTTGGGTGCTCTCAAGAGATAATAGGCCGTTTTTCTTTCTTAACGCGAACGTGTCAAATTTAAGTGAAACCTTTTTAGCAGCACAATGGTCTATCTTCTACAAAAGGAAGCAAAGCCGGGTGAAGGGTATGAGCAGGAATAGCTCGCATTAATCACAAACTGTAATTTGCCTGACTCACGACAGGAGGGGACGTCCGTATCGGGCTTTCTAATTCTGGATACGGCGGCGAGGAAAAATAAGCAACACTTGCTAGAGAAAACACATCAAACACGTCATCTTTTGACGCGTGCCTTGTGTATGAAACTTAACGGTAACAGAAACATTTTAAAAGTTTCATTTGAATTGTTGAGTTTCGACGAAAATGGGGCTCTAGCATCCACGCTCTCTAGTATTAGTCACACTATCACGTCTTTATCCCTAAGGGGGCAGACAGAGCCCAGGACCGTACGCCTTAAGGCCACATACATGAAGGTGCAATAAGAGAATCAAAATAATGATGAGTTGCTAGCCGGTTCGCCTATTCTATTGGCATTATTCAGATTCTCGCCCATTTCCCAAATCGACTTTTAAGATCTGTGCAACTGGTTCATTCTGTTTTTCCTTTTCTCCCAGACCGGTATGGAACATAAGAAGGGATTATCTTGGGGGGAAGAAGATATTATCTTTCTACGAGTAAAACGATATATTTTACAAAATATTGGTCATCATTAGAAAGAATAGATACTTTCATGTTGCTTAAAAAACATGGTTAATATATTTACTCATTAATTTGTTAACGAGAAAGACAATAAATTTTACGAACATTTCAAAATGAACAGCATAATCCGCAAGCTAGTTGCGCTATGAAGATCAAACGTAATCATGAATGTAATTTACGTTCGCATGTAACTACGACGGGAGCGTAAACATTCGTCTCCATTCATACGACGCTACTCTAATTAACCCGTTCGCGATGGATTGCTAACAAACTTCCTTGTTTAGTCAACACATGCCAACTAATTTTATAATGTCCGGAGGCACTAAAAGGAATTTTAATTACAGAGTTCTCTATCTGTCAGATAGTAGATAAAATATGTAAACATTTTTATAGACTCGCGTGAAGATTGTGTTTTATTGTAAGTACTTGATTAGTCCAAAGATTCAAAGATTTAAATGTTTATTTAGTAATTAAACCTTTACAGGTACTTTTACACGTCAATAAGTATAATTTACGTAACGTGTAAAGTATATTAAAATATAATTAAAGAAAAGTTATAATATAATATAATAAAATTTTTAAAAAGTTACCGATACCAGCGCTTCGTAACGACCATTACTGAGAAGAAACGCCGAAAGAAACTCATTTTCTCAGTATTGGTCGCCTACTCGCCGGAAGGGCTTTGTCATATTATTATTATTGTCTTTTAATTAATAAATACTTATACTCGTAATACAATGTTGACACATTATAACATGTAATGCTTGCGAACAAGTATACAAACATAAATTACGTAATAAAACTTAAAATTAATATTTCTACTACATATCTTATTATATGATCTTTAAAACAACGTAGAATATCACATTCTTAAATTCTTTTAAAAGACAATGAAGTAATCGAACAATTATTTTGTTTTTATTCATGACACAAATAAAAAATATAACAGACCAAGCATACATTTTTATGTGAGAAAATGAAGGGTTAAATAAAATTCTATTTTCGTAAAAATACTCTGACTATAAAAATGTGGAATTTCACACCTCCGCGGTATTTTTTCAATGCAGGAAGGATGCATCAATCTTTGATCAGAATTTTTACGGTTAAAATTAGTCTCCGCTTTCCCGTCTGCATCTGATTTACGATTTCAAAATAACTTGCGAATGAACGCATCGGTAAAGCGCCACCGGATGAGATGTAGACATTCATTTTCATTCCTTTAATTATTAAGTATTTTGCTAAGTGAGTATTTAATTAATAAAAAATAAGTAATGAATAATAATAAGTATAAGTACACATGTTTATAAGTCTTAAATATAAATAAACCCCCGAATACAGTTTAGATAAAAAAAATCTATGGCCTATGGTTTAGAAAAAACTTTGGAAAAACATCAAAATCCGGAAATTACTTTGTTTGGAAATAATTTGAATTAGAAGAAAAAACAAATAGAATTTGCAAATTCACTTCATAGTCTTTTGTTTATATTTCTTTGTAAATTCTTGGTAAGTATTATCTACCAAGAATTTACAAAAAAAATATTAATGGATCAATTTACCTTATAACAATAATGTACGTAAGTACAAAATGTATTTGCTAATAAGAACACCCATAGGTTAAAACATTAAACCTCGGTAAAGCCTGTGAGGCGCTAGTGTAAAACACTATTCTGACTAATTTAAGACTAGTTTACAGTGATTTGCAATTTCACGGCAGCTGAGAAAATACTGCTATTCCATCTGCCTTCCCAGAACCGCTGGTATTTTTTTGCTGTCTCGGAGGGCCATCAGACCGAGTAGGTCTGAAGTGTTTGACAACACGAAAAGATGAAAGGGCTGCATTATTAATATACAAATTGGTTTGAACGATTGAAAAATAAACTGGATGAGGGAAATACATTAGAAATCGGAGTATCGGTTCTGAGAAATATCTAATCTATATAATCTGAATAGTGTTAAGAACAGCGAAAAGCTTCTAAAAATCTAATGTGGGAAGTCTAATGGAACACGTGTAAAATATCAGATCCTACAATGCAGCATTGAAAGGAGAGATAATGGAGTGGGTGGAATATTGGATGGATATGTTGTTATGATAGTCTTTCAGTCTTTATTGTCAGGGATTGTAATCGAGAATACGGTATTTTAATCGATTCGGTATTTGACTCGATCTTTTTTCTTATTCATATCAAAAAGTAACATGATACGAAACCGAAAACATCTTAAATATATATAACTCAAAGGTGACTGACTGACTGCCATAGTGATCTATCAACGCACAGCCCAAACCACTGGACGGATCGGGCTGAAATTTGGCATGCAGGTAGATGTTATGACGTAGGCATCCGCTAAGAAAGGATTTTGATCAATTCTACCCCCAAGGGGATAAAATAGGGGATGAAAGTTTGTATGAAACTTTGTCAATTTTAAACCGATCGGGCTGAATCTTTGCATACATAAAGCTACTATAACGTAGGCATCCCCTAAGAAAGGATTTTGATAAATTACACCCCTACGCGAGCGAAGCCGCGGGTAAAAGCTTGTAAATAATAATTTTACTCCGTTCAAAAATAAGCAAGTTATAAGCCTTTCAAATCCGGTGGAAGGAGAAACTGTCAAATAACAGAAAAAGGATGCACATACACCCGCCTGACATCACTGTCATTAGGTGTTACGTTTACCTACGAAAGAGATAGTGAGATGTCTCCACCACGCTCCCACCTTATATATGAAATGCTAATTGCTGCTTTATAAATTAATAAATTTTCTTGCTATTTTAAAAATATTTCTTTTTAGTTATATTTTTTGGTTTATAAAAAATATTAACTAAACCACGCAGTTAAATACGCTATTACGCGACGAAACATCCGCTTGATCTAGTTCAGCACTAAGTGTCTATGACTACCGTAGCAACACCATCAACCAAAGAAACCGTGTTACACTAATAGAGATAGTTCCTAAAAATACAACTTTTTCGCGCGACACTTGCTGCCACTATAATCAAAGCAGAGTATTTACATCAACACCCTCGGTGTCAGGAATAGATGTACTATGGATGACGGTAAATGTAGGCTAAATTTATATAGTACCCAACATCAGACTTCGGATCGGGCCCAATCGTGATTGTCTCGGAGTTTCGACACGAGGTAGGTAGGTTCCGCGTATTTCGCCGGTAAAGTTTGGTTGTGGCTGAATTTCCGGAAAACTGAAATGCATCCAACTTTGGACGTTTAAAGTTTTGCAGAAACACTAAAACAAACGTCGCCCTGAATATGCTGTCTATTTTAGCTCAGAAAGCTCTATTTAACCATCATGGGTAAAAGAAATCCTTTTCTTAAGATAAGATTTCCGTATTAGAAAAGGATTTCGATTCTTAAAAAGTAGTTATTTTTTATAGTACCTACGTGGAATAGTCTTTTCAGAAATAGTCGTTACTAAAAAGTTATGACTAAAAAATTTTTTTTAAAAACCAAACTTTTTTCATGGTTAAAGTATTCTTCAAGACGAATCAAACGAGCCCACACTCGATGGGGTTTGCGTCATTTCATTACAGAGTTCTTATGGCCACCTTCCGACTCCATCGTCAGATCAACTCCATGTCATCATAATTATATCATCGTCACGCGACATACGTATGCGTGCAAAATTACAGCTAAATCGGAGACCGGGAAGTGGGTCAAATTTAACTTGCAAGATTGTCTTCACACAGACAGACAGTTTGACAGGTGAAACTAAATAGTAGCTTGTGAAAACATATTCCGTTTTGAGTTCCGAGTGGCACACTTCAAAAGTATTAGGTAGTAATAACTACCTATTAAAATAAAATATTAGGTATAAAATATCTCTCTCAATAGATAAAGCAAAAATGGAAGCTTCGAAATTATTCCGTAGAAACGTCGCATTACTTACGAGCAATTATTACAGATTATTAGTCGTCAACAGCGGATCCCAGATTTGGACGCATCGTAGTATCGTATCGCAAAAAAATTTATAAATTAAAGAAAATAATGAAAAGTCATTATTTTCTATAATTTATAGATTTTTTTGCTGAGTGGTACCACAGAGACGAGATGATATCCCGTGGACCAATGATAAATTCGACTTCTCAAAATGTCCCAAAGGCAAACTGGTAGATAGCGAATCAGCGTTAAGTTTGGCTCACTGCAAACAATTATTTACAAGATTCTGTACAATAAACTAAATTCGCAAAATATACGGAACGTTACGGTTACGGTTGATCTGCAGTATACTGTACAATACAAGCCACCGATTCCTGTACACGCACACGATAATGGCAGGAAACCTCGCCTACAGACAGGAAGAGTGTGACCTCTTTTTATTACATTTGTTCGTTTCTTAGACCGCAGGATCTGAATGATGACGAATTACATCATGTGGGAAGTTCGCTTACTATTCAAGAGAAAGAGTGTCTTGTATAGATACATTAGAGGGCAATAGAGAAATAGAATAGAATAAAGACATTGGATGTCTTGTCCATTGCTCTTCAATGTAGATTCTATGCCTATATTGTTATTTCCTTCATTATCATCATCATCGTCAGCTTTCAACGACCCACTGCTGGGCATAAGCCTCCTTTTGTATGCGCCATTGAATCCTATCCCTAGCCTTAGCTATCCAGATTTTTCCAGCAATCCGTTTGATATCATCGACCCACCTAGCTGCCAGACGCCCAACACTCCGTTTTCCATTCCTAGGGTACCACTCGGTGATAGCCTTACTCCACGTTCCATCGTTCCTTCTAGCCAGGTGTCCAGCCCAGTTCCAGTTTAGGTTCGCAACCCTAGAGAGCACGTTATTTCCCTAACATCTGTAATCTGTAAGTATGTAAAGTCTTCCGTGCTGGTCTGGAAGAAAAGAAAAATCGTAGAATGTAGCAGCTGCTCTTTAAAGCCGATCGAATGGGCGAGAAGCTGAATCAGTAGACAATGGGCTTAGTGTAAACAATTTGACTATTGAAATTTAAAAACTGTACGTCTGTCTGTGGCATCGTAGCTCTCGAACGGTTTTTTATGTGAAAGCAAAGTTTCTTTGCGGTGGTACTTGGCTATATTTGATGAAAATCGGTTCCGCTGTTCCAAAGGGAGTGAATGCTTGAAAGTATAATTAAAAAGTATGCAACATGTAATGAAAAGGGGTATCAACCCGAAAGGGAGTCAACACACTAATCAATGTGAAGAACTTTTAAGGGTACGCTAGTCAGGTGTTTCGCCATACAAATTCTGTAGGGTGATGACTCCGTTGTTCGGTATCGTCTGTTTAAAGTTTTTAATTCTATCAATTTGTCTTGTCGTTATCTATGCTTGTATGGAATCATAATTGTAAAATGATAAGTACTTTAAAAGTTATGAGTCTCAAAACATTCCGTTTCAACACGTAGTTTTAACGCAACTTTGGGCACAATTAAATACCGGAAGGAGTATAAAATCTCTAAAACAAAATTCGTACAAGCATAGTTTGGTTATTAAAAAATTTAAATAACTTTACTTTTCATTAAAACATTCAGCTGTTTTATCACAAGAACACTTCTCCCAAACGCATACTCGTAAATTTTTAGACGTGTAACGTAACGTTTTTGTGCGATAAGTCGGATACGACACACTAGACTGTAGTTCCGATGTGCGTATAAATCGGAGTAAATAGTTCCGCACTGTTCATAACCGAGTCTATCCCTTTCTCAGCGAAATAGCACGCAAATTAGCCACGTGCGCCGACGAGTTCGAGTTCCGAACTAGCTCATCCTTAATATGGGACTATCCCTGAAATCGCAAAAAAACCGCAGCTCCATACATTTTGGCTCGGATGGGTATTTAATGTTATATCGAACTGGATCTTTATTTTTCGAGTAAAAGTTGTTCATATTGTATTTGATTAGTAAGTTAACTCCCTTTCGGGTTGATACCCCTTTTTCGTTACCCGTCGTATATACTTATTGATGTGTAAAAGTGCCTGAAAAGGTCTCTAATTATGGAATAAAAATATAAATTATGTTTTTTTTTTTTATTTGAAGTCGGTGTTTTTTTAATATGCCTGGCGAATAAAGTTGTGTATTAGCCTTTATTTAAAGAACTGAGCACCCGCGTTTCTTTATACTGAATCTACAAGTACTTTAAAGTAGTGGAACTACAAGCGAGATATATTATGTTCAGCATCTACAAATTATCCTCTCCAAGTCGGTACAAAGGAAACTTGCTCATCCAAGCCCAAGTTTATTTGTTAATTAACTCTGCGAGACCCGGTGGCGCGGTGGTGCAATCCTCGGGGACCGTAAATTACAGTGCAGGTTCGGTGCTGGCCTGCTTACGGTATATTGTAACGGGTTGAAAGGCTTTTCGAATTACTTTAAGTGTTTGTACCAAAAGACAACAAAGGGGAGATAAGTTTAAATTATATTGATGATCTAGAAATTTTAGAAAAGGTCTTCATTAAGTAGGAATAACAGGATATTAAAAATATGTGTTGGAACGACTAATATTTCTAGCTTTTAGTTGATATTTTTAACTTTTCTGTTTTTCATAAAAGCTTGACGGAGCAGAACTTAAGAATAAAATACGAGCTTCTCGTTATTCAAAAGAGATAAAAGTATTAAAACTACAATTTAGATCTCTACTTGACAATTATTTTAGATAGAAAATAGGTAAGTGATCTCTAGTGGATATCTATTCAAGGTGGAAACAAGTTGTCTCTAGTAGATTTTCTCATTTCAGTGATGGAAAATTTTTTATCTGATCAACTTGTAAAAATGTTCATGTACCTAATCAAAATCTCAGGAATGGAAAACCTAGCAAAAGTGGCAAGATTTATGCAGAGAAAAATAAATTGGGTACCTTCCTGGGTCCAAAATATATAATTTGGTACTTTTAAGAAAATAAATCGTCACAAAATAATGTCACTTGTCATGATTATGTCCATTTTCAATGTGATTTTAGAGTTATTATTGCAGAAAAACTGATTTTAGAGCTCTATTTGACTCCAAGAAACTATGATGTCATCAGTCTATATTACATACAAATCTCACAGAAAATGTTCGTTTTGACGTTTAGAAAAAAGTATCAGAAGAGCCATTTCTGAAACGCGGAGTCATCTAAACGAATGGTTTTTCTATACAAAAAACTGTTCGTTTAGTGACTCCGCGTTTGAAAAATAGTACCACTTCCTGAAAGGCCGGTAACGCTGTTGCACCCCTGGTGTTGCAGTTGTCCATGGGCAGCGGTGATCACTTACCATCAGGTGACCCGCTTGTTCGTTTGCCGCCCTATGACATAAAAAAACCCACTGATTTGAGTTGATGGAATGAAGCGAATTCTCATTTGCGGAAGCGAAAGTATCTACTTAATTATTGTAATGGGCTTTCCGCTAAGAATTTTTCAATTTCATTAGCGCAAGTGCATGTACGCTACGCCGTACGGCGGATCGTAAAATAAATTGAACGCTCTTCACAAGTATGTTGCACTTAAGTAAAATAAGAAATAAGTTTGGAAAATCCAAACGTGCACGCCTCAACGCTCATAAAAAAAAAAGTAAAAGAAACTAAACTTTTTTTGAGTATTTTATTAATTATAAATAAATGACACTGTATTACTTAGTTATTTTTAATAGGAATCCATCTCGTAACGTGATGATAGCTATTAAAAAAAAATAACAAATACATTAAGTATTTCGAGCGCAATTGTGGCACGTACGTCCGTACAGACATTCGGACATCCACGAAAAATTTTTTGAAATTTATTTTTACGTAATAATTACCTTATCAAATATTTTCTACAAGTGTTAAATGTGTTTGTAAAAGGGTTGTTCTTCATATCTCTGGTCTTATATAATTGTATAATATAATAGAGACATTATAAGTCTAGCAAAATGCTTGACCTTTTCACATGTTGAGAGTAGAGCTCAACGCTCAGCTTATGAGGCGTGCAATAATTATGTTAGTATGTTTTTTTTTCGTTCATAGAAATCAACTATATTTCACGATACTTATATTTTTTTTAAGCAAGAGAGACAAACAGATAGTTAAGTATTTTTATACCTTGACTTTTTTCAAAGGAATCTAACAGGAGTTTATCTCTTAAGTAAGTAGTAACCTTTAACATTTACAAAATTGGTAATAAATTAAAAGGTAACGTGTTAAAAAAATATTTTTTTCTATTTTAAGAGTAGGTAAAGTTTTTTAATATTTTTTCCTACAAGGATAAATTTATTATATTAAGTATCCAAACAATGCTTTCTCCAGTTTACCAATCCCACAACAGCGTCAACAAACAAGCTCACAGATTCGCAATCCAAAAGTTCACCACACAACAATCTCACAAAGGCGGGTTCACACGGGCGCACGCAAGGAAATAACGTGACACGCTTCACAGTTCACAGTGACCGGTACTAAGAGGACGGAACGCGACGTGCGCGCTCCATGCGGTGCGGTAGCGAACTAAGCGTACCGAGGATATCCCGCAGGATGGGTGCGTTATAATAAGGATCGATATTTACATTACCGCTATTAATATGCAACTGGTCGATTGAATTTGTTAGTTAGATAGTAAGTTTTAGATCCAGGAACATCGTTATTTTTTTTTTAAATAAAAGGATTTTTATCATTTTTTTTTACAACTTTGATTTTGTTTAAAAAAAGACTGACAAAAGATATTTAAGCAAAATATTGTAAGTAGTTTTTTTTTTTGCAATACTGCGTTATTTTAATGAGTTCAACTAGTTACTTTTTTAAATAATAAGTGTTAGACTTATTATATGTGAAGACTTTAAAACCTGTTGTTATTCAGTCTAATTAGAATAAGATCATACCCTACTTATACAGGAATATTATTCCAGGTTTTAATTAATAAATCACAGAAAAACATTCTAGAGTAAATTATACCTATCCCATAAGTTATTATTTCAGAGTTTCAAGCTTTGTATTGATAAAAATTAACAAACGTTAAACCATTTTAATCAAAATATGTCTTGTTCTAGTCTCTCTTTTCAATGTAAAATAATGCAAGAAAGAGACAACATAGGATTCTGTGTAATCAAGTGTGTCTGTTTCCATATAATGATGTATCAACTTTAATAAATAAATATATAGGGACAAATAACACTGATCGAGCTAGCCCCAAAGTAAGTTCGAGACTTGTGTCATGGGATACTAACGCAACGATACTATATTTTATAACATATACATATATAGATAAACATCCAAGACCCAGGACAATTTGAAAAAGACCATTTTCCAACTTGCCCTGACCGGGGATCGAACCCGGGACTTCTGGATGCGGACTAGCATGGTGACCACTACGCCACGAAGGTCGTCCAAAGTGTGTAAGAATGTACGAACGATTTTACTAATTATTTAAAAATATTACGAGTATTATTAGGTCCTACTTACGTCTTTGTAACCTAAAGCAAAAGCATAAGTTCTTATTAAATCTTTTCAAAGCACACGAATTTCATTCATTTACAACCATAAATGTCTCTAAAGCACGATAAACTTGAATATCTCAAAAGCACCATTCGGGTCCTGGATATTTGTCCTTAGTCTATTTTTAACCGTTATAAATACCGGTGACTGAATTAAGTCGACTCACAAAGGAGCTGAGACCGGCGGTCGGCGGGCTGCTGTGCATACCAATGACCCGACTGTAAAAAATATAATCTGGGCACTATGAATATGTAATTCATGTATTCATAATATACTCTTTGAGAGGAGTCACCGGTATTATGGTGAGACGGATGTTGGAATTGCGAATAATGTCTTGGAAGATGGGTTGTATTAAAATCAGTATAATCCAATCTCCTTTTCAAAGCAAAAATAAAATCTCCGAAAACGATAAAAAGTATGGTAAACCTATAATCTATGTCAAATTTACTTTATTGTTGAATGTAGCAGACAGTGGATCGAAAATTTAAGGTAAACCCTGTGTCATAAGGCAGAATACACTGATCGTACGGAATCCCGGCGTTTACCTTATCTCCCTACTTCTAGTGCCAGGCTTGAAGACAGTGTCGTGAACATGAGGAATGAAACACATTATTCGTTCTTCGAAATATGAACGATTCATAATATGAAAATTGTAGCTAAAAGATGATCCACAGGCGGACCAAGAATTTCCGAAACAATCGATCGGAACCTGAACCCAACGTTTTTTGATATTTTATAAAATCAAATAATCATAGAAGTAAGCAGTGTGGTTTCCGCCAGGGTAGTAGAATTACATAATCCAAGTTATCGTGTGAATGTTGCCAGTTAGGTAAGAAATAGAAGCTTGATTTAGGTACAATAAGATCTCTCCAACCCTCTGGCCAGCATAGTTAGTGTACGCCATATTCTCCAACTGCTCTGGCCAAGTATAGCTCTGGCAGTACAAAGAGGATGTGCTCCTGCAGTAGAGACTACAAAAAAGACCTAATAATGAAGAAGACAGTCGTTTGATTGACTGTAAGTAAAGAAAATTGACACAATATCACAGAAAACACATAAAACAAAATTCCACAGAATAAAAGAAACCCGATGTCAATTACTGGATTCCATGAATACAGATAAGGCGCTTAATGATTTCCATCTAATTCACAATTTACATTCGCGTAGTAACATTACAGAACGCCCACATCTTCAGAGTAAAGACCCATTTGTTCTAACAAATAGATTCCGCTCCTTTGAGTGAAATCAGTTTTGCATATCTCAGTCATTGTTCGCTTCATGCGTTTATTGAAAACGTGACTGTTGTTCGAAATTGTAAATTAGATTTTATATTGTTTACTTCCGCACAATCATGAGATTATTACTATAAAAGATACTATAGCAGTGACTACCTTTTCATACTATTTATCTGGCTGTCTTGGAGTTTCCGATACGGATCCGTTTAGAGCATTATTGGAAAAAGTTTTGATATATGACACACAGAGCAAATAAAACCTAATCCTACCTTTCTATTCACATATAGACACGAGCCAGGATTGCGTACCTAATATTTAAAAAACCTAAGTTAGCCTACTAGAAATAAGAGAGGTCGTTCTTTAGATACTACAATAGCCTAGTGCCTTCTATCACAGTATATCCCTTATAGAGTAGACATAGCATTTAGGGTCTTGCAGCTCTAAGCAGAGCCCAGGGCCACAAGTCCCAAAAGCCACTTTTAGCGTGGTGGACGAGACGGTGGAAAAAGGAATCAAAAGCAGTGCCTTCTAGATCTAATTATGAAATTGCTACTGCAAAGTCTCAACGAAGAACAACTTGCAGTCTAACAACTAAGTACCAAACTTGTACTTAATGTTTGCGAAACATAACGAACAAGATCATAACGATCAAGAGAGTGTCGACAATCACATTCTCATAATCACGCAATAACATAAATAACAAGCAAAAGCTGTGTCGTACGAAACAACGGCTCCTTCGCCGTTTATGTAAATAGCTCATAATGTATGTAAGCGACGGGCCTGAATTATTAATGATCCTATTTTAATATCATGCATCATAACTGTGATGAAGTAATTTCGCAAAGAAAATGAGGGAATTTATGAGAAGTCTGGCTGCATTAAAATTCCGATTATGAGTATTTAGGCACCCATGTTCAACTCCCATAAATATATATGAATCAAAGATTCAAATGTTTATTCAATAATTAGAGTATATACGTCAATAGTTATAACTTATGTTACGTGTAAAGTACATTAATAGTATTTTATGCAACAGTTGTATAAGGAGGGTTAAAAATGCGAGTGGCGCAGGTTACGATGCGAGCCTTGGCGAGTATCGTAAATTGACGTCATCGAGCATTTTTTGACAACTTATACAACGTTGCATACAATACTTTTTCTAGGACTACATTTACTAAAATAAATACAAAAATAAACAAAGAAAAGTACGAAATACTACACATACTACACACATATGTTTGGTAGATACTAGGTATCTATGGAAGACTTAATTTTTTTTATCTCTTTGTCTTTCTAGTGACTAAAAGTGCCATTTTTGAAACATGGAGTCACTTAAACGAATGTTTTTCAAACAAAAAACCGTATGTTCAGTGACAGCCATTTTTCAAACGTAGACGTTTGAAAAATGGCACCATATGTTAAAATAACGATTTTATTATGTTGGCAGTATGGTAGATCTAAAGAAAAAAGTTATAGGTCTATGGCTAGGAGTATCGTTTTGGCGAAATAACGACACATGTGCTATTATATTAGGAATAGACTATAGACTTTTCGGAAATCATATAATCTATGTTCTTATATTAGTGTTCGGGACCATTTAAAAGACAGATAACAGTACAGGAGTAGAAAAAAAATATTTTATATTTAATGAAAAGCTACCGATACCAGCGCTTCGTAACGACCACTGCTGAGAACATTTTCACAGTATTGGTCGCCTACTCGCCAGAAGGGCTTTGTCATATTATTATTATTGTCTTTTAATTAAAATGAATTGCTCATTTATGCTATTGTGACCATAAAGGGAAAAAAAAGACTCTAGATGATGAGACAAGAGAACAGAGATTATATAGACCGGGCAAAACTATTTAAGACAACGAATACAGTAAACGAAATGACTTTCAGCACAACATCCTGCAGTTTTAACAAAACAATGAAAAATAAAAGATCCACAAGAAACTAATATCCATGGAAATTCAACCCGCAAACCGCAAAGACAAATCCGAAAAATAAATCATGGCGATTCATAGTTTAAAGTTGGAAGACACAACTAACTCAGACTCGCAGTTTATAAGATTTACACCGTTAAAGTTATCTGGCGTCAGAGGAGGTTTTGTTGCAAAGTCCCGGCACGAGGCCAGTGACATTATATGAAGTATCAAGTAACGTGCTGGAACAGATATGTATATTTCCATGATCCCCCTTCAAAATATTAAAATTATTTCAACTGTTTCGGCTATTTCTTCTCGATTTCGTATGATCTTTGGAATTGTGTTCTTTCCTGGGTCAAAAATAAATTGTTTGGTACTGTTCAGAAAAAAACAATACAAACTAATGTCACTTCAGATGTTCATATCCATTTTCAACTTGATTTTGTATTTATTCTTGCAGAAAAACTGTTATTAAGAGCGCTATTTGACGACCTCCGTGGCACAGTGGTCACCATGCTAGTCCGCCACCCAGAGGTCCCGGGTTCGATCCCCGGTGAGGGCAAGTTAGAAATTGGCCTTTTTCAAATTGTCCTGGGTCTTGGGTGTTTTTTCTATATATTAATTTGTTATAAAATATAGTATCGTTGCCTTAATTATTTACTAGGTACTTTTTGTGAAAAATAAGTAAGATTTACGTACCTACTAAAGTTATATGTGTTATATTGGATGTTTATCTATATATGTATTTGTTATAAAGTATAGTATCGTTGAGTTAGTATCCATAACAAGTCTCGAACTTACTTTGGGGCTAGCTCAATCAGTGTTATTAGTCCCTATTATTTATTTATTTGATTCAAAAAAACTATGACATCGTTATTCTATATTTTATACAAATTCCTTACAAAATATTTGTTTTGACGTTTAGAAAAAAGTATCTGATTTGAATCGTTGGAAAGTAGCGAATTCTTGGGTGACCACAACATGCATATTATATTTGGAGAAGGAAAACAGTACAGCTGAAGATGCAACCGGGAATGCGAGGAAATGAAGGCTCTCCCCCTTCTATCCTCATCTTACCAAGTTAGGTTGCATCCTTAGTTATGCTGTTTAGCTCAAGGGAGAATAAAATACACATGTAATATAAATAATACAATACAATAGTATCCAACCAATGTCGAAGAAGGTGCAGTGTAAAGAAGAAACCGTTGAAATTATTAAAACTATTTGGCTGTAGTATTAAGACCGGCCTGATATCGACTATCCTTGGGTGATATGTATTACTATCAAGTAGATAGAGTGGATAGTATGTTATGTACAGTGACGCATTTTGGAATTGGTCCAGGATTTCGTTGGAGGACGCTGCCAAGGCTACATTCGCCTTGAAAACATTTCCAACAGGAATCCGTGCCAGATAAGGGAGGCGAAATGTGTTTGAGACTTAGGAATCAAATGATTTATTTGTTTTTGTTTTATATAAATATATTTGATATTTTCGGCAGTTTTTGAAACTATTTACTGTTTGCTAATAAATTGTTTTTATTTTTTGTATTTTTCGTGGTACAACTGATCTGTAGAGTAATCACATCAAATACAGAAGAAAGTAAAATTTTATTTGCGAAGTCCTCACTAGACAGAGCAACGTAACGTGTACCTAGCCTAACTAGTAATTACATTGAATATGAAAAACATAAATGCCAGAATCTTAAACGTTGAAATCTTTAAAAGGATCCGTGCTTAGCAATGAAAACAGATTATGACAACAACAAAGAACAAAACAAAACAAAAGCAATAGTAGCGGAAGCAATTGGATTAAAACCAGGCGAGTGCGCTGGCCAGTGGGAGAGATAACGGGAACTGGGATAAAAGGATGCTCGGCTACAGTAGTGTTTCGCATTTAGAGCACAGAAGGGGTTAAACTATAAACACAAACCTTAATGCGCTTAGAGCATTTTTAATTGTGCAAATGCAAAGACGGGACTCGCTTTTACTTTGCATCTAGACGTTAGCAATAATAGGAATATGACAACTTTTTAACCAAATAAATAAATAAAAAACACTTTTATATTACTTAGGCACAAATTTAACTTCGGAGATATCATCGTCATATCAGCCTCGGGAAGTCCACTGCTGGACATAGGGCTCCCCTAGATAGATATAAAGATAGACATAGGCCTCGGAGATATATCAATATCCAATTGTCGGTCTATAAAAATTAATCTATTGATTTTTTTTAACAGACAAAAGTATCGCCATCTTTTGTTTACAACAGTCACGCAATTCACTTAAAAAATACTAGTTCCAAAGTTAGGAAACAATGTTGTACCAAGTCACAAACTGTCATTAGTCTGCTGTATCGAGATTTTCAATTTGGCAAAAGTTTGTCATATTTACCCGACCCGGGCTGGTAGTGGCCTCAACTTTTCCCATTTATCCAACTTGGGTATACGTACTTACTCTTACAACAAGATTTTTGTGCCAATAACTTATTTAAAATTTAATCTTAATTTTACGTAATACATGTGTATGAGATATCCATAGACCTATATTTTTTTAGATATATAAGAAATCTGTAGTTTTCCTTTTAATTTTTGTCGTATTAGTGGCCAGTGTCAGATGTTTCAAACTGACCTAACCTCTGGCATTTGGACACATCATTGCATCTGCAGAAAGTTTCGCAACATTGTGATTTTTTAATCGTGAATGGTTATCCCAATCTGGATCATTTCCAGGAAAATATTTTTGGCAGATGGAGTACTTCCCTCATGCGGTAGTTTTGACCGCAATTTAAGTAGGTACCAAATAGGACAAAAATGGGAGCATTTTATTAAACCTTTTACGACATTATTAACATCACGGGACTTAATCCTTCTTCTTTTTCTTTTCGTGTGTGTAAGTGCCCAACACTAGTGTGAGATTTTTTAAGCTGCCTAAAGGCATCTGACATAGCTTGACGACTGCCACCATACAATGATGACAGCCGGGACCAACGGCTTATACGTGCCTTCCGAAGCACCGAGGAGCTCGAGAAATTTTCATGCCACTTGTGGTCATCAATCCAAGGGCGGACAACGCTTGGTCTCGCTTTACTTGCGAAAGCGCTAGTAATGCGCACTCCTGCCAGGCCACCGAGCCCCTCAGAGCCTCGGGACTTCCTAACCGCGATGGATGTAATTTTGGGCCAGACACCATGACGTGTCAGAGACCACTCCGCCAGACAGATGGCCAACTACCGTATATCAATGCGGCAGTAGGGTCGTCGAAATATCTGGCCTAAAATAAAATCAATCGCAGTCAAAGTCAAAGTCAAAAAGTCAAAAATCATTTATTTATCTTTGGATATTTATATCACTTGATAATTGTCATTTCATTTTTCTTTCGATTTCTTAATAGTTAGTTGTTGACGTCAGATCATTTACTTACAACTAAGTTTACTGCCGCCTCCAAAGCGCAAGTACAGAAGAAGCGGTAACAAACTGTACTGCAGCATTTTCTCCAAAAACGTTAACCTTACAATTGTACAGATATTAAAATTAGATGAGTGGACAGTAAGACAAGTATGTTAGTAGTTATTATGGCCGCGAAAGCCTAAAATCATATCATCGTCATATCTGCCGCAGAAGTCCACTGCTGGACATAGGTACCCGAGGTTTTTCAAAACGACCGATTTAAAGCGGGCTACATCCAACGTTTTCCTACAACCTTGCTAAGATCGTCCGACTGCCAAATTGGTGGGTGTTCTACGCTCGTTTGCCGGAACGTAAACAGGTAATCATATATTAGATTGGAAATTAGCAGGACTAAAAATCTTAAATAAATAAATATATAGGGACAAATGACACTGATTGAGCTAGCCCCAAAGTAAGTTCGAGACTTGTGTTATGGGATACTAACTCAACGATACTATAATTTATAACAAATACATATATAGATAAACATCCAAGACCCAGGACAATTTGAAAAAGGCCATTTTCCAACTTGCCCTGGCCGGGGATCGAACCCGGGACCTCTGGGTGGCGAACTAGCATGGTGATCACTACGCCACGGAGGTCTTGACAACATGTTATGCATTAGAAGTTAGAACCATTTTTCCTATAAATAGGGTTGCCAGGTCACCAAACCTAATAGCCGGACAGACCAGCCAGTTTGGCCGGACATTTGGGTAAAATGGCCGGACACCCTACATTATTGAGGATATTGTGTGTCAATATTAATAGGTACGTACGACAAAAAAAATATATGTTAAATCAAGTTTTTTGATTATAACCATAAATCTTGTTAAATCCTATTTTTTTTTATTTATTTATTGGCACACAAAACAGTCTTACAACGCAGCTTAACAAAACAACGTATATAATAGAAACATGTCTAGTTGCAAAACCAAAAAATAGTGTGCACAGCATGATAAACATTATTTACTCACAATAAAACATTATGTAAATTAGTAACATAATAAAGCTGTGGACCTAATGAAATATAAATAAAATCAAATCCGAAATCAGTGTAATAGATTTATTATTAATCAGTCAAATAAAGTCATTGGTCAAAATTAAATTCTAGATAAACATTTCTCAACCTTTTTAAATTATCCTTAAATTTGAATGAATTCAATCTATCAAAATGATGCGGGAGCAACCGACAGTCGACTCGCCTGCGCTTGGACTAACTCAGCGCTCGCTCGTTTGCAAAATGTCAAAAGCCTAACAAAATCCGGACGAGCTGGACACCGTTTATTTTGGCCGGACACGCAATCAAAAAGCCTATGTCCGGCTTTATCCGGACGCCTGGCAACGCTACCTATAATCACCAAAGGTTTTGCCTCATTTGAAGAAATGCAGACTATTTTACAAAAAAATGTTTTTGCCAACATTTGACTGTGACCCATATGATGCATCCCATTATAATATTTGGGGCAAAATATCGATTAATGAGTCAAAGTCAACCCCAAATGGGGTTGGTCCCCACGTGCACCACTGACTCACAGACGTAGAGGGACAGTGGCTGTTAAAACAGGGGTCTTACTGGGAAACATTAATAACGTTTTAAGTTTTTTACCGATGTGATTTTGAAGGAAATACCATATTATTATTTTTTAAATCGACACTTAAAACGTAAGTACCTACACATTTAAGTAATGAAGTACTTTCTAAAATCAAGTATATACCAACTAAGTTAAATCACTATTTGTAATTTGTCTTTATCTATTAATTTACAATATGTAACAAAAACTCTGTTCAATCCTTGTAGGAGCAACTTAAACAGTCAATATGAACAACTTTTTCTAAGGGACCAACGCTTGAAACTAGAAAAAAAAATATCGACATTTTCATACAAATTACCGGGCTAGCCAAACCCTTTTGTATGAAAATGTCGACCTGCGCCACTCGTATTTTTTGACACGTCTTATACTGTACTATAACTGTTGGTAAAATGTCTCACGGAAGGAACCTTATAATTACTTTCTTTAAGCAGATTTATTCATACCTATTCAAAGATTCAAAGATTCAAAGATTCAAATGTTTATTCAGTAATTAGACCTTTACAGGCACTTTTACACGTCAATAAGTATAATTTATGTTACGTGTAAAGTATATTAAAATTTAATTTATTTTTTAAGAAAAGCTACCGATACCAGCGCTTCGTAACGACCACTGCTGAGAAGAAACACCGAAAGAAACTCATTTTCACAGTATTGGTCGCCTACTCGCCAGAAGGGCTTTGTCATATTATTATAATTGTCTTTTAATTAATAAATACTTATAATATAATACAATGTTGACACATTATAACATGTAATGCTTGCGAACCAGTAAACAAACATAAATTGCGTAATAAAAAATATTAAGTAGTCAAAAAAGCGAAGCCGAGCTGACCAGTCCCTCCCGGCAGCACCCGTTCACGAGTTGACGCACGGATCAGCCATCGTTAAACTCAACCATATTAGAGGGAATCCAACGACCCGACCAGCGACGCCACCACCGGATTGGACATTTTAGTGAGCATGAAAAACCCGAACTCGCAGACCTTGTCAAGAGAAAATATTAATTAAGTATATGTTGGTCACTTATTGATCGCAGAGCATTTACATGTTTTTACAGTAGGCTTATTATGGTAACAGAAAATGCAGCTATTTATGTTTCATCTGTGGAGTGTAATGGAAAATGTTTAGGAAGTATCCACGCGTTTTTATCTCTTAAATAATCATTGATAGTATAGTACGCATTGTTTAATAAAACTTTTTTAACATGTGTTTTAAATTTTGCCATTGGTAGGTTAACGATCGCTTCGGGAAGTTTATTAAATAATGTTATACCTAGACCTAAGAGTGACTTTCTAGTTTTAGCAAGTCGAAATTTAGGCGTATGAAGCTGTTTTTGTTGCGAGTATTATAACTGTGAACATCACTATTTTTCTTGAAATTATTTAACCTAGATTTAACAAATAAAAGATTGTCGTAAATAAATTGAGATGTCACAGTAAGAATATTTATAGATTTAAATAACTCTCTTAAGGAATCGCGTGATTTTAGTCCGTAGATCGACCGAATTGCTCTCTTTTGTAGCACAGAGATAGCATGTATGTTAGCCGCTTTACCCCATAAGAGCAAGCCATATGACATTATGCTGTGAAAATAACTAAAGTATACTAGCCTAGCAGTTTCAACGTTAGTACACCGTCTGACCCTCCTCACAGCATATGCTGCCGAACTAAGTTTCTTGGCAGTGGCCTCAATATGTTTATCCCATTTTAATATTAATCTTTTGTTGTTATTATTTTGTTTTAATTCTCAAAAAAGTTTTTGAGAAGTTTGAACCCGCCTCCTTCCTACAAACAAAATCAAGTAATCACACATGACACAGCGTTTAATTTCTTTGATTTTTATATTAAGGTAACGGTAACACAATCTCCGCGCCGTTGCTTGACGCATAAGCGTAGCCAGCCATGGGCTCAGGGTGGGGCAGCAATCTGAAATAATATGTAACAAGCAAACTTCACGGTCCGCCGCTTACCCCAGTTAATTTTTACATATAAAATATCGAGTGTGAACTTTCTTACGAATATTAAGTATTGTAGTAAGTAGCTAGATAATTTAATTTTTAGGTTTGGTTCGGTAACTTAAAGGTCTGAGCCGGGGTGGGGCAAGCGCCCCACCGTGCCCCACCGTGGCTACGCCCATGGCTTGACGGATAGGGCCCACAGGGCTGTTTGTTTGCAAATGCACTTGCCCTCATTGTAGACAGAGGGCGAACAAATATTTGACCATTAGCTTGATGAAACGCTGGTTTTATTAAATCTGTTTGATTTAGTGTTATTTTTATTTGAGATGTGGAAACTATGTTTCATTACAACAGCTCGTAACTCAAGCTCACAAAACTCAGCTTGGGGAGATGTGAATCAACGTTTTTTTAGGGTTCCGTAGTAAACAAGGAACCCTTATAGTTTCGCCATGTCTGTCTGTCTGTCTGTCCGCGGTTTTACTCAGCGACCATTAGAAAGCTGTAATTTGGTATAGGTATGAACAATTGTTATGGGGAAAAAATTGGTACAATAAAATATTGTAATTTTTTTAGGGTAGCTCCCATCCAAGTAAAGTCAAAAGTAATTTTTTTTTTCTAGACTAACCAATCAGGTGTCGTTGAATAGGTATTTTAAAAATATTATGAGTTTGCGAAAACCATTTTTAGATTTAGGGATCCGTTTCGGAAGCACTTGGTTTTAAAGTAAAAAAAATTGTTAGAGTCAAGTGTCCCCCCCTCTATTTGCTAAACGGTTATATATGGACATGTGGAAAAATTCACAGCTATAGTAAATATAACGAAATTAGAAGGAAAACTATAAGAGCTAAGTAGGGTTTACAAATTAAAAAGTTATAGGCGATCAACTTATAAAATGTACTCGGAAAAGGAAAATTTCATACTAATTCAATAGAAAATTAGTTTTTAGTGGCATTAACTCAAAGTTGGTATTCGTAACTACGGAACCTTACACTGCGCGTGGCCCGACACGCACTTGGCCAATTATTTCTTGTGTGTAAATGGTCATTACTGGTGTCAGATTTTTCTAGCTGCCTAAAGGCATCTAACATAGCTTATTAGCTTTCACGGATCGTTCTTGCTTAGAATATAGAATTTATAAGTAAGATCTTATAAATTGTTCTTAGGAAACTTTATATTTATACTTGACTAATTCAGCGAATATAAATAACCGGCCAGTGCGAATCGGACTCGCGCACGAAGGGTTCCGTACCCATTATCTATAAAAAATCACGTTTGTTGTATGGGAGCCCCACTTGAATATTTATTTTATTCTGTTTTTAGTATTTGTTGTTATAGCGGCAGCCGAAATACATCTGTGAAAATTTCTGTCTAGCTATCACGGTTCATGAGATACAGCCTGGTGACAGATATACAGTCAGACAGATGGACAGACGTACAGCGGAGTCTTAGTAATAGGGTCCCGTTTTTACTTTTTGGGTACGGAATCCTAAAAAGTAAAAATAAGGACAAATTATTTACTTATGATTATGTAGATAAAGGGATAGAAATATCTTTATCGATGGCTTCTTTGAAATTCACTTACTTCTATCTTAAGTTCCTACAAGTTATAAGGGATAGCTTTTGCGAAGTAGATCTTGGCTAACCACACGACAAGGCAGACTGCGAAATGTAATTAAAACTAGCTTCCCATGCAAGAGTATGTTCCTAAGATATCCTTCGGGAGAAGTTCTCGTCATGTTCGGAAAATATTAAATTTACAGTTAACATGTCCGTAACTTATTAGTTATGATTCGAGGGGATTGAAGGCCCGATGGGAGTAGAAATTAGTGCTTACGCTGGATTAAAGACCATAGATCATGCTAGCAATCCGGGTTTTCTGAAAAACTTAAGATCAGTAACTGGCTACATGCTAATAGAAAAACAAAGAATTCATCCGAGCGCATTCCCTGATGCATCCTCAGCGGTAACGCCCGTGGTCCGATGCCTAACCAAGGTTATTTGATGAGGTTACTGGTTTTTATACAGAGCCACTGCCGTCTGACCTCCGCAACCAGAAGTAGACCAGAACCAATCCTTGGATAGGTTTGAGCAAACGCTAGATGGCGTTCGGGACCCACAGTTTATAACGTGCCTCCCAAAAACGGTATCATTTTTTTTTTCGGATAATAAGTTGATTCAAGCCTGCAATATCCTAACCAGACTGGAAACAATTTTTCACTAAGTATGCTTGCCAGTGGGAGTGGACCACGGAGGCAGTAAAAACAAAAAATCTATGTTAAATTCAGTCCTATCACACTCAAAAATAAGAGTAGATGTAGACCAACAGGATTTTGAAGTTAGATAAATCAGTCAAGCGTTTAACGAGGTATGTGGTAGGAGGGGTCGTGAGTTTACAGTTCGAAGTGAGCTACTAGTAATATTTGCAGGAATACCTTTGTGCTCTGTTCCAGACGATTGTTGTGGAGTTACCAGCGACGGGAGACGTAAACCGGTGCTTCACCCGAGGCGGCGCCGGCTCGACGTGAATATAATGGTCTGATCTTATTGCCATTCAAAAGGGTAGGATGCTATGATGTTCGACTTTAGAACGAAATAAAATATTTTAACAGGCAAACTGGTCGGCACTAGGCAGTGTGTTTGATCAGGTACCGTTGTAGCGGATTTGACAGTTTTTTCGGTGTTTGTTTTAGAAAAACATTTCTACAACCAAGTCATGAAGTCAAGTCAGCCTGCTGACAGATATCCCAAATTGCCTCAAGGACTTCACGTCTATAGTCTTATGATAGCAGCCGCTACTCTTCAAGAATCGGAGTAGCTAGGAGTAGATATTTTGTGCCACTTAAAATCACCGATCTAACTGTATTTTAGTAGAGTCAGTGCTCAAAAATGTTTTATTTATTTATGTAATTTATTTTGTTTATAATCTTGTCTTTATATTTATATACAGGGTTATTTTTAATTAACTAGCATCCCTTTAGGCGCATGTACAGTCCATGATACTGAAGCACTTTCCATAAAATAAATTATCAAAAACGAAAAAAAAATTCGACTTCCCATACAAAATTCATTTGGCTGAGCGCTAATATGTATGGGAAGTCGAATTTTATTTTTCGTTTTTCTATAATTTATTTTATGGAAAGTGCTTTAGTATCATGGACTGAACTTGCACCTTAAGGGATGCTAGTTAATTAAAAATAATCCTGTATACTTAGCGTGTGTATAGTATATTTATGGTGTAATAATAATGTTAGCTGCTGTATAACAATTTTATTACTTGAAAAAATATACTGTCGAACATATAACCTCCTCTTGTTTTAATATCGGTTAAAAATTGTGTTTTTTACATCCGCGTCAGATCAGAGTCATAGCGACCTCATGACAAATTGCTGAGCGGAGACCAATTTGGTACTGTTCTTTAATTTGTAATTAAATTGTATTTGTGTACCAAATAAACATTTTTTTTTCTTTATTTTGTTTAAAACATTTATCTTCCATATGCGAGAACATAATGAACGTGAACACATACAAGTGAACATAATAAATGGTCATTCGAGCTGGATCTTTTAATAAGTTCTACAATGCTTACGGCCGCGCCGTATTCAAAAAAAATTTTGCACTCCTTAAATCAGTTACATAGTACAATGCTACTGATTTCGGGAGTGCTGATTTTTCTGTCAAATTTATTTTAAATATAAATAGTTGGGCCTGTTGGAAGAGATTTCTTATGAAATAAGCAGTACCTATGTAATCGATGTTCTTATTTTGTTTGTTTCTATGTTTGTATTTTTTGTACATGAATTTATAAGTGAAGTCTGCGCTCCCTTAAATTGATTAAAGAGGGCATGGCAGTGTGCATCATGCTCCAACCCTCGAGCAACGGGACGGATGTTCAATTCAATTCAATTCAAATCATTTATTGCATTTCATAAAGTACAACAGTTCTAACTATTAAAAGTCACTGTCTTCTATAATAGGTACACTTGAACCCTGTCGGGTATCGCATGTTGACATGTAAGTGCTAAGTATGATTATGCCTGCTGGGCCATCGAGCTCTTTCCGACTTAAAATAGCTGCACGGTAAATCCAAGTACAGTTATTAATATTCTATTAATATATTAATATTCTATTGAGACTGATGTCCAAGTCGATTCATGTCTCAACGTGGAGCAATTGCATTTTATGGCTGTTTCACCGATGCAATACCATCGAACGAAACGTCCCGAATCGATTGAAAAGAACAATCGACAATTGGAGCTCACATCGCTATGCTCTGGATAGTAAATGTATTGATGCCTTAGGGACGAACATGGATTTTTAAATAGGTATATAGGTATAATTATTTTAATGTAGCTTCTGATATTGTGGTGAGCCAACAAAACGAGTACATAGTAACATAGTATGTGTACGTAGTAGTATTATATAAACACACATTTTTATACAAAACTTTTTCTGCTTGGTCTAATGGTTGACCGGAAGAGAATGCTATATGGCATTACTCGTACATGTTTTTTTTTAACTGTGCAATAAATTTGGTAAAAATGCTTCAACTTTCTAAAAAGTTGAGAGAATCTAACACTAAAATACTTAATCGATTCCTTTTTACATACGATATTTATGATGAAATTCTCTTTTATATCTTTGACAAGGGTAGGTAAATGAGTTTCTTTCCTTCGTTGAGTTTTCAATTAACCGTCTCTTCGAGGATATTTTATCTATAGGTAAAAAGTAAATCCTACATGGAAACACACTAAAACTACATAGATACACATCCTATAAGTAGGTACTTAGTAGTTAATATTTTTGTAAACACACGCATATCAAAAGGGGAGGGCTGATGACTAATCCTCGATACTCTATAATTTATTAAGTACTCATGCGATGGATGGCTTCATTAAAAGGGACATGTAAAAATGCGGAAATACCTCACTACGTCCTAACAAGACCCAGAGCCGGATCTAGAGGGGGGCAAGCCGAGGCCCATGCTTCGGGCGGCAAAGTCAGAGGGGCGGCAAAATCGATACTTTTAAAGAAGAAAAGAAGTTGTCTACTTCGAAAAAATTTGGCATATTCACATATTTAGCCCCGCCTCAAAATGATTCTAGATCCGGTAGTGACCAGACCAGAAGTTATAAATACGCATAAAGATTTTATATTTACTAGAATTTTCCAAAAGGTTTTACAAGTACATACAAATATGTCATAACTTTATCGTAAACCTGCCATGCAGAAAGACTATTATATTATACATAGTATTATAAGTACGGCGGACTTGATCCTGTGATTCAGAAATATTTAAAAATGGTTTAGGTTTAGGTAATTTTTCTGTTTTCCTACAGGTCGACCTTTTGTTCCATTGTAGTCGATAAATATTTTAACGTCTCTAATTCCGATGTGTTGATTTACGCGAAAATTGATTGTTTTACCAATTGAGTCTGTATTCCGGAATACAAGCGGCTAATAAATAAATAATTTTTATTCGAGTCTTGAACCTCTTTATTCATAGCCATATTACAGGGCGGAATCAAGGTTGAAATGCTAAAACATTAAAAGACAGCAAGACATCAACTGAATATGTAATAAACTTTCTGTGTAACTTTGTTAGCCGAGCACATTTGCAAAGCTTCGCCCAACTTTGCCATTCTGACAGACACATTTGAATAATACACACGAATTACATTTTGAAGTGGTTATTTTATCATTACTTACACATTTCTAAAAAATATACCTTGTTAAGAGCCTTGTTAAGTTCAAGAATAAACTGTAAACCGACTGTAAACTGTGAAGTGCAAGTAAGAGTCATTTGTTTGCCCATACATTTTGTCAGATGTTTCTTTCTTTTTCGTGAGTGTACGTGGCCAACACTGATGAAAGATTTTAAAAACTCCTTAAGGGGCTACCTGAATTTTCCGGGGTCCCGTCCCATTTGAAATAAATCTATTGAAAGGAAAGAAAATTTTATTTAAAATTTTGTCTTGATAAGACCCTAGATAACCCTTCAAACTATTTTATGAACTATTGTTTACAGTTTAAAGTGAGAACGTGAAGCTTTTTTACGCACGATTGCGAAAACAGCCACTTTTGGCGTATGTGCGTAGAATAACTTCATGTTCTCACTTCAAACAGTAGTTCATAAAATAGTTTGAAGGGTTATCTAGGGTCTGATCAAGACAATTTTTTTTAATGATTCTCCGTTTTCTTTCAAATGATTTATTTTAAATGGGTGCAGCAGTGGACCCCGTAAAATTTTGGTAGGTCAGGTATTTAAGAGCATCTGATGCCGCTTATTAGGACTGCAATTTAATAATGCAAATTTAAATAATTAATTGATGTATTTTTATTAACTATGAACAAAGAAAGAATGATACGCCAATTTAGTAACGTTAAGACATATTTTGACGCAAAGTTTCCCACCTAGAATATTTTCTTATTAATCTTTCTGCTTGGTTTTCTCTAGCTGGCAAAAACGAAAAAAAAAAAAAAAAACATCTAGAAGTGAAATTACTAGTCTTGCATAAACAGTAATATTAAAAATTAAACGTGGCGCATTGCCAGCTGCAGGTGGGCGAAAAAAGGCTGTTACGACCTGTACTTACAATGCCGAGCGAAACTTTAAAACCAGTCGTTTCTGATGTTCATTGAAATTTTGTTCACTTGGAAGTGTGCCCATTTTTAATTAAAATTGTGCAAAATACAGAATCGTATTAGATATACAGGTTGTAAAATAGTCAGCATATACCGGAATTGGGTTACTTTGCCAGTCAAAACAAAGAACTTTTTCAATAGAAAATAAACATTTTCAACAGCATAATTTGTAACGAATGTCGATTAATTTTCGAGACCCAGAATTGGTACGTTGGAAAAGTTAATAAATCATCAACTATGCCAACATCCAGTAATGAAGAGGCACAAGAACAAGAATACTAAGTTAACTGGCCAGAATCTTGCAGCAAGCAATAACGTTCGAACAAGATTACTCCTCCAAATCCGAGAGTAATCCCGGTTATATCCTCAGTATAGCTTAAGATCCTGGGGTCCGCTACCTCTCAGGTGATTTGACGAAGTAACTGGTTTTAACACAGAGCGACTGCCGTCTAACCTCTCCGCGCGCAGCCCGAAAACCAATCCTTTGATAGGTTTGAGCAAACGCTAGATGGCGTTCGGGGCTCACAGGCCATCCGAAACACGGAATCATCTTTCTTTTCAGGACCTTGCAATATCCTAATCAGACTGGAAACAACTTTCAACAACCTTTCGAACAAGACTAACACATAAGACCAAAAACGAAGTACACATAAAAGAAGTCATACGTTGAGATTAGCCTTTACGTCTCCGCAACAGCTGTTTCCGCAACCGACGTCACTGCCGCCGTAAAAGCATATTATGCATACCTTACAGTATTTTATGTTAAATGGTACAACAAGGATTGTGTTTTACAGCAGCGTACATAAAGAGACATTTTCTTAGGATAATATTCGCATTTCTTAAATTGAGACAAAGGGTTGGAGTTTTTTAGTAGGTATCGCGAATCACATAATCATAATGTTTAATGGGATAAGACAGAAGAATAAGGAGAGCACCTAGGTATATTGCAGAAACAAAAGATATTTAATTATTTTCCGGTAACCGGTGACCGCCATGCCATCTAAGTCTTAGACGGCATGGAGGTCACCGTTTACCGGAAAATAATTATATTATACCCCTAACTTCTTAGATTCTAAGAAATTAAGGGATATAACCTTTTGTCATCTGCCATTTATTCAAATACTAGTAAAATAACAATATAATTATGGATAGAATATAGTTTGCATGAACTAACTGGTGGCGGAAGCACTTAAAATAATCTAGATCAAATAGTATATAACTTTGATTTCCGCAAAGTTACTCTTGAATCTATTAGCTACAAAAATCTTTGCTAGGCAAATTTAAAAGAAACCCCGACATATTCCAACATTTCCAACCGATGTTAAGTGAAATTGATATCCGTAGCGCCATCTGTTATTTGCCAGGTAAATTAGAAAAGCCCGACTTTCAAGCGTTAACCCTCAATAACTTTATAAAGACTGAACCGGTTTTCATCTAACCACCGCAACGGACATTCATGTAAAATCGCATTGAAATCGGTCCACCCGTTCGAGAACTACGATAGACATACAGACAGACCGACAGACAGTCAGTAGTGAGGTTGGGAGTTAAGACTGTACCGTACAGCATACAAGAAAGATATGCACACCCATTATCTTCTCTAGCAAGAAAGTCATAATACGTAATACTAATTAATTTGTTTTATAACTTGATTTATGCTATAATAGACATGTTATGTACTTATATAATTGGTTAGTTAGGCTGTCTAGTTATATTTCTTACTCTTATAATTTATGATTTCATGTACTTAACTCACTGTATATGTACTAATAAATAAATAAAATAAGTAAATAAGTACCCCTGGTTCCGAAGCAGCTAAGGATGCAACAAGGAAAATGCTAAGACACGAGAGACAGGTTACATTTATACTAATTGAACACTACTTTTGATCAAAAATGGCAATAAAAGCAACAGACAGACGGACAAACGGCGCCAATTATGGCCCTTATTGCACAAAAAAGCATAGTGCAAGCGCCGACTGCGTCTGGCTGACAGCCAACTCACAAAATGAAAAATTAAATAGAGGACAGAAATGTTTCTTCATCTTAGCGTTTTAACGGTTGCATCCTCAGCTGTGCAGCTTCGGAGGGGATATTAACTGTAAAACACAAGCGCCATCTATATGGTTTGCATTGCATTATGTCTCGTAGTACTATCATACTTGATGCTATAAGCATCCCTTTCAATAAGTGATTCGATTAGCCGCCACTAGATGTCATATTGTACGCAAACTATTTAAACGAATTTGTGAAATTTCCTCTGGTTCAACGCGCTTTAGCTATAAACAGTAACCTCGAAATAAATCGATGGATGCCAAATTTCCCTCTTTCTTTCGGGCACTTATTTTATGTACAGTTATAATTTCTTACGCTAGCTACTGCATTAGCATTTCTTTCTTATACTAACGACGATAGGAATATGTGGCAATGGTTTGATGAGCATTCACAAAATGAAAAATTAAAAAGAGGACAGAAATGTTTCTTTATCTTAGCGTTTTAACGGTTATATTCTTAGCTGAGCAGCTTCGGAGGGATATTTACTGTTAGACACAAGCGCCATCTATATGGCTTACATTGCATTATGTATCTAGTATCAAAAATAATATAATTACTAACGTAACATATATCCAACGTCATAGAAACGATTAAAGGGCCCGAAAGTAGGCAAAACTGGAGTTGCGGATAGGCACACAGAGATGGCAGCACACACGACTAGCAAAAAGTGACTTAATTAATTAGAGTACTAATTCATTTAAATAAAAGTAATAATTGATTTTATTGTTATAATAAGTAGCTATAGCGCCATCCAGTGACAAGACATAATGTGTGCGATGTGTAGGCATGATTGTACTATCATACTTGACGCTATATACATCCCTTTTAATAAGTGATTCGATTAGCCGCCACTAGCTGTCGTATTGTACGTACACTACTTAATCGATTTTTTTGAATTTCCGTCCTCTGTTTCAACGTGCTTTAGCTATAAGCACCTCAAAATAATTCGATGAATACCTAATTTCCTTCTTTTTCTCGGGCACTTATTTTACATACAGTTATGATTTTCTTACGCTAGAGCAGATACTGCATTATCATTTCTTTCTTGTAACAAAGACGATAGGAATGTGTGGCAATGGTTATCCGAGGATACCAAAGACATAGTGCGTAAATTGAAACCTATTCCATCATTAGCATTCACAGGAAGATATTCCAATCTAAGCCGGAAACTACGTGGCAACATAAACGACAGAAATACTTTAAATGCTTCAAGTTTCCAATATAGTATTTCGGCAAAGAACGGAGGTTCAAAATATTATCCAACTTATAAGTCAGGCAATCGATACACGCACAGGACAGTTGTACTCACTTCTGTACTCTTTCTGTTTTGTAGCCAAGTGACTTGACTTTATGAGTAAGCGCCAGAGATATCGCAAAGTTATTGGATTTGCATTCATTTGTACTTCGCATCCCTATTGCGTTTTTAATGTAATTCCGTCTCGCTGCGTAACTTTTCGCACTTGTGTAAACGTTATCGGTAAGTATGGACTTATTTGTTTGAACTTGTTGATTTTATCATTGGCCACCTTCAATATCCCACTGTTGGGATTAGGACTTTCTCAGAACGTGCCAATCACCTCGATCATACGCTTTACGAAACCATCTACCTACTTACAAGTTAGAATAATCGTCTTGTTAATTCAAAGTTGTAGATTTACATTAAAGTCTCGCGGTGAAAGGGTTAACTTATTTATGCTTCTTGTATAAGTATTCATTTATTTTTGTACTGTACACGCCAGTTACCCATTTCCTCTCGCAGATCTGCTGAACTTTCTTTAGAAATATGTACCTAGCACCTATGTACTATGTATTTGTAAATTTTCAAGTGTACATTATTGCTTATCTCCTAATTTTGTAACAGAACTACAGGAGGTAAATCAGTTCATTTTATGACATTATAAGAAACACTAATAAACGAGTGCGTAGGGTAATTAATACTCATTCCGAAACATTCGTTGTCTGTCTTTCACATTAAAAACCAGTTTAAAATGCAACTCTCAAAAACAGATAAACTTATCCTGTATTGAAAAAAAAACAATGATGTTTTTAACATTCATGTCAAACCGAAGCAACGAATCAACGTAATATCTTATATTATAAAGTAAGTAGATTCTACGATGTGTTAAAACTTATCTCACAGTCTAGATAGGTCCAACAAACCGCAATTCGGCGTAAACGATCGAATTCCTCCCTGGCATGCAATAACGCCCACATTAACTGGACAGCCACGTGAATCATCCGCAGAATGCAGCTCCCTAGCTCTAAGTATAGCTGCCATTATTGTTTTGATCACACTAGTTGTAAATATCTAACCTAAATATATACCTAAGTTGAATTTGAAGAATGTATGAGCAGAGCAAGATGGCGTCATACAATACCGTCACAACCCGTCATGCCAGCCCAGCGTGGTGATTATGTTCCCTCGGGCTTGGATCTCGCTTGGCAGCACGGAGCAGCATTTTTCTATGCTACTATCTTTTTCTGTCGCTTAGATCCGTCATTAGATAGAACGAGAGAGAGCGACGGAACGCTATAGCAAGGCGAAAGCGTTCCGTGTCGCTTTCTCTCGCTCTGGCAAATGACGGTTCTGAGCGACAGAAAAGGATAGCAGTATACAAAAGTGCTGCTCCGTGCTGACAAGTGAGATCCAAACCTTATTGGAAAAGAAAAGGCCTGTAATCCAGCAGTTTGTTTGTTTGTTATAACCTTATTGTGCTATGAAAACATACAGTTACATTATAATAACAACATAAAAAGTAAACAGACAACAGCGGACTTATCCCATAGTGGAATCCCTTCCACTCGACTGGCGAATAAGAAGATAGGACAATTACTCACAAGAATGGTATAGAGGTCAGTTTGATGATTTTATAAGCTGTAGAAAGTAATAAAAAAATCTTCATCTTAGCGCGTTCCAGGTCCAGCCACCGAGAAGAACACTATTTTATATGCCACCACATCTTAATAAATAAAAATAAAATAGCACAGCTTGATGCAAAAAAATTAGAGGCTTTCAGTACAAGATACTTTACCTTTGTGCAATAAATATTTAAGTAGAAAAATAAATTTGCCATTTTTGATGTGACTGTTACAATTTTTAAGGGATTAAGGGCAAATTTTAAGGGCATTGAAATCATTTATAAAGGAAAGTTGTTCACAATGATAAATTGAACTGCTACTGTTTGTTTAAATACCTATGGTTAATTAAGAAGACCATTTTAAAGCGTATAATTAGTATCCACTGGACACAATAGGCCTGCGAACGGCAGTAACACACATTAACAGTGCTCATTACGGCGTGACGGACAGACAGACGGACAGACGTGTTGACAATACAGAGGAGCTCGGGGAACCACTTCCTGACACATTTTGGACGTGATATCCGCTGGAGCGTTTATTTTTCTGATTATTGAACAAAAATAGTTTTTAAAACATATTCTCTTTGCTATTTGAGTTGTCTGACCTTTGTAAAAAAAAAACTGCTGGCTGTCATGTACATTATCTAACAGGAAAATTAATGAGTTTATCCTTTTTTTGCCAAGATATTAACATTTGTATGAAACGACATTTTTTTCTCATGATAAATAAATAATAAATAAATATATAGGGACAAATTACACTGATTGAGCTAGTCCCAAAGTAAGGTCGAGACTTGTGATAAGGGATACTAACTCAACGATACTATATTTTATAACAAATACATTATAGATAAACATACAAGATAATTAATAAATAAGTTAAAAATAATTGTGCATTTTTTTGTAATTTATAACTAGAAAAAAAATCAATTTTCAATGCACGAGGAAATAATAAAAAATGTATTAGATGGCAGCTGCGGCCGATGGCTTCGGGGATCTATGTAAATGCGCAATGCGTCATACTATGCGCGGGCTCATGAATTATGGACTAAACGTAGGGTTGCTTCGCAAGTGTACTTACTTACAACATTTTCTAGGGTTCCGTACCCAAAGGGTAAAAACGGGACCCTATTATTACTGAGATCTCGCAGTCCGTCCGTTCGTCTGTCTGTCACCAGGCTGTATCTCATGAACCGTGATAGCTATATAGCTGAAAATTTCACAGATGATGTATTTCTGTTGCTGCTGTAATAACAAGTATTAAAACAGAATAAAAAATATTCATGTGGGCTTCCCATACAAAAAACGTGATGTAATAGTACGGAACCCTTTGTGCGCGAGTCCGACTCGCACTTCTCCAGTTATTAACCTACTGTATATGTAGTGCTTGTAGTTATTGAGTATTAGTCTTCTTATCGAGTGTGTATTCAAGCGCCTAAAGGCAACTATCTTCTAGTAATAACAGTAATTATTACACACTAGTTGACCTAATAATGTACAGATTTCCCACGATGATTTTTTCACCGGAACCGAGTGGTGGTATAGAATGGTATAGTAGTTGAAAATGACCAAACAAACTCAAAGGAACAAGTCGAGCTTAGTGAGAATCGAAATAGTCTCACAGACGCACAGCCAGTGCCTAAACCACTTCGGTACCACTGCTTCAATCGTAGCAGTAGTTTATAAATTGCATGACATATCTGAATATTAATAGTAAAACACCAAGAAATGATTTCTTAAATCCATCTCTAATCTCGTTACTGTATAAATGTATATGCCTTTTGCGCATTTCCCAGTTTTGTAAGATAATAATGTCGCGTATTTATTTATTTTGTGCAATAAAAGGTATTGTTTTGTATTGTATTGAATTGTATCAATAAAGTAAATATTACAGCGATGAAAAAGACATTTTTCTTAAATTAAAATATAATAAAAGTCTCTAATAACTTTGTCTGATATATATTCTTGAGTTCCTTGAGAAACTTGTAAATCTTAATTTGTTTATCGAGTACATGCCTGGATTGAAGAATAACTTGCAAGCGGCAACCCTACTAGTGTAGACGATATCATTACACTAGCTTTGTGGCTGATAGGTTTATGGTAAATAAACTAGCTGTTTGTGCATATTTCAGACGTGAGGAGCTTCTGAACGCTTTGTTATGTAAGGTCGAGAGCTTTTGCCACATAGTGTTATAATATACTAGCGATCGGCCCCGGCTTCGTACGGGTATGTATTTACATATAAACAATCCTATTGAACCAATATAACATTTAAGGTAAGGAGTATAACATTTGTCGTTATACCAATGTTATACAGTAAAATACACGGTGATTTTTCATTGGTTTTGGAGCCGAAGGCCACTTCATAAGGATCGTTAGGAAGACCTAATTAGCTAGTCAAAATAAAAATTCAGGAACAAAATATGTCGACTAAAACTAGAAGGTAAAATCGTGAGATCAACTAGTAGTACTGCCGGCCAGCTAGATTGCGAGTTCGTCGGGGTGTCACGCGTCAGTTATGAACGGGCGTAACTACGTGGTCTCGATCGAAAATCATTTTCGCAACTTTTTTTATCTTATGTCATACACAAATTTGGATTACGTATATGGACAGAGGAATTTATTTACTACATGACATTCTTTTTTCAAAACCAATGAAAAGTCAGCGTGTATAAGTCCAATGGTCATCATTCTTCCTTCCTGGTCTTTTCGCCATGCTGGTCTGGGAGAAAGAAAAAACTTAGAATGTACCAGCTTCTTGAGAAAGGAATGTTGATATGGTTCGGACATGTAGAAAGGATGGATAAAAGGAGATTCACTAAAAGAGTCTACAAAGCAAACGTGAGTGGAAGAGTGGGTCAGGATCGTCCTCGACGAACGTACCGCGATCAAATTGCAGACGTTCTTAAAAAAAGAGAGGTTAGAAGTACCCGTAACCGGCGGGCATGCATGAAGAGAGTGATGAGTGTAGATGAAGCGAAAGAGGTCTGTCAGGATCGTAGCAAGTGGAGGTCCTTAGTCTCTGCCTACCCCTGTGGGAAACAGGCGTGATAATATGAATGTATGTACCAGCTTCTTCTCTTCCCGCGCAGATCGTAAAACTGATCGAGGGAATGTGCGTAGCAACCCATCGTTATTTTGATTCCTTTTTACAAAAAAAAAAAAAATTTTTCTTGACTAACTAATCATGTGGAGTACTGTGTGTAACTCATCAAGCTTGTGAAGACCATTTTTCGGTTTAGGGATTCGTGTCTGAAATATATGGTATTAAAGTGAAATTTTTTCATAGAGTCAAGTGTCCCCCCGTCTTTCTTCTAAACAGTTTTATATGGACACGTGAAAAAATTCACAGCTGTAGTATTTATAACGTTTAAAGGGAAACTATGAAAGATAACTAAGGTTTATAAATTAAAAAGTTATAGGCGATCAACTTATATACACAATCTTATATACATAAATGTACTCGGAAAAGGAAAATTTCATACAAATTCAATAGAAAATTAGTTTTTAGACGTTCTTAGGGGCATGAACTGAAAATTGGAATTCGTAACTACGGAACCCGACACGCACTTGCCCAATCATTATTTCATCTTAACGCCCACCATCATGCTAAGCGTGGCCTTGGAGTCTTACGGCCTTGGATTCTGTCTACTCCGTCAGAGGTAAAGACGTGAATTTATCTTTATCTGTATAATGGCCATCATGGTCATCATATTTGATTATACCCGTGATTTGATCGGATTTTAAGGTTAAGTTGAATGTTATTCCTAACAGAAGAAAAATATTCAAGCGTTTTCAAAATGTTCATCCTTTTTTTATGTCATAGGGCGGCAAACGAACAAGCGGGTCACCCGATGGTAAGTGATCACCGCTGTCCATGGACAACTGCAACACCAGAGGTGTAACAGAAGATTTTCTTCTTGGCAACATCAAGGGCAAACATTTTCAATTGTAAAAAGCCATAAGCTGCATAAATTTTAGGCTGCTTACAAAACCTGACTCCATTTTAGACTACTGACACATTTGACATAAGTCCTGTTTTAAGTGTTTTTTATTTTAGCTATTAATTTGACTATCTCTTAGTTGAGTTATAATTATTGTTATATTGACGACCTCCGTGGCGTAGTGGTGACCATGCTAGTTCGCCACCCAGAGGTCCCGGGTTCGATCCCCGGTCAGGGCAAGTTGGAAATGGCCTTTTTCAAATTGTCCTGGGTCTTGGATGTTTATTTATCTATACAGGGTGTTTTTTAAATCACTGGCATCCTTTCTACTAGTGAAAGTACTCATGAATATGAGCAACATTTTGTATGGGACCAACACAATCCAACCGAAAAAAAAATCAGCTGTTCCATACTATTTTACAATAATTAGAATACCAAAATGTATGGAACAGCTATTTTTTTTTCGGTTGGATTGAGTCGGTCCCATACAAAAAGTTGCTCATATTCATGAGTACTTTCACTAGTAGAAAGGATGCCAATGATTTTAAAAACACCCTGTATATGTATTTGTTATAAAATATAGTATCGTTAAGTTAGTATCCCATAACACAAGTCTTGAACTTACTTTGGGGCTAGCTCAATCAGTTAATTTGTCCCTATATATTTATTTATATTTGCTTAAATTACTAATAACTTTTTAGTCTCTGCCTGCCCCTGCGGGAAATAGTCGTGATGTTATGTACATTATGTATGTATGTAAGTTATGCTTTTCAGTGTTTCAGAAATAGCTTCTTTTACAAGCTGCCATACATCAAACTTATTTCAGTCCAGACTAAAACTAAAACCGCGCGAGTAAGTTCGGATGGACAAAGTTAGTCAAGTTAGATCTACTGAGTGTCAGTTCGGTACAAGTTTGGTGCATGGTGTGCACGGAACAATACGTGTGGGGAATGCTTCGGAACAATAGGAATAACTGGGAGTTCATGAAATAGTTTTATTCCATCGAAACTGTTGTATTTACGAGTCTAAATTCTATATCCGAAAGTCACTAGGGGAGACTTGTAACTCTGATTTTGTAAAATTAAGGTTTCGTACTTAAAGGGTAAAAACGGGACCCTATTACAAGATTCCGCTGTCCATCCGTCCAAAGAAACTCATTTTCACAGTATTGGTCGCCTACTCGTTACAAGGGCTTTGTCGTATTATTATTATTGTCTTTTAATTAATAAATACTTATAATACAATGTTGACACATTATAGCATGTAATGCTTGCGAACAAGTAAACAGACATAAATTGCGCAATAAAAAATATTAAGTAGTCAAAAAAAGCGAAGCCGAGCTGACCAGTCCCTCCCGGCAGTACCCCTTCACGAGTTGACTCACGGATCAGCCATCGTTAAACTCAACCATATTAGAGGGACTCGATACGAGAGAAAGAGTAAAAACTTACGAGTACAATTTTTTAAAAGCTTCCTACTTTTTACTTGCACAGAATGCATATAAGTAACGACGTACTAAACCTTATTTCCAATATCTTTCAACTTCCTAGTTACCTCACTCAGTAAACAATAAAACGCCAATATCTTTGCTGAAAGAACTGAAAGCAATCCGCGGATTGATCCGGCGACTGGTCCGGCGATCGGTCCGTCTGGCGTCGGTTGTTGCTCCCATGACTCACTACGGGAGTAAATCAACGACCACTATTTTATAGAGCTGTTGTTTTTAGGATTTATGTGGGAGTAAAATGAGGTTGTAAATAAAAACGTTGAAAACGATCGTGATGAAATACTAGAGAAATCATAGAGATTTTTTCATTTCGCTGATATCGACATGGATGTTTATCTATATATGTATTTGTTATAAAATATAGTATCGTTGAGTTAGTATCCCATAACACAAGTCTCGAACTAACAAGTCTTTCAATCAGTATTATTTGTCCTTATATATATTTATTTTTTTAGTTCTCAATTGTGGAAATGTTTTCTCGATACATATTTTCACTCTTCCATACTGGTCTGGGAAAAAAGAAAAAACTTAGAATGTACCAGCTACTTTTCCTCCTGCGCAGATCGTAGAAGCCGATCGCAAATCATATTAATAGGCCAGAAACCCATCACATTTTTCCACCTTCTCGCCTACCATCACGCTAAAAGTGGCTTTTGAGTCTTACCGATCAGGGCGTTGTCTGCTCAGAGCCGCAAAACCACAAATGCGTACTTTGTCGTACTTACTTTGGGGCTAGCTCAATCAGTGTAATTTGTCCATATATATTTATATTTATTTATTTTATATCCGTAAGCTTCTTTTACTATCAATAGTAAGTAAAATAGAAAACATTATTATAAATACGTTGATTCTATTTTTTAATAAAAAAAAAACCTTAAAAGAATCTTTGAAGTTTCTTCAAGGTTAACCTCCAGTTTAATATCAGTATCTTGGCTCTATTAAAGTAACAATTCGTTGGCGTAAAACGTAGTCTATAAGTTTATTTTTTCTACAGCTTGGACGCCTAATAGAACTTTAAAATTCGTAACTTCATTTTAGAACAAAATTAAGGTTAATAGGTCAGACGACCTCATTCGAACAAGTGAACAAATTATAATCTAAATATATATAACTCAAAGGTGACTGACTGACATAGTGATCTATCAACGCACAGCCCAAACCACTGGATGAATCGGGCTGAAATTTGGCATGCGGGTAGATGTTATGACGTAGGCATCCGCTAAGAAAGGATTTTGATCAATTCTACCCCCAAGGGGATAAAATAGGGGATGAAAGTTTGTATGAAACTTTGTCAATTTTAAACCGATCGGGCTTAGACTTTGCATGTATAAAGCTACTATGACGTAGGCATCCCCTAAGAAAGAATTTTGATAAATTACACCCCTACGCGAGCGAAGCCGCGGGCAAAAGCTAGTATATTGATAAGTTCACTTCAATATACCTAATACATTAATAGTGTTCCTAGCTTTTGAAAATTTGATCTCAATGAATTTCTTTTTTATTTATCTTGCGAATATTTTCGTTCTCCAGCAAGTAGGTAAGTATTTCATCGCCGATCAACTACTAGAAATCGTCATGTCGATCTGGCGATTTTGCACTGATGCACCTCATGCACCCACCCACGCATGTTATTCGTCTATTGATAAGGGAACACGTTTGGGTGCTGGAGATTGTTTCAAAGGAGTTCATCTTCAGCCATCCAGTTTTGGTTTTCAAAGATGGCGGGAACCCAGCGCGCATGCGTACTCCAAACAGCTGTCGGCGCCATGTTTGATGTTGCCAGTTGTAAACTCGGCTGCATTCATGCTTTCAAGGATTTACAATTCCTACTAGCGTTTTATGAAAACGAAAGTTAATTTAACTATTTTAATGAAAACAAGGCAATTAAGACTCACGTTTGTTGTTTCAAAAATGATTATATTGTTGAGTATTTCACAGAGAAAACATCAGTTTCAAAAGAATACTCGTATTTGAAGTATTTGTTTCACAGATCTGTTTGAAAAGGTACTCAAAACCCACATGAATTTTTAAGTTGAGAGATTGGTTTTTCTTTTGCAACCTCTGAAACTAAGACTGTAGGGTAGGAATACTTAATTTATGTACGTAAGCTTAAAAACCCTGTTGTGTTGTTGTTGTCAAATATATAAATAAATAAATATAAATAAATATATAGGAACAAATAACACTGATTGAGCTAGCCCCAAAGTAAGTTCGACACTTGTGTTATGGGATACTAACTCAACGATACTATACTTTATAACAAATACATATATAGATAAACATCCAATATAACACATATAACTTTAGTAGGTACGTAAATCTTACTTATTTTTCACAAAAAGTACCTAGTAAATAATTAAGGCAAAGCCTTTGGCAAAGCGTGAAAAAATGGACCAGTCAAAATGACGGCCCTATCAGGCAGGAAAATTGATAAAACGGTGAAAACGCGAAAGAAATGCGTGTGAAAATATAAAAGTATACAAGTTTTCCGAGCTTGTTTTCATTGTCGGGCATTATCGTGCTCATTATTTATGCGGCGTTATGTTTTTAATCAGATCCATTACATTATAGTTCAAACACGAAACAAAAGAAAACAGAAAAATTACGATTTTACTACTACGGATTCTGTACGCGTTCTGTTCTTTCTATATGCTTTTCATTCATCTAAACGCGAGTCTGGACATGGCTCGATAAAAAAAAAAACAATTTAATTTTAAGGCAGCCATCTAGCTAGGTTGGAAGTTGTAGGATGCTGTACGGACAGGTAGTGGGAACTAGACGAAATATGCTGAAAGATATTAAGGGGATGAATGAGGTGCGATTAAGAGTACATAAAATATATATAAATGGCGTAGTGGTCACCATGCTAGTCCGCCACCCAGAGGTCCCGGGTTCGATCCCCGGTCAGGGCAAGTTGGAAAATGGCCTTTTTCAAATTGTCCTGGGTCTTGGATGTTTATCTATATATGCATATGTTATAAAATATAGTATCGTTGAGTTAGTATCCCATAACACAAGTCTCGAACTTACTTTGGGGCTAGCTCAATCAGTGTAATCTGTCCCTATATATATATTTATTTATATATATCAGTTCGCTATTACATCCTTACTTGTTTTGCAACCCGGGGTGTGCCTTCCAGCTTTTAATTCTACATAGCTTTTAATTCATTTTAATTAATACATGTAACTATTCACTGAAGTCGAATGGCGAAGTCCGTACGTATATCGAGAAGAAAAATCATCTCATTTGGGAAAATATTAAATGTAAAAATACATGTAAGATTAACAATACGTTAGGTAGTGGTATACCGTTTTTATTTCTGTTAAAATGGATCAAAATTTTTTAAAAATGATATTCCATGTTAAGAGACACAATTCAAATATATTTCAACGGCTCGTTTTCGGCGTACCAACGGTTTCGGTGTTTCGACTCTCGAGTTTTCGATGCTTTCTGTTTTCCTCTGTCTACATGTTTTGACTAGACTTATTGTTTAAGCTGTTGCCGTGTCTGTTACTTTTAATCTGTGGTTCAGACGAAATTAACAAGTTGCTAGCGTGTGAAGTAATCGTTTCTGGGAGATTTATAGCTACGATTTTTAAAACGTTTTAGTTACAAAATAAATAACATCGTTGCCTTTATGGAATGTATATGCACCTCTTTTAAATCCGTTTTTAACCGACTTCAAGATGAAAGGTTCTCAATTCGTCGAAATCTTCATCATACATTTACACTTCGTGGGACAACTAGGCACAACAAAAACATAGATGGTTTTACGTGTAGGCGTGAATGTCTCGAAAGGGGTTCATAATATATCTACTTATATTTGTACGTTGGAAAATATTATATCACTTATGATGCATTTCTTATTTTTAAAAGTGGTTAAAGGTAGTAACTTTTGCAAAGATAACAGAAGAACATTAACCCCTTGAGTATATTCTCTTTTCTAAGTATATAGTCTATCTATCTATTTATCATGCAAAAAGTGTTGAAATAAGTGAAAATCTTGATTATCAACCACATTTTCTTATACTTTTTGCTTGAGCACTAAGGACCACGTTAAGGAACATATTAAAGCTAAAATACGTTTGTAAGAAGACATGCTTTTATTGAATTAAGGGAAAAGACAGTTCAGTTGCAATTTTTTGTATATATTCTCGTGCATCCCCCTTATGGAATCATCGACTGCGGCTTGTTCATTTGCTCCACAATGCAACGAGGTACATGGACACAAAGCTAGATTAAGTAGACACTTAAGCACTCTAAAGACACTTTGAGGCTATAATGAACACTTACGGGTGGTTGCTATGAGTTGTTCGGGTCCGCTTTCTTCATCGCCTGGCGTTTCTCAGCAAATTCCGCGCTCAGACGGTGTGCCTTCAACGTGTTGGGTTTCGACATTATAAAACTAGTATATCACCACCGAATTGACAAACTAATACACTTACAAGCTTAATTCGTTGTAAACTTAGACCTCAATATCACAATAAGCCTTTTATCTAGACCACAAATTAATAAATAGGTGCTATCGATCAAAGCGAAATACGTCTTCGGTTACGCTTCGCTCACGATTTTTTTTATTTGAAACTGTTATTTAGATAAGACTAATGTATTTAACAGACGGATTAGGCGTTTTAATTTATATTTTACAGTTAAAATAAAGAGAAATTGTTATGTATATACATTAATCGCGAAGTTGTCGCGTGCAGTGGCTTGGGGTAGCGCCGTGACGTTCGTGAGGGTTGTAGGCTCAGCACGCATGCGTAGAAGGGTGGTATTCGAGCAGTATTCGAAGGGCAGATTTCCATTGTTGCCATACTAAAGACATGTGATAACAAATCTATTTATTACTCGTTTTATTGCAGTGAATTAAGGTCGCATGTCCTTTGAATTCGGGATCAAAATCTTACTTTGTTTTTTTTTGAGCAAGGGGTTGTATAGGGTCTATTATGTCATCGTTCATGTTTTTGATAAACGTAACAGATTTGAATGACGCCACAATTTGATATTAGAAGGGAATGGAACTGTAAAGGACTGTACAGTGCTTTTATGTTTAGTGGAGTATTCATATACATATAGTATTCGTCTCTAGTAAGAAAGCTCTTTGCACCGATTTAGTTTCAACTGAAATATGTACTATGTTTTGCTTATCAACAAAAATGGGATAATGGGACAACAAATCAGCTGCACCGCGCTCATTACGTAGATATTTTACGTCGGACATTATCATTTAATAAATAATTAAAGAAGGAAGATTTAAAAAGAACCATGAAATGGAGAGGCACTCTTAAGGCAGACTGCATTAGAAGAAATTATAAAGTTAGTGATAGATCGAATTGGACAAATAATATCTACGCTTATCGACATTCATCAATAGCATGCATATATCTTCATAAACGGAAAAGCAAGCAAGTACGCTGCTAAAGATGCAAAAAGAGTGCGTATGATGAGAAGAAAAGAAAAACGTAGGTGTTAAATACATGGCACGAATAAATAACCGGCCAAGTGCGTGTCGGGCCACGCGCAGTGTAGGGTTTTGTAGTTACGAATACAGACTATGAGTTCAACGACTATAAACGTCTTAAAAACTATTTTTTTATGAAATGTTTCTTTTCCGAGTACATTTCATAATTTGGTCGCCTATAACTTTTTAATATGTAAACCCCACTAAACACTGATCAGTTTTACTTCGTTATATATATTACTCTCGTGAATTTTTTCACGTGTCCATATATAACCGTTTAGTACATAGAGGGAGGGACACTTAACTCTGATCAAAATTTGCACTAAACCATATATTTCAGAAAAGCTTTATCGAAAAATGGTGTTTTGTGAATAATATTTCTAAAAGACCTATTCAACGATGCCCCACACGATGGGTTGGTCGAGAAACAAAAATTGCTAACACTTCACTTGTGTTTTTTTTTTTTACTTTATATTGGTTTAGGCATTTGTCCTCAATCTCACCTGATGGTAAGCGACGATGAAGACTAGTGTGGTGGTGGTGTACTGGTGGCTACGCTAAAAAAAAATATTTTCAAGATTTTATTTTACTACTTTATTATATAGGCGTTATAACTAACTTTAGGTAAGCTCATTCCAAATTACAGCTTCCTAGTATTAATATAGATAGACATGGCGAAACTATAAGGGTTCCTTGCTTCCTTGTTTACTTCGGAACCCTAAAAATGATCGCACTTTTCCTTCATAAAATCAGTAAGGAAAATGGCATAGAGCAAACAAATGCAAAGTGAGTAATGCTCATAATCCGCAATTGCGAAAATCAATAAAGCCGTCCCACTGCACTTGTGTGCACTGCTCTTATAAATTGTGTAGCGTCAGCAAGAAAAGAAATAAATAAATAATAATAAATAAATAAAGAAATATACAAAAGACTAAAATATGAATACTACATAAATTTACTTAATGTTAAATTGATGTTGTTCAGATATGTATAATAAATAACAGTGTTACTTACAATTTTAATTTATTGTAACCTGTTAGTGTTTCTATTCTTATCTTTTAATCTTAATTTATTTCTAATAGTACCTTTTTACCCGACTGCGCCAGAAGGAGGGTTATGTTTTTCGAGATTATGTATATGTATGTATGTGTAATGGTTTGGCACGCTCTGCAGCCTAAACGGCTCGATGGATTTTAGCTTGAGAGGTGTCGATTCGTATTTACTGTAAAAGTGACACTGGGTATATCAAAATAAAAAAAAAAATGGCGGATTGTTGGCGCCAAATTCAAATGTTTAGCAGCCTGAACGGCTCGATGAATTTTAGCTTGAGAGGTGTCGATTCGTATTTACTGTAAAAGTGACACTGGGTATATCAAAATAAAAAAAAAAATGGCGGATTGTTGGCGCCAAATTCAAATGTTTGGCAGCCTGAACGGCTCGATGGATTTTAGCTTGAGAGGAGTTGTTAGATTTGTATTTACTGTGAGAGTGACACTGGGTATATAAAAAAAAATATGCACTCGTTTTCTGTTTTTATAATAATTACTCGTTAGCTTTTCTGTTTTGTAACTTAACTAAAAGTTGTTCAAAATTATGGACTGAATCACCCCATCAAATATTTTGGAGGGGCACAGTACCTAACTAATGAAAAAAATACAGAACGGAATCTCCTAAGGTCCATCGCGAAATATGCGTCCCCGTTCTACGTCCTCGCACTTCTCCCCCGTTCTCTTTTCCGTTCGAACACACACACATTGCCGTGTGGCATGGATGTATAGTTTGTAGTAGTAGCAGGCATAAATTATACTCTGCTTGACCCGCTTCTATAAAGTGCTATACCTGTGGCAGGGGCCGCAAGACTCGAAGGCCACTTTTAAAATGATGGTGGACGAGAAGATGGAAAAATAAATCAAAATAGTGATGGGTGGCACAAACTGCCATATTTAATTTCCTGTCTGTACCTGTCGGCTGTCATCCTCGTAATTCCGCTGTACATTTCTCAGTTGTCAGCGAGCTAACAAATACCGCGCTGGTTTGACTCAATGGGGAGTTTACGAGATATCCACTACACGTAGGTACTGGTAGACTACATCTTAATGTTGCTATTTAAAATCTACAAAAATAAAAATATGTTAAGATATTATTTTATGTACGCTGTACAATTGTACAATGCGGCACAAATAAGTTGAACAAAAATGGCGAACTTTTTGTACAAAGTCCCGACACATAAATTGAACCAAAATGGCTGTCGTCGGCGCATTATTTGTACCTGCGCAGATAACCACCATTTTGGTTCAACCTACGTGCCGGCAATTTTTACAAAAATGCTTTGAAGTCCGCCATTTTTGTCCAACTTATTTGTGTCGCATCGCATTGTATTCTCTTCAAGGAGTATTTTGCCGTCCCGTAACAGACTGTATAGTTAACATAATTATACAAAATGACTTTTAAAACAGCAGCCAACTTTGTGGATTAAGTTCAGATAAAATCGATGAACATTGATACAGCGCCTTTGAGCACCCAAGGCGGTTTTTTTCGTTATTAATTTTAAAATATATATGTAGAGTAGGCTACATATATTAGAAAAGTATGTCATCAATAGTATAGACATAGTATATTTTCTATGTGCCCATAAAAAGGGGAAAGGTATAAATATGTTTTCAAAACTAAAAAAAAAATTAGGGTCGCTCCCATTCAAGTAGGAGTATTTTTTTTCTTGACTAACCCATCGTGTGGTGTATCGTTGAATAGGTCTTTTAAAAATATAGTGAGCTTGTCAACATCATTTTTCAATTTAGGGATCCGTTTCTGAAATATTTAATTTTATATTGCAAATTTTTGTTAGATTCAAGTGTTCCCCCATCTATCTATTAAACGGTTATACATGGGCATGTGAAAAAATTCACAGCAGTAGTACATATAACGAAGTTTAAAAGAAAACTATCAGAGCTAAGGAGGGTTTAGAAATTAAAAAGTTATAAGCGATCAACTTATAAAATGTACTCGGAAAAGGAAAAGTTCATACTTTAATAGAAAATTAGTTTTTAGACGTTTTTATTGCATTCGCAACTACGGAACCTTACACTGCGCGTTGCCCGACACGCACTTGGCCGGTTATTGAATAATATACATAGAAAAAGATCGCGACGAATTGATAACCTCCTCATTTCGAAAGCCTCGATTTACGAACAATATTCATTCACTGAATTAACTTTAGTCACCAAATGTAATTAATTTACTGACTCAACGCTGGTTAATTAAAACGATGACAGTTTTATTATAAGCTTTCAGTTCCGAAATCAATTTATTGCTTTTTATTGGTCGTTAGTTTATGAAAGAAATTAATTGAATTAATCTGTAACCACACTTACCACTAACCATAAACCTAGTTTTACATGATCTTTATTACTATAACCTTTTTCCAGACACCTTTATGAATATTCTTTTTGAATGAGGTCTATTTGGATGAAACTTTTTAATGTTTTTATTTTTATTTTCTACAATGCACCAAACACATATGCAGTGAATCAATGCGTGTATTATATGAGCAAGCCTGTAGCATTTTCTTCGACGACCAAAGATTGGAACCGATACCAAAAGTACAGGTTCTGTACCGGTATTTAAAAGGTTATTTTTATATCGGTACCTGGGTACCTGTTCTAGATGAGTACTTAAAAGTATAGGTACCTAATTTAGGTACCTGCTGCTATCTGCTTACGCTTGTATCTGCTGGTATCTGCTTACTCACTCTGACGTGATTTGTACCGGTACTGGTACTGGTATAGTACCGATACTGAAAATTAGTACAGGTACAGATAGAACAGGTACTATGCCTGGCACCGGTACCACACTAAGGTCAATGGTACCGGTTCCCATAAATACCGGTATTGCAAGCCTTGTCGACGCCAGTCGCAAAATATCAGAAAGTGTGCTACGATCTCGTAGCGTTTCGTAGCACAACTTATTTAGTGGCTGAATTTCGTAGGCGTATTTTTAAGAAAATGCCAAAGCAAATTAAACTGAACTGTTAAGGGGCTGCCTGAATTTTTCGGGGTCCAGTGCTATCACCTTAACTCGAGATGTATTGTTATAGAACATCCGCATATGTCGGGAACCTTTCTAGCGGTTCCGATCATAAAAAATATGGATCCTACCTTTAAAAGCAAAAAATACATTCTTTTATTGACGCTTTTTATAATTTTAGCCTTAAAATTACTTTTGATTTTATTGTTTTTTTCTGTGAATTCAATTAAAATTAATTTTTGTTGGGTAACTGCTTTTGTAAAGTTATTACCGTTATTACCGTAATTTATGTTCGTTTTCTTTATGATTTACGAGTACGTAGTTAAAATGTGAACTATGAAAACGCTTGTAAATGGTATATGTGTGTGTTCCTCTATCTCTGTACCTAATAAATATCGGGTACACATGAAGTTTATCTAGTAAGTGGTTTTTGACGAAGGTCCCGTCAAACAAAAGCCTTAGCAATTTGGAACTAACGGCGTGTTTTTGCTGACCCTCTAGCCCCTTAGCTCATTGGACTGCGTCTGGCAAGCTGATAAAAAAGCAAATGTAGATGAGTAATTTTTTTAAATAAATTCAACACTACCCTACACAACCGATTTTAATAAAATTAATATGGGACCACCCATTTTTCCTAATCGTTCCAAGCGTCTGTCAATCGGTGAACATTCATAAAAAAAAACCATATACGATTCCGACGAATTGCTAACTTCCACCTTTTTTGAAGTAAAAAGTAAAGGCTTAAAGCGGCTTAAAGGCTTTCTAAAAATCGATCTGAGACGATCCAAAAAACTGTAATTATTTGACGTCACTAATTGAGCAATGGTAGGTTAGTCATACTTTTTTAAAGAAAGTAATTGTAAGTTTATTCGATAATCTATGGATAATCATAATACCGATGGAGTATTTCCCATGTATTTCTATTTTTTTTCTGTTTTACAATTAAAGACGCTTCTTGAAAAATGAATGATTAGACTATTTACCTGCTGAATGTATTTTAAAAATATATTGAAGCTATTATTAACAAATATTATAAATTAAGTTTATCGAAGAGGCATTTATTACTTCAACAACCAGTAAATGTTTAAATTAGCGTTGCAAGCAATAGTATAAAATATCGATAGTCTATCGATAGTATCGATAGTATCAATAGTATCGATAGTTTTTAATTTATACAATCGATACTATCGATAGTAAAGTTACTATTTGTATTAAAAGCTATCGATAGTATTATGAGGAATATCGATATTATAATACTATCGATAGTAGTTCAGCTATCGATAGTTATTCGTACAAAAAGTAGTTACAGTATCGATACTATCGATAGTACTATCGATAGTATCGATAATATCGTTAGTTTTGCCTTTTATCAATAGTATTGCAAACTATTGACAATCGTTACTATCTATACTATCGATAGTCCTATCTATATTGTGACTGTTTTTTAAGGTCAACTATCGATAGTCAAACTATCGATTGTTTTGCAACGCTAGTTTAAATCCCTTCCCGTTGTATTTCCGATAGGATATGCCGTACAGAACATAGTGTATTGGCTTTATTGTTACCTATACAACGAGGAAGGGGCATACATACCTTTAATAAATCGAACCACGGGCTCAATTCAAAAAAAAAATCATTGTAGTATAATGAAATTAAAATAACAGTCAAAAAACAAAAAAAAAAGAACAAAATCGACGGGTTGCACTCCGGGAGTGCCGGCAGAAGTGAAAACTTGAATGTTAACGTTGTGCATTTCCATGGATGCGCGTGGCACGCTGTAACATAAACACAAACGAACATTCGCGCAAGCGCCCTGCGCCATCTGAACGAAACGGCAGGCGCAGGCATACATTTTCGCCGCGCCGTAGAAAGAGAGGGGGATACTTCCTCTCCTACGCCGCGCCGCGCCGGCTGTCTTACGAATTTTCGATCAGGTCACGTGTCCTGACGCCCTGACGCCCTGACGCGAGTTTAACATTTTTTACCCATTACAAAAAGTGTACAACGCCGCTAAAGAAGTTTTCACTTCAAAAAAGTCATTTCCAGTTAAAAATGTGCAGTGGCTCGGGCGATTTGTATGGGAATGTCGAATTTTTGTTTTGGTTTTTGGTGGTTATTTTAATGTTAAATGCTATAGTGATCTCGTTTAGCCCGTGGTTCGATGTATTACGGGCACGTCCCTTCCACGTTGCTTAATGAACGTTTTTAGATTAGTCCACTTTGCACCTGGCTCTGACCTGACTTGCACATCTGTAGCGAACAATCTGAAAGCGTCTCGAAAATACGATGCACCGATTTTTAGAGAGCTAAGAATCTTTTCAAATTCTTTTACCAGATAGATTTTTTTTATTTTTTTTTTGTCTACACCCTCCAACATTATCGGAGACGATATTTGCTGTTTTGTAAAAGTTTTTTCTTTATTTAATTTTAAGTGAATTTTGCTATTTTAGTTTTGTTTTTACAAAATTCTTATTTCCCTAATTCGGGGTGTGAAACACGGCATCCGGTGCCTGCACTCGGCTGCCGTGCTGCACTCACCGAACGAATATACTAGATGATTTAATGGCTTAAGGTACCAGATAGATTACAAGAACGTGGTCGGCTTACGGACCGGAAGAATTTAGTAGTTTTAAGGATACTCTATCACTAACGGGATAAAAGACCTCGGCTGTAAAACCAAAGGCTACATTTAGCGTGAGAATGGGAAAATTATTTACGACTTCTTCCTAGAACAGTTTGTCACCGCTTCTTCTGCACTAGCGCTTTGGAGGCGGCAGTAAACTTAGCTGTAAGTAATTATTTAACGTCAACGATTGTAAAAAAAAACACAGAGACATAAGAACAAAGTGCCTTCCCCTTAAAAGGGTACCTGAATTTTCCGGGATCCAGTGCTGCCCCCATTTAAAATAAATCATTTGAAAGAAAACGGAGATATCATTTAAAATTTTGTCTTGATCAGACCCTTGAAACTATTTTATGAACTATTGTTTACATTTTAAAGTGAAAACGTGAAGCTTTTCTACGCACATACGCCAAAAGTGGCCGTTTTTCGCAATGTGCGTAGAAAAACTACACGTTCTCACTTTAAACTGTAAACAATAGTTCATAAAATAGTTTGAAGGGTTATCTAGGGTCTGATCAAGACAAAATTTTAAATGAAATCTCCGTTTTCTTTTAATAAATTTATTTCAAATGGGGGCAGCACTGGACCCCGGAAAATTCAGGTAGCCCCTTAATAGAGACATTAAGAAAAGTGCCGATGGACACATTTTTAGTCAATAACGTTTAAAACTAGGTCAATGTTAAATTACTTATTAGTCTGAGTTAAGGCTAGATTGTTATTATCAGCGTACTTATTTACTTTAGAAGGTACGTTAAGAAAGGTAAGAAAATTGTTAAATAAAATAACGTGACGATTATTAGAAAGAATATGAAATTGAATTTGAGTTGAATTGAATTGAAATATATTGAAATAAATTCGTTTGTACCATTATAAGGTCACTTTCATTGGTCTAAGACTGATTAACACCGAAGAGATAACGCGTTAGTTAAATTTACTACGTCATTAATACGGATTTTTTTTTCTCATTTCTTAGGACATTAAAAAGTATGGTATACGTCATATTTGTTTTCTCTGCTTAGCAAGTAATGATAAAGATACGGCGCATTTAAATTTCGCGTGACGTCACGATCAGCTGCGATTTTTAACCAAAGGTGACGTAAATCACCCCCACTTCGAAACTTCGAAGCGCTGTATCTTTGTAGATTTTTACTACTTTGTTAAACGAAAAAATATGGGTCCTTTATTATTGGATAATCTAGTTAACGGAATAAATAAAATAAAAAAAAAATTTAACCTTCCACATCCCTATTAAACAATCCAAGGTTACTGGTTGTATATTAAGCTATATTGTCATTTGAAAATTGTGTAGGGTGGAACAGCTTACATTCCGACCGGATCCTATTGATGACCACGAAGAAAATAATGTAAAATTAACGATCATTACTGTCAACAATTATCGGAAAGCTATTTACCTTGTCCTCGGCCTCCTCGGCGCGGCCCTCCGCCTCCAGCACCCGCTGCTCCAGCTCCGAGAGCTGTGGAAGAAAAAAAAAAAGTTAAAAAGTATACTTACTTCCAAAAATTAAAAAATAAAAGTTTTTTTTGCAGTTAGATCCCGGAATATTTAGTGGTTACATATTAACAATGTTAATAAAAAAAAAACAGCGGCGCTTCGGGAATGTCGACTTAAGTAAAATCTTGGAGTCGGTTACGGTAACAATGCGCGAGTACAATGGTTTTTTCCCATCTCTGACTCTGACTGAATGGTAAAGAATATGAAAGATCAAAAGGCTTGTACCTTCAGACCAAGATATACAGATCTGTTCTCCAAGTGGTCGGGATGAATTTTTGTCTTGAAAGCTTTGGCAAAAACATACAAGTAGTGCCATCTTTTCATACGCCATCGACAAAAACACAACTACCACAGCAGAGGAAAACCTCTATACGAACCCCAAGATTGTGCTTCCATAGCGTGCTTTGAAGCAAAATAGTTCCACCACCACCCGCTAGATGGCGGCACCTGCGCGCGCATACTTTATTGAACCACGTGGCTTGCAGGGGTAGCAAATATAGGTACTATAATGTATATTCAGCTATTTATCAGGGAGGCTGTAGAAAAGGTATTATTGTTATGTAAGAGAGCGTATTCGTGCGGTTTCCGAGGCGCGGGGGGAGCGAATCGGTTCGTGAAAGGGTGTACGGTACTTGCAAATGTTATAGCAGTGATATACGCGCGTGAAAACAGGACTTAGATTGTACTGAGACCGTATTTTGCTGGGAATCGGGAGCGATTCTGTACTAGGACAGATTGTCTTTGATACACGCGCGATTTTGTACAGAGAGTTACGTTAGGTTCGGATATTTAGGTAATTTGTCTTCACGCGTAGGAATAAAACTTACATTGGATATTGCAACAATACTAACACATATCTAATAAATAAAATTATGATCGATAAATCAGAGACGAAAGCTGCTGCTGCCGCTGGAAGAAGCTGGATGCAGGCCGCTCTACATCAGTAATTTTGGAAATACTTGGGAGAGGCCTATGTCCTGCAGTGGACGTCGTGCGGCTGAAATTATGACGACGGTGAGAAAATGCTTATGCAAAATAAAGACCCTAATGTCTAAGTGCCAATACGTATTTGCAACATTTACGGTACAAACTACTCAAATTGCTGAAAAACTTTATTTTAAACGCATATTTGAGTAGGACATGATTTATGAATTAGGCATAAGTAGGACTTTTTTCTTATTTATTTATTTATTAAACTTTATTATAAAATGTAACAGGCGGATTTACATATGCCCAAGGCCTTTTCAATCAGTCAACCTACATACAGCAAGAAGGTCACCCAAGAAGAAAGTGGTGTGATGATTTGACGTCTTTTGACAAGACCTTAAAGACTATCGTACACGATAGAGATCAATGGCATATTAGTGGGAATGCCTTTGCCCAACTGTGGGACAATAAAGGTACAGGATCACCATCATCATCATCTAAGGTTCTACAGTCGCGGGTGCCTGGGCTTCGTCAAGTGTTTTCTTCAAGATACTTCTATTGTGGACTTTCTGTCGCCAGTTTTTGACGCCAACATCTTGAAGATCCTGTTTGGAATGCAGCGAGAATGGACGAGGCCAGAGTACCAACACGCTTACTGGAGACTCAACCCGAGGGTCGTAGAAGTCGAGGTAGACTCAAGCTAAGAGGCTTAACGATAGGATCATTCAACGTTATTTTCCATAGGGTCGAAATAACAGTATTTCAATTCACTCAAGAAATTGGATACCTAGTTCGGGAATTCTTTAATCCCTCTTCTACCCTTTACAAAACACCTTTGGCAGGATTTGTCAAAATTCGCGTCGTGCGTTCCTCTGAGATTGAATTCCGGCATTCCCAATCCAGGCCATCCCAGCCTCGAGCTATGGAGCCCGTCCGTCATCCGGGAAAATGCAAATACCCCGGGCAATGTTATTAGTGCAAATCCTTATAAGAAATGTATACAGTTGAGGGGTTGCCGAATTGGACACTTCAACACTATGGTAACATGGGGATTTGGTGGGTTTATGGACGGATAGACCTCCGTTTCTGGTCGAAAATATGTTGGAAAATATGACGAGATGTTTTTTTTTTGTTTTGCGAGAAATGTTTTGCATGTCCGAAAATCTTATGATGATTTTGTATAGAACTGTTGTAGGACAAGATTTTTATTTTATTTATTAGGTACACGAACGGGTTACATGACAAAGTCTTACAATTCATCTCATCTTACATTCATCTTACATTTAATTCTGTATTTTATTAGCATGCGATCCAATTACAGGTGAACACAACATTCTTAGAATTCTAAAAATTTTAATGAAAACATAAATAATGATAAGTATACCTACTGAATTTATATTTTGTTAAAAAATTTGATTAAATTTTAAAATTATTATACTTAAAAAAAATATAATATCTCCCTTGAAAGAAACCATTAATTAGCGCATACAACTAAATAATCCACCAAATAAGGTGTTAGTAATTTCTTTAAATTTTATCAAAAACACACAAACTAACTTTATACTTCTTACTTGGTTTAAAGTTTAAACCAAGACATCAACTTATTTTTACTCCCCGAGAGTAAAGAGTGTCATTAGTTTAAAGCTAATGACTGTCTGTCTGTTGGTCTGTCCTTCTGTCTGGATGGACCGATTTCGATGCATTTTTTACATGAAAGCCAGTTCTCTGGCGGTGGTTCTTAGCTATGTTAAATGAAAATCGGTTCCGCCGTTTAAAGGTCATTAGGGGTTAACGCTTGGAATTCGGGGTTTTTAATTTGCCTAGCAAATAATAGATGGCGCTACGGATATAAATTGGAATATGAAGTTCTGGTACTCTGATAGTGGCGTTTTTGTGAGTCGTTGATTTTTCAATATACCGGGCAAATAAACGTGTAGTTGATAATAAGTACAGTACGTTTCAGAAATGCAGTCATAATCCCCCGTACTATACAAAATTGAAAATCCCGTACAAAAATGGAGTCATAATTTCTTATACATTTATAAATGTATAAGAAATTATGACTCCATTTTTGAAGCCTGACCGTACATAAAAGCCTTTAACAAGAAGGTACCTAATTAAATATAGGGATATTGTTGTATCTTTCGTATTCGTGACTAAATCTAGAATGGATAATACTCGTAACCATCTGCTTTTTGAAATAAGATGATAAATTCTCAAAAATACTCAGTTTTGTCAGGTCAACTCTGTGCTCACCCAGCCAGGGAATTGCAGTCTGGAGGATAGATAAATATAAATTCTCAAAAAGGCTAACATAAATCTAGACATCAACCTCTACCTACAACAAGAACATCGATTATACGTCTTGTGAATGTTCATAACTCAGTTTATGTCAAGTGCAATGCATTCATGCAACATCAAAGGATGGTATAACAAGATATTACGTTCTGCCATACATCAGCTCGTTGCTTGGAGACGACAAAGCGAGTGCGTCTGATACGATAATTCGAATTCGGGAGCAAATTTGGCAAATAGCATGTATTTAGAAAAGGTTTTCTCATATTTTGGAACGGATTACAACTCGCATTTGTTATAACTTAGTGGCTGTGAGGTTGTGAGGCACGAGTTTGAATCTCACTATGCGTGACTTGTACCTCTGATTTTGTATAGTGGGCCACATTCAAATTGTACTGGGTCTTGGATGTTTATCTATATTAGTATTTGTTATAAAATATAGTATCGTTGAGTTAGTATCCCATTACACACGTCTCGAACTTACTTTGGGGCTAGCTCAATCAGCGTAATTTGTTCGTATATATTTATAGAAAAGTATACTACATCTGTACTATTGGTACTATTATATATGTATTTGTACTGTTAGTATACTATTATATAGGTATTTGTACGGTATACTTTTCTATGTGTACTGTAAGGCATACTTCGACGACCTCCGTGGCGTATTGGTCACCATGCTAGTCCGCCACCCAGAGGTCCCGGGTTTGATCCCCGGTCAGGGCAAGTTGGAAAATGGCCTTTTTCAAAGTATCAAATTTCAAAAGTATCGTTGAGTTAGTATCGCATAACTAACTGACAAAGTCTCGAACTTACTTTGGGGCTAGCTCAATCTATATATTTATTTATAATACCTGTAAAAAAATGTTATCAATATTCAATAAACAATAATCAACATATTTTGTTAATGATTCCTTGCAGCTGAGGCGCCTTTTTAACCCCCTACCAATAAAGAGGGGTGTTATAAGTTTGACGCCAATCTGTGACATCGTAGCTCACAAGAAGTAGGAAGAAGACCGCGTATTTACACCCTGCTACACTCCAAACGCTTCAAATAAACATAAAGAACATGACGAAACTACACAAACTCAAACATAAAGATAAGAGCACGTGTACACAAACTTATCTCGAGAACATCGTAGGACATCAAATGTACGAGAGATGAGTGATTTACAGCGAGTGTGTTGTTATACTGTTACTGATTGCTGACTTGCTACCTTTTTAATCAGTCGACTGAAGGTACGTACATTTACACTCACAGACACTCTTATACACATGGAAACATACGAAAGACTACTCGAACTAGAACTGAAAGATAAGGGCCCGTATACACAAACTTGTCTCGAGAAAATCGTAGTTCATAACCACACAAAGCGATGCGTGACGCATCAAACGTACGAGCGATGTGCAATTTATGGCGTCTGCTGTTATCCTAAATCACGGGTTGGAGACGTCGAATCAGATACGACTGTTCACGTCTGTGTTGAAATTGTCTTGAACGTTATGAGTCCCGTATACGTCAAATCTCATAGAGTAACCATACAAAGTCAAAAGTCAAAGTCAAAAATCATTTATTTATCTTTGGATACTTACATCACTTAATAATTGTCATTTCTTTTTTCTTTCGCTTTCTTAATAGTTAGTTGTTGACGTCAGATCATTTACTTACAACTAAGTTTACTGCCGCCTCCAAAGCGCAAGTACAGAAGAAGCGGTAACAAACTGTACTGCAGCATTTTCTCCAAAAACGTCAACCTTACAATTGTACTGATATTTAAATTAGATGTGTGGACTGAGAATACATTGCTATGTCATAATTAATAATTAAGAATGATGTCAAATTTGAAATTAATGTCAATTTGTAATAAAGTACATGTACCGATTGTACTCAAATTATGTCATTTGTGAGTGTACAAATATAAACCTTTAAGAGGGACCCGCGCCAAGCTCAAGCCAGACGTTCTTGTCTTTAAGATAATCATCGGTTCCGTAATAAGCCTTCTCACAAAGTACTTTCTTTACATAAGCTTAAAATTTTCTATCCGGCATATCAAGGACCGATTCTTACAATTTATTATACTTTTTATTATAAAACTTTATACAGTTTCCCTTAAACGATTTACTGACTGTTTTCAGACAGTTAGTCTATTAGATAACTATATTTAACAGTTACTCTATTTCATTTATTGGCACATACAGGGGACTCTTAGATAGAAAAAATATAATAATAGATACATCCAAATCCAATCTCAGATTTTATATCAAATTTCGAACGTTTTATTTCTAACTTTTATTTTGTATCGCCTGCCCCGTTGTCTGTGCCGGTTTGTAATCGAGTTTCGGCTCGTTTGATTCGTCTTAAGCAGCACTTTAACCTTTTCATTTTGTTGTATTATTCCAAGTATGGTAAATGACACAAAGAAGTGGAAACAGTTGACATACAGAGCCGACCCCAAATAGGGAAGTGGCGAGAAAAATGATGATATATTTATTATACTAAAGCTTATTTTATTACTTATTTTAAATATTGACTTGTTAAACTACACTGATTGAGCTAGCCCCGAAATTATATTGATTAAAAACTATTTGATAAAATTTCTAGGGGACCAATCTGAAATTAGATAGCTCGTGCTTTAAAATAAACAAAAATTAAATCATGACTTTAAAAATGACGTATTTCAAAGTACAAAAAAAACTTAAGAGGTGTCAAGGGACACCCGGATGGAACGATTACTTCGTTCCATCCGGGTGTATAAATATAAATAGGTCTTAATTACATTCAAACTCTTTTCTGCGTTCTAAAATAAAGTTTTTATTATCTTCATTAATTTGAATGAACAAAAAGTGTCGTTACAACTTTTGGTCTTAATTTTTTCCGTCTAGCTCTCTTTCGCAACGCGCGATAAGGAACTTCGTTCCAAAAATACAGCCTAATTGATACTCTTTTTAGAAGCCGGTTGAAAAACCGATTAGTGATTACGTTTAGGTATGTTTAGGCTTTGCTTTGACCTTCCATCAATATCCCACATCTGTGTTAATGACACTAGTGCTGCCCGCGGCGCTGCTTGGGTCACAAATCACCCTTTATCGTAACAGTAGACATACTTACGACCACCAACTAAAAGAGATCTCCGCCAGTAGCAGAAAATTCTAGTACATAGTCCTACAGAGCCAGGCTCTTGAGAATGTTATGGTATGGAAAGAGAGACTATTTTGGCAGAAATAATGAAGTATTTTGTTATGACTTTCTCCATTTCACACTAATAAACTTAATGGTAACTAGAGTGCAGGTTTTTTCACGTTTTCCTTCACCGGAAGCAAGTGGTGGTAGCTGAAAATTATTGTACCTACATCACAACAATGTTTTACTGATATTAAAATGCTCTTTGACTCCAAGAAACTATGACGTCTATATTTATTTTATTTATTAAGAGAAACAAACAGGCATAAATATTACACATAGGCTTATGATTTATGAGTTTCACATCGCCAAAAAGTTTCTACTACTAGATATATATAGACGTTGAACGTTTCATTAATAAATCTAACTACATATAACTAAAAGCCGTCACCTACTTTTTGACAACGCTAATGTTACCTAAAACGAACTTATAATATTAATGAATTCGACATCCAAATTATTCTTACAAAGAGAAAAAGAAAATTTAATTTAAACATCTAACAATCTTCGAAATTTACCCAATTTTTCATGAAATATATCGAAGTGATTATATGCCCTGTCATAATTGTCACAAGCTCTCACAAGAAATCGATTATTATATTAGTCTATAATTCGTAAAAATCCCATAGAAAATATTTGTTTTGGCGTTTTGTGAACAAAGAATCTGATTTTAATTGTTGAAAAGTCCCAAATTATATTTTAAATATTATGGAGGTTATAAAATTTTGACATTTGTAACTTAATCACGATTACCCAAATAATAACACGAAAGTCATGTAGAATTACTCGGATTAACACATATGATACTTTAATATCCCTCAAAAATGTGCCGTTCGCGATCCCGTGTTGCCAAATGTGTATAAACATGTATTTTTCAGATAATTAACATTCAGTTTATGATGTTATAAAAACCAACATAGGAGATCGTAAGATGGAAAACGGGAATCAATTAATGACAGGTTGCAAGCTCAATGCTTATTTATAAGGAATCCCAGAGCTGAAGGACTATTCTATGATGTGTGTGGGAAAGGAGCAGTTGGTATATTTTATGTGTTATCCTTGTCGCCAGACCACAAAGGAAGTTCACAAATGAAGTATCTGAAAAGTTTTGCAAATATAGTTTAATAATTTCCATGAAAATGATTTCCCTTTCACCGCGAACGTCGGATTTATCCGACAAACATTGTCGTGCCCATGCCGCGAGCGTCAGAAAAAAAAAACGCTCGTATTGCACATACCTTAAGTATCCACATCCCTTTTTGGTTGTAGGTATTTATTTTAGATTTCATACCCCTCGCGCTGGGAGCACGGCTACTGATATAAAGTCTCGCGGTGAAAGGGTTGAAGGCTTTTATTTAACTTGCGATGCATCTTGTATGTACGCATGTTTACATATATGTATGTATGTTTGTTTAAGTCAAATGAACTGAATTTTCAACCAGTTATCCTCAACTGATTGAGCTGAAATTTCGCATACTTGCGTAAGTCGGATGACAATGCAATTGTAATAAGTCAATGAGCTGTTCTGATGATGAAGCCGGGAGATATACGATAGAACTCAGTTAAAAAATAACATAACCTCATTGAGTATATAACTTGTTTGATTTGTCTTGATGTGTACTATTTGGTAGGTCTGTAAACTGGGTCGGAAGGTGGTCGATGGAACTCAATAACAAAATGACGCCACTTCAACCTCCACAGTTTGGGCTTATTTTATTTGGGCTTAAGAGGCATTTCACATTTGGTTGGCTGACTCGCTCGCACAATCAAACTTTTTAAAAGATTATAAAAAACTAGCATTTGCCCGCGGCTTCGCTCGCGTAGGGATGTAATTTATAAAAATCCTTTCTTAGGAGATGCCTAGGTCATAGTAGCTTCATGCATGCAAAGTCTCAGCCCGATCGGTTTAAAATTGACAAAGTTTCATACAAAGTTTCATACCCTATTTTATCCCCTTGGGGGTAGAATTGATCAAAATCCTTTTTTAGCGGATGCCTACGTCATAACATCTACCTGCATGCCGAATTTCAGCCCGATCCGTCCAGTGGTTTGGGCTGTGCGTTGATAGATCACTATGTCAGTCAGTCAGTCACCTTTGAGTTATATATATTTAGATAGAGATAGATGTGTCTTATTTGTAAAAGTGTTTTAATAACATTCAATATAATTATATTGTAGATATTTTAGACATGTTTGTATATTGTTTAGACATTGACTACATCGAAAATTAGGTCATCAAAATTTTTAATTTTTGATGACCTAATTCTCAAAACACACGCACACATAAACAGTAACAAAACATGCTTGCAATATGTAACAAATAATTATATTGAAAGTTAATAAAACACTTTTCTACAAATGAGTCACATTTTTCAATAATCTCTAAAATCTTTGATTGTGCGACCGAGACCGCCAACCAAATGTGAAAAGCCTCTTAACAAGTACTTTGGCCTCACGATAAAAGTTTGTACAAAAATGTAACTTTTTCAAATAACTTGTTTCCAGTATGATGTTTAGCGAATCAAGTAATCTGCACCACTTCGAGGGTAAGCCTGAAAGGCCAAGTAACCCTGGCTGGGGTATATTTATAGCGTAATAATATGACACATTCGGGTCAGGACTCTTGGAGTAACGTCAATTTTATTGGCATCCGTTGTCGGACGAGTATCGTGGTGTTTATGGCGATATGCTTTATCGCCAGGGAATGAGCTATGCTCTTACAAAAAGATGAGGTTATGATTTTTGCAATCTATTTATTTACCCTAATGTGTGTCAATTTTGTTAGTTGTATGTAGATACTAAGACTACTAATAATGATTTAAATCGATCGTTATAAAACAACGCTTTTAGCGTTAAGGGGCTACCTGAATTTTTCGGGGTCCAATGCTGCCCCCATTTGAAATAAATCATTTGATAGGAAACGGAGGCATCATTTTAAATTTTGTCTTGACCAGGCACTAGATAACCCTTTAAACTATTTTATGGACTACTGTTTACAGATTAAAGTAAGAACGTGCAGTTTCAGTGGCCAGTACGCCAAAAGTGGCCGATTTTCGCAATTGTGCGTAGAAAAGCTTCACCTTCCCACTGTAATCTGTAAACAGTAGTTCATAAAATAGTTTGAAGGGTTATCTAGTGCCTGGTCAAGACAAAATTTTAAATGATGTCTCCGTTTCTTATTAAATGATTTATTTCAAATGGGGGCAGCACTGGACCCCTAAAAATTTAGGTATCCCCTTAAGTTCGTCTATTGATTCTATACAATTTGTAGTTTATGAACAATAAAGCTTTAATAAATAAATAAAACAAATTAATATCTGATCAAACTGGATCAAGAAAACGTTGAAAATTATTACAAAACAACTTTGTCTCTAAATACTTTATCAAATCTGATTAAGTATATACTTACAAATCGACATTAACCTGATAGAATGTGTGGTTGACAACAATAGTGTTTTCATGTCATATACAAAACAGTTTTATAGTGTTTTACTATATTATTTACAATATATCCTCTCACAGGCCCACTGGAAGAGATCTCTTTTGAGATAAGTAGTGCCTTTACAATTTTTATTTTATGTATTCTCTGTATACACTGTGTACATAAATAGGTAAATAAATAAATACACTTGCATGGTCTAAAAAAACAATCATACTAGTCGTATACCTACTGCCTTAATTAAATTGTATGTGGTTCAGTTATCTTATACATAGAACTTAAGACGAAGTGGAAGCTAAAGTGGCGCCCTCATTTGAAATAAATTGTTTAAAACTAAATATGGTTATAATTAAAAATTTGATTTGTATAAACGTCTAGAATGACCTTTAAACTATTTTATGAATAACTTTTGAAAGTAATATTGGTAGTCCGTCTTGTTTTAAAACAGCGAAAAACAGTTTTAAAACTAGACGGAATATTAGTAATAATTTCAAAGGTTATTCATAAAATAGTTTAAAGGTCATTCTAGACGTTTACACAAATCAAATTTTTAATTATCACCATTTTTAGTTTTAAACAATTTATTTCAAATGAGGGCGCCACTTTAGCTACCACTTCGTCTATTTTATATGGCTATCGCTTTTACTTTAATTGATTTAATTGATTATGCTCAATTGATCCTACTTAAAAAAAATCAAAGACCTGTATGTACATACATTAAGGAAGCAATAAATGATTGAGTTTCTCTTTCCATCCATGGAAAGAGAAACAGAGGAAGACAAAAGATGGGAGAACGAGCTAAAGCTCACCGCAGGCCCTAACTGGAGAGGAGTTGCCAGAGACAGAAAGCAATGGAAATGGTTGGAGGAGCCTTTGCCAAGAGGCACACTGAACTCAGAGACATCCTATAAAAAGCGACAATATTACCCAAGAGTTCAGAATAAAGGGCTTATATAATACAATACAAATGATTGAGTATAGAGTATTAAGTACTTTAAAGGTTTTTATAATAACATACCTAACTAAGAACGTTCGCAGTGTGTCAAATCAACATCAAATACTGGGACAAAACCGAAGAAAGCTGCCGGCAAATTGACAGAGACCAGTAATTTCTTGCTCCAAAGCACTGAGATTCCTTTGACTCAATCCAACGTCTCCGAGTGATCCCCGGCCAGCCGTGCATCAAATCAGAATGGCTTCGAAATGTTCAGGCTACGTTGGGAAATGTTCGTTCGTCGACTATCATCTATAAAACTTTTCAACTTATATCTATACTATAATAAAAGAGTAAAAAAAATGTGTCTGTACATTGAAAATTTTTCAAAAAAAAATTTTTGGGGCGATGGAGATATAGTAATAGAGTAAGAAAATAAAAAAAAATGTCTGTCTGTTTGTCTGTTTGTCTGTTTGTCTGTTTGTCTGTTTGTCTGTTTGTCTGTTTGTCTGTTTGTCTGTTTGTACACGCTAATCTCCGGAAATACTGGACGGATTCGAATGAAACTTTTTTTGTTATATAGCTGTGAAGCCTGGGCAACATATAGGCTATAATTGATTTTGGAAAATGGAACACATGATGCAGAACTATAATGGTCCAGCTAAACTATAAGAAATATTAAAATGCCGCCTTAGCAAAAGTTGTTAAGTCTGATGAAACCTTTTTGTTGAGTTATAATACAACTGGCTAAGCGCGAGTCGGACGCGCGCGAAGGGTTCCGTACCATAATCTATGAAAAATCACGTTTGTAGTATGGGAGCCCCCCATAAATACTTATTTTATTCGATTTTTAGGGTTCCATAGGGTAGGGTAGAAACGGGACCCTATTACTTAGACCTTCCGACTGTTTGTCTGTCTGTTTGTCACCAGGCTGTATCTCATGAACCATTATAGCTAGACAGTTGAAATTTTTATAGATGATGTTTTTTTGTTGCCGCTGAACAAAAACATACTAAATCTATCTATCTATACTATAATAAAAGAGTAAAAAAAATGTGTCTGTACGTTGAAAATTTTTCCAAAAAAAGTTGTTTCGTCCGAAGAAAAACTTATAAGTTCAGTATTTGCGGACCTTCAGAGCAAAACACACCAGAAAAATTCTTGGTTACGTGAACGCGCCATATTGACAACAAAAAATTAAAAATCAATTAATAAAGAACTTATGACGCAAATTATTGTTGATTTCTTGGATAGTTTTGTTGACGACGCCACCAATTATCCAGTTGAGTTTCGTAATTCACTTGCAGCAAATGGACTCTCGGCTCACAAAATAAGTCTTAATGTCAAAGGGCCAATAATGCTGATGCGAAATTTGACTCCGCCGAAACTGTGTAACGGAACCCAACTTAGTGTCTCAGCACTGTATGCCGAAGTTCAGCGGCTGAATTTCAGCCAATGCATGCCTGCAATGTTATTTGCATTACTAGCAACACATAATGCCGAACTTCCGATACTTTTGCCTGAATCGGACCCGTACCCGCCGACGCCTCACCCACCGCCGCCGCTTCCGCTCCCACTCCCGCTCCCGTACCCGCTCCCGCTCCCGCTCCCGCTCCGGCTCCGGCTCCTGCTTCCGCTTCCGCTTCCGCTTCCGCTCCTGCTCCCTCTACCGCCTCCGCCTCCGCCGCCACCGCCGCCGCTGCCGCTCCCGCTCCTGCCGCCAGTACCGTCATCGCTCCCGCCGCCGTCGCAGCCGCCGCTGCCGCCGCCGCCGCCGCTGCCGCCGCCGCCACCACTGCCGCCGCCGCCTCCGCCTCCGCCGCCGCCGCTGCCGCCGCCGCCACCGCCGCCGCTGCCGCTCCCGCTCCTGCTCCCGCTCCTGCCGCCACTACCGCCATCGCTCCCGCCGCCGTCGCAGCCGCCGCTGCCGCCGCCGCCGCCACCGCCGCCGCTGCCGCTCCCGCCGCCGTCGCAGCCGCCGCTGCCGCCGCCGCCGCCGCTGCCGCCGCCGCCGCCACTGCTGCCGCCGCTACCGCCGACGCCGCCGCCGCCGCCGCCACTGCCGCCGCCGCTTCCGCCGACGCCGCCGCCGCCGCCGCCGCTGCCACCGCCGCCGAAGCCTTTGCCGCCGCCGCCACTGCCGACGCCTCCGCCGCCGCCGCCGCCGCCGCCGCTGCCACTCCCGCTGCCGCTTCCGCTCCCGCTCGCGCTTACGCTCCCGTTTTCGCTTTCGCCCTCTTCCACTTCTATTCCCTCTCTCGCTCCCGTTTCCGTTCGCCGCAGACGCGCCAAAGACGGAAGATTAAATTCTCATATCGGCACATCACTACTGTCCGGCGTTTCCACCGAACTTCAGCGGCTGAACTTCAGCTTATTTAGTGTGTCATCCCCACCGAACTTTAAACACTGAACTTTAGCCGCTAAACTTCGGCATAGTCTGCTGAGACACTTAAAGTTTACTGTGAGTGGTGCCAGTGAAACTGTATTTATTCCGCGTATGCCACTCATCCCCAACAATTTTCCTTTTGAAAATACACAGTTCCATGTGTTTACTTGCTTTGCTATGAAAATAAGTCACAGTTTTAGAGGCTTAAAGCTGCTGATGTCGATCTAAGGACTGGTTTTTCGCATGGCCAACTAAATGTGGCTTTCTCCAGGGTTAGTAATACTTCAGCTCTTTTCATATTGGCTCCCGAAGGAAAGAATTAAAATAATATTGACTTTTAACTCCTAACACTGTAACAAGTACTTTCTTATCTCTCTCTTTCTCTCTCTCTCTCTCTCTCTCTCTCATTAGTTTTTATTTATATTAATACGCCGGAGTCATAAAGTCCACGCGAACGAAGTCGCGGGCATCAGCTAGTTTAATATAAAAGCCTCCAACAATATTTTTTGTCATTTATTTTCCATGTACAGACAGCGATCGGTTACGATTTTATTATATGTATGATTACTATGAAGAGAAATCTTTGAATTATTTTCAGATGCCGCCATGTGTTATGCTAACCTTGAAATTTCCATATCATTTTTTTTTAATCGAGCTGCTTAAAGAAATCTGACGTAACTTAATAACTATTTTTTAACCAACGCCATAAAAAGGGGATTTATTAGTTTGACGCTTACTATCTGTCTGTCTGCGCCATCGTAGCGCTCGAACGGATGGACCGTTTTCAATGCGGTTTTTTACGTGAAAGCAATTTCCCTTGCGGTGGTTCTTAGCTTTGTTTGATCAAAATCTGTTCAAACGTTAAAAAGTTATTGGGGTTAACGGGTTAAGGCTTGACAGCCAGGGCTTTTCGCACCCACAAAGAGATGGCTCTAACCGGTCAAGTGCGAGTCAGATTTAAACATGAAGGGTTCCGTACAGAATGCGTTTCTTGAAGGACAACTCATTTGAATTTATAACTTTATCTTATTTTTAGTATGTGTTGCAAAAATAAAATTGGTGACAATTTCAAGTGTCTACCTATTGTGGTTCATGAGATAGAGTTCTGTGACAGACAGACAGATAGACCGGCAGAAGGCAGACAGCGGAGTCTCAGTGATACGTTGGCACCCTTTGGGTACGGAATCCTAAAAAAAGACTTTACAGGAAAACTCTGTAGATAATGTGAAGCAAAAACCATAGTTTCATTTCATGTTTAAACATTTTGTATGTGGATGGCTTTCCTCTTTGAGGCTCTATTAGTTCAATTCCAATACTCAGTGGTTACGAACCGTTCCCAAACTGATATTTGCAAAGCACCTGCTCAGTAGCTTACTTCCGCATGACGTCACTGCTCGAAGGTCTGGAAGAAATGCCAGGATTCCGAATGCCGTGAGGCAGCGCAGAAAATTGGAAGGTTTGACTTGTAGAAAATTATTTAATGTCGTTAAATTGTTAACCGACTTCCAAAAAAAGAGGAGATTATCAATTCGTCGCGCTTCTATTTTTATGTATGTGCACCGATTATTCGAAAACGCCTGGACTGATCAGAACATTATTATTTTTTGTTTGCAAAGGTGTACTTGTCAAGTGTTCCTATAGAAATTTTAATAAAATCTATTGTACGTTTGAGGGAGAAGGCGGTTTTTAGTTTTGATAATTTATAACATAAAAGAAACAAAGATTTCCTAAAGCATTTGTTAAAAGAACAATATACCATATGAAGATCAAGTGTTAAAATAAATACAGTTTCCTAAATAATACTATTTAAGCCTGTTTTGGGCAAAGGTTTCCCCTTTCTGCTAAAAAATTCTCAATCTTTTTCCTTTTTATTCACAGTGCCTAGGGCCAAAGATTATATGCAGCGATATGGTGGGCGAATAGGTGAAACTGGAAATTAAAAAAAAAAACTTATTACCGATTTTTGCGATCGACTTTTTAAATCTGCGCGGGAGGAGAAGCAGCTGGTGCATTATCCACTTCTTCTTTTCTCCGAAACCAGTATTTAAGAACCATTTTATAATCCATAATATTGTACGTAGAAAAAGTATATTAGTTCCAAACAACCTTCCAAGATGTTTAGCAATAAATTGATAAACACTCGAGGTCAGCCATTATATCATGTCCGCTCGCAACCCCATCATCTAAGCAGCCGTAATAGCCCCCCCGCCGCCAACCCCCACATTATGCACCCCGGGCGCCGCTAAATCTAAGATTTTTCAAACAAGAACATTATATTACTTGTTATTTTTGGCCGAGGTTACTGAACCGATTTAGTAAGCTTCCCGTGGTTTTATCTTTATTTTATACAATCTGAACAATATCATGTCTTTACTCTCACGGGATAAACAGAGCCAAGGTAAAGTTTTTCTTCACACATTTGCCAAAAGTGGCCGTTTTCCGCAAATGTGAAAAGAAAGAAAAGCTTTACTTAATAAATTACCCCTAATACAAAAATACAAAGAAATCCTAACTTTAAACTGAAAAACTTAGTTCGTAAATAGTTTGAAGGATTATCTAGAGTACAATGAGACCAACATTTTAAATAATAAAGTCTCAGTTTCCTTTCAAATAGTTTATTTCAAATGGGGGCAGCCCTGGACCCCGAATTAATGTATCCCCTTAATGAGACAATGGGTATCTAATCTACTGAGGAACCGAAAAGATGGGATAGAAGCAAATCAAATTTAAATAAGTCCTTAATTTACTACGAAATAAAAAGTCAGTATACATAAATATTCCAAATAAGTCTGAATTCTCTTAAAACACTCCACTAAAATCAAACCGAGTCGTCGCAACTTACAGCCATAGAAATAAAACTTACATTTAAATCACATAAATGCGGGTAGTTTGTTAATATTTAAGCGCGGTCGTCGTCTCGCGCCGGCGGGGTCATTTATTGCGCGGCCGCCGAGCGGAGCGGACGTCTCGAGATGTTATTGTAAGCGTTTATTGCTCTTACATTTTTGATACATACAATTATTGCACTCTGTGAATATTTAAACAAAAATTGTTTCAACGGTTTGAAGATTGAAGTCATTATTAATTAAGTAACTTAAAGGGGTAGTTTCGTCCATCATTTTGAACAACTTCACTTAATAAATACCAAAATATAAAGAAAATTTGAATTTTTACCGAGCGAGCGAAGCGTGTCAGTTTCGAGATTGGCCAAAGATGCTGTTGTTCGTCTGTTCTCGCCTTCAGATCGCATTTCTTAACCAATTCTCGTGAAATGTTATGAGAAGGTTCGAAAATTATATAGATTTTTTTTGTCGATTCAGTTATTCGAAATTTTTTGAAATGGTCGGAATATGGGGGTTGAAATCTTTGAAAATATTATATTTCAAACATTACTAAAAAAAAAAATCTTTTTTTTTTGTAATTAAGACGCAAGTATTTTGTTTGAACAACTTTTTCCTCCGATAAACTTCAACGGGTCGTTGTGACACGCGGGGTTTATAGCACGTATAACAGAACCGAGACAATATGGGAGGAGATTATACTTTTTCTTCCTTCTCAGTGTCCTTAGCTGTATGGTTTCAAAACCTTTCCCGTATTTTCTTTTCTAAATATGATATACATGTCAATTGTCACTTAAGAAGACCATGCGAAGTGGAAAAAAGAACTGGTACCATTAAAAAAATTTGGCGATGGTTTTATGGACTCCTTAATTTAGCCTAAGTACTTAAGGTACATATATCAGCCCACCAAAGGCCACCCTCAATAAGTGAAGGTAGAATCGGTTCGTGGTATAGTTTATTTCATTTTATCTACACCCTTGCTATAAATCTAAATATATATAACTCAAAGGTGACTGACTGACTGACATAGTGATCTATCAACGCACAGCCCAAACCACTGGACGGATCGGGCTGAAATTTGGCATGCAGGTAGATGTTATGACGTAGGCAACCGCTAAGAAAGGATTTTGATCAATTCTACCCCCAAGGGGATAAAATAGGGGATAAAAGTTTGTATGAAACTTTGTCAATTTTTAACCGATCGGGATGAGACTTTGCATGCATAAAGCTACTATGACGTAAGCATCCCCTAAGAAAGGATTGTGATAAATTCCACCCCTATGCGAGCGAAGCCGCGGGCAAAAGCTATTCCTCTATAAACGTTTCTGAAACATTTAGCTTATTGCCAACATTAAAACAACCAGTGTCATAGTACCCATAATATCATCCAAACGAGTGTTATAATGTTGTACTAAATTTCATTATGCAACGCAAACTCGATCCCTTCCTTACTCATAAAAAAGTCACATTCTTTATGAATTTAAAAAAAAAAACATCGTCATGTACGCGCCGTTCAGTACCTCAGCTCCGTAATACAAATAAAGAACTTATTTAATTTAATTGGCACACATAACAAACATTTTACAACGTTGCAATAACTAACATTATCCTAATAGATACTTTTACATATTACGTATTGGAATGTGTAAAATTGTCCAAAAAATTTGTGTACGCAGCATGATCAACTTATGGGAGTCCAATTAATAGTGAAAAAGCAATACTCAATTTTAAGTTCTTAAATTAACAGAATATTTGTAACAATAGTTATCAAACTTGGCGCCTGCCAATTTTGACACATAAGTACAGTATTATGTATTATAAACTATTGTATTGGTATTTGATCGCGGCAAATTTTGCGCAAAGGGTGCTGCTCTGCCTATTTTCTGTTACATATTCCTCATTTAGTCGCATCTTACGACACTCGTGGAACACATCACACGACCATATCTGCCTGACATCCATTCTCTTTAGTAACGAATTTGTAAACAGTATAGGCTGAAAATAGAAAAGGAAAATACTTTTGCTTAAACGCTTACAAATTACTAAGGTATATATAGGACTCAATTAAACCCTTACACCTACAGTAATGTCCGTAGATTACCGTGTACATAATGTGCCCCGTGGGTCTGTAGTGATAAAGCAATTATCGCGGCCCAACAGCTATGGCCGCCATTGCGCATCAATCATAATAGTGGGCTAATTCGTTTATTTATTGCAGTGCGGCAGACTGATGATAAGGAAGTATTGTTATAATGAGGAGTAGCTTTGGGTTGTTATTTTATATATTACTAGCGTTTGGTCCCTCTAGCCAGTCCTTCTGGAATTTTCCAGAGGAATAAATACCACATTAATGATTAGTTAATGATTAAAAAAATAGTTTTAAGTAAATTTTTAATTGTAAGGGCAAAGTAATTATTAAGACAATTGAAATAAGCCCAAACTCGATGCAGTTCCATCGTTTTATTACCAAATTCCATCGACCACCTTTCGATACCGAGATCAGACCCAAATCCAATCAAACGAGTCCCTTTCGAAGAGGTTATGTTGTTTTATTGCTGAGTTCTGTCAATTATATCTCGAACTCCCGACTCCATCATCAGAACAGCTCTTTGACTCCTTAATATTGTATTGTCACCCGATTTACACAATTATTTACAAAATTTCAGCTCATACATTTGAAAATAACTGGTTGAAAATTGAGTTGCAAAATTTAACCTAAACAAGCACATACAAAATACATTGCAAGTTTAATAATAGCTTTTTAAAAGTTTAATTGTATGCCATGGTTTTTCGGCGTAGAATAGGACCACTTTATGGCAGACGAAATACAAATAACTTGTGCAATAAAATGCATTTGCACTTTTCGGCTCTTATATAATAACAATTTAATTAATCGAAACAAACATTTCTTCAACACATAAAATTTAAGTAGGTTACAAATTGCTAGTATCCGCAACACGCTTCGTCAAAATATTCACAGTTTTTATTCTGCAACATACTTCGTCAAATTTATCAACTTAAGAGACCAGCCCTTATACGGTAAGGGGTGGTCTCTTAGCCCAAGCCCAAATATTCTCGGTTCTAAAGTTCTTTGAGCCAGATAAGACTTCGGCTCCAAAGATGATGCATGTCAATGGTCAAAGATGGAAACAACACATAGAAATAGCAAGTAATAAACTTTCTAAATTTATATATGCACTAAGCATCTTGAAACTCAATACAAACTATGAAACTGCATTGACTGGAGTAATGCTCTGGGATAACAGCACCGATGCTGATGATCTTCTAATTATGCAACCTACGAATATTATTCGTAGTATACGAATATTATATAACCTACCGTACAGACACACCTGCCAACCTTTCTTTATAAAACATAATATTCTTACACTATCCTCAATCTACATATTTGAATTATGCTCATTCGTAAGAAAATATATGTCCCTTTTTAAACAAGTAAAATACACTCACACAATAAACACACGGCACAAAAACAGACTAGCGATACCGGTAAGTAAAACTAGAGGACAAGATTTAGACATGTATAAAAAGGGTCCGTACCTAAGCGCAATCAAGATGTACAATAAACTGCCAAAACTAATTACATCGGAAGAAAATGATAAGAAATTATTTAAAAAACTAAATTGCTTAGCTTACTATTGTCAAATGGGTATTACTCGGTTAACGAATATTTAAATGACAAACTATAATAAGCGTTTTAAAGAAAGACTCAATAAAAACAATATATCTGTACCGTAGGTACTCGTAGTTTTAGTTCCAGTTTCCAGTTTCAAGTTGCATCTGACCAACGCACTTGCAGTAATTATATTAACAATAATTATATTTTTTTGTTGACATTGAACTTATTGTATTTTTAACAATTTTGAAGTACAAGATTCAAAATTTAATTTATATCTTCTAACCATTGACATTAATTGAACTTACTCTTCATTTATGTTAATTATCTTCTTGTACTTGATTATAAATACTATTATTATTATATAAACTCAAATAATTCCTAAAACTTCGCAACACCCTGCCAGGATTATTATTCTTATATATATATTATATTATAATTTATTTATTAGCACACTTAACAGATTACACAAAAAGAGAAATAAATTAATCATACAAATATAAGAGCCGGTCTAGTCTGCAATCCTAAAACAAGTATGCCTAAAAGCTACATTAGTTACAGAATCAGAAGCTAGGGTACACTGTGAATACAAGAATAAAAAGTGATAGATAATTGCAACAAACCAAATCAAAACAGAAATTAAAGTATCTTTTTTTTTGACCCAGGAAAATACCCAATTAAGCTACATAAATTTTGTTATTTTTCTTTAACATAATTGGTAATATTTGGAACAAAAATAGTAAAGTACTAAACTTATGAATGTGTAAGAGCGCTTATTATACAAACAGCATCATAACGGTTAAAAAAATATAATTCAGGCATTAAAAAAATAAACTACAAGTGAAAATTTGCTCAGCGTTCTAAGTATGTAATGTTTCGTGAGCTTCCCTTTATAAGTCTGTGAAACTAACTAATGTATTGGTCCTGTAGTTTCTAACAGAACCTGTTAATAAGTTACCTACTTAATCGGACAGAGGCATTCTAATTAAAATTTTGTCAAACTAAATTTACATTATTACACGACCATAACTTTACTCGCGTGCGGTGCGAATTAAAGTTGCAAATTAGGTTTCGTTTGCGATGAATTTCAATGTAGGTTAGCCTGCAGATTGGCAAGGAAATAAAAACACGAACTGTCATATAAAACTCATTTAAGGGTACACACAGTTAAAATATGATTCTTGGTTGTGATATTAGAAAACAAGTTTCTAGAATCTAAAATTCTTATCCATTCAATAATGCTATTTTTTGGTGTATAAGGAGAAAGTACCCACAGTTTTAGCTAAATACTTGAATTTTCCGGGATTTAGATTATTTCGGAAATTTAGTCTTGACTAGACTCTAGATTGAAAAGCTTCACGTTCTTACTTTAAACTGTAAACAGTAGTTTATAAAATAGTTTAACGAGTTATCTAGTGCCTGGTCAAGACAAAACTTTAAATGATGTTGAGACATCATTTAAAGTTTTGAAAGGAATTACCATTGACATGCATCATCTTTTTCCTTTCAAATAATTGATTTGAATTTTCAAATGATTGATTTCAGAAAATTCAAATTTTAAGGTATCCCCTTAAGTTGTTTATGATAATGAAATATTATAATGTAAATCAGTCTGAGAGATCTGATGATAGAGTTTCTAGGAAAAGAAAAAAAAAATATTGTTATTCATTTATTTCTTGGTCAAACTGTTTAATATCCGATCCGATCTGAGAGTAAAACATAGCAAACTTTATTTGGGTTTAGTGTTATAATCTAAAAACCAAAACTACGATGAATACCTTTATGAAAAAATTCAAAGATCTTTCTGCTTTGAAAAAAAAATGTTCCTGTTATTATTAAATTTACATATATAGAGGTACATATTTATTTGGTACCAATAACTATTCACAGCTGGGCAAAGGTCTCTTGCAACAATAGCAATTTTAATTTATTTTTAACCCCCGACAAAAAAGAGGGATGTTATAAGTTTGACGCAACGTCTGTCTGTTTGTCCTGTTAGATGGACCGAATTCAATGCGGCTTTTTTACTTGAAAGCAAGTTCCTTGCGGTGGTTCTTAGCATGTTTGATGAAAATCGGTTGTCGTTTAAACGTTATTAGGTGTTTTCGGTGTTGTTCACGGTTTGTTATTTATCTGGAAAATAATAGATGGCGCTATGGATTGAAATATTATGCAGTTCCGCCTCTTATCACTATAGATGGTGTCGGGGGTTTTTGATTTGCCTGTAAATCAAAATATGAATGAATGAATACATTTTTTTTAAATAATTTGAGCAGTTCTGCTGCTGTATTCAAGGTTTACTTTCTTTATCCAAACTAATAATATGCATATACATGGACCAAGGATGCGAAGTGGAGAAAAAAACAGCATAAAAAAGAAATTTACTTGCATGGATATTGTGCAACACGTAAATAGATATAAAATAGGGTAGATGCGTTTCAAAGTGCCTACCTCATATGCATATTAAATGCATGCAGATTACCCGACGCCTGCATTTATGTTAAACGTTCCATTACACGCTCTTTCACATTTAAAATGGATGATAAAATAATTGGAAAAAGATTTAATGAAAAATCCCAGGCTTTGTGGTTTATTGGAATAAAATTAATTGACCGAAATATGTTATAAATAATTTTGATAATATTGTATTATAATATATAAGAAAGTCTAAATTTTATTTTTAAACATTTGTTAAAACTTAGTAATACCTAAGCGTCAGTTTGTGTAAGGGTTTATCTTCAAGATAAATAATATATTTCTAAATATTTACTCAACTTAAGTCTTTTCACTAGATCATTTTTCAAAAGTGAAAACCTCCAAAGTACACAATCGATTTTGATGTACCTATACCATTTCAAACAACAACAAAAAATACAAATAGGTACAGGCGTTCTCGAATAATCGGAGAACATAAATTTGAAAAAAATCGCGACGAATTAATAACCTTACCCTTTTTTGGAAGTCGATTAAAAAAGAGTTTCATTTATTCATTGCACATTATAACAATATTTTAAGATCACACAATTTGTCTTATTTTAATTAGTTTAATGTACATTACTGTACATATATGTATGTGTCTATTATATTTAAAATATTATATTATTGTATTTATCTGTATATACTTTTATTTACATTGTTTTTTTTAAATGCTTTACTTTGTCTTGCAAGTCTTGCAACCCACATTTAGACTATCTGTATAACCCTAAGGTTGACTGGCAGACAACGCTTTTAGCGTTAAGTTCGCCTATTGTTCTGTACTATTTGTATTTGATGAACAATAAAGATTAAATAAATAAAATAAAAATAATACCCTGTTAGGGTGTTGCAATATAAAAACATTTAAAATTTAAAATCTACTTAATTTAAATTATATATGTAAAATTTGATAAATGTCATATTCATTAATCAATTAAATATTACAACAACTCCAAAGTAATAATCTCTACGGTAGCATTATAACTAATAGAGTTAATCAAATACGGTAGCATATTAAAAATATAGGTAACCAAATCATGAATGTATTTCAAATACGAACCGAACAATTCAATGCAGAAACTAGTTAAAATTCTAGTCAATAAAATTCTATTGCTCCTCTAAAAAAAAAAACAGCTACCGACCGCCAATCAACTGAATGGTTGCAATCCATCAACGTGTCGCTGCGGATTCCAATTTTGATGAAAACTTTCATGAAAAGTTCTACGAAAGAGCCCCGGATCTAGGGCTGGGTTCGTGCCCAGTGCGGCGACATCAGTGGGGCGAAATTATAGACATTTGCAACTACCCTGGGCTTGGTGGTTTGGTGGGATATGTATGCTAGCGCTTTCCTAAGTTCAGAAACGTTCTTGAATTGGTAACCACGACCTTCGTAAAATATTTCGAGCTCCTCCATGCTTCCGAAGGCTCGTAAATCCGTTGGTTCCAGCTCTCATTATTTTATTTTATTTATTTAACTTTATTCCAATACATGTAAATGGCGGGCATAAGGCCAGGCAGGAGCCCTTTCTACCAGTCAACCAACAGTGTTACTGATAAAGTAAAACTTTATCATCATCATCAATCATTAGAATCATTAGATGGCAGTTCAAAGCATTATCAGATGGATTTAGGCAGATTTATAACTGACAACAGTGTTTGCCAATACTCACATGAACAAGCTGATTTGCCAGGCAAATAGATAAAAACCAACTCTCAGGCGTTAACCCCCAAAAACTTGTAAACGGCAGAACCGATTTTTATCAAACATAGCTAAAAACTACCGCAAGGGAACTTGCTTTCACGTAAAAAAACCGCATCGAAATCGGTCTATCCGTTCGAGAGCTACGATGCCAAAGACGGACAGACAGACCGCCAGACAGACAGACTTATAACACCCCTCTTGTATGTTGGGGGTTCAAAAAAAGTGGGTCGTTTCCATGTCACTGGAAGACAAAGGGGGTGGCAAATTTAGGTTTAGCCCCCTTGAAAAAAAGCCTAGATAGGCTACCATTAAACTTCTCATCTGAGCTTGCAATTAAATAACTAAGTCGCTCGTTTATCATCGAGTCTGCGACTTGTCGCGGCTGATCGATCCTGATTGAGATTTCAAATTTCTAACTTCGTTACGTCGATCCCTTATAAACTTATCAACGAGTAGGAAAATTTTCTTCAGCGGGTCTGAAAATAAAACATGGAACCTGGTAGCTCTACTCGGACTGCTAAGACTAAAACAATCTTTAAAAATCGCCTTTATAAATATTACCTGACGATATAATCAGTTCTGTTCAGTGTTACTGTATTTATATAAATATTTTTATGTATCATATAAGTATGTATTATTTAACCGCGTGGTTCCGGGTTAGAATAGGACCACTCCATCTCTCCCTGTGGATGTCGTAAGAGGCGACTAAAGGAAAATAAAATAAAATAAAAAAGCACTAATAGCTTGTGCTACAATAGCATTCCCAAGGAGGGTTGACGTCAGGCAGGCGGCCGGTTGTAAAATAAAGCCAAATCAAAAATGGAAAGAAAAAATAAAAGAGTCAGGCATAGGGATAGGGCGCCACCGCAAAATGGCGCGCAGGAGCCCCGCCCGACTCCTGTGACAAGTGGGCCAGGGCTACCGTGTCTGGGGTGGACACGGCCAAAGACGCGAGCCCCAACCCAGAAACTCCGCTTTGCAACGTGGAACATTGGCACGCTAACTGGACGCACGAGGGAGCTGGCCGACGTACTTTCCAGGCGAAAAGTGGCCGTGGCGTTCCTGCAGGAGACTCGGTGGAAAGGCTGCAGATCCCGGTCCATTGGGAATGGTTACAAGCTGATCTACACCGGTGCACCTGGTGGCGAGGATGGGGTGGCCGTAGTGCTGTCAGAGGGGCTTCAGGATAGCGTCTTGGAAGTAAAACGCTTCAGCAGCCGGCTAATGGTCGTGGTGGTGCTTGTCGAAGGGGTTATGACTCATTTGATAAGCGCCTACGCGCCACAGGCTGGCTGTGAAGACGCCGAAAAGACGAGGTTCTGGGACCTACTCGGCAGCATGCTGCGTGGCATCCCGTTGTCGCAGGCAATCGTTTTGGGCGGCGACTTGAACGGTCATGTGGGTGAGGCGTGTGAGGAATTTGAGCGTGTTCATGGTGGCTATGGATACGGAAGTCGCAATCCGGAGGGTGGAGAAATCCTCTCAACGAGTGCGGCGGCCGACCTCGCCATCGTGAACACGTTTTTCAGAAAGAAATCCGAGCACCTAATCACCTACAGGAGCGGGGGACGCGCTACCCAAATCGATTACTTCCTAACCAGAAGAGACCATATCGGCAAAGTAACCAACTGCAAAGTCATACCCGGCGAGAGTCTCACTGCGCAACACCGTCTCCTTGTCATGGATCTTCGCATTAAGCCTGCTGGCAAGCCCACTGAGCGCTGTCGACGCCAAATCAAGTGGTGGCGGCTCGGAGAATCCAAGTCCCAAGAGTTCGCAACTGCGATCGGCAACAAATGCGACGAAACCGATGGCGAACCAATCCAGCTTCACTGGGACAAGATTCAGGGAGCTATCACTGGTGCGGCGAAGGCAGTGCTGGGTATGTCAAAGGGTGGACGCAAGTGTGACAAGGAAACTTGGTGGTGGAACGACACAGTCCAGAGGGAGACAAGGGTGAAGAAAGCACTCTTTAAAACGTGGCAAGCGTCCGGATCTCCTGAAGACCACGACGCATACAGGGTTGCAAAACGGGCCACTAAGAAAGCCGTTGCTCGGGCCAGGCATAACCACGTACAGCCATTGTACGATAGATTGGAGTCGCCTGAGGGGCATAATAGTAAATATAAGTTGGCACGTTCCAGGGTCAAAGCGGCACAGGATATCTCCAAGTGCCGCTGTGTTAAAGACCCTAACGGCAACCTTTTATGTGAAGACCTCGCGGTGAAGGAGAGATGGCGCTCATATTTTCACGAGCTACTGAACCAGCAGCATAAAGAGGTGCAGCCACCGGACCTCCCTCCAAATCAAGGATTAGTGCCACCAATAACGCCTGAGGAAGTCCACTCAGCTCTTCGCTGCATGAAGGACCGGAAAGCTGTCGGAGCCGATGGAGTGCCCATCGAAGCCTGGAAGGCTATGGGTTCCCATGGTGTGGACATCTTAACAAACCTTTTTAACCGCATACTCTTCACCGGTAAAATCCCTGACCAATGGAGGCTGAGTATTATTACTCCAGTCTTTAAAGGAAAGGGATCGGTGCAAGAGTGCAGCAACTACCGCGGTATAAAGGTCATGTCCCACACCATGAAGCTCTTTGAGAGGATAATAGACTCTCGGATCCGACAGGAGTGTACAGTCTCGGAGTGTCAGTATGGATTTCGCCCCGGCCTAGGCACTACGGACTTTGCCCTAAGAGTCATCATGGAGAAATTCAGGGCAAAGAATACGCCTCTCCATTTCCTGTTTTTGGATATGGAGAAGGCCTTTGACTGTGTTCCTCGAGAGATGATCTGGTGGGCTCTGAGGGCCAAAGGGGTGCCAGAGATCTATACTGACATAATCCGCGATATGTACCGCGATTCCGAGTCCATAGTTAGGACTGCTGTTGGTGACTTCAAACCCTTCCCCGTTACAGTCGGGGTTCACCAAGGCTCGGTTCTCAGTCCGTACCTGTTCAGTGTGATATTAGACGAAGTGTCTGACAGCATCAGAGACACACACGAGCAACCTCCGTGGCTGCTTGTGTATGCTGACGATATCGCACTGGCGGATGCGGACAGAGGGAGACTGGTGCGACGCGCAAATGTGTGGAGGGAGTCGCTTGAAAACGGTGGTCTGAAGCTAAATGTGGCGAAGACTGAATATATGGCTTGCAATGCTACAGATCCCCCACCCGTACGCATAGGCGAAGACTTGGTCAAGCGTACGGACCAGTTTAAATACTTGGGATCTGTACTTCACGCGTCCGGAGACATCGATGCCGACGTCAAGGCCCGTATATCTGCCGCATGGGCAAAGTGGCGAGAGGTGACTGGTGTCATTTGTGACCCCAAAATGCCGGTTAGGTTGAAGGGACAGGTCTACAAATCCATCATTAGACCTGTCCTTTTATATGGGAGTGAAGCGTGGCCTTTGCTTGAGCGGCACAAGCAGGAGTTGCGTGTCACGGAGATGCAAATGCTGCGTTGGATATGCGGAGTATCACGGGGAGATCGTGTTAGAAACACCCGCATCCGCGGCAGTCTTCATGTCCGTGACATAGCGGACAAACTGCAGGAAAGTCGCCTACGCTGGTACGGTCACGTCCTACGAAAGCCGGCAAGCTACGTGGGAAACAAATGTATAGCCATGCCGCCTCCGCCGGGGCCCAGCAGGCGGGGTAGACCGAAGAAGTGCTGGCTTGACGTCGTCAAAGATGATATGCGTGCTAATCGTCTTACAACCAAGGATGCTCAAGACCGTGCAAAGTGGAGAAGAAAAAGTCGGAAAGCGGACCCCGGGCTTCTCAGCTTGCAGCTGAGGACGCAACTGGGAAAACGCTGAGATGAGAGAGAGAGAGAGATATAAGTATGTATTATTTATGCTTATGTATATATATATTTATTATGTATTATATATGTGTGTATATGTATTTAGGTATATATTCATATGTAAGTAGGTAAAATAGAATTAGTACTGCGCCCACCTTGTTTCAAATAAATTTTTCCTCCACCCAAAGGTTGGCTGGAAGAATAAATAAATAAATAAATATATAGAGACAAATTACACTGATTGAGCTAGCCCAAAGTAAGTTCGAGACTTGTGTTATGGGATACTAACTCAACGATACTATAATTTATAACAAATACATATATAGATAAACATCCAAGACCCAGGACAATTTGAAAAAGGCCATTTTCCAACTTGCCCTGGCCGGGGATCGAACCCGGGACCTCTGGGTGGCGAACTAGCATGGTGACCACTACGCCACGGAGGTCGTCAAGAGATTGCATTTGTAGCGATAAGTCCGCCTTTGTGCCTATATTGTTTCTTGTTGTTTTGTAATTTTTGTGTGTCTATTATGGTGCAATAAAGTTGATTTGTATTGTATTGTAGCTGCTTCTTTATCATTAATAAATTAAGAACTAGGTTCTTGTCGGTGGAGTATTTTCCATGTCTCCCTATAGCTGCTTCTGGGGTTAGGTACATGAATTTTTCGGGGCCTAATGCTGCTCCGATTTGAAAGGAAACGGCGATATCATTTAAAATTTTGTCTTCAGTATGCCCTACATAACCCTTCAAATTATTTTATGATCGTTTACAATTTAAAGTGAAAACGTGAAGCTCTTCCTCGCACATGTGCCAAAAGTGGCACTAAATGTTAAACCAATCAAAGCAATTGGAAATTAAAGAAAATAATTTTGTTTTGTTTCTGAAACACAATAGGATTACAAGAAACCCATTGCATTTTCTTTTTAACCAACTTCACAAAAGGTTAAGGTCTAAATAAAATCTAAATCTCGACCAGCGCATGTTTTTTTTTGTATATATGTTACGCAAAATGTTCGCCACTTATAAATGGATTTTGATGATTCTTTTTTTTTTATTTGAAAGCCTTGAAAGCCACAAAGTCCCATATTAATTTGTTGAAGGTAAGAACTTTGGAGAAATGGAAGAAACTCTTGAAAGACAAAAGTTTTTTGTTAAAAATGTAATTATTTACGTTTATTATGTTCGTTAGGAGCCAAGCTCTATGTATATTACTGTAAAATCCAGAAAAATATATATATAAATAAGCAGAAGAGTTTTTTATCTTATTCATATTATCCTTACATGTCCTATTCTATAACTTAAAACGAGCAATTCTTGATATAATTAGGAAACTGCTCCAACGATTTGATGAAAATTTATAAGTAGGGATTTTCAGGAATGAAAAATCGATTTAGCTTGGCGGCGATAAATTGATTTAGCTAGGTTATATTTTTAAAGATCCTCTTATAACGGCGTGTTTTAATGGAGTGAAGCTCGGTCGCCCGGGTGCGTAATGTAACAACCGAACAAAATAGACTAGATAATCCAAATCCGATTTATCTTCAAAATTGAGAATGGCAAGCCATCAAGGGTATTCGTCAAAAATCAGTTGTTGGGAATCGTAAAGGCTCCATAATAAATGGATCGCTGGAACCACACTGAAAGCTGCAGGCGTAGGGAATAATTTATTAAAAGCGTATACTGCTTTGTTGGGGCCAGGGTTGCGCCAATGATGTTACATTTTCCCAAGATGTCGCTACTCTACTAAGTTAACTTTTGATCGCCATTCGCCACTTCAGTTGCAAAGCAGTCGTGTGACTGAGACTCCATTGACATCTAAAGTGGTCTAAATGGTACTATATTTACTAGGCTTGGCGTCGGGGGTAAAGTGACGTTAACAAGAATTAGCGTGTAAAAGTTAAGCAGTGCTCTATTAAGGTTCTATTAGAAGAATTCCGTGGCGTACCTAATGACCAACACGCTGGTCCGCTAATCCGGAGGTTCTGGGTTCGATCCTCAGTTGGAAAATGGCCGTTTTCAAATTGTCCTGAGTCATGGGTTTTTATCTATATGTGTATTTATCATACAATATGGTATCGTTGAGTAAGTATCCCATAACACAAGTTTAAACTTACTTTGGGGCCAGCTCAATCAGTGTGATTTGTCCGTATATATTTATTTATTTAAGGGGCTACCTGAATTTTTCGGGGTCCAGTGCTGCCCCCATTTGAACTAAATCATTTGAAAAGAAACGGAGATATCATTTAAAATTTGGTCTTGATCAGACCCTGGATAACCTTTCAAACTATTTTATAAACAACTGTTTACAGTTTAAAGTGAGAACGTGAAGCTTTTCTACGCACAATTGCGAAAAACGGCCACTTTGGCGTATGTGCGTAGAAAAGCTTTACATTATCACTTTAAAATGTAAACAGTAGTTTATAAAATAGTTTGAAGGATTATTCAGGGTCTGATCAAGACCAAATTTTAAATGATATCTCCGTTTCTTTTCAAATGATTTATTTCAAATGGGGGCAGCACTGGACCCCGAAAAATTCAGGTAGCCCCTTAAGGATGTAAACTTATCTTACGTGTTGAAATGATGTAATTTAAAATCTTCAACATCTTTAAACATTGAATTTTGGACATGTGTCCAAAATTCAATCTTTAAAGATTTTTAAATACTTGAATGAGACAAAAATGCCAAAAGATAAGAACGTAAGGATGTAACAGTGTAATGTAACGTAATTTTGTAGGACGATATTCATTACGCATACATATGTAAGTATGTTACTTAAAACGCAATATCAAACTAAAAAGTTCCAGCTAATACATCGATAACTTGTTCATTGTAGGTACTTAAGGGGTGAATCTTTTCTATGCACATACATAAGCCATAAGCCATAAGCCAAATGTGCGCAGAAAAGCTTCACATTCTTACTTTAAGCTGTAAACAGTAGTTCATAAAATAGTTTGAAGGGTTATCAAGGGCTTGGACAAGACAAAATTTTAAATGATATCTCCGTTTCCTTTCCAATGATTTATTTCAAATGGGGGCAGCACTGGAGCTCGAAAAATCTGGTATCCCCTTAAACTAATTATTACATTTATCAAGACGTTTATACCTACATCTACCGCTTATTTATCAAAATTTTGCCACAAATGAATAAAATATTCAGTATCCATCAATTATGTGCCTTTCATTTAGGCACGTTAATGTGATTTAGGTTCAGTTTTATAGCTCATTATGATTTTAAATTGATAATAAGCAATTTTACACAGCGACGTGTATTGTTTAATGAAGCGACATGATGTTTACACGTTGCCTGTTTAAATTCATTAACATTTTGTATTAAATTGGGTATAAAAGTAATAGATGGGTAAGTTTATACATAAAAAGTTACTATTTATGTAATAAGTAAGTATACTGAGTTGTTATCCTTAGGCTTAAAGGTCGCTCGCAAAAAAAGCTAGTCCTACCAGGTTTGTTCTACCAGTAGGACTAATTGGAATTTTTATCCTATCAATAGGTAGGTTAGTCCTACTAGTAGGTCTACTGGGACAAAAATCCCAGTCGTAGTCCTTTTATATCCCCACAGACCTTATTTAATCTTTATGTAAGAGTATAGAGTAACGTTTTGTTTGTTGTTAGTGAAAAAAAAGGCAAGTGCGAGTTAAATCTAGAAAAGAACCTAATTATTGTATTTGTTACCGGCAATGTGATGAATTAAGGCATTGTATAAAATGCCTAAATAAAATGCCTAAATCACTATTAGGCAATGTATGAAATGATATGTTTGTTGTTAATTTCATACCCCGAATTAGTCCCGGAAGGTAGGTAAGGTGATAACGGACTTTATGGTTTGAGGACTAAATGTCGATAAAGACATTTTTTTATAAGCCTATACTGTCCCACTAATGGGCAAAGGCCTCTCCTCTTGTACGCCACTGATCTCTATCTTGCGCGATGGATTTCCAAGTCTTGTCAAAAAGCGCCAGATCATCACAGCACCTTGTCCTTGGGCGACCTCTCTTGTGACGCCAGCCTACCGGCACCCATTATGTAGCAATCTTGGCCCACCTATCTGGGTGCATTCTACACACATGCCCAGCCCAGCCCCATTTGAGTTTGGCTGCTTTTTCTTCATGTTTAAAAAGATAAAATCTTTATTCACTAAAAGGCCACAATCATATATAGTACAGAGAAAAGCACATAACAATTAACAAATATCTAGATAGTATTTAATAGTAGTAGTGTAATGCGATTGTACTGTGAGATGGACCTAGATAGCGAAAAGGTCCTGACTCAGCATGATGTCACAGTCGAGCTGCGACGCTGATAATTCTGCCGGGACTAAGGGTGAGGTCGGTAAAGACCCGAGAAGAGTCGAGGGAAGCGATACGAAGGTGGGATTTTACTCCTATATCTACCTACTTCGTTTTGTGGCTGTTAAGGTGGTATGGTGATTGCAGTGACCATATCAAAGTCAAAGTAATTTCAATATGCATAAAAAGTTTCGCAGAAGAGCTCGTGAATTCTGTAAATCATGCAGAATATTCGTCTAAAACTGAATAAACATTAGAGCATTTGATGCCCAAATGGCGTCAGCCCTGTCGGACGTCGCTGGACATCTATCACGCCGTGGAGGCTGTATGAATAACACAACATTGCCTGTCGAACTGTTTCACAGTGCTATGAGATGAGAAATTCCTTGCGACATGGCCGGAGATGGCATTCGTTAAGGGATGTTTATTGCTGATAATCCGACGATAGGACGAAAATCCAAAGGTGTGCACAGAATTTTGGATTTTCATCTCATCGCCTTCCAAAATAAAGTCACCTTGTATACCTTCGGGTATACAGGTTGACTTTTTGACCACCAGCCCATTTTTTGCAGCAAGTTCTGTCTATGATACTTTCCATAAAAAAATAACGAAAAAAGTAAAAATATATTCAGTTTCCCATGCAAATCAGCGCTCGACTAAACGGATTTTTATGGGAGGGCAAATTTTTTTTATCGGTTTTTAATAACTTTTTATAGGCATAAGAAGAAAAATGGTAAAAGGGATGGATAATAACTAAGATCTTAATGCAAATAAAATTTCTATTGGTTGATTGATTGAAAGTTGATCACGGACTGAACTTGCTGCAAAAATTTGGCATATATTTAATATATCATCTGTAAAACACAAACATACAAAAAATAAATAATAACACAATCACCTCTTAGGTCTAAGCATGTATTTTCTTTGTTCAGTCAGGCTTTAAAAATGGAGTCATAATTTCTCATAAAATTAGTATGAGATTATGCCATTTTTTAAGCGTACCGTACATAATGAAAACATACATTAATTAATTTGACGACCTCCGTGGCGTAGTGGTCACCATGCTAGTCCGCCACCCAGAGGTCCCGGGTTCAATCCCCGGTCAGGGCAAGTTGGAAAATGGCCTTTTTCAAATTGTCCTGGGTCATGGATTATCTATATACATATTTGTTATAAAATATAGGTAGTATCGTTGAGTTAGTATCCCATAACACAAGTCTCGAACTTACTTTGGAGCAAGCTCAATCTGTGTTTTTTCTCCCTATTTTAAAAAGAGCTAGTGCTGATTTTAAGCTGGCACCCATGAGGACAAAATAGCGGATTTTTTTTAACCTACTGACCTATTTACACACAGCCTTCGATTCATAAAGCTTTACAAGATTGTCATCACATCACACTCTAGAATTTTTAACAACAATCTTATTCTATATTACACGAATACTCATAAAAGTCAAGAGATATCCTTCGCTTAGCTTAACACATGACAATTTGTAATGTCGCGGCACAAAAACAAAATGAAGAAGCCTCGAAGTGTCATACAACTCATATAATATTACAAGCTTTTATTTAACTTGCAATGTATCATATAAATAAATAAATATAAAGGGACAAATAACACAGATTGAGCTAGCCCCAAAGTAAGTTCGAGACTTGTGTTATGGGATACTAACTCAACGGCACTATGTTTGTTTAGGTCAAATCTTACAACTTTTCAACCAGTTATTCTCAACAGGCTTTATTGGAAAGTGAAGAAGAACATTTAGATTGGAACGTGGAAGAAAGAGGGGAGGCCTTTGCCCAGCGGTGGGACGTAAATATTTAACAAAAAAAGAATATCACAATATATTATTATTTAATATTATAAAGGCGAAAGTTTGTTAGTGTGTGTGTGTGCGTTTCTTACTTCTTCACGCGCAATCGGCTGGATCAATTTTGATAAAATTTGGTGTGCAGGAAGCTGATACCCTGAATTAACATATGGGCTACTATTTCCGCGGGTAACCCCGCGGGGCGCAGCTGGTTTACCATAAATGTACTTTAGTTTTAAACATGGTAATTTGCAATGTCGCGGCGCAACAGCAAAATAAGGAAGTCCTCAAAGTGTCGTTAGCGGCGTCACAGGTGTAGTGCGAACTAAAGTGATTTTATAAAGTTCCTAGCGTTATGACTGCAATGACTCCCTCGTTACTGTGTTTATAAATGTTATTAAACAACTGCAACAATAGGAGGGTTATGTTTTTCTAGTATATGTTCTATATTTCTTTGGCACGCTCTGCAACCTATAAACCGCTCGATGGATTTTAGCTTGAGAGGTGTCGTTAGTACAGTAGGGTATATCTTTTTTTTTCATTTTCATCCTAGGCATAGGTAGTGAGGTACTGCTGTGCTGTTGTATGTTTTCAGGACGCAGTTGGTTGTTTTTATATTAATTTTTTATTACTTATTTTAAATGACGGATTAGTTTAGTGAAAGCTCGGTGCCCCGACGGGATAAACGGCGTGTACGGTGTAACGCCAAAATCATAATATGTTTCCCCCTCGTAACGTGCCATCAAGAACTGTGTTCCAAAAGACACTAGCGCTTCCTCATGTTAAGCAGAGGCGTTGACTAACAAGTGGCATTATCTTGACCTATTCTTTTATAAATTCAAACAACCTATTGGGACTTCTGCACATAGTCTACTTAAATTTCTAGGTAAGAGGCTGGTCAAGGTAACAGGTGACCAGGATGCTGGTAATTACTTTGCTCAAAAAATAAGTATTTCCATACAACGTGGCAATGCTGCCAGTCTTCTGGGCACTCTTCCGCAAGGGTATATTTTTTATTTATAATAATATATGTTTATAAGAAATGTATTTTTAGTGTTAAGTTTATTTTAGTTAGTTTTATTTTAACTGTAAATATAAATTTAGTTAGATATACAAAGTGGAAGGGACATACCCGTAATAAATCAAACCACAGGCTATACTAGATCACTATAGTATAATGAAATTAAAATAACAGGCAAAGAACAAAAAACTTTTGGCATTCCCATACAAATTGCCCGGGGCAGCAGCACACTTGAGTATGGAAATGCCAAAATTTTATTTTGTTTCTTGACTGTTATTTTAATTTCATTTTAACATAGCGATTTAGTATAGCCCGTGATTCGATTTATTACGGGTAGGTAGGTATGTCCCTCACACGTTGTATATTAGAAAATGTATAAACATTTCAATGTACGCAGTAAGCTATTATACAATAGCTTACTGCGTACATTTAAATGTACCAAAACCCTGTCCGATCCTTGTAGGATCAACTCAGACCGTCAATATAAACCACTTTTCCTATGGGACCAATTAATGCCTGAAACTCGAAAAAATCGACATTTTCATACAAAATATCTGCCGGGCCGGCAGAACACTTTTGTTTTTGGTGTTTTGTTAAATATTGTATATTTTACTCGATTTAAAAAAAAAAAACTTAATTTTTTACTTCTTTTAGTAAAGTGAAGAAAATTTTATTTAATTAAAAAATGATAAAATACCAACGTTTTTTCTACCAGGACCTCTCGACATTGAGCCTCCATCATACAATACAACATGTAACAAACATCCCGACTCCCGAGCCCCATATGGCGGGTTTTCTTTTCGCTCGCCGAGACAATTTATTCCCGGCGACATATCTCCCTTTCCACCCTAAAACGTTGCTTAAATAATTGCCAGTTGTTTTTCCTCTGTTTGAACTTCCTTTTGAGTTAAAATGGACGATAACTTAGCTTTATTCTGCGTGTTGTCGTTAAATATGGAGTGAAAAAAACCAGTAGGTTTTTTGTATAATCGAAGGAAAAAATCGACATTTTCATACAAATTGCCGGGCCGGCCGAATTAGTAAATAATGACAACGATACAGCGCTTTTAAATTTCGCATGACGTTATGATCAGGTACGACTTCCACTAAAAGGTGACGAAATTGCGATGATCTTTGTGAATTTTTACTAGTTACTTTTCTGAACGAAAAAAATATGGGTCCATCATTTTGCGGTAGTCGAATTGACAGACTAAAGAAAATAATTCATTTTTTACGCAGATTAGCGGCGCCGGCGCCGCGATCTTGTATTGTATATTGTTCGTATTTTGCTTAAATGATTAAATATTTTTAGATATCTTTTTTACGTATCCCTTGGGAATAAAATGCCGGCAGCATAGACACCGGGCTCTAAATTAACATTTTTTTGGTTAGGAGTTTTGAGTAAGGTTGGGAGAATAATGATGCAATGTCTATCTAAGTATAAATAAAGTGTGTTGTTCACAAAGTTCATCTCGTCAACGCGAAACCCTTATTTAGAAGGTGAGTTGTGTAAAACGCCACCTTATCTGGCGCCGCATAAACCGCTTAATGACAGAGCCAGATAAATAAAGATAAATGTATTATGCAGAAAGTTGCCGCCATTCCACGTGAAAGTCAACAATAATGAGAGTAGAGAAATCCTTCCACAAAAAACCAGCAACCCCGTCAAATCACCTTGGTTAGGCAGCGGACCCCAGGCTCTGAAGGTACCGCTGAGGAGGCCTTTGCCTCCTGTAGCCACTGGCGTACTAGAGGGGTCTCTATCTTGTGTGATGGACTCACAGGTCTTATCAAAACTAACATGACAAAATTTTTAAAAAAGTGAGGTAATCTCACCTTGTTTCAAATAAATTTTTTCTACACCCAAAGGTTGGCTGGAAGAGATTGCATTTATAGCGATAAGTCCGCCTTTGTGCCTTTATTGTTTCTTGTTATTTTGTAATTTTTGTGTGCCTATTGTGGTGCAATAAAGTTAATTTGTATTGTATTGTAGTTTTAAAATTATCTGGTCAAAATATTTGCAATTTTTTTTGTATTATTTAGAAGTATAACATAATGTTATCTGTATTTTTACTGAAACATAGCCCATCAGGCTGGGTAGGGACCAATAATGAACTGGGTTTCTTTCGGCGTAATCTTCCCAGCAGTGGTCGTTCCGAAACGCTAGTAGTTTTTAGCTTTTGCACTAAAATAACATTTAGAAACAATGACCTTCAATAAGAGATAAAATCCTACATTGAATAATTTTTCTTGACTTTGACTAATCCATGATGAAAGCCAGCTAGATTTTACCTCTGCACTTTCTGTAATTTGTAGTAAAAGCGCAAGTGTGACGCTGTGACCCACTTTTTAACTAATTCATTCAAGGGAGGGTAACTTGAAAAATGGAGAAGGTGCTTTAAGCTGTTATGTGCACATTATTATGCGGCAGTGTCATGTTTCAGACTTTGAGTGGAGGCTTTGAGGGAATTGACGAGAGAGCACCGTTATATGATGTGGGAGATGAGATTTAGCTATAATGTCACTGTAATGACGACTGCAACGACGACGCTGACGACCTCCGTGGCGTAGTGGTCACCATGCTAGTTCATCACTCAGAGGTCCCGGGTTCGATCCCCGGTCAGGGCAAGTTGGAAAATGGCCTTTTTCAAATTGTCCTGGGTCTTGGATGTTTATCTATACATATATGTATTTGTTATAAAATATAGTATCGTTGAGTTAGTATCCCATAACACAAGTCTCGAACTTACTTTGTGGCTAGCTCAATCAGTGTTATTTGTATATACCGATTTCCGGTTTTTTCATGTGAAAGCAAGTTCCCTTGCGGAGGTTTTAGCCATGTTTGATGAGTATCAGTTGAGCCGTTTAAAATAAATAATAAATATAAACGGACAAATAACACTGATTGAGCTAGCTCCAAAGTAAGTTCAAGACTTGTGTTATGGAATACTAACTCAGCGATACTATATTTTATAACAAATACACATATAGTTAAACATCCAAGACCCAGGACAATTTGGAAAAGGCCATTTTCCAACTTGCCCTGCCCGGGGATCGAACCCGGGACCTCTGGGTGGCGGACTAGCATGGTAACCACTACGCCACGGAGGTCATCAAAGTTATCTATGTTAACGCTTGAAAGTCAGAGCTTTCTCTAGCAAATAAAAGATGGTGCTACGGATATCTCTCTAGTGATGAGTAGCAGTAGGTACAACCAATACGTGTTGACTACATAGTGTTTTTGATAATCGAGGGTTTTTTAATTTTTAATTTAACTATAGCAAATAAACCTGTTCGTGTGTTGACATATCCGAAACCGTAACTGAAAATACATAAATGGGTCAAAATAATAATTACTGGACCGACCAAAGTATCGGAACATTTTACATGGTCAACGTCGAATTGCTGATGACTCGGACATAATCCGTCTTATTATAAAAACCAGACTAACTTAGTTACTAGGGTTAAGGGGCTACCTGAATTTTTCAGGGTCCAGTGCTGCCCCCATTTGAAATAAATCATTTAAAAGAAAACGGAGATATCATTTAAAATTTTGTCTTGATCAGACCCTAGATAACCGTTCAAACTATTTTATGAACTATTGTTTACAGTTTAAATTGAGAACGTGAAGCTTTTCTACGCACAATTGCGAAAAACGGCCACTTTTGGCGTATGTGCGTAGAAAAGCTTGATATTCTCACTTTAAACTGTGAACAGTAGTTCATAAAATAGTTTGAAGGGTTATCTAGGGTCTGATCATGACAAAATTTTAAATGATATCTCCGTTTTCTTTCAAATGATTTATTTTAAATGGGGGCAGCACTGGACACCTAAAAATTCATGTAGCCCCTTAAACCATTATCCGCCCAAAATGAAGTTGACATTGACAGGTGACATAGTGTGACATTACTAGATGTCAACTTGATTTAATCGGATAATGGTTTAAACCTAGTAACAAAGTTAGTCAGGGTTTTATAATAAGACGGTATACATTGTATTCGCACACAGTGTCCGAATTGACACTTTTTTTTCACTGGCAATTCGGATCGGACACCAATAAAGAAAAATTGTTTTGTACAGTCAGAAAGAAACTTCCAACGGTTCCAACTTTAAGGGCCAGAACGGACGGGGCGCAAGTTGCGCCGCGTAACAGCTAGTGATGGGCGGTGCATAATTACTAAATCAACCCATTTGAATATTTACTCAGTAGATTGAGTAAATACGACAAATATCCGTATTTATCCATTTGGTGACTAGACTAATTTATATGAGTTGCGAATCATATTTATATTTATATTCATTATTTCATGTTTTCATGACAATTATTAAACTTAAATCTAGTTTACACTTGCAATTCTTGTCGAAAAGTGTGTGCATATGCTATAAAATGCCTAAAATGTAGGTAAATGTCATATGCGACGCTAAAATATATGAAAATACCATACTAATCATACACTGAAAGTAGGCTTCTTTGACTAATTATAATTTTTTGCTGGGAGGTGTGCAAAGACGTAATTATATGTTAAAATAAGTTAACAGATATCAAATGCGATGTCAATATATGAGCACGCTCTATTTACTCTATTAAATCTAGTGAGTAAATACTCAAATGGGTAGATTGAGTATTATTCACTGCCCATCTCTAGCTGTTACGCGACGCAACTTGCGCCCCGTTTGTTCCGGCACTAAAGGACAAAAGCTGTAAAATAAAACGTTTTTAACCAGACATTTATTCGGTCATCATGAGTTTTTAATTTTAACGCGTGATGACAGAATCAATATTTGGTATATTTTTTAGCCTGGCAGTACTGTACTGAGTTTTCGCTCGGTACTGTGTGTCCGAATATAATGTGTTCGAGTCATCAGCAAGTCTCATAGTCAAAAAAGGACTCTTACGATTTCACTGTTTTATTATCAGTAGTTTATTTTATTATGGCTTGATGAAGGTTCTTTTTTAAATAAATGAGTTCGAGGTATAATCTAACACTTGTGTCACCAATCCAAATGCGCGTCACGTCCAGGATTGCTTTACATACGTAAACACTCTGGGCTATCTACCTCTCATAAAGATAGAAGTGAATAAACTGTGACAGCGTCAATTGCATCTAAGATTAGAAGATTGATTAATTAGCTGCTAGAAAAAGCCGCCCGATAACCAGTGAATACCGGTTAAATCTGGATAGAAGCGGTTCGATCCAGAAACAGCGGACACGGCAAAGGCGTGTCGGGGCGCGTGATAAATGACCACTGCGATTGACAGTAATGGCGCATCTTATACTTATAGGGCACCAAGTCTCCTATATACGTAACGTCTAAGAAAATATTTATACATAACAGGGCAGACAGAACGTTTTGGCTCTGCGGCTTAGCAAATAGAGCCTAGGGCCGCAAGTCTCAAAGGCCACATTTAGCGTGACGTTGGGAGAAAAGGTGGAAGAGGGAATTAAAATAGCGATTGCTAGCCGCATCACTTTATGACATGTTTCGCAATTTCGCCCATTCCCTCGATCGGCTCCTACGATCTGCCACAGGTACATTCTAAGTTTTTCCTTTTCTCCCAGACTAGAAGAAGTTTAGTACCTTCTAGGTTTAAACTATTACCCGCACAAAACTAGAAGCCATAGACCCAGTCACCTTCTCTTTTGACGCTGTCGATTTCAAGTGTGTGTTGGTGTGGGTGGAATAATGGTTTAAACCAAGTCCTGTTAGTCTCCGTTCTAAAATACCACGGCTACCTTTGTCGTGTGTTTTCCAGTCTAGAAGAGGACTCGTATTCTTTCTGTGTATATTATTAAAGACGACTAAGGACTAACCACAAACTATAAATCGCTTAAGAGTGATAAGTCCGCCTTGGTACCTTTTCTAATTCAAAAAATTTAGTCTTATATTTAGTCGTCTATAGCCACCGATAGCAGCGCTTAGCAACGACCGAGGCTGCTGAGAAGAAACGCCGAGAGAAACCCATTTTCACAGTATTGGTCGCCTACTCGCCAGATATCTTATAAAATGAATATGAAAAAAATGCGAAATCACGTCTCCGTCCTTTACAGTCGAAACAGAGCTTGAGCACAGCGTAAACAAAACAAGGAAACATTAATTTACAGTTGTCCGACCGGCGTATATTAATGCACTTACGGGGTTAGGGCGACAGGCGACACAGACCGACGGACAGACCTAATGATTTATTAACGAGTGGCCCGCCCCGTGTATGTGTATAAATATACTCGTACATAATATAAGAGTCTGTTCGAATTTCGCGCGTGTATATTATGACTAGCTTTTGCCCGCGGCTTCGCTCGCGTAGGGGTGTAATTTATCAAAATCCTTTCTTAGGGGATGCCTACGTCATAGTAGCTTTATGCATGCAAAGTCTCAGCCCGATCGGTTTAAAATTGACAAAGTTTCATACAAATTTTCATCCCCTATTTTATCCCCTTGGGGGTATAATTGATCAAAATCCTTTCTTAGCGGATGCCTACGTCATAACATCTACCTGCATGCCAAATTTCAGCCCGATCCGTCCAGTAGTTTGGACTGTGCGTTCTCGTAGATCACTATGTCAGTCAGTCAGTCACCTTTGAGTTATATATATTTAGATATTACTTTGTGCTTGTTGTATACCATATGTTACAAAAGCCGTTTCCAATCCTTGTAGGAGTAAATCAGACCGTCAATATGAACAACTTTTCCTATAGGACCAATGCTTGAAATTCGAATAAAAATCGTCATTTTCATACAAATTTCCGGGCCGGCCGAACACTTTTGTATGAAAATATCTTTTTTTTTCCAAGAGTTTCAAGCATTGGTCCCATAGGAAAAGTTTTTATATTGACGGTCTGAGTTGCTCCTACAAGGATCGGACAGGGTTTTTGTTACATATTGCATATACAGTCTTCTTGTACACTGATCTTAGCTTTCTTCTACTCTTCCCATACTGATCGTAAAGCCGATCGAGGGAATGGGCTAAAAAAATCATGTTAACCTGTATACATCTAGTATCTGTAGCATTTCTATACAAACATACATATTATCACGTCTGTTTCCTACAGGGGTAGGCAGAGACACAAGATCTCCACTTGCTACCATCCTGACAGACCCCTTTCGCTTCATCTACGAGTGTAGATCATCACTCTCTTCATGCATTTTCTTTAAAATAATAAATAAATGAATTTAGGTAATTATAACACGTAATGTATACAAAATTCAAAATTCAAATGTTTATTTCGTAATTGGACGTTTACAGGGCATTCATTCTAACTAGTACCATTGAAAATTATCCACTTTTACACGTCAATAAGTATAATTTACGTTACGTGTAGTGATTCATAGGATTAGCCATCGTTAAATTCAACCATATACTAAACTTATTGACGTGTTCAACTGTACAAGCGCCTGCAAAGCCCTAATGACTCCAGAAATATTTGATTCTTTAATTATTTTAGCCTAAATATAATACAAAAAAAATGTTAGTTGTTTACATGTACTTTACACATGCTATATTTTATGCTAAAAGTACCTACTTTAAATAACGTGCATGAACACTTGTTGCACAAAAAAATGAATCAAAACAAAAACATGTTTCTCATTTCGTGTATGCCAAAAATATCTCTTTACCGGCCGGATAAGAGGGTAAAAATTTTTAATAAACCTGATTTCCTTCCAGGATGGAGCAACCCCGGTCTTTGATCTTATGATTGGGTTCATTTTGAATGATCGCAAAACATGGACAGGGGGTGACGAGCAGGGGTTGACAGCGTCTCAAAATGTTTTGTCGGCGAATTAGTCTTGTCTTGTGAAAAATAAAAATAATATATTTTTTGTATCTTTCCTGTTTGATCTTTTTTGACTTGTCATTTAGTATTTCTATCTCGAGATCAAGTTATATAAAATAGATTTAAAATGAAAAATGTGTACGATATCTCAAACACAAACATTATACTGAAACAAATGATTCACATAACAAATAAATTAGGGCAAATAATACCTTTCGACTGTTAAAAACAATGGAATTAACAAGCATTGCATTATTTAAAGCATCTATGTACGTTTATTTGAATTTTTCTTTTTAAGCCATGTTTGTCAGTATGCGAAATATATATACAATGACAATATAATACGCGGTGTGGACTGAAAGAAGATGTAGTAACAAAAATTGAGAAAGGAATGTTGAGATGGTTCGGACATGTAGAAAGGATGGATGAAAGGAGATTTACTAAAAGAGTCTATAAAGCGAACGTAAGTGGAAGAGTGGGTCAGGGTCGTCCTCGACGAACGTACCGCGATCAAATTGCAGACGTTCTTAAAAAAGGAAAGGTCAGAAGTACCCGTGACCGGCGGGCATGCATGAAGAGAGTGATGAGTGTAGATGAAGCGAAAGAGGTCTGTCAGGATCGTAGCAAGCGGAGGACCTTAGTCTCTGCCTGACCCTGTGGGAAACAGGCGTGATAATATGTATGTATGTCAGTATGCTGCCCCATTGCTAGGCAATTATTTTTTGCATAAGGTAAAAGTAGGTATATGTACCTAAGGGATTTGTAGTACGATAGTATTTTTTATACTTCATCTTAGTGCGTTTTTCAGTATGAATGTCAATGGCCATCCAAGGATGTTAAAATCTTACGAAATCGGAAGAAATAGCGGGAAGAACAATTTGGCTGCAATGGAAATGCATTTATACGGAATGTTTTATGATCCCCCGCTGCCTGACGTCAACCATCATTGAGAATACAGTTGAAGCTCGAGATGTTTGTGCTTACTCATTTAGTCGTCTCTTACGACATTCACAGGAACAGAAGGAGTGGTCCTATTCGAAGTTGAGTGCCACCCGGCCATCATCTATTTATTTTAATTTTTGTTGCAAACGGTAAACGTCTGGATTTCTGAACAGTATTGTTAATTACACTGTTATTTTAATTTAGAAACCCGCCGTATATTTTTTTGTTAATATGTACTTAAATGTCCATTACTGGATCCTGTCTTCCCTGTAAGGTAATTTACAAGACGTAATTTGTAGGGTTGTATTCGTATGAATCACGTTCCAAATTATACAGAGTTTTGCAACCATTGAATTATTAAAATCTAATTAATATTCACAAATTCCAACCTGTAGCCTGAAGCCACGCAACCGCGCACAGAAACATTTAAATGTTCAATTAATTTGCTATCGACGCGTGGGATTAGTGGCGTTCAAATCTCTTTGATACATACAGATTGGATATTTAAATTAGTTGCGTTTGCAATATTGAGCAGGTTTACACTGCTTCGTTTGGAAATTAATTATAATTATTTAAGCTAAGGACCGACGAGAGTGCAGCTCTTAAATATAAGAAGGACTGAAACATTAAAAAGAGTAGATTATGATGGATAATTGACGTAGCCAGTAGATAAGCTCGTTGAACTGGCTGTGGTCGGGACACATAGTGCGACGAACCAAAGGCCGATGGGGCAAAAAGGTTCTCTAATGGCGAAAGCGTACTGGCAAGCGAAGCGAAGGACACCCACCCACAAGGTGGTCAAACGACATGATTAGTATCGCTGGAAAGCGCTGGATGCAGGCCGCTCTAGATAGGTCATTTTGGAAATCGTTGGGAGAGGCCTATGTCCTGCAGTGGACGTTATGCGGCTGAAATGATGATGATGATTAGGATCGTATGATCACGTTATTGTCTGTGTGAATTGTCCGTATATATTTATTTATTAGAAGAAAGGAAAACAACGTAATGAGAAAAGTTCGAAACGTGAAGTGAACGGGAATAAAAAAGAGAGAAGCCAAAGAAAAGAGGAATGGAGTGTGTGAATCAGGACATGACTATTTAGTAGCATGTAATAGTTGAGATGACGAAGGATCGAGTAACATGGGAGTAACTTACATGTTGTGCCGACCCCACCTAGAGTGGGGTAAGGAAAGGAAGAAGGCTCAGCGGTGCGTGGGTGGATGAAGGGTTGGGATGATGATAACGAAACTAAGGACTCAGAACTGTGACTTACATCGTCATATCATAAAACCCAGGCTAAATTTAGTACTTACTTGGTTTAAAAGTCAAAGTTTATTTATTTGCCAGAAATATGGTAGCATATTAAAATCAAATTTAGCCGTAAGTATCACACATTTAACTGGTTCCAGCATGCAAATATATAATTAAATAAATTGTGTAAGCTAATTCTGTTTGGAATTCAATTGTGATTATGTCATGCTAAGATTATATAATAATAATATGTCAATCATTTTTATTTTAAATAATCATTTACAGAATAAAAACATTTTTTAACCAACCATAAATGAAGTCCTTTTTGAATTTAAGTATTTTCAATGATTTTATATCCTCAGGAAGCTTATTAAAAACTTTAACACACATTGTATAACATTTTCTAGAACAAATTTGCGTTCGAGAATAAGGTAACATCAACCTGTTCGGATATCGACAGTTAAGACTACTGACTTCTCTATTTCTAAATAAAGACAAGGTTTTCTTAACAAAAGAACATACTTCATATATTACATATAAATAATGGAACACAAGTAGCTGTTGGATTTACATATCAGATTGCTCGAATACACTTTTTTCAAGCTTTAAAGGCCGCATCGACATTCACTGCATTTCCCCACAGTAGAATACCGTACCTAATGTTCGATGCTATGTAACCGTGATAGGCCTTCAGGACAGTGTCTCTGCTAGTAATTTTTCCAAGTGTCCATAGGGCATAAACAAAACGATTTATCTTTGTACATACTTTACCAACGTGTTGCTTCCATGCACAACATTCGCCGAGTATTATTCTTAAACAGGTTGTTTCTGAAACTTTGCTTATTCTATTATTTTTATACTGTACGTTTAAATCAATTTTCTTAGCCCCTATATTATGAAATTGTATATATTTAGTCTTAGTCATGTTTATATTTAAATTATTATAATCAAGCCAGTCAATTATATTGGTAATTTCATTATTAATGTCATCGTTATAAGTACTTCTATTTTTACATGGTATTACAATAAATATATCGTCCGCAAAAAGTGTACAATCGCTTTTAATGTTTTCGAGAAACTATTATAAATTATCTGCCCAAAATAATAAGACTTCCCGCAATATTTCACATTCTCTTTCGTCATTGCCAACTTAATTTGGGTGAATAATGGTTTAAGCCAAGTCCTATCGTTACTCTGCGGACTATATTATATCTATATATATATATATATATATATATATATATATATATATGCGGGATCGTTTTACTAAATCCCCTAAAAGTGGACTTGGAATCTTGTCACCCTATAAGGTCTGTCTGCTTAGAGCAGCAGGACAGGACCCAAATGCTTTATCGTTCACATTAGGTTTATCTTTATGTCCAATGGGACAAAACAATTCGGGTAAAAGTGAGTTAAAAAATTAAGGACAGTATAGTACTCTTCTTCATTGGGTTTTCAGTTTATTAATTTTACACTTTTCCTATTGCTTATAAAACTGAAGAATTAAAACGGAGACTGTATAAACAAAACGATTTAAATCTTCAACACAAAAGATTCTACACTTATTTTCTTAATACAAACCAGCCTGGAATACGTGACATTTGACGCGTGCAGCGCAATGCAACTTGCATTTTAATGGTTTGCCTTTTGTAACGTATAGGTGCCCTCTAGTGTAGGAGGTAAAGATGCAAGATTGAGGAAGAGGATATATGTTTTTATTTTATCGGGATTTTATCGGCACAATTTGTTCTGGAAAAATGTACGCCATTCATATTTTCGATCATCAAAATTTCTTTTTCGTGTGTGAAAAACGTAAAAAGCACTGGTGTCAGAAAAGTAGATATAATACTAGTTCCATCGGCAAAGACAGCATTTGAGGACTTGCGGCTGGAAGCAGTCAGATCCCAGGGCTGCAAGAGCCAAAAGCGACTTTCAGTGTGATGGTGAGCGACAACGTAAAAAATATCTAAATGTTGGATCCATAATTATGTAAACATTATTTTTTATAATCTAATTGACGAACATAATCTTATAAAAAAATTACCTAGTCATCATCCGTATTGAATATTGTCGTCTAAATTAATACCTTTGTACAAAACAGCACCCCAAAGTTAAAAATAAAGCCGCCGCCGAATTTCCGCCGTGTTTCCCGCGCCCTGAGTCAGTGAGCCGAGTGCACTAGAGCGCCCTCATAGCATCCACCTGCCGTAAACTCAACACACTTTGGAGTGACAGATATACACGTAGATAGGTTTAAATTCATCTTCAATTTTTATTAGGGAAACGGTATCATTCACAGGGCCGGATTAACCCTAACTAAAAAGCAATATTTTCTTACTTAAAAAAATATATATTTTATTACAAAAGTAGAGTCGATTGACTTTAAATTTGGTAACCTGTTAGTTCAGAGGTTCCCAAACTTATTTTGTCAAACGCCCACTTCAAAAAATCAGTTATTTTGTAGCGCCCCCCATTTTTTTCACCATAAAAACCTGAATCACATATTTGTCTTGCCTGTAGTTTAATTCAACCTATATTCTAAACTAGACTTTTTTACAAGAGATAGCAATAATAATACATAAACCAGTACATTAGAGTACCTTTTATAAAAAAATAACAATAATCAACATTGTTAATTTTTAATAAAAAAATAGCAATAATAATACAATTTTACAATAATAAAGAGTATCGGAAGCGGAGACCTCACCTGCAAAACTTTAAAACACGAATTTTTTTCAGTGTTTGATTCCTTTTACGATATAAATAGCGTTGTGAACGCATTAAAATAATAAATATTAATTACATTTTTAGTTTATATTTGTACAATAAAAAAGGATATAAATATGAACTAATAAATGGATGTTGTGTAGTAAGAGGATTTTAATTTCAGTGAAGTTTAAAATATGAAATAGCTGAAGTTATAAATCACTCATTGGTTAAATCACATCAGCGCCCCCCAACTTTATTCTGGGCCCGTTACCGCCCCCCTTAAAGCCTCCAGCGCCCACAAGGAGGCGTTATCGCCCACTTTGGGAAAGACTGTGTTAGTTCAATGTCTTATGTGATATTGCAACAACCTCGACTTGATGCTACAGCATGAGCTCGCATGCCTGACCCAATGCTTTTTGCTTTTGATTTTGCAGTTGATTGCACTATACGAGTATTATCAAAAATCTATTTAAACGATTTCTCGGCAGGCACAATGTTATCTATCCTCGCACCCTCTAATTGTAAGATGAAGTTTTTGGAATGCACCATGTCGATCATTGTTCATCAATCATGTTCAAAAAATTCTTTACGAGCATCTTTAATTTTAGGGCCCCTAGCCAATTCGGGGCCCCTAGGCGGTCGCCCAATCCGCCTTATGGATAATCCGGCTCTGTCCTTACATAATTACGTAATTTCTAGAGAATAAGAATAAGAATCAAGTCCACAGCTCCTCCAATATCTTACAAACGTGCATTCAGAAATTTTAAGAACATTACGCGCTTGCTACAAGTAATTTTTTTATTTGTATCAAACAGGATTTCCCTTTAACCATTAGATCTAATTTTTGCCTTTTAATACCGATTGCTAGTCTTTCATAGTTGAAAATTGTCTTTTTATTCCGTCTTATAATAAAACGCAACTAACTACGTAACTGCACCTTCAGTGAACAGCTTCAAAAACAGACTATACAAAAACATGATTCCAAACATTAAGATGGACACGCATCAGTTTAATAAGCCGCTAGTGTGTTCTAGAATAAATAATAATAACTTTAGGACATGGTTTGGACAATTCACCCAAATGAGGTATGACAGTTGACATTGACAAAATAGAGATATTTTTTGAGGCGGATAATGGTTCAAACCATGTATTTACTGTTAGTCCTCGTTTCGGGATTTAAAAATTTAAATTACGTATCGATCGGAAAAATCATAAGTAGCTTTACCTGTCGGCCGGCACGCGATATGAAGAGGTTTACTACTTTTTTAACGGCGGTCGTTTGTCATAAACTTTATGCCGCCGTAAAGCATGCAATAATGACGAGTTTTATACCCCGCCGAAATGAAACACCTTTTACGTGTGTGATGGCATCGTTATTGAACTCTGCTATGCGCTCTGCATTACAAACGATTATTTGGAGCTTGATGGCTTTGCATTACAAGCGATGGAGTGGGCGGGACACATAGCGCGACGTACCGATCGTCGATGGGGCAAACAAGTTCTCGAATGGCGACCATGTACTGGCAAGCGTAGCGAAGGACATCTAACCGAGCTGGAGGCGGGCAGATCGGTCTTTTCGGAAATTCTTGGGAGATGCCTTTGTCCAGCAGTGGACGTTATGCGGCTGAAATGGTGATGATTTGGAGCTTGATGGCCTAGCAGGCGTATGTTACGCTACCCCGATATAGCGCAGATCTCCTGACATCTGTTGATGATGGCTGACTGCGGTTATCAATAGATGTCAGATTGATGCTTTAATTAGGCATATTGAAATATCCAATACTAGTGTTTTCTCAACTTCCGCGAAGATAACAACTATTTACTGTACATTGCATGACGTACGACGCACGATTATATAGAGCAAGGGTTCCCAAACTTATTTTGTCAAACGCCCACTTTAAAAAATCTGTTATTTTGTAGCGCCCCCCATTTTTTTCACCATAAAAACCTGAATCACATATTTGTCTTGCCTGTAGTTTAATTCAACCTATATTCTAAACTAGACTTTTTTACAAGAGAGAGCAATAATACATACACCAGTACATTAGAGTATCTTTTATAAAAAATAACAATAATCAACATTGTTAATTTTAAATAAAAAAATAGCAATAATAATACAATTTTACAATAATAAAGAGTATCGGAAGTGGGTACCTCACCTGCGAAACTTTAAAACACGAAATTTTTTCAGTGTTTGATTCCTTTAACGATATAAATAGCGTTGTGAACGCATTAAAAAAATAAATATTAATTACATTTTTAGTTTATATTTGTACAATAAAAAAGGATATAAATATGAACTAATAAATGGATGTTGTGTATTAAGAGGATTTTAATTTCAGTGAATTTTAAAATATGAAATAGCTGAAGTTATAAATCACTCATTGCTTAAATCACATCAGTGTTTTTCAAATTGTCCTGGGTCTTGAATGTTTATCTATATATGTATTTGTTATATAATATAGTATCGTTGAGTTAGTATCCCATGACACAAGTCTCGAAGATACTTTGGGGCTAGCTCAATCAGTGTAATTTGTCCCTATACATTTATTTATTAATTTATTTACAGAAAGGCAAAATTTGTCAAGCTCATTCCGTAATAACTAAGGTGATTTTGAAAATAACTTGATACCCGGATTCTGTAAATATGCTGTATTTAACCTTTTAAGTGCCATGTTGCAAACCGATCGCGTGACCTAAACTCCGTTGACAACTAAAGTGGTCGAAATTGTGCTATTGCTACTAAGCTTGGCGTCGGGGGTAAAGAAATGCTAAAGCGGTAGCGTGCAAAACTCGTACTACTCGTATTATTAGATATAGTTACGTATCTACCTTCTCTCAGTTATCAAGGACCAAACAAAGCCGTGTGGTTTCCGGCAAAGTAGAAAAGGGCCACTCCAAGTCCTCCTGTGGATGTCGTAGAAGGCGACTTAGGGAATACAAGCTTAACAAAACTTATAAATATCAATGAGACCTCTCCAACCCGTCTGGCCAGCGAGGAGAGTTTAGTTATATATATAATAAAAGTAGGAAACTACCAAATAGATATAATATATGGAAACTAAAAAAAAAAATATTGCCTATGCATGTAATACATTAATTTAATCATTCCTTTTTTAAATAGCCCTTCTCTCATTGCAGCGCCCGTCAGGGCCCTTAATTGATCCTATATTTAAAAATCAAAGACCTGTATGTACATTAAGGAAGCAATAAAAATAAGCTTTCGTTCGTCCCCTTCCCAAAGTCCCTAACCCCCAACTGTTAGGCGATCTACGTCCAATCTCCATTCTTCCGTTTCTCTCAAAAGTACTTGAGGCATGTGCCCATTACCAACTATCTCGACATATTTTTGATAATGACTTGTTAAGTTCATTCCAATCAGGTTTTCGTCGTGGACACAGCACGGTATCTACCCTTCTCAAAGTGACTGATGACATTCGATTGGGGATGGAGAATAAGAAAGTCACAGTCCTAGCGTTGGTAGATTTCTCCAATGCTTTTAACACCGTGGACCATGACATCCTTTTAGCCATACTAGCACATCTCAAGGTATCTTCAGCAGTTGTTAACTGGTTCTCATCTTATCTTCGAGGACGACAGCAGTCGGTTCGCTCCGAGGAATCCTTCTCAGATTGGCGTAAGCTTGAGACAGGCGTCCCCCAAGGAGGTATTCTTTCGCCATTACTCTTCTCTATTTTTATAGATAGTATTACAAAAGATCTTCAGTGTTCGTACCACCTTTATGCCGATGACTTGCAACTTTATGCACAAGCTGACATAGATAATCTGGACGCTGCTATTGATCAAGTCAATACTGCTCTGAGTGCTGTAGCTGAGTGGTCGCGAAAATTCGGGGTCAAGGTCAATCCAAAAAAATGTCAGGCCTTATTAGTTGGCAGTTCACACTTTATTAGGCGGATTGACATTGATTCCCAACTATCTGTTTGTTTTGAGGGCATCGTAATACCATTTGGCACAACTGTCAAAGACTTGGGTCTTCACATAGATTCATATCTATCGTGGAATACACAGGTCACGGAAATTTCTAAAAAGGTTACGGGTGTCCTACGAACTCTATATAAGTTAAAAAATTTCCTCCCCAGTGATACCAAAACAATGCTGGTGAATACATTGATCCTGCCAATCATAGATTATGCTGATGTGTGCTACTCGGACTTGACTGGCGATATGCTAAACAAACTTGACCGTCTTCTCAATAACTGTATTCGCTATATCTTTGGTCTTCGTAAGTATGATCATGTGTCGTCTTACCGCTCCCAACTTCATTGGTTACTAATTCGTCAACGGCGTAACTTGCACATACTTACAACTCTCTTTTCGATTCTTTTTGAACCCGCTACTCCTGCTTACCTCAAGTGTAATTTTCAATTTCAGGGTGATACCCATCTCAAAGATCTTCGCTCCTCTAACAATTTCAACCTATTTTTGCCAGTTCACCGGAGTGGGTTCTTTACAAATTCTTTCATCGTCCAGGCTATCAAACTATGGAACGATTTACCAGTTGATGTCCGGAAGGCTAAAACCCGCTTTTCATTTAAGAAACAGGTGAAGGCACACTTTCTTCAAAAACTGTCAGATAGATCATAGTGTATTTATGTAGTATATGTAGGTATTGTTTATCATAGTATATACTTAATAGTGTGTATTTTTTTGTACGTAGTTTATTGTTTTGACATATAGTCTTTTTTTTTCGCCATGTACATATTCAAGTTTTGCACTACCCCTGTCATTCTCTACATCACCCGTTTGGTTGACTGGTAGATAAGGCCTTAGGCTTTAAGTCCGCCATTACACTTGTATTTGTGTATGAAGTTAAATAAATAAATAAAAAAATAAAATAAATGATTGAGTATTGAGTATTGACCAAGTCCTCTGGCTGCTCTGGCCAAGTATGGCTCTGGTAGTACAGAGAGGGTCGTGCTCCTGTAGTGGAGACAAAAAGACCTGATGATGATGATGATGAAACAAAGACCTCGCTAGTATGTGACTGCTATCAAATGGGAGGTCTAATATACAATCATCATTATTCTGAGCATAGGCGTCACTTCGTCAATGCCACCCATCTTGATCATGTGCTGCCCTCATCTAGATGTGACCTGCGACTATGTGATGTCATCAACCCATCGCATATTCGGACGCCCGACGCTTCTCTCACCCGTTCTGGACCATTCGGTCAGTGCCTTGCTCCATCTGCCATCACTCCGTCGGGCCAGGTGCCCTGTGGTTATACGAAGTGGATGGGACATACTTATAATAATCGAACCACGGGCTGTACTAAATCACTACAGTATAATGAAATTAAAATAACAACCAAAAAACAAAAAAAAATTGACTTTCAAATTGTCCGGGCGGCTGCGCACTTTTATATTGAAATTACGAAAAATAACCAAAAAGAAATTTGACATTCCCATACAAATTGTCCCGGGCGGCTGCGCACTTTTGTATGGAAATCCCGAAATTTCTTTTTGTGTTTTCACTGTTATTTTGATTTCATTATACTATAGTGATCTAGTACAGTCCGTGATTCGATTTATTACGGGTTTGTCCCTTCCATGTTGTGTATAATACTAGACAATAATAAATCATGGTTTTGCAAGGATCTACTGTTACGTCACAGCCAAACGGTAGATCTTTTGGGACGAAATATCTCAGTAGCCCTACTAGTATAGAACAAGCTTGGTAGTATAAGGGAACAGAAGATGAACACAAAGACAGTCTATTTAACTAACAGTTTATTCGCGTAACTCCGAAACTCACAAGGAAGCGTGGCGGACCGACATTAACAATACGTCCTGTTACTAAGCGGCGAATCCGAGAACTGGGATGGGGTGATGTGCGGCGCGGCGTCGGCGCCTCGGCCGACGTCGCTTGAGTTCGGTCACGTTCGGTTCTCCGCGCATGCGTAGTAGACAGCGCGTTCGCAGATGACGCTTTTCCTTATAGTCGGCCTTCCTGACATCTGAGCGTCCCGCGCAGAAGTCCGAAAGGGAATCACACGACCTCTGAAGGTCTTAATCAACCTCTTAAGGTTGAACACGATCGAATCCTTAAGGCAGACGGTGCGACTCCAAAGTCGACCGCATCAATCGATTCTGGGTAGGTCAGCTTCTGAAGGCTGCCCACTACTACTCAACTTTAAGTAAAACGATCAACAAAACCACTTAAAGTTGACAACTAGTCTCTGAAGACCAGTGCACGTGCAGCAGGCTGCACCACGAATCAAAGACAGAAGGCCCACCTCTGAAGGTCTGCTCCCTTTAGATTCACTTCGCAAAACGTTCGCCCTCCTAAGGGTTGCATGCAATTTTCTCGGAGACCTTGTATCTCAAATTGTAGTTTTCAATCTCTTAAGGCGGTTTATGACGTTACCATTCTCATTTCACGTCCTCCTAAGGACGACTGGCCAGGTTGATAGGATAGGTATTCAAAGAAAGATCGATCATAGAAAATACAATATAATGACAGCAATCAGCTGTCCATGCGCAATCAACAATCGATAGCAACTCTTGCATCGAGTAATATAAGTAACCAATTGAAGACCGGTTCTTAATCCGGACTCAGAAGAATCTCAATTCTAAAATTAGAGAATAATGTTATAGCACAATCTTAAATCTTAATTTAGAGAACAGTGCTAAATTAAATGTCAGCTCTTAAATTAGATAACAATGTAGAATTTGAAATTAAAAGATCGGTTCTTAATCCAATCAACTCACAATCTAATAAATCGTAACAATCGTAAAATCTGAAGGGGAGAGATATAATATTTTATAACATTGATCATCTCACAAATTTGAACGACTAATCTGAATCGTCGTCATTTGATGAACGGAAAGGCTTTAATTTGTCCCTCGCAAATACATTCTCGTAAGGACGATCACGAGTGTTCGTATTCTTAATTACGTATCTGTCGTGAGGTAGTACCTTCACAATGACGTAGGGGCCGTTAAAACGAGGCATTAATTTTCCACTACGGAGACCCTTACGCATAACTTTGCGCTCAGCTAGCACCAATTCGCCTATCTTAAACGGCTTATCAACTCGTCTAGTCTTGTCAAAACGCTGTTTAGCACGACAGGCCTCCTCTCGCGAACGGGTGACAGCAGCCTCTCTTGCTTCACTTATATCGGTACGTGTAGGTACAACTATATCGCCCGAAAGGCGTGGACGGAACCCATACAAAAGTTCCATCGGCGATTTATTTGTTGTGCTATTTATGTTTGAATTTATACCCAACTGAACCTTCGGTAAGTATTGCTCCCAATCACCTTGGTCACCATCTCCAACGTAAGCTACTAGAGCGTCCAGTATGGTGCGATTAAAGCGCTCTACCTGCCCATTAGCCCTGGGACTAGCTACAGCCGTCATAACATGTTTAATCTGTCTCTCAAGACAATACTTCTTGAAACTGTGACAATCGAATGCTTTACCACGGTCCGTAATAATGCGAGTTGGAAGACCAAATGTCCTAATAAACTGATCAAATGTTTGTAATACCTTCTCGCAGCTAGTATCTCGCACGGCCTCGATCCAAATATATCGAGTAAATGCATCAATTATGGCTAAGATATACATCTTACCTGTTGGGCTTTTACAAAAGGGACCTAGGTGATCTGCGTGCACTGTGTGAAAAGGGATAGCAACCTTCTCGATTGGATGCAATAGTCCAACTTGGCGACCTGTAGGCTTCTTAGCATACTGGCAAGAAATACAGCCACGAACATACTTTTGTACAAAATGGCGCATGCCACTAAACCAGTACTTAACTTTCATGGCATCATAAGTTTTGTTGCAATTAACGTGACCGTTGTTATCATGAAATGTCTGTACGAGTGACCAACGCGATGCCCGTGGCACGACAACCTTTTTCTCGCCGTTAACCTTTCTAAACAAAACATTGTTTTCTATTACATAGTCTTGGGCTAGACCACGGATATTGTTATTAGAGAGCTCATCCTTCAACTGGTCGATCGTTGATTGTATTGAGTCGTCGTTCATTTGCAAACTTTCAACTAAATCATTCTCAACGCAGCGCATGACGATAGGATTACGACTCAATGCATCAACGTGAGCCATAGATTTGCCTGCCCGATATTCGACTTCAAAATCATAACCTTGCACCTCAAGCCACCACCTAGCGATACGTGGGTTAAAGTCTCGCTTGGTCCACGTCCAACGCAACGCATTGCAATCTGTCACAATTTTAAACTTTATACCGCTGATGTACACCTTAAACTTTTGAAGACTCATGACCACTGCCAAGGTCTCCAATTCATAGCTATGGTATTTTTGTTCAGCTGGGTTAGTTTGTCGACTAACATAAGTCACGGGTCTCCAAGAGTCGTCAAGTTGCTTCTGCATTAAAATTCCGCCATGGCCAATTTTGGAGGCATCTGTGTGTACCTGGGTTTCATATTCTGGGTTGAATAGGGCCAATACTGGGCGACTGATTAAAATAGATTTTAATTTGTCAAAAGCTTCTTGTTGACTTGGGCCCCAGACCCAAGGTTGGTCCTTTTTGGTAAGTAATGTTGGTTGTGCTATAAGTGCAAAACGATGAACATACTTACGGAAATAGCTGGCGAGTCCTAGAAACTGTCTAGCCTGATGCACACTCTTAGGCGCCTTGAAGTCACGTACAGCAATCAATTTGTGTTGGGCAGGCCTTACTACACCGGCACTCACCTCGTGACCCAAATATTCAACAGTAGACACCAAGAAAAAGCAATTGTCTATTCGAAGAGTCATATTAGCTTCACGAATCCTGTCTAAAAATGCTCGCAGGCGACTCAGCGCCTCAGCATAATTCTCAGCAAATACGAGTACGTCATCCAAATAAGCAGTTCCGAAATTGAAATTTAAGCGGTCCTAACACGTCATCCATTGCACGTTGAAAAACGGAAGGCGCATTGGCTAATCCAAAACTCATCCTAGTATACTGGAAGTGTCCGTCGCGCGTAATGAACCCAGTATATTGTTTACTATTGTCCTCAATTTGCACACGCTGTCATCACGTCTAAACAAGAGAATACACGTTGCCCTGATAGCCGGTCCAACTAGTCTTGTATCAATGGGAGCGGGTAACGCTCCTTCTTTGTTATTTTGTTTAGTGCACGATAATCAACGCACATGCGCTTTTCTCCTGTCTTTTTCGATACAAGAAGGACAGGGCTGGCGTAAGGTGAATTTGATACCTCTATAATACCCTTTTCCAAAAGTTCCGATACTATCTTACGTACTGTCTCACGATCCTCAAGAGACATTCTATAGGGACGGTAGTATATGGGTTTATTGTCTGTCACCTCGATTTTCATTTTAACGGCGCATTTTCCAATTTTGTCATCCTCACCCGAAAAGCAATCCGAGAATTCCTGAAGGATATCCTTTAAAGCTGCCTCAATAGAGGGGTCTAAGCCTTCTCCTATCTTGTATGTCTGTCGATCAGTTGTTATAGTCGCACGCGCAACACAGTCACCATTTGGAATAGTCACCACCTCATTTCCCTCATTAATCGCATTTATGACTAATCGACCTTCAATGATCTCTGTACTAGATTCCGGTATAACATATTCAGACCTCGGCTTCGAGTTCTCAGTTTTATTAAGTAAGACAGTACCTAAAGCGTCGGTGCAAGTGAGCACAATTTTATTGACACCGGGTTGTAGTTGAATGGTCTCGTGTGCACACAGCCTAACCCGATCTATATCCTCACAATGATTTGGTAATTCGGGTAGATAGTTGGCATTAAATATTTTTAAGGATGTGGGTGTCTTAATCACGTAAACGTTATAAAATTCAGTAAAAGGTTGACCGATAATTAAACCAAAATCCTGTGCGAAATCAGGAACTACATACGCCTTAATGTTTTCACATGTAGCTTCGTCCACGGTCAACTTAATCAAAACCTCGCCTAAGGGTGCTACTTGTGATCCACCAAAACCTTTAATTACATTACCGCCACTACATGGCCCAACATGTAAGTTTAATTGTCTCGCGGTACTTTTGGTAAAAGTAACACATGTACTGCCGAAATCAATAAAACTGTTAACTGGTATGCCGTTTACCTTAGCCGTCGCATAATATTTTGAAGCACCAGATGCGTCCTGAATAACGCGCACTGTGTGTGTTGATTGTGTTGTATCTACATTCGCGGTAGACGACTTACGATTTTTCAGTTTTAAGCACTCTTCTTTAATATGTCCCATTTTATTGCAATAGGAACACTTGCGCAATTTTGAGAAACAATTATTTTCTTGGTGACCATTTTTACCACAATGGGTACAAACTGAAGTTAATTTATCTCGAATTTTATACGTACAACGGGCCGCGGTGTGCCCACGTTTTTTACATGTATGGCACCTAATATTATTTTCATTTCTTATATGACGAAGAGAGGGACCTACCGGTCGGTTCGTAACACGCGTGGTCGCCCTTAACGATGACAAGTAATTTAGAAGCTTATTAGGGTCGGTACATCCCGCGGACACTGCGCCGACCTCTACAAGTTCGCTACCGATGGTCCCAATAATTGCTTCAGTTATCAAAGGTGGCGGAATGCCGCAAGCATTCCCTAACGCTAGCTTATCATAATAAAAGTGTAGGTAATCATTGTCAGGTTGCCTAACAGTATTCACTAAATCACGCATCATACTTAGTTTACTTTTATGGGACGGAAAGGCGGTTAAAAGTTTAGTTTTAAAGTTGGCCCACGACGTACTCATGTCACTAACAGGTAACTGATCGTACCACTGGCGTGCGTAGCCTCGTAACTTTGACAAGCAATTAAAAATAACAGTCTTTTCGTCCCAACTGTACATACTGGCTATTCCCTCTACTTTACGTAGCCATATATCCATTGTGATCATAGAAGTCTTAGGGTCAAACTCTGGTATAGGATCACTGCGACCGACATACCTTAGCGACGGAACATTAATTGAATGATCTACATACCCCGATAGTCCAGTACTACCAGTAAATCCTAGAGTAGTAGGTACTGCAGGCGGCGCGACGCTGCGCAATGGCGGCGCAACGGCGCCAGCTTCGCGCTCGCGCTCCGGCGCAAACGGGCCAAGCGTCGCCGCGGACACTCGCGATGGCGCGTCCGGCAATCTCGATGACTCGAACAGGGGACCCGACTTGAGAATCAAGTCAGGGTCGGAAGCTACCCCTGACGCACTTTGGTCACTAAGGACGGATCTCTGACCGACTCGTTGAGATGACTTAGTCCAACCGGCAGGCAGAGGCGGCGTCCGGATACCATCATCGATAGCCGCGCCCTTGCGCGGCACTGACGACTGCACAGTTCCGACATTTTGGCGATTACCGACATCGGCGGCATCCTTTGATCTTTTCCGGGAACTGAACACCTGTTTTTCAAGCTCTTGTAATCGTTTTGCTAGTCGACGCGTCTCCAACTCTAACAATAACCGTCGACGGAGCCGATCATCGCGGTCGCCGCTTGAATCGCGACTTCCACTATCACTATTATCACTATCACCCATAGTAACGTACCTAAATAGGTATTTTACACGCGGCGCGGCTAGCCAGCGAAACGAAACACGGTTTCTTTTAATGTTTTTAAACACTTATCTTGTGGGAATGTTTCATCGCACTTCTGAACTATAAGGGAACAGAAGATGAACACAAAGACAGTCTATTTAACTAACAGTTTATTCGCGTAACTCCGAAACTCACAAGGAAGCGTGGCGGACCGACATTAACAATACGTCCTGTTACTAAGCGGCGAATCCGAGAACTGGGATGGGGTGATGTGCGGCGCGGCGTCGGCGCCTCGGCCGACGTCGCTTGAGTTCGGTCACGTTCGGTTCTCCGCGCATGCGTAGTAGACAGCGCGTTCGCAGATGACGCTTTTCCTTATAGTAGGACAACTGGGACTAGCTAGATTATTTTAGCCAACCATCAGCACATACTTAATACGCACAGTTGTTTAGATACTTAAAGATAAAGATAATTTATTTGCCAAAAATGTGTTACAAGATATTACATTTCGTTTTGTCCAATCATGTTTACCATCACCGGTGTGCAAATTTTGTCAGAAGAGCTATGTATCCATAATACTATAAAAATATACTTAAATCTATAAACCTTTTACAATTTACTAAACAAAGTCAATTTACAATTTATCACATAAGAAATCCTTAACACTATAATAAATAACATTTATCAATCAAAAATAACTTAATTTTCTTCTTAAACAAAGTCAAATTTAATTCTTTATATTGTTTCGGTAATTTATTAATAATGCAGTCTTAGATGAATGCATGCTCAATTTGTCCTCACGACGGTTTCTTTCTACTGTATCAGATAATTTAGGAAACAGGTGAGGATAACTTTTTACAAATATAGCTATTTCCAATATATATATATATATATATATATATATATATATATATATATATATATATATATATATATATATATATATGTAATGACTTGTCGATTTAAGGGAATACCTGAATTTTCCGGGGTCCAGTGCTGCCCCCATTTAAAATAAATCATTTAATATTAAATGGAGACATCATCCAAAAATTTTGTCTTGATCAGACCCTAGATAACCCTTCAAACTATTTTGTAAACTACTGTTTACAGTTTAAAGTGAGAACGTGAAGTTACACATACGCCAAAAGTGGCCGTTTTTCGCAATTGTGCGTGAAAAAGCTTTACGTTCTCACTTTAAACTGTAAACAGCAGTTCATAAAATAGTTTGGAGGGTTATCTAAAGCCTGGTCAAGACAACATTTTAAATTATACCTCCATTTCCTTTTAAATGATTTATTACAAATGGGGGTAGCACTGGACCCTGGAAAATTCAGGTAGCCCCTTAATCAATTTTTGAATCAACGAAAGTGTCTTCCTGTACCCGTACGGCACTTGAATTGAAACTCTTTGAGATCTTAAGGCGCCGATCCATTAAACCTGCCACTTAAGGCACTCTCACAACGCCTCGCACCCCACCTTCTTATTAAATTTGCCAACACATGTTCTCATTGAGTGCTTTTATTGGCGCTCTGTTTTTTATAGGGTGTTTTGGGAAAAATTGGATTTGTGAGGGGTAATTTGGGCGTTATTTTATAGTACAATAGAGACTGTTCAATTTTTACCTCAACTATTACCACAGGTATGGCACCAAGGCTTGGAACTGGTACTAAAAGTACAGGTTCTGTACCGGTATTTAGAGGTTCTTTTCATTTCGGTACCTGGGTACCTAGGAGGTTACTCTATAAAATAATACGATAGTCGTCCAATAGTGCCGTCCTATTTCTATGTCAGACCAAATTAGACTTTACCATCATACGTTACTGCTCAATTTTGCTTGACACCAAAACGAGGATACGCAGTAACGTCCGTCTTGCGTACCGCTTTTGGAGTAACCCCCTGTTCTAGATGGGTACTGTAACTCCTCCTTAAAAGTACAGGTACCTAATTTAGGTACCTGCTGCTATCTGCTCATACTTGTACCTGCTGGTATCTGCTTTCTCACTCTGACGTACTTTGCACTGATACTGGAACCGGTATGGTACCGAGACTGTTGGAAAAATAGTACCGGTACTGATCATACAGGTACTAAGTCTGGCACCGGTACCGCACCAAGGTCAATGGTACCGGTTCCCATAAATACTGGTATTTCAAGCCTTGTATGGCACTTCATAGAAGTATCATTTATGCCTACACTACTACTAACGAAACTATACATCCGTACACACGGCAATGTGTGTGTATTCGCCCGCAGCCGCCCGCTCAACACCTCGACAAGGCGAGAACGAGGGAAATGTGCGGGGACGGGGAACGGGGACGCATATTGCGCGGGACCTTAGAAGATTCCATTATGTATGTAATACTTATATTAATTATGTGCTATTACGAAGTTCACTCTGAACGCCGTCATTGCAGACATACTAGATTTTCTTTTGTTCGTGGGTCACCGGTGACCCCCGTGGCGACCAAAGTGTTACTATTGTTTGATGTTATACGAACAAGCGGGTCACCTGATGGTAAGTGATCACCGCTGCCCATGGACAACTGCAACACCAGGGGTGTAACAGAAGCGTTGCCGGCCTTTCAGGAAGATATAGACTCGTTTTTTGAAGGTTTCAATGTAGTATCGGTCCGGGAACACTGCTGCAGGAACTACTATTGACCAAAATAATCAATGGAATGACAAAGTTTTCTAAATTTATATTCGGATCTTTACCTACCCTAATTCCTAATTTTATACTGTTGTGTAGGGAAACAACAGGTACGTGGTTATTACTTACTTCAATTTGCTCTATCTTTTATCATCCCTTTTCATACTTTTCAACCGACTTCTAAAAAGCAGAGGTCATCAATTCGAATGTTTATATGTGTGTTTTTTATGTATGTTCCCCGATTACTCGAAGACGCCTGGACCAATTTGGAAGATTCCTTTTTTATTAGAAAAGTCAAAGTCAAGCCACACTTGTCAAGCGATCCAATAGAAATTTTATCATTTCTTTGAGAAAATGCTGCAGTGCCGTTTGTTACCGCTTCTTCTGCACTAGCGCTTTGGAGGCGGCAGTAAACTTAGCTCTAAGTAACTTTTTGACGTCAACAATTAATTGTGCAATAAAACAAAGTGACGATTATCAAGAGATATTATAAATATCCTATGATAATAAAGATGTATTTGAATTGAATCAAAATCAGTTGGGAAGTTTAAAGTCGAAATGGGTTTTTAGTTTAAAAAAAAATCTTCCCATACACTCTCTCCTCTTTAGCATTTAAGATCTAGACACGCTGCAGCGTGTCAGAGCCAAGTTCAAAGAAATAACTAGCAACGCAGCAGTCGCGTGTAGGTAGGTATATTTACACGAATCATTTCGAGTTACTTTTGACCCCTTCACAACTTAAAATCTATTTAACCTTTCAATTTTCAAGATAAACTGGAAGACTTAATTTTAATGTTTTTAAAATTAAATTTAAGTCTTCAAGTTTATCTTGAATCCAAAATTTCAATAATGTAGCTCAAACAGTTATTTATACAATAACTCCTAAATATCAGAATAGCTGGTGAAAACTAGCCAGGTCTAATGTTAAGATTCTTTTAGGATTGTCTATAGAACTTGGCGGCCATTTAGACCTCAATTCTTTTGTCGGAATTTGAACTTGACCATTTTCACTTTTATGTTTTTGGTGGGATTATGTTTATCGTGTCCACATGACCCTGCACTCAAATTTTAAAAAAAACATTTTCAATTAATATTTCACAAATCTTCTTACTTAGACGACGACCTCTGTGGCCTAGTGGTCATTATGCCACGCAGTCATACCGGACGTCCCGGGTTCGATCACCGATCAGATCAAGATGGAAAATGATCTTTTTCAGATTGACGTGGGTCTTGGACGTTTATCTATATATGTATTGGTTATAAAATATAATACACAAGTCTCGAACTTTGGCTAGCTCAATCTGTGTGATGTGTAGGTTTATATTTATTTAAAGCTACAATGTAACAAACAAACTAATTCGATCGTGGCACTACAGCCCGAGGCTGAAATCTATTTGGAAGGCGACAATTTCCAATGAAACGCGTGTGGAATGCCGAGTGACACTGTGGACAGTACACGTACTCCGGACTTTAATATAAACCGATGACAGAAGATAGAAAGTTACATTTTACTGAAATGAGAATGCCGAAGTGGATTTCATATTATAATGTATCAACATTGTATAGATTATACAATATGTAACGAAAACCCTGTCTGATCCTTGTAGGAGCAACTTAGACCGTCAATATGAACCAATTTTCCTATGGGACAAATGCTTGAAACTTGAAAGAAAAATCTAAATTTTCATACAAAACGGCCGGCCCAGCAATTTATATGAAAATGACGATTTTTCTTCGAGTTTCAAACATTGGTCCCATAGGAAAAGTTGTTCAAATTGACTGTCTGACTTGCTCCTATAAGGATCGGGTTTTGTTACATATTGTATGTAAGTATTTATTAAGACGAAGTGGTAGTTAAAGTGGTCATTTGAAATAAATGTAGACCTAGTTTTAAAACTGTTTTTCGCCAAAAGTGGCCACTTTTGGCGAAAAGCAGTTTTAAAACTAGACGGACTATTAGTGATAATTTCAAAGGTTATTCATAAAATAGTTTAAAGGTCTTTCTAGACATTGATACAAATCAAATTTTTAATTATCACCATATTTAGTTTTAAACAATTTATTTCAAATGAGGGCGCCACTTTAGCTACCACTTCGTCTTAATTATAATTTTTCAAAACTAAAAGTCGATGATAAATTTGCTATTGGACCACATGACCAGTATACCCTTCAAACAAAAACCAAATAATACTAGGTTATGCGACTGTGCATAATGTAAGGCATTACCACACGAATGTTCATAATAACATCACATGAGTGTTGTAATGCCTAATTATGTATAGTTGCAAACACTACTTTATCTACACACATAATTATCATAGTGCTCTAAGATAATTTTAACTATTTTAATTCGTTTCAACTTTTCACAAACACTCGTAAACAGTAAAACATCAACAAACAAATGACAACTCGGAATGGCGGCGTTTCGAAATTCGAATCGTTCATTTTTTTAATCATAGACAAACGAATGAACGCCCCTATTCTTGTGTCACTCGAGATCAAATGTCGTGCGATTTATTAAAAAAAATATACTGAATTTGGCATTCGTCTTACAAAATACAAAATCATTTATTTAACGAGAGAACACTACACTCCATGCTTATCAAAGATTCCCGCACTAGGTACAAGCCTGTATCGCGGGCAATCAGAAAGATTTACAAAAATATAAAGCACTTACAGTTTAGGACGAGCGGCGGGGAAAAAAAATAAGTTTAAAACTAATTATTGGAACGAAGTTCCTTACGGCAGGCTTGGAGGAGATAGGGATTTTGCTGCGCGACCGAACTGAAAAAAATGTGATAGTAAAACCGTAAGGATGACCTCGTTAAATGAGACGTGCGCAGGCGCGACAGTCGTATACACAAGCGAGTAGTTGTGTCGATTCTACATTAGCCGAAGGAACTTCGTTCCTACCTGGTGTCCCACGACACCACATTTCTTTTTACTAACAAAATCATCAGCTACAGAAAGAACTATACTACTCAATTATGAAGGGGAAGAGGTAGGATAAAATGTGTGTGTGTTTGTGTGTGTGCGCGTGTGTGTGAGGGTGTGTGTGTGTGTGTGTGTGTGTGTGTGTGTGTGTGTGTGTGTGTGTGTGTTGTTCATATGACCCTTTTGAGCAGCGATTCTGTCTCATCATAATTCAAGGTCTTAAGCCAGGAGCAGATCGTAGATTTCGCTTGAGCAATACTTTTGTCGCAAATGGTGCATTGGTTGAGGACCTTACTATAGATGTAAGGGAAGGAATAACAATAATAAAGGTCTTGATAACTGTTTTAATATCTATAGATACTGAATAGACACCCATTTGAATTTGAGAGCTGTTCCAAATTTTAAAGTCATCACCTACTGATTTGAGGAGGTACTGTTATCATTACGTCTCCGTTAATTCCTATTGGTTGGTAATGCTGGTCATTGCCTATGGTTTCTGAACGTAGAGAACTTATGATATGTGCGTAAAAAAAAAATTCAAGTCGGACCAGGCGTTTTCGAACAGTCGTTGATAATATATATAAAAAAAGATTGCGACGAATTGATAACCTCCGCCTTTTGGAAGGCCGGGTAAAAAGATATAATCCATTGTCTAACAAGACAAAGCCCTGCTGGCGAGTAGGCAACCATACTGTGAAAATGAGTTTCTTTCGGCGTTTCTTCTCAGCAGTGGTCGTTCCGAAGCCCTGGTATCATCGGTTTTGTTTGTTTTGTTTTTCGTGTGTGTAAGTGGCCAACACTGGTGTCAGTTTTTCAGGCTGCCTAAAGGCATCTGACATAGCATCTGACGACTGCCATACAATGATGACAGCCGGGACTAACGGCTTATACGTGCCTTCCGAAAGTTCCGAAGCACGGAGGAGCTCGAGAAATCATCGGAAAAGGTATCATCGGTAGGTTTTCTTTAAAAATAAATTAACTTTTAATATAAACTACACGTTATGTAAATTATACATATTGACGTGTAAAAGTGTCTGTAAAGGTCTAATTATTGAATAAACATTTGAATTTAGAATTTTTGAGTGATGAGTGGAGTATATATATATTATTATATGTATGTACCTAATTACGAGTATATTCAATATTTTTATAGTAAATTTCATGTAAATTTGGATTCAACGGATCGGGTTTATATCATTAATTGTAAAAAATCTGGCTATTATATAGTCGCTGCATTGTTGTTGAGTGCAAAGATAGCGAATCTCTTACACTTGGCTCTTATACCAATTAGTCTGGGAGTCTGCTACGTTTATTGCATTACTGGAATCGACGCCGACGTCTAGATTTATTTCATCAATTTGTTCAGAAGATGGAAGGCTGGCCGTGTGTCTATCTTCTAGTGTAAAATAGTTGAAAAGTTGGTTTTTTTAATTCTAGATAAAAAAAGAGGGTATTATAAGTATAGTATTCTTGGAAATTACATTTCTCGAGAATTTTCGTTGAAAAATTTACTGAGGACTTTCTTGCTAGAAATTTCTCGAAAAAAATTTCAGATCGTTTCGGTCGTTTCGGAAATTTCTCGATTTTTTTACGAACGACTCATCACTATATGTATGACTACATGTATGACGTGTCTGTGTGTTCTAGGTCATCGTAGCGCCTAAACGAACAAGCCGATTTTGATGCGATTCTTGTTGTTGTTTGAAAGCTGAATTAATCGGGATGATTCTTAGATATGTTTGATGGAAAACGGTTCAGCAATTCAAAAGTTATTGAGGGTGAACGCTTGAAATTCGGGGGTTTTTTATTTTCCTGGCAAATTTACTTTAGTCAGAACGATTGAACAAGTATTTACTTTTACAAAGTATTGTCATTTTTTTTTTATTTAGCCTATGTGTTCTACCGTTAGGCAAAGGCCTTGTAGCGGTATTTTGGCATTTTTAATCAAATCCTGGGACATCGTCAGACCATCGCGTTCTAGGCCAACCTCTCTGAAAATCAGTGAATTGCTTTCGAGGCAATATTATCACTGAGCTTTGACCTATTTGTCTTGCTGCAGAACACACACATGCATTTAATTTATTGTTGTGTCCGTATTTAAAGCTTGTGTAAAGTGACAAATAAACAATTTATCTATCTATCTATCTATCTTTCTTCGCCAGCCTACTGGGAATTCCGTGGTCTATCCATCCACTGACAAAGATACTTAAAATTAATTCATTATTTTTGTATGTTATAGGACGGCAAACGAACACCTGATGGTAAGTGATCACCGCTGCCCATGGACAACTGCAACACCAGGGGTGTAACATAAGCGTTGCCGGTCTTTCAGGAAGATATAGACTCGTTTTTTGAAGGTTTCAATGTCGTATCGGTCCGGGAACACTGCTGCAGGAAGTTGATTCCACAGTTCAGTCGTACGTGGTAAAAAGTTCCTTTTAAAACGTACGGTGGTTGATTGCCAACTATCCAAGTGGTGTGGATGAAATTTTTGTAAACAAAAGTGCACTTACCCAGTGGGAAGCTAGCGTGATAATATCTATGTATGTATGGAAACAAAAAAAAAATCTTACCAAATCCACAACAACCCACAACTCCATGGCAATCATACCTGAAAATAAGAAAAAAAAGGTTAATAACGAAATTGAGATTTCTTTGTTTTTCGAGTGTGTTACTTACACAGGCTAACACTGGTGTCTGATGTTTCAGGCTGCCTAAAGGCATCCGACTTAGTTTGAATTAAAATTTGCCGCCCCCAAAATGTGCTGCCCTAGGCTTAGCCTACTCAGCGTATTGGTAAATCCGCCACTGTATACATTCTCATCTTATAAATTAGTGTAGTATACAATTTTTTTAATAGGTTTTATCACCGTCATCGTCGGTATTGGTATGAAGTGTATATATTTATAGGTATGTGTGTATTTTGTATGTATGATATCATATATATGTGTATGTATATATTCTAATCTAAGGTATATATTGTAAGACATATTATAAGGTATATATCTATTATATTATATGTATATTTATGTAATTGTATATCAAATGTAAGTATATGTGTTGTAATTTTATTGTTTTATTTTTTGCGCCGCAACCATTTATCTGTTTTCCCTATGGTTGACTGGGAGAGAATGCTTTTAGCGTTAAGTAAGTCAATTGTAAAAAAAAAAATGTTGAGGATCGATAAAGTTTTGTAACTAAATAAATTAGGGTTAGGTGACAAAAGGCTTAGTTTTTAATAAAGTAGATAAAGATAATTTATTTGCCAAACATGTGTTACAAGATATTACACTCAGTTTCGTCCATATCGTCGTAGGAATGTAAATACCTAAATTATGCAGTAGTTAACATCTCCGAGTATATTAATTTAGGATAGTCACTGCACCCCGGCAGCATGGGAGATTGTCCCGGAAATTGGCAACGTGACGCGAGCGGATGTGACGTCACCGGCCGCCACCCGAACTAGCCAATCAGAGCATTCAATTACAGTCCGGCGCTGGCTGCATCCGGTTTAAAGACTTATCTGCAACATATAAGGGTAGGGACATATGTCGTCTTATTATAAAACACGGATTACCTTTAGCACTTGGTTTAAACCAAGATTCGCCCAAAACAAAATGACCTCCCACAATGTTACCTTCTCTTACGTCACTGTCAACTTCATATGTGTGAATAATGGTTTAAACTAAATTATAAAGATAGTCCTCGTTTTATTATAAGACTGATTTTTTCTTTCGATGCTTGTAGTGGCTATCACTGTGTTAGATTGTTCGTATGGTATGGTATCTTACACGAGACAGCTAGAAATTTTGTCTTTACCAAGTCCTAGATAACCATTTAAACTTTTTATGAACTACTTGTATTGTTTAAGTATATAGTATAATGTATACCTAGCTAAAGTGTAAATCTGTATTGTAACTGTAATATAGCCCATCAGGCTGGGTAGGGACCAATACTGAACTGGGTTTCTTTCGGCGTAATCTTCCCAGCAGTGGTCGTTCCGAAACGCTAGTCGTTTTTAGCTTTTGCACTAAAATATGACCTTCAATAAGAGATAAATTTATCCTACATTGAATAAAAAAAATTGACTTTGACTTTGACTACTGTTTACAGTTTAGAAGAAGCTTTTCTACGCATTAGCCAAAAGTGGCCGTTTTTCTCAAATGTGCGTAGAAAAGATTCACGTTTCAAAGAAAATCAAAAAAATATTTTCAAAATTATTAAAATCCCATCTGTTAAAAAAATAATATTATTCAGTCGCCGAATACCTGCAGGATAGATAAAATAGAGAATGTCTACCTCCTCTCGTCCCATTGCAATGCTTGACAAGGTACATGTGATGTTTTTGTATAGAATAGATCATGTGCAATGCAATGTAATTATTAAATAAATAAATAAATCAATTCTAACATGCTGGTCTGGGAGAAAAGAAAAAACTCAGCATGTACCAGCTGCTTTTCTTCCCGCGCAGATCGTAAAATCCGCTCGAGGGAATGGGCTAGATTTGAATCATGTTAATAGGCTATGCGGCTAACAACCCATTACTATTTGTTTATTTTTTCCACCTTCTCGCCCACCATCACGCTAGAAGTGGCCTTTGAGTCTTGTGACCCTGGACTCTGTCTGCTTAGTCGCAAGACCCAAAATGCTCTGTGTCTCGTTAGGGATAAAGATGTGATAGTGTGTATGTAAGAGTATCAATGTATTAAAGATTTTACGGACCATATAAAAGGATGACAGGCCTCGAACGACTCGACCACAATATCATGTCACATTGTCACTGTCACTGTCACTTGCCACAATCGGTACATGTACTTTATTTACAATTTGATATTAATTTCAAATTTGACATAATTCTTAATTAATCTAGTTCAGTCAGTCCACATATCTAACTTTAATATCATTTTAATTGTAAGGTTGAACTTTTTAGAGAAAACGCTGCAGTACAGTTTGTTACCGCTTCTTCTGTACTTGCGCTTAGGAGGCGGCAGTAAACTTAGTTATAAATAAATGATCTGACGTCAACAACTAACTATTATGAATTTGAAAGAAAAAAAATATCCATTATCAAGTGATAGACAATTATCAAGGATGACCTCCGTGGCGTAGTGGTCACCATGCTCGTCCGCCACCCAGAGGTCCCGGGTTCGATCCCCAGTCAGGGCAAGTTGGAAAATGGCCTTTTTCAAATGGTCCTGGGTCTTGGATGTTTATCTATATATGTATTTGTCATAAAATATATTATCGTTGAGTTAGTATCCCATAACACAAGTCTTGAACTTACTTTGGGGCTAGCTCAATCAGTGTTATTTGTCCTATATATTTAAAATATTTAAATAGAAATATCCAAAGATAAATAAATGATTTTTGACTTTGACTGTCAATGTCAAACGCCTATTTCTGATACCTATCTTTAATTAACATGACAAGTATGATGAATGCGCCGTACGCCATGTTGTCGGCGTCAAGTAACTTACCTGAACCGTTAATCCGACTTCAGAATATGCGGGGTGCTTACCAATTCACCGGCCTCCAGCTTTGGCCCATTAAAAACTCCTTTGTCTAAACCCATTACTCAACGTCGATAAATTAATTGAATTTCTCTGAAAGTTCATTATTTGGCTGGAATTTCATAACTTTCCAGTGAGTTACGAAAGCTTGTACATTTGTTCTGGATTCATTGTTTTGTATTTGTTTGACGAGTCAAAGCTTTGTACCGAAAGTTTACTACTTTGAATATAACAGATATAATTTAACTCAATACGGTTGAATGAGCGTGAGCTCGTATTTAATGCACCGAAAATTTTCTACCGTCATAATATTCTGCCAGAGATCAGTAACACATATTTTGAACTTGTAAAATAATAGAACGTCCAGTAACTTTCTGATAGTAATTTTCATAAACATCAAAATTTGGTACGTGTTTTTTTTTTATTTTTTGTTTGCGCGAAATCTTATATAGAAATACCACACCGTGAACCTTTAAGTTCACGGTGTGGTATTTCTTATAAATCCTACAGAAAACGTTTGTTTTGATGTTAAAAGACAAGTATCTGATAAAAAAAATTCTAGACCTGTCTAGAAAATTCAATTTTTATAATGTCTCCACTATTTTGTTAATTCCACATACCTAGATATTGATAATTTTTCAAAACTTAAAACTGACTTCACAACCAATTTTGATAAAATTTAATTCTATGGGACCACCAAACAAGTATATCTTTTTAAAGAAAGAAGAATTTTCCAAATCGGTCGGGAAGACTTCGAATAATCGTTGAACATACATAAAAAAAATAAGATTCCGATGAATTGTACGTCTTCCTTTTTGGAAGTCGGTTAAAATGCAGTTGCAGTACGACATGTCCTACTTGCCTCTCAGGACATCTACAGGAAGAGATAGTCCTATTCTAGACTGAAAGCCACACGGCACATATATGTTTTTTCTAACTGCACTTTCTTAAGAATTTCCCTAGATTTTTCCATACAAACGTAGTCTAGCTTTGAAATGACATGTGAGATTCCGGCAGTATTTTGTAATTTTAAAGAAATTGCATATATCTAGGCCAAAAATAACTAGTTTTCGACAATCAAATATGAACTTGAAAGAAAATCTGAGAGTTTAGTTTTCCATACTGATGGTCAAATATGATATGATACACTATATTCTCTTTTACGTTCATATTTTGACAGAAAACTAGTTATATGCTTTAATAAACGCAATTTTTTGAAATTACATAATTTCGCCAATATCTGACATGCCGTTTTAAAATAAAAGTTAGAATATGTTTGTATGGCAAAGTCTGATTCTGTCCAGAGTAACGGACTCTTAATTTCACAGACTTAGATATTTTTTTTATTTTGTGTGGAGGATCCCATAGAGGAGCGTCTGCCGCGTGACAGCACCGCCATCCATCACGCTAACTTGATTGTTTATGGCGGACTGAGATGGCGAATAATTACGGGAAACACAAAGGTTAACCAAGTTATCACAGTTATTAATACAATACAACACGTGGACTTAAATTGCTCCAAAAACTTGGCTGGTGGTTAAAATGTCACCATGTGTTACTAACATAATATACTATCACATCTTTATTGACCGAGCGAGCGAATTGAGCGAAGCTATCAGTTTCGACATTGGTCAAACTGCTTTTGTCCGGCGTTTTGTTCGTCTGTCTGGCTGTTGTCGCATACAGGTCACATTTCCCAACCGAATCTCGTGAAATTTGTGAACATGTTCAAAAATTAAATAGGAATTTTTTGCAGGTCGAAATCTTTAACAATATCATACTTCAGTCATATCGATTTTCTTTCAAAAATGTCATGAAATTTTTTTGTTACCGTACTTATTAAGGGGCTACCTGAGGTCCAGTGCTGCCCCCATTTGAAATAAATCATTTGAAAAGAAACGGAGATATTATTCAAAATTTGACTTTAATATAATCGTAGATAACCCTTCAAACTATTTTATGAATTGGTGTTTATATTTTAAAGTGAGAACGTGTAGTTTTTTATAGCATATTTGCTAAAAGTTTTTCGCAAAATAAAGTATAGTTCATAAAATATTTTGAAGAGATATCTAGGATTATATCAAAGCCAAATTTTAAATAATATCTCCGTTTCTTTTCAAATGATTTATTTCAAATGGGGGCAGCACTGGACCTCAGGTAGCCCCTTAAGACGCAACTTTTTGTCTGAACAATCTTTTTATCGAAAAACTTCAACGGGTCAGGGTGACCAGTGTGTTCTACAGGTCACAGAGCCACTAGTCCCTAACAGAGAAGAACAAATAGAGCTCAAGACCTCAAATAGTGATGAGTTGCTAGTCGCATCGCCTATTAATGTGATTCAGATTCACGTCCATTTCCTCGATCGGTTCTTACGATCTGCGCGGAAAGAGAAGCAGGTGGTATATTTTACGTTTTTTTCTTTTCTTCCAGACCGCCTTGGATGAGTATTACCTACTTGAGCCGTTAAGTAACATCCGCACCCAACATCCCCACCCAACATCCGCAGAGACATAGCAAGCTCTGTTGAGCGATCAAAAATGCTCTCTGATCCCAGGCATCCCATGCATACTGACGTCGCTATACCACCTAGACTAAAGAGCCGACGAAGTTTCCTGCATAAAACTGCCCCAACGACATCTGACGTGACCACGGCGAGGATGAGTCGCTGGCTGGGGAGCTGCACCACTGCATCCTTCGTTCCACCTGCAGAAAAGTTACCATCTGGCAGTGAACTGGCTTGGCCAATCTGGAAGTGCCTTAACAGGTTGAGAACCCAGGTAGGCCGATGTAAAGATAATCTAGTCAGGTGGAAGTACATACACAGAGACCGCAACGTTTGCGGCTGTGGTGCATCTCCACAGACTATGGCCCACTTGCTGAGTTGCCCAGCGTGCCCCTACACCTGCACGCTGGAGGACCTGTACGATGCAAGCCCTAACGCAGTTCAGGTTTTTAAACATACATACATAAATAAAGAAAACTCATATTGTGTACTTAAACTAAACAACTAAAATACAACCAAAATTAAATATAACTAAATAAATTAAAAATACTGGTCATAAAACTCCAATATTAATGGAGATATTATTATTTTTTTTGTCGAGATTATCGACGACCTCCGTGGCGTAGTGGTCACCATGCTAGTCCGCCACCCAGAGGTCCTGGGTTCGATCCCCGATCAGGGCAAGTTGGAAAATGGTCTTTTTCAAATTGCCCTGGGTCTTGGATGTTTATTTATATATGTATATGTTATAAAATATATTATCGTTGAGTTAGTATCCCATAACACAAGTCTCGAACTTACTTTGGGGCTAGCTCAATCAGTGTTATTTGTCCCTATATATTTACTATATATATTTATATTACCATCACGCAAACCTGAGGGTGAAAATGAAAACCTCGGCTTAGAAAATAATGCAAATGCAATAAAGTATAACGAAGTCGAGATAAATCATCTTCGGAGTTGAGGCGCGGTACTCAATTTCAGAGCTCAGCAGTTCTTTGATCGTGAGATTACGAAATTTTCCTGTTTTGTCATCTGTCTAAAATTGAAAATTGTTGAAGAGATGTGTGATACCGTAAAGAGATGTTACGCAAATGAAAAAGGTTGTTTTTTATTGGTATTTTCGTATGGGTCAGTAGCAAGCACTTTTATGTTACGATTGATATCTTGTTAGGGAACATACCCATACTACGTGATTCGTTTAGGGGGGAGGGGGTCGTCGAAATACCGCGATTGGTCACAAGGGGCGGGGGGGGGGGGGGGGTTTGGTATTTTCGTATGGGTCAGTAGCAAGCACTTTTATGTTACGATTGATATCTTGTTAGGGAACATACCCATACTACGTGATTCGTTTAGGGGGGAGGGGGTCGTCGAAATACCGCGATTGGTCACAAGGGGCGGGGGGGGGGGGTTAGGTCTACGTCACGTGGTCAATTTCGATTCTATATTCATATTATAGCGAACATTGGATATGGTAGCACTCTTAGTGTCACGCGGAGTGATGTGCCATTCTTGAAAATTTCGAAAAATTTCGGAAACGGTCTGGAAAGAAATTTCAGCAGGAAATTTTTCAACTAAAATTTTTTCGAAGTTTCTAGTAATTTTCAAGGTCATAATATCTCGGCGGCAATCATATAGACCCTATTACTAAGAGTACGCTGTCCGTCCGTCCGTCTGTCTGTCACCAGACTGTATCTCATGAACTGTTATAGCTAGACGGTTGATATTGCTGTTGTAGCTATGACAACAAATACTTAAAACAGTATAAAATAAATATTTAAGTGGGGCTCTCATAGAACAAACGTGATTTTTATAGATAATGGTACGTAACTCTTCGTTTGCGATTCCGACTCGCTGTTGGCCGGTAATAATTCTATATTCTTGCCTACCGCAACACTAAATGTGGCCTTTGGGTCCGTGGCCCGAGGATCTGTCTGACTCATGAGGGATAAAAACGTAAGTTATACTGAAATTTTCAAAATTCAAAAGTTTATTCAATAATTAGACCTTTACAGGCACTTTAACACTTCAATATGTATAATTTACATTTCATGTAGTTTATATTGAAATTTAATTTAATTTAAAGAAAAGCTACCGATACAAGCGCTTCGTAACGACCACTGCTGGGAAGAAACGCCGAAAGAAACTCATTTTCACAGTTTTGGTCGCCTACTCGCCAGAAGGGCTTTGTCTATATAAATCTTAAATCTAAATATATATAACTCAAAGGTGACTGACTGAATGACATAGTGATCTATCAACGCACAGCCCAAACCATTGGACGGATCGGGTTGAAATTTGGCATGCAGGTAGATGTTATGACGTAGGCATCCACTAAGAAAGGATTTTGATCAATTCTACCCTCAAGGGGATAAAATAGGGGATGAAAATTTGTATGAAACTTTGTCAATTTTAAACCTATCGGGCTGAGACTTTGCATGCATAAAGCTACTATGACGTAGGCATCCCCTAAGAAAGGATTTTGATTAATTACACCACTACGCGAGCGAAGCTGCGGGCAAAAGCTAGTACTTTTTATATAACTCTAAGTCAAGATATATTTTTGCAATTTTTGTAATAATAACTATTTTTTCACAGATTAAATACAATTTGGCAAATGGCAGAGATTACGGTAACGTTTCGTCCGACGTAAAGCCCTTTATCGGACTTTCGGGCCATTGGTTCAGGATGTCAAATCCGCGTGATGGATATGTTGATCGTGGATATGAGCGGAATTGATTTTTGATCTCGCCTGATTGAATGGATATACGGGATTTAGCAATTTTGAATTGTGACCTTGCTTTTGTTTTTTAGGGTTCCGTACCCAAAGGGCAAAAACGGGACCCTATTACTAAGACTTCGCTGTCCGTCTGTCTGTCACAAGGCTATATGTATCTCATGAACCGTGATAGCTAGACAGTTGAAATTTTCACAGATGATGTATTTCTGTTGCCGCTATAACAACAAATACTAAACAGAATAAAATAAATATTAAAGGGGGGCTCCCATACAACAAACGCGATTTATTTGCCGTTTTTTGCTCGATGTTGATAACGGCAATAGGAAGACGCTTGAAATATTCACAAAATATTTAGTTCTACATTCACTTTAAGACGAAGTGGTAGCTAAAGTGGCGTCCTCATTTGAAATAAATTGTTTAAAACTAAATATGTTGATAAAAAAAATTGATTTGTATCAATGTCTAGAAAGACCTTTAAACTATTTTATGATTAACCTTTAAAATTATTACTAATAGTCCGTCTAGTTTTAAAACTGTTTTTCGTTAGACGGACTACCAATATTACTTTCAAAGGTTATTCATAAAATAGTTTAAAGGTCTTTCTAGACATTGATACAAATCAATTTTTTATTATCAACATATTTAGTTTTAAACAATTTATTTCAAATGAGGACGCCACTTTCTCTACCACTTCGTCTTAAAAATAAATAACTAAATTAAGTATAAAAATATTTAAAGGGGCTTCCATACAATAAACGTGATTTTGTATAGATAATGGAACACAACCCTTCGTGCGCAAATCCGACTCGCACTTGGCCCGTTATTTTAGACTAGTGTCCCAACAAAAAGTGTAATGTTCAATTCAATTCAATTCATTTATTGCATTCATATTAAACATCAGTTCTTAGTTTTACTAATATTACCACTGTTTATAATTATGTACAATATGAACCCTGTTGTGTGTTGCAAAGATAAAATGGAACGGCAAGTGGGTGTTCTAGACCAAGAAAAAATTATTACAAACAAATAAATTAATGAAAATACTATTCAAAACTATTTTTTAATATTTATTAGCATTGTAAGCAGAGGTTTTTTTTGACATATTATCGCATAAATCATTTTTTTATTACATGCAATTTTAATTTACCATGAATTTTTTTATTTATTTATTTGATTTTATTGCGTCAATTTATCAAGTCCATTTAAAGTGTTAATGTCAAGTTTAGATCTAGTTATATAAATAATTTTTATGAGTACCTATATTTATATACAAGTCAGTTAAAAAAAAGATTACTAAATTTTATTAAATTGGATATGGAATTGTGTTAATAAATATTGTAAATGTTAGTTACAGTCAGTTGGATATTCCTTTATCGTTTAAAAACTCGTTTACCGTATAATAAATCTTTTCTGTAAGTATCTGTTTTAATCTTTTTTACAAATTAAGAATCCTTTTGCTCTGCCCTTAGGCTATCAGGTAAGGTGTTATATATTTTAGTAGTCATTGCTAATGGCCCAGGATGTTTAAGGGTTGATGCACGTTGTTATTTTTATTTTACCATAACTTCGAAACATCTGAACAGGTTTGGATTTGTATTAAGTATCGTTTAAATCCTTACATCATACAAGTGTCATAGGCTATAATTTCTTTGGAAATTTAGGGAATGTCGCTTTTTCGGGTTCCGTATCCAAAGGGTAAAAACGGGACCTTATTACTAAGACTCTGCTGTCCGCCTGTCACCAGTCTGTATCTTATGCACCATGATAGCTAGACAGTTGAAATTTTCACAGACGATGGTCTTTCTGTTGCCGCTATAACCAAATACTAAAAACAGAATAAAATAAATATTTAAGGGGGTTCCAATACAACAAATTAAATATAATTAAATAATAAATAAATAATAAATAAATATATAGGGGACAAATAACACTGATTGAGATAGCCCCAAAGTAAGTTCGAGACTTGTTATGGGATACTAACTCAACGATACTATATTTTATAACAAATACATATAATACTATAGATAAACATCCAAGACCCAGGACAATTTGAAAAAGGCCATTTTCCAACTTGCCCTGACCGGGGATCGAACCCGGGACCTCTGAGTGGCGGACGAGCATGGTGCCCACTACGCCACGGAGGTCGTAGTGTAGTGTAGTAGTAATTGAGTTAGTATTCCATGACACAAGTCTCGAACTTACTTTGGGGCTAGCTTAATCAGTCTAATTTGCCCAAGAAAAAAAAAGTAATGTTTTATGCCGTTTTTAGCTCGATATTAATAACGGCAGCAACAAGTAAACGCTTGAAATATTCACAGAATATTGAGCTGTATATAATCCAACTGGCACCTGGCCGTTTGTTATTTAAATTACTTGTTACTAGCAACATAAAGTCCTTAAATTCCCTTCTCACAACACTGCTACCTTTTCATATCCCTTCTCGGTACATGCAGTCAGATTGGAACTCATTACCACCTGCTATACGTGACTCTAAAACGATTTCTGTATTTAAAAGACGAGTAAAAGATCATTATTTATTGGAATCATCTTAATTGTAACTTATAATGTTCATATTAAGTATATATCATATTTCGTTTTAAATAGGCATATGTATTTTTAAATGATAAAGGGCGGCAAACGAACAAGCGGGTCATCTGATGGTAAGTGATCACCGCTGCCCATGAACAACTGCAACACCAGGGGTGTAACAGAAGCGTTACCGGCCTTTCAGAAAGATATAGACTCGTTTCTTGAAGGCTTCAATGTCGTGTCGGTCCGTATTTAAGTGTATGTGTGATATATGTATGTTTATTTGTAGTGAGTGTAGTTTTATGCCATTTTAATTTTATTATTGTTATATTTAATGTATAAACACGCCTGTATGCCTCTCTTACATAAACATCTCCTCTCACAGGCAACTGGAAGAGATCTCTTTTGAGATAAGTAGTGCCTTTGTTCAACTTTTATTTGATGTATTCTCTGTACAAATTTTCCGTGTAAATAATTTGGCAAATAAATAAAGGACAAGTTCTTTCAAAATTAAATATTTTGCGCCTCCTTCAAAAGACCTCTTAATCTCGACATCACCAGTAAGTTGTCTGGTAGATAAAGCCTATGGCTTTAAGTCCACCTATTACATTTTTAATAAATTTAAATAAATATATTACATGGTATATAAGTACATGGTTTATTCGGAATCTTGTAACAATAATTGGTGTTTCAAAAATTGTAACAAAAATGATGAATGTTGGATTAGAGACAGTGAATTAAAAAATTTGGGAAACTGCTTGTGGGTTTTTTAGTTGCTTTATTTACAGATATAATACATAATTTCATTTACTCTTTTAAATAACAGTTATTAAAATACTAAAAGTTGAAGTGCAGTCATTAGGTTGACTCCCTAAAATTTGTTGAGAATGAAAATAATATCTGGAGGCAAAACTCTAGTGATGTGTTTTATTTCTTACCCGGGTCGATCTGGGCAAGTCGCACTTCGCCACTAGTATTGATTTATGACCGTTTAGCTCCTATTAGCCGGGCATTTATCTTGGTCGCCAGCCGGGTCCCGTTATCACTGTATGTGTACTTGTGTTTTAGGTTAAGTTACTTATAAGTCCTTATAGTTTCCGATTCATTGTGCTTTTGGTTTATTTTTATCTTAGACTAGCGGCCCGCCCTGGCTCTGCATGGCTATATATGTAAATCTTCCAAGTAAAATGCTCTACATGTTAGTCAAACTACCATATAAATCAGCCATGTAGTTTGTGTTTATCACCAAAGATTCAAAGATTCAAATGTTTATTCAGTAATTAGACCTCTACAGGCACTTTTACACGTCAATAAGTATAATTTATGTTACGTGTAAAGAATGTTAAAATTTAATTTGTTTTTGAAGAAAAGCTACCGATACCAGCGCTTCGTAACGACCACTGCTGAGAAGAAACGCCGAAAGAAACTCATTTTCACAGTATTGGTCGCCTTCTCGCCAGAAGGGCTTTGTCATATTATTATTATAATTATCTTATACTTGTAATATAATACAATGTTGACATATTATAACATGTAATGCTTGCGAACAAGTAAACAAACATGAATTGCGTATTAAAAAATAAAAAAATATTAAGTAGTCAAAAAAGCGAAGCCGAGCTGATCAGTCCCTCCCGGCAGCACCCGTTCACGAGTTGATACACGGATCAGCCATCGTTAAACTCAACCATATTAGAGGGAATCCAACGAGCCGACTAGCGACGCCACCACCGGATTGGACATTTTAGTGAGCATGAAAAACCCGAACTCGCAGACCTTGTCAAGAGAAAATATTAGTTATATGTTGGTCACTTATTGATCGCAGAGCATTTACATGTTTTTACAGTAAGCTTATTATGGTAACAGAAAATGTAGCTATTTTATGTTTCATGTGTGGAGTGTAATGGAAAATGTTTCGCGTACAGATAGGCATATATACACGTCAGAGGACTTCTATTTATAATCAGTAAGGATTTTTATGATTGAATTGACCTTAACGGAAACCTAAAATTTTAAAATTAATAATATTTATTTGTAAAGGTTACTTGCTTACTATAAATATACATTTTCCTATATGATATGTAAATAGACATTTAGTATTATATTGTTTTAAACAATGTAAAAATTATCCAAATCCGTCAATAAATTACAGAATAAGTAGGTAATGACATAAAAAACAATTTCATCCTTTTTTGAAGTAGGTTAATTTCATCCTCTTGACACCGATCATCTACGTCCCAGCACTATTACTATCCACGGTCACGTCACCGCCATCGGATTCCTTTATCACAAAATGAACCCGGCTCGCGATCAATCAAGGCATTATAACCCGGATATAGAACGCTGCACAGCTCTACACCCGCCTTAACCGGGTCGTGCCGTGCCGTGCATATATTACTGGCGGATTAAAGCTGCCTGCCATGTTCCCGATTCGCCAGTGGCACGATTTAGCACCAATATTATAAGTAGGTAACATAAATTAGCGTCACTACTGGAGGTCACAACGGTTTTCCGAATTATCACTGTCCGATGTGTTTATTAAATAAACTACTAAGAAAAACAATACTGATAGAATAATTTTACCAGCCTAAGGATTTTCAAAAAGAACAATTGGAAGCGGCATCCGGCGTTTTTTTGCAACCTTGCTTAGTTACTCCGATGACTTAGCTAGATTTTTTTGCAAGTCACAAGTTTAAAGCTGTTACATAAAAATAAGAACAAGTAAGACGATGCGCTCGCCGGTACGTGGCATTAATATTTTTAAATCAGATTTGTTGTTTAATACTCAGTTGATGATGTTTGGTATGCTTGCAAACACATTTTTTATCCGGCAAATTATTTGCATAGAAAATTGAAACTGTAACTAATAGGGAAGATGCCGACGTGCCCCGCGGATATTTTGTGCCGTTCTGCTTATAACCGGTTATATCCGGTTATTGCTTTCATGAATATTCCTGCGCCCAGTTAATTTTGTACTTATCATTTTTATGGTCACTAATTGCTTGACCTTTTCTACTTTTAATAAGCTGGGTGCTATAAATATGCTTCAGTAGACCATGGCATTAATTTTAAAGTTTGGTGCAAAAAGCATAGACTTCTTTTGCGAGTGGTTATTTTAAAATCTTTGAACAGTTCTAGACATGATTTGTTTTCAACGCTACAAAAAACTTAAAATCGACGTGTCGTATTGGGAACAACGCTAGTTCGCCACTCGAAGGGCCCGGGGTTCAATCCTCAGCCAGGGAAATATGGACAATGCTATTTTTCGAAATTCAAATACTTATTTAATAAAATTAGACTTTTACAGGTACTTTTCCTGGGTCCTGGGTCTTGAAAATTTATCTTTATTTCCATGTACTTATCGTTAAATATAAGTAAGAGTAAGTATCCCTTAAAAAAGTTCCAAACAACTTACTTTAAGGCCTCAATCTATGTAATTTATTCTTATCTATTAGATTTATTTATTCAAAAATAAAATCAAAAACATCTAATAAAATGCTAATGAAAACCGACTTCCCCCAAACTATACAACTAATACAACGGATCTTGAAAAATTCTATGGGACCACCAAAAAGTATACTCCTTCAAACAAAAAAATAATTTTCCAGATCGGTCCAGGCGCCTTCGAATAATCGGTAAACATACAAAAAAAAGGTCGCGACGAATTGATAACCTCGTCTTTTTTGGAAGTCGGTTAAAAAGCTGTTCGTTAACAATTTCCTGTCCAGAATGTGCCTTTTAACGCACGTGTTGCGATTATAAATGTAAAGCTAATGAAAAATTAATAAAATATAACGAATCAGTCTGGTTGGCCAAACTCTTTATTTATTTTGAATTTAATTAACGTCCCCATATCGAATTTCACGCGGTCATTCGAACAAAAGCTCCCCAGACTGCGGTATGGACTTCAATCAAATAACGTTTCCAATTTGGTAAAAGCTCCCTCATCAATGCTGCAAAGAACTGAAAATGTTCTTTGAAAACCACGCCAGTCGGTGGGTAGATGCTTGTTTTTCAATCTAAGTTAGTAAAACTTATTAAATATTTTAGTAAGTACAAAAACGTCATTGGCCAATAAATATGTCTTCGTGTTAACAATAACTTATTGTTTCTATTCCTATAATGCTGTCACTAAGAATTTTATGTAGCCAAATAATCTAGACATTTTTTTAGATCACATATTTTTTGAGTAGTATATAGTATACATATATATATATATATATATATATATATATATATATATATATATATATATATATATATATAAAAATAAGCTACGCGTCAAGTATTACCACGCGTTCTAACGGCCTGGCCGCAGCTTCTGGCGGTGCAGTGCGCGGTGCGTCAGGAGGAGCGGCGAGCGGCGTGCTTTGCGGTGGTATGCCACAACTCGACTTGTTGTGACTGGGGCGACGCTAGCGGTGAAAGTACGGCTTACTATTGAAATGGTAGGAAATGTTGGTTTAATTCGTCCCGCAATTTTTTATAACAGGCCTATATTTAAAGATGTTTTTAAATCCATATCTGCTCGGTATTTTTCTAATAAATTGTTCCGTATTCATTATTTATATAAGCTCAACGCGCGATAAAAACAAAATGATTTGTTTCGGTCGTGCGATGCCGAATGCGTCCACCGCTGTTGCCGCGCGCCGCTCCAAGATGTGGCCGTCTCGATACTCGCCAGTACATTTGTTTCCGCCGCCCACCGCGCCGCAATTCGCGTCGCCGGCAGCTGTGTCATATGTTGTCTACTGTTTGTTTTTGCCGCTCATCGCTTGCCGCGCCTCACGCCGCGCCGCAATTCGCGCTGCACAGCTTCTGGCGGTGCGGCAGGAGGCGCGGCGAGTGGCGTGATTTGCGCTGATATGCCACAGCTGGACTTGTTGCGACCGCGGCGGCGCTAGCGGTGGACTTATTAAGAGAACGGCTTACTATTAAAATGGAAGGAAATTATTGTTTTACTTCGTCCCGCAATTTTTTTATAACAGGCCTATATTTAAAGATGTTTTTACATTCATATTTGCTCGGTATTTTACCAATAAATTGTTCCGTATTCATTATTTATATAAGCTCAACGCGCGATAAAAACAAAATGATTTGTTTCAGTCGCGCGATGCCAATTGCGTCCAACGCTGTTACCGCGCGCCGCTCCAAGATGTGGCCGTCTCGATACTCGCCAGTACATTTGTTTCCGCCGCCCACCGCGCCGCAATTCGCGTCGCCGGCAGCTGTGTCATACTTCATATGTTGCCGTCTGTTTGTTTTCGCCGCTCACCGCTTGCCGCGCCTCACGCAGCGCCGCAATCCGCGCCGCTCTTGGCTGTAGCCAGGGGGTAAGTATGTAATGTTTGGTCTACTGTGGTTGCTAGCCACATAAATCTCACCCATTCAATCGATGGCTTTTACGATCTACGCGATAAGAGAAGCAGCTGGATTCTATGTTTTTTCTTTTCTTCCAAACCAGCTCCCAGACTAATTAATATTTTTTATTACGCAATTTATGTTTGTTTACTTGTTTTATTAATTGAATGATAATAATATGACAAAGCCCTTCTGGCGAGTAGACGACCAATACTGTGAAAATGAGTTTTTTTCGGCGTTTCTTCTCAGCAGTGGTCGTTACGAAGGGCTGGTGGTATCGGTAGCTTTTCTTTAAAAATAAATTAAATTTTAATATACTTTACACGTAACATAAATTATACTGATTGACATGTAAAAGTGCCTGTAAAGGTCTAATTACTGAATAAACGTTTGAATCTTTGAAGCTTTACACCAGCATGGAAGAATTAGCAAACTATATTAACCATGAAACCGACTATTCCCTACCCTAGCTCCCAAGGCAGTATTCCCCAATCACCCAACACCTGGCCAAACAGAATTATTCCAAACAGTATGCAAGGTGAATCGATAATGCCCCAAAAGGCTTCTAAGGCGAATTGGGACAGTGCTAGACGCGTCTGCCGCGCCAACTGAAAGTGGGACAAACGGGCAGGATTGGTGGCCAAACCGCAACCGTTATCCCACTTTGGACTTAATTTCTGCATGTAGGTTCCTATTTTTTTTACAACTGACGCTTTCTTTCGTTTTGGCTGCCTTTTTTATGCAGACCGTAAAAACTGAATAGGGTAGTATCCAGGGTTAAAAATGAATTATTTTGTAGTGAAGAAAAAAAACGTCATAAAATATTTTAACATATGGCTACTTATTCACTGCCTTAGGGTCCGCTTACGAAAACACCGGTATAAGGTAGAAGTATCTAAATTAAAAACTCACTGATACATATAAATTTGGAAACATAAACCCTTTCTTACAAAAATAACCATATTCAGTTTTAACTTAGTACAACACCATCTAGGGATATATTTCAAAACTAATTCGACAACGTATACTTACTATCGCACTAAATGTGGCTGGCCATATAATATAACGACGTACCAAATGAAATAAATTCAAATGGATAGATAAACTTGTGACGACGTCCTTCCTCACCTCACCGCACCGCACCCCGCGCTGACCATATAAAAGCGGCAGCGAGCTGGACCTCGCTCTCTAACCGCTATTCGGAAGCCGGGCTGTACACCAAAGCTGAGTACTTCCATTTCCCTGAATCAACGAATCTCGTGCCTTTCGAACCTACGACCCCTATCTGTGACATTTTTCTTATTTCAGTACCTAAATTGTTAAAATTCGAAATAAAGAGTTTGGATTCCTTAATATTGTTTCCTTTTAATAAATTTAACGTCACAAACTGTTTATTTGTCACTACCAACACACACACATAGAATTAAAACTATACATACATTAGTTACACTCTTACACTACACTGGCTTAAAAATACAGACAAAAGGATCAAACACAACGATCAATTAATTGCATATGTGTGTGCTACAACCAGTCAAATAGGTCTAGTGATAATATTGCCTCGAAAGCAATGCACTGATTTTCAGCAATGGCCTGGAAAGGTAGGTACGTGTGCAAATGAAATTAGAAAAAAAGTATATATTAAACTAGTGAACCCTGTCATCGCGAGTCTTTATGTCAATTGCCGTGCCACCAGCGCGAAGGGTAGTAAATCTATAAATACCTACAACCAAAAAGAGATGTGGAATTGTGGATGTTATGTGCATTTTTTTTGTCGGACATATCCGACGCTCGCTAATTGGGCACGACAATGTTTGTCGGATAAATCCGACGTTCGCAGTGAAAGGGTAAAGAAAATATTGAAACATACATATTAAGGGGCTACATGAATTTTTCGGGGTCCAGAGCTGCCCCCATTTGAAATAAATAATTTGAAAAGAAACGGACATATCATTTAAAATTTGGTCTTGAACAGACCCTGGATAACCCTTCAAACTATTTGATAATAAATAAATAAATAAATATATAGGGACAAATTACACTGATTGAGCTAGCCCCAAAGTAAGTTCGAGACTTGTGTTATGGGATACTAACTCAACGATACTATATTTTATAACAGATACATATATAGATAAACATCCAAGACCCAGGACAATTTGAAAAGGCCATTTTCCAACTTGCCCTGACCGGGGATCGAACCCGGGACCTCTGGGTGGCGGACTAGCATGGTGACCACTACGCCACGGAGGTCGTCATAGGTTGATAAACTACTGTTTACAGTTTAAAGTGAGAATGTGAAGCTTTTCTACGCACAATTGCGAAAAACGGCCACTTTTGGCGTATGTGCGTAGAAAAACTTCACGTTCTCACTTTAAAATGTAAGCAGTAGTTTATAAAATAGTTTGAAGGGTTATCCAGGGTCTGATCAAGACCAAATTTTAAATGATATCTCCTTTTCTTTTCAAATGATTTATTTCAAATGGGGGCAGCACTGGACATTGAAAAATTCATGTTTTACCCAAATACAAGATGCGTTTATTTAACTTGAAATAGTAATGTGCCTTTAGGTCTTACGGCCCAAGGCTCTGTCTACCCAGTTAGTTAAGACGTCATAGATCCTTTGGGGCAAAAAAATGCTCTTGCAAACAACAAACCTTTTCCGTAATTACGAAACGAAAGATGACATTTTCAAAAGTAGCTCGAAAACAAAACGCAGCATTTGTCGGTCACTGGGCCGCCGTAACTCAGCCATTAGTGGGGCATTACAGAACAAAAAGTTAGAGGATTTGCGGAAAATGCCGGTTCTGGAAGGTGCCAGATGTCGAGAAATAAAAAAAGTCGACAGTTTTTAGAAAAACGTAAGTTGAATTTGAGTTTATTTTTAAACCGGTAAACTTCGGTGAAATGTGAAAAACGCATTATATCCGCCCAGTGGTTTCAGAGTTCAGAGTCAGTGTACAATGCAACAGAAATACTTAAATTGAACAAAAATGGCAGACCTTAAAGTATTTTTGTATAAATTCCCGGCACGTAAGTTGAACCAAAATGGCGGTTATTCAAGATTCAAAGATTTACGGCGCAGGTGTCGAGAAATAAAAAATATCAAGAATTTTTCGAAATACGTAAGTTCATTTTGAGTTTATTTTAAGTTACTAGTAACCTTCAGTGAAATGATCTACAGATGAAAAACGCAGTACATCCGCCTAGTGGTTTCAGAATTCAGAGTCAGTGTATGATGTTACGTGAAGGGATGAACAAAGAAACTCACTCGTTGTAGGTTCGTAGGTAACTGCTTCTTTATTACTGATTTCATAGGGTTTATATACACATTGAAAATAGAGCACAAGTCGTCATAAAGTATGTTTATCTAGATCGAGGATGAGTAATCTAGGTTTTCTACATATAAAGGTTATAAGGTGTAAGTAGGAAAATAATGAGTTCAAGTACACACACTACAAGTGTACAATGCGACACAAATAAGTTGAACAAAAATGGCGGACTTCAAAGCATTTTTGTAACAAATTCCCGGCACGTAGGTTGAACCAAAATGGCGGTTATCGGCGCAGGTACAAATAATGCACCGACAATTTATTCAATTTATGTGTCGGGAATTTGTTACAAAAATGCTTTGAAGTCAGCCATTTTTGTTCAACCTATTTGTGTCGCATTGTACAGACATACAGATTCGCGTGAGTTTTAGCAACTTTTTACGAAGCCCTTGCCCAGCCTTCAGCCTCACGTGAGTAATGGATGGTCCCCATCGAGCCTATTTGAGCGACCCGCATTGCAAACGAAAGAAATGAAATGCAACATCGCTTCAAATAATCATTTTTCACAACATTTCCATAAAAGAGGTAACTACATATCTAACCTATGTTTACATTGCGCGAAACTGCTGGTCGAAAAGACCCGTTCGTCGAAAATTCCAATCTTTAAAAATGCAACCCTACACTCGTTCTCGTGAAAATGACAGTGCTGCGGTCCAAATGCAAATCAAACGAACACTGCTCGCCCGAAACTGAATTTTTGATTTAAAGTCTAACGATCTGCGAAATGTACAATTAACTTCGGTTTAACTCGGAACTCCGTCGAGGTGGGTCGACGTTTTTGTTATGTTAAACTTTGGCCTGTTCCGCCGCAACCTGCGGTTGTAGCTTGCTCGTGGGTTATTTTAATTAATTTTTGCGGAATATCTTGCGTTGCGAATACCGTTGTTTTATTTCCGAGATAACTACCTTCTCAGAACTTTCTGACAAAAATTCACAGAGATTATATTACAGTGTAAGAATTTAAAACATTTATTTAATTTAGACTAAGCTGAATTTAGAGAAAATTATTATTTATTAGGTTTTAATTACAATCGTAAGTAATTACGTGCAAACAATTAAGTAATATGGCAAAAATTAAACTCTAGACGCTCTAACTTATTTTTTTTATTAGCCTATACTAGGGGGGGGGGGGGGGGGGGTCAGACACTCTAACAATTAAGACAAATCTAATGGCATCATTCAAACTTTAATCCTGCCAAAGGCTGCAAAGCGTAAAGAGATATATTTATTTATTTAACCTTTATTGCACAAAATACATTTTGTAAAGCACAATAGGCGGACTTAATGCTAAAAGCATTATTTGAGATCCAACCTTTGGGTTGTAAAAGACACTTATACATACACACATATATTCTACACACGCATACACTCAAAACACATAACCCTCCTTCTGGCACAGTCGGGTAAAAAGGAATAACTTTTACCAACAGCAATAAAACCTAACAATTACCACGAAAACGCAAGAAAAATCTCCCCCATCAATTAGAGGGCACAAAATTAGCAGTTTGCAAAGAGTAACCGTAATAAATCAAAGGCGACAAGATTAACCAGGCCGTATCTGCACCTTAACCGGCTTTTACCGGGCGTTCGACGTGGCGCGAATACATTAGCGGAGTATCCGCCCCGGGCGAGTTTTATCCGGACATCCGCGCACATGATTATCTGCATTTTCTGGTTAAGACTTTGACTTTATACGAGATAGACAGCACAAATCAGTTTTAATCATAATGAGTTGAGTAAGTGAATGAAAGGAAACGAGATTAATCCGATTTAATATCTCTAACCGACAGTCACTCGGTAAAATTATACAACAGCCGATTGTGTAACGGAACGAATTATTGAATCAATAAATAATATATATAATAAATAAATAAACTAAATAATTATATTTTTATAAGTTAATGATAAATCAAAGCAGTAATTATAATCCATTATTTGACTTGACATTAACTTTCTATTAAATGACAACAAAACGCAAAGTCGGTCATCACCGCCATATTGAATTCAGTTCTGAAGTGCGATTTCTGAAACGCGGAGTCATCTAAACGAATAGTTTTCCCATAAAAAACCCATACGTTCAGGTGACTCCGCGTTTCAGAAATCGCACTTCTGAACGATCCGCTTTAGAGTAAAGACAATTACTTATTTTGTTATTAGCAATAAATATATATTTTTATGTTGATTCCTGCATTTAATTTAATTAGTCTTACGTAAAAAGTGAAAGGTTACAATGGTGTCGAACTGTTTCGATTTTAAAGCCATTTAGACTGTGTCATAATTTTTTGCGTCCTATGTTGCTAGAAAACTAAAAATTCAAATGTTTATTCAGTATTAACTTAGACCTTTACAGGCCCTTTTACACGTCAATAAGTATAATTTACATTACGTGTAGTATATATTAGAAATTTATTTATTTCAAAAAAACTACCAGATACTAGCTCTTCGCAGATACCACTGCTGAAAAGAAACACCGAAAGAAACTTATTTTCACAATATAGCAGTGAGTTTTATTGATTGATTGATTGATTGATTTTATCCAGAGGTCTATATCGATATTGCTGTTAGAAAAAATACAGAGCGCAGTTGTTAAAACAAACGACGTGCGCCATTTGCATTTCAATAAATAAATATACTGGGACAAATAACACTGATTGAGCTAGCCCCAAAGTAAGTTCGAGACTTATTTTATGGGATACTAACTCAGCGATACGATATTTATTTTAACAAATACATATACAGATAAACATCCAAGACTCAGGACAATTTGAAAAGGCCATTCTCCAGCTTGCCCTGATCGGGGATCGAACCCGGGACCTCTGGGTGGTGGACTAGCATGGTGACCATTACGCCACGGAGGTCGTCAACAATACTTTTTGTCATACCTATTTGCTATAATATCTGTGGTAATCAGTAATGCGGGCATGTTTTGTTTTTAATCTTCATCTTGATATTTTGCGACAGATTTGCCTGTTTTCTTGTGGAGAAAATGTAAGGAATGGTTTTACGTATTCTAGATGCCGTGAAGTATTCAGCCTAATATAGGATCAACCCATCTCTTCCTGTGAATGTCCTTTATATTTTATAAGTAGCTACGAATTAAAGACTCTGTAAATGGGGTGGGTATATGTTGCAACCATATTATTTAATAGGTAAGGTATAATATCCTATGATATATAAAAATATATTTATTATAAATAAAGATATATTTGAATCTGCTATTAAATTTATTATATAATACACTACTAATAAATAAGTAAACAGAAAAATATCCGCAACATGCTTCGTCAAAATTCTTATTCTAAGAGACCGCTCCGCATCGTTCCCGGCCCAAAGGTTCCCATAACACTTGCTGCATTTCCACGTTGAATGGCTATGGAAAGTCTTTGAGCCAGATAAGGTACGGAAAGAAAGTCATTTGTACGATCAGAGATACGTCGGCCCAGTTCTCTAATAAAATCCCTTGCCTCTTTACCTTTTTTTTATATGGTATTGAATAATTTTTCAAAACTAAAATCCCACTTCATCCCCAAAATGCAGAACCTATTTTAATAAAATTTCTATCGTACCACCTGAAAAGTATACCTTTTCAAACAAAAAACTGATTTTTCGGTTAAAAAGGTTTAAAAATTTCCTTTTTGAACGAGCGAGCGAAGGTGCAGCTGCAGAGTCTATTCTAAATTAACAATCTGCCGTTTGTATGTATGTAAGTATAAATATTTATTAAACGATAAATCGAGTATCTTTGATCGCAGCTTTATGAAATTGAGTAGAAGTGTAGGCGTAATAAGAATAAGTATAATATAATGTTATTCTTTTCAAAACCTAAATCGGTCGAGGGATTGTCGAGTTATGGGGTTTGCGAGTTCACAGGTCGGGGCAAATTACTAATTTTATTTTAATAATGGTTTTGGCTGACACTTTTTATAAACATGTTTACTTTGGACAGCCTCCGTGGTCCAGTGGCCAAGGCGTTTGCCTTGTTATCTGGAGGTCGTGAGTGCGAATCCCACGATGAAAAGTTGTTTGATATTACAGGCTTGAATCACTTGATTTATCCGAAAAGAAAAATGATTCCGGGTTTTGGAAGGCACGTATAAACTTATCCAAGGATTGGTTCTGGTCTATCCTACAGGTTGGAGAGGTCAGACGGCAGTCGCTCTGTGTAAAAAGCAGTAATCTCGTCAAATCTCCTAGGCTAGGTAGCGGACCCCAAGCTCCGAAGCGTTACCGCTGAGGATGCAACCGGGAAAACGCTTGGATGATGACTTTTAATAAATTAGTTGTCGTAGTTGCTTGGCCATAAGAGTTGATGACTTGACACTCTGCTTTTGTTAGCACAATATGAAAGTCGCGATACCTATCAGCATCAACACTGTAGTTCTAAATAAAGCTGTTAACCCGGACCACTATTGATGTGGTGAGCATTGTATCAGCTGATAGGCGTAGCTATGCCTACGTAATCTGAGGCTAGATGTGCGGTTTATCAATGAGTTAACGTAACTGGAAGGGATGATGGGTAACATTGATTGCAACGATAAGGGATCGCCGTATCGAGGGACTAGACAAAATTGCAAATCATGTTAATAGAAGATGGGTCTAGAAAACCTTCACTATTTTGATTGTTTTTTAGGGTTCCGTACTAAACAAGAAACCCTTATAGTTTCGCCAATTTCTGTTTGTACATGGTTCTACTCAGCTGTAATTTGGCATGGGTATGTATGTATATTGGTGGGGTAGCTCCCAAACACTCCCCCTCCAAACACTCCCGCTGATTGAGCTAGCCCCAAAGTAAGTTCGAGACTTGTGTTATGGGATACTAACTCAACGATACTATATTTTATAACAAATACATATATAGATAAACATCCAAGACCCAGGGCAATTTGAAAAAGGCCATTTTCCAACTTGCCCTGACCGGGGATCGAACCCGGGACCTCTGGGTGGCGGACTAGCATGGTGACCACTACGCCACGGAGGTCGTCTAGTCAGTTACTCCTAAGTTTCACTAGACATTTTGCGACCTCTGTGGCCTAGCCGTCATCATGCCAGACTGTCACACCGATAGTCACGGGTTCGATCCCCGATGAGGTCAAGATGGAGAATGCACATCACGAACTTACTTTGCTAGCTCAAACCTCAATCTGTGTGATTTATAAAATTATAAAAAAGTCAAAAGTCAAAGTCAAAAATCATTTATTTATCTTTGGATATTTATATCACTTGATAATTGTCATTTCTTTTTTCTTTCGATTTCTTAATAGTTAGTTGTTGACATCAGATCATTTACTTACAACTAAGTTTACTGCCGCCTCCAAAGCGCAAGTACAGAAGAAGCGGTAACAAACTGTACTGCAGCATTTTCTCCAAAAACGTCAACCTTACAATTATACTGTTATTAAAATTAGATGTGTGGACTGAGAATACATTGCTATGTCATAATTATTAATTTAAAATGTCAAATTTGAAATTAATGTCAATTTGTATAAAATTCATGTACTGATTGTACTCAAATTATGTCATTTGTGAGTGAACAAATATAAAACTTTAAAAGGGACCCGCGCCAAGTTCAAGCCAGACGAATTATATATTTATTACACTATTCCACTCGTAGTTTCCACTAGTGAACGAAGGCTAAGTGATGGCTCCTTGATCCACTTGGAGCAAGGAGTAGTCCTCGAACTGAAGCGTTCCACACTACGTGACCGGCGACCAATTGTTCACTCCTGTTAGTCTCTAGCTCCACTTCATTCGATAACGTATAACCAAGTCCATAGTAAAAAATAATATTTCTGTTAATTGCAACATCATTAAGGGGATGCAAGAATTTCTCGGGAACCAGCGCTGCTGCCATTTGAAATAAATTGTTTGAAAGCAAACGGAGATATCATTTAAAATTTTGTCCCATGCGGCTCTGGATAAAACCCTTCAATTTATTTTATGAACTACTGTTTACAGTTTAAAGTGATAACGTGAAGCTTTTTTGTAAAATCGGTCCAGGCGTCTTCGAATATTCGGTGAAAATACATAAAAAAGAAGATTCCAACGAATTGATAACCTCTTTCTTTTTGGAAGTCGGTTAAAAAGAAGTGGGCCAAATAGTTTCGAACACTTCATCTAAACACACTAACATGAAAAGTAAATAAAAGGCGTATAAAAGCGCCATTTTCTAAATCACTGCACTTCTAAGCTCTTTCTCCAGCTCGACACATAAAAGATCGCCTTCAACAGCTAAGGAGCTCTCGCCTTAATCGGCGTTCCGTTTTATCTAAATTATAGAGTTTAAAGCCAACAATCAGGAGCAGTAAGGCACCGTTTACCGGCGCCGTGTAGCCCGTGGACACTCGTAAAATATACGGAACGCTCGCTGGTGCGATTGAACGGTCAAAGTCATAAGCGACGGCGGAGTCGATTAATCTGTTTCTTTTTATTCGACAACCTCCGTAGTGTAATGGTCAACACGCTAGTCCGCCAATCCGGAGGTTCTGGGTTCGATCCCCAGCCAGGGCAAGTTAGAAAATAGCCTTTTTCAAATTCTCTTGGGTCTTGGGTGTTTATCTGTACGTGTATATGTATTTATCATAAAATAAAGTATCGTTCAGTTAGTATCCCATAAAACAAGCTTTAGCTTACTTTGGGGCTAGCTCAATCTGTGTGATTTGTCCCTATATATTTATTTATAGTTCTATTAACCTCCGCAAAAAAAAGAAGGATTTTTAGGTTTATTTATTTATTTATTAAAATCTTTATTGACTACTAAGGTACAAAAGGTGAACTTAATGCTAACGCATTCTCTACCAGTCAACTGTAGGAAAACAGAAAAATTTGTTTTAATAGCGACAGGTTATAAATTTTGACTATAATGTAAACGGAACAAATGTACTAAGATTTTCCAGCGTTAGAGATCTAGGTATAATAATGGATTCGCAATTGTCTTTTAAACTACACTATGAACATATACTAAATACTGCATTTCGACGACTTGGGTTTATACTAAGAATTAGTAAGGAATTTAATAAAATAACAACACTTAAAGTTTTATATTTTTCATTTGTACGATCTATTTTAGATTACTGTTCTGTGGTATGGAACCCTTGTTATCAAGTGGATGTGAATAGAATAGAACAAGTTCAAAAGAAATTTATTAAAAACCTTAATTACAGAAACAATTGCCCATCTGAATCATACTACGAGTCCTTAAATAGGTATGGACTGCTATCACTCTGCAATAGACGTAAAATTACTGATATATCATTCCTCTATAAAATTGTAAACTACCTCATAGACTCCTCTACACTGCTAAGCAAGATTAACTTTGTAGCCCGTGTTCGTCTGCCGGTACGCCCCTCACGTTTACATACACTTTCAGTTTTCGTTCTCCCGCAGCTAAGTAAAATATACACAGCTAACTCTTTCATATGTCGTTCCACCAATGAATATAATACTCTGTTTAATGAATTAGATATGTTTAATATGTCTTTAAATAGTTTAAAGAATAAGTTAAAGATAAAACTCAGCCCATAGTTTATAATTAGTACTCGCCATCGTTGTAGACATAGTTAAACTAACCAGTTTAATAAGTTTTATTTGCTCATTCACTAGCTTTCCTCAACAGATATTTTTTTTCTTTTGTCTTTCCGCTGAAAAATAACTAAGCTATAATATGTATCAAAGTTTACCTACTCTTAACATACTATCCAAATAACTGTTACCCTTATTTTTTGTGTTTTCTCCTTTTTAGTAAGGCGCTTAATGCTCATTCGCTTCTGCTACAGTAGATTCTTACAAAAATTAATATTGTTAAAATACCGAAATCACTGGCACTGTTTAGGTCTATTATGTAAACATTTTTTTATTTATATTGTTATAATCTGTATATGACTGTTTGTTGCCATTAATAAAAAAAAATAAAAAAATAAAGACAGGCGCTCAAAGATGTACTCAAAATACACTATAATACTATTGACGACCTCCGTGGGGTAGTGGTCACTATGCTAGTCCGCCACCCAGAGGTCCCGGGTTCGATTCCCGGTCAGGGCAAGTTGGAAAATGGTCTTTTTCAAATTGTCCTGGGTCTTGGATGTTTATCTATATGTGTATATGTTGTAAAATATAGTATCGTTGAGTTAATATCCCATAACACAAGTCTCGAACTTACTTTGGGGCTAGCTCAATCAGTGTAATTTGTCCCTATATATTTATTTATTATTTATTATAAGTTTGTCGCCAATGTCTATCTGTCTGTCTGTGACATCGTAGCTCTCAAACGGACAGACTGATTTCGATGCGCTTTTCTTTGGTGAAAGCAACTTCCTTGCGGTGGTTCTTAGCTACGTTTGATTAAAATCGCTTCAGCCGTTGAAGAGTTATTGGGGATTTACGCTTGAAAGTCGGGGTTTTTTAATTTGCCTAGCAAATAATAGATTGCGCTACGGATATCAATTGGAATAAGTAATTCCGCTACGCATTACGAGATGGCGTTCTTGAAAGTCGGAGTTTCATAAATTTGCCTTGCAAATGAACTTGTAAAATATAAAAAAAGAAAAAGCTAATTTGAAAATGCGGATTTGAAAGGCCAACTTCAAGTAGATAGTAGCAGCTGTCTTTTTACCGGACTGCCAAAGAATGGTTATGTTTTTCAATGATTACTTTAGTCTTTTGCAGGATAAAAAGTGTCAAGTGTTGCAAGTTCCCAAAAGCGATGCTCCGCAAGATTGTGGGTCATTGTATATTTACAATACAATACAATACAATTTATTGCACAAAATAAATAAATCAGGACATAATTATCTTAAAAACTAGGAAATGCGCAAAAGGCGGCCTTATCGCTAAGCAATTTCTTCCAGGCAACCTCGTTATATAGAAAATAGCAATGGGAAATTAGGTAGTGCCGGTATTTATTAAGATTTTTATATCTTATTTATTCTTTTATTTTACTACCAATTTGTGCATGAAGAGAAGCAGCCGTTTCCATACGATGAGGTTCATTTTTATCATTTTTTGAGATTCTTAACGTTTGGCGTCATTTTGCACAACTTTCACCATTTATTTTATAATTTGCAAGGAATCTTAATCAACCAGCATTTTAATTATGTTGCAGTTCAGAGTTTTATTTTATCAAACTTTATGGTTCCAGCACACGAATATATAATACTTTAAAAAAATATAAGATCATGTTCTCCCAGTCAACCATAGGGATAAACAGACATAATTTTGCGGCACAAAAAAGCAATACCATATACTTATATAATGATAATGAAATACTACAATACAATATAAATTCAATTACATGCAATTCAATCAATCAAAGAGTTCAGTCGGGTGTTGATAAATCGCTAGACTGCAGTGACTTGCGCCCTTTCGTCGCTGACCGTGCAACGCTCTAAATCGCCTGATTAATCCCCCTACCGGCGGCGAGCGTAAAATTTCAGGTGGAACTTTTAGTGCTCGCGCTGGACAAAATTGTCCCATCCCACTTGACTGGTGGAATGGCCTTGACATTGTTTTAGGATTAAATTATATAAAACTTTTTGCGTCCGCTACTCGTGCGGAAAAAGCCACTTTCAGACCATGAGATAACGTAAAATATATGTTTAATAATGGTTTGAATCAAGTATTCAGTGGTTGAAGCGTGAAGAGGCAACAGACAGATAGAGTTACTTTCGCATTTATATATTAGTTAGTAGTAAGGTTAGTAAAGAAGTAAGAAAGTAAGGATAGGAGTAAGAATAATGTTTTGATGAGAGTTTCGTGTACCTACCAACCTACATCTTGCTCCTTAGTAATTTTTCCTCTGTCCTATATTGAAACGACGCAAAATTGTAACAGTAAAAAGTTATTAGGCGAGCGTACGCGACTTTTACGTTTCGTCCCACGGAAACAAAATGCAGTTTGTAATTTTCCGCTGGGGGCGTCAACAATGGAACTTTACGTTCCTTTTTTCGAAATTTTATTACTCCGGCCGCTGTGGCGATCAAAGGAACGACTCAATAAAGTATGTGCCGCGGGCTACTCCAGTTTATAGACAGATTTCTGCTTGGAACGGAGTGTTAAAGAGATTGAGAGGGAATTTTGTTGTCAAAGAACTTTGGAGTGAAAGGACGACAAGAACATAAAATTCTTACCATACATTTATTTTTGTACATAAATATGAAGTAATTTAAATATTTACCTATAAATACTGGTCCATCTATGAGAAAAAAAACGAAGAATGTACCAGCTGTTCTCTTCCCGCGCAGATCGTAGAAGCCGATCGCGGCTAGCAACCCATCACTATTTAGATTCCTTTTTCCACCTTCTCAAATCAGGCTAAAAATGGCCTTTGAGACTTGCGACCCAAGCAGGGAAAGTTAAAAAATAACATTGTACTGATGATATAACGCCCTTTGCGTTGTATCATTAGTAAAATGTTATATAATACAATATTAAATGCCATATTGCCATGTTAGCAAGTTAGTAAGCAAAGTACAGTATAACGTTACCTACAAAAAAAAAATACGACATTGAGAAACTTTGTATGCGGTTCATTACATTTACCTTGACTGTAAACTTGGTCGTAGGCTAGACGGCTACCGTTTGGGTTAGGACCTTTTTGCACGTTGGCACTTCTTCGTAGTAATACATTTATTTTATGACCTCCGTGGCGTAGTGGTAATCATGCTAGTCCGCCACCCAGAAGTCCCGGGTTCGATCCCCGGTGAGGGCAAGTTGGAGATTGGCCTTTTTCAAATTGTCCTGGGTCTTGGATGTTTATCTATATATGTATTTGTTACAAAATATAGTATCGTTGAGTTAGTATCCCATAACACAAGTCTCGAACTTACTTTGGGGCTAGCTCAATCAGTGTTTGCCCGCGAGGTCAAAGGATTTAATAATCCTGTATGGAAAACATTTCTTCAGAATCAAAAATTACACTATGAACCAAGATACTTAATAAGCTGCATGCCAATTTTTATTCCAATCCTATTTTATGAACTACTGTTTACAGTGTAAAGTGAGAACGTGAAGCTTTTCTACGCACATACGCCAAAAGTGACCGTTTTTCGCAATTGTGCGTAAAAGTGACCGTTTTTCGCAATTGTGCGTAGAAAAGCTTCACGTTCTCACTTTAAACTATAAACAGTAGTTCATAAAATAGTTTAAAGGGTTATCTAGGGTCTGATCAAGGCCAAATTTTGAATGATATCTCCGTTTCTTTTCCAATAATTTATTTCAAATGGGGGCAGCACTGGACCCCGGAAAATTCAGGTAGCCCCTTAAGCCATTTTTCGTGCAAGTTTAATAAAACATACATACAAACTTTCGCATTTATAATTTAGAGGATAGAATATGGATAGAGAAAAGGCGGCAAAAGAATTTCAGATTAAATTAATACAAAGGGTTCTATTTCTTTTACCAATCTATGCAGTGGGAGTCAAGCCCGTCCCTCCATCTCTTCCCGGGCAAAAAAGATTACTAATATAAATTACAAAGTGTCGTAGCCTAGAGTTTGTACTTATTTACGTTTATTTTCAATTAATACACCTGCTTTCAGCGACCAACGTGAGAAAACCTGTTCACTATTCACTTGTGTGTAATAAAATAAATAACGATTGTTTTCAGTCGATGACAGTTGTTGAACTAACTACGTCATCCTTAAGGCTGCTCGAAAAATCTCAAAGAATGAAATAAAAAAAGATTATTGAGTTATAAATGGAATACTTCTTTTGCTTTGCAGAAGGTCTTTTCAGCGGCAACAGACATCTCCAATGAAAGCAGTAAGTAGATATCAAGTCGTTAGGTAGTACGTAATGTAAGAGACGCACAAAACGGACCAAACCTCTATTCTTTAACTGCATTCTTGCGTGTGGTATGGACATTAATCGGTTTAACGCCACCTGCGCATTTTCTGCCGATTGCCCCCTTACAACCCCCTCCCTACCCCTTTTGAACTGCATTGCAGGAGTCGACATTACATTTTAATATTCTTTTTAATTAGCCGGGGGAAAATGGGACGTACATTATGGATGTTAATGACGTATGAATTGAAAATGAAATACATGATGAAACTTACAGCCTATAGTTTAATTAATAAGCTTTGATATAACAAGTTTTGATACTGTTTTTTAACCCCCGACAAAAAGAGGAGTATTGTACTCGTAAGTTTGACACTAACGTCTGCTTTTTTTGTTAACTCTTTATGTACATAAAATAATACTTAGGAGCAAACAAACAATGACTATATAAAATTAGTACAAGTGCGGGCTTATGTATACCGTTTGTCGGTCTGTCGGTCTGCCTGTCGGTCTGTCTGTCGGTCTGCCTGTCGGTCTGTCTGTCGGTCTGCCTGTCTGTCTGTCTGTCGGTCTGTCTGTCGGTCTGTCTGTCGGTCTGTCTGTCGGTCTGCCTGTCGGTCTGCCTGTCGGTCTATCTGTCGGTTCGTATGTCGGTCTGTCGGTCTGCCTGTCGGTATGTCTGTAGGTCTGTGTGTCGGTCTGTCTGTCGATCTGTTTGTCGGTTTGTCTGTCGGTTTGTCTGTCGGTCCGTCGGTCTGTCTGTCGGTCTGCCTGTCTGTCTGTCGGTCTGTCTGTCGGTCTGTCTGTCGGTCTGTCTGGCGGTCTGACTGTCGGTCTGTCTGTTGGTCTGTCTGTCGGTCTGTCTGTCGGTCTGCCTGTCGGTCTGCCTGTCGGTCTATCTGTCGGTCCGTCGGTCTGTCTGTCGGTCTGCCTGTCGATCTGTCTGTCGGTCTGCTTGTCGGTCGGTCTGTCGATCTGTCTGTCGGTCTGTGGTAACGCAGCTCTCGAACGGATGCGGTTGTTTATGTGGAAGCAAGTTCTTTTCGATGATTCTTAGCTATGTTTGAAGAAAATCAGTTATTGGAGGTTAACGCTTGAAAGTCAGAGTTTTTAAAAATTTACTTAGCAAATAAACTTGTATTTGTAAAAGGTTGCAATGTCGCAAAGATTTAAGCCGAGGGCCGGAAGCCGATGTCTTCTTGTCACTTGTCGGCTTACGGGTTGGTAAAGGCTGCTAAAGTTCGACTTACAGCAGAGTTCGCGTGCTCAGATAGTACAAGTGAATGATTTGATGGCGACTGTACTTTGCAAAATATTTTTTTTACAGACTTCCAAAACGGAGGAGGTTATCAATTCGTCGGAATCTTTTTTTTTATTCATGTGCACCAATTATTCGAAGATCACTGGATCGATTCGGAAAATTCTTTCTTTTGTTTAAACTTTAAAGGGACATACTTGTTAAGTGGTGTCATCGAAAACCAAAATCGGTTGTGTAGTTTGGGCACAGAATAAGTACTAGTACTCACGTACAGAAGTCAGAGAGATATCTACCCAATGTAGTTAGCGCTATGGTTTAATAGAGAAGATGCATTATGAGTACATTTAGATAAATATCTCTGATTTTGTAAGCATTTACGTAAAAAAGGCCTTTAAGTACAATATTTTTTTATCTATTAATTATGGATGTTTATCTATTTATGTATTTATAATCATCTTCTCTATTTAGCTCGAGTCAGGACTCAGCAACTCTTCGTTGAGATACCTAGACATCAATTGCAAGCCAATTTCATTTTTATTACTCTAGACAAATGATTAATATAACTGAATTTACCACTCCGCAGTGGTCACCGCACGCATAGTAATAATGTAGGTATATTTTTGATACCTAAATGAGGGGTGAAATAGGCCTAGTTTGGGGGTAAAGTCAGTCTTTAGTTGTGAAAAATTATTAATTACATAATTTATAGAGCACGACAGGGTCAGCCTCGGCCGACAACGTTCTACCGACAGATTGCCTGGTTCTGGAAAAAGGAGAGGTTAGAGTACCCGTAACCGGAGGTCAGGTACAAAGAGAGTGAGTGATATGAGTGTAGATGAAGCGAGAGGTCTGTCAGGATCGTAGCAAGTGGATCATATAGTCTCTGCTTACCTCTGTGGGAAACAGACGTGATAATGTGCTCTCTTCATGAATCATCATCATAATTTCAGCCGCATGAAGACCACTGCTGGACAAAGGCCTCTTCCTACACGCCGGTTATTTGTTCGTGTCGTAAAAGAACCATTTTCAAAATATTGCTTAAGCTTTTTAGACATAAAATAAGGTTCAAAAGGGCAGAGGTCTGTGTCCGAAGTGGAAAACTGAATGCGTATCGGGCCATACCCATACGCAATGAAGTAGTCCGTAGTTACGACTGCCAAATTCGAGTTGACGAGACTAATAAAAACGTCTAAATCGTTTAAGAGGGGGGGGGGGGCACTTTACTGAGGAAAAAAGAATGGTTGATAAATAAAATTTTTTGCTATCCGTTCCATAATCGAGTGACTGCGGAACTCAAGGCTACAAGTAGTTCAAATGTATTTTTAACAAAACTACATGGTTCTTCTTACTAGAACAAAAGTTTGGTATCTACTTACCAAATTGTAAGTAGCAACACCGATTCAGTTATATCTTTTACTCAGTGTTGACGCCGACAAAAGTTCGCAATAAAACACTAAATATTTCAGAAACGGATCCCTAAATCGAAAAATGGTGGTGTTTCGAAAGACCTGTTCAACAATACCTAAAATGATGGGTTAGTCGAAAATAGTAGTTTATCATACAAGTGTGGTAAGTTGTTCATTACAGTCGAGGCGGGTTGATTCACGCGCGGGCGAAGCCCGCGCGTGAGTCTATGGAACCGAGACTTGTGATGAACAATACACACGTGGGCCAAAATCTTCAATAATAAAACACTTCACTAAAACTTACAATAAATCTTGTTAAAGAAAATAAGAAATATGGCGCGCTTAGATTTTCTTTTTCAGGCTTGCGCGAGTCTGTAGTGATACGAGAGACACAGAAATCAATCCACCAACAGCCAAATGAAAATAAAAAAAGGCTTTTAAAACAGGACGGATTTATAAATTCATTTTAGTGTTGTTACAAGTATTTTAATTAATAAATAAAATGAAATAATTTGAGTAAAACAAGGTTTTGGTATGAGCCTAGGTTGGCTGCATGCAGAGAGTATATGTTTCAAAAATAATATTCCATATTTTGGATTTATAGAATTTTTATTCCTAAAACATTTAAAAAACACTTTACCGCACGATTTCGAATGTGTGCCTAATAAATGGCATTACATAAATAAAATCAGTGTGGTAAATAGCACTTTCCGAGCTAATGTGTTGAAAAAGATTTTTTTTTTAATACGGTATCTACCCTAAAAATGGAATGAAAACTATAATTACTTTTTACGAGTGAAACACGAGAAACGTGAAGGTTTAAATATTCAATTAGTAGACTCAAACATGTCACGGTACAATTTAACTTCGCCGTTGCTGCAAAGAATTCATTTTAATTAGTTCTCGTGGGACTTTACTTTGCGTACTTTGTTTGCATAGTACTGAAACTCTTTTTCTTGTTGTCTAGACAGGCTAACATTAGCTACTTTTTAACCGACTTCAAAAAGGTGGTTCTTACTTCATACATACATAGCATCACGTCTTTAGCCCTAATTTTTAATATACTTTACAAATTATATATTATTTATTTTTATATATTTTTAAAGGTCTAATTACTGAATAAACATTTGAATCTTTGAATCTTTTAAATCTTTGAATCAAACGGGGGAGACAGGGCATTTTGGATCTTGCAGCTCTAAGCAAATAGAACCCAGGGCCGCAAGACTCGAAGGCCACTTTTAGCGTAACGATGGGCGAGAAGGTGGGAGAAGGAATCAAAGTGATTCGGTTTTCGCCCATTCCCTCGATCGGCTCCTACGATGAAGAGAAGCAGCTGGTACATTCTAAGTTTTTCTTTTCTCCCAGACCAGTATAATAAAAAACTTACTTCAGTTAGAAAAAAATGGTATTTTCAGTTTGGTCTCGTAGAAAAATTTACCAAAATTGGTTCATGGTTCTTACTGAAATAAAAAAAAATATCTAAAAAAACAAATCGTTGCATAATTTGCTTTTCAGTGGCTTTTACGGTTATTGGAATTGAGGTTGGTTTTTTACCCGACTGCGCCAGAAGGAGGGCTATGTTTTTCAAGAGTATGTATGTATAATTGTTAAGCACGCTCAGTGGCGTGATCGGCTCGATGGATTTAAGCTTGAGAGGTATATTAGATTCGTCCTAATTCTGAGAAAGACACTGGATATATAAAAAGGCAGTCAGTTTATTTTTAAATAATAAATAAATAGGGACAAATTACCCCCTACCCTACCCCTGCCCCTAAAAAAATAGGTTTTTTTTTATATATATTTTTATTGTATTATAAATAAATAAATATATATATATAGGGACAAATAATACTAATTGAGCTAGCCCCAAAGTAAGTTCGAGACTTGTGTTATCGTATACTAACTCAACAATAATATAATTTATAACAAATACATATATAGATAAACATCCAAGACCCAGGACAATTTGAAAAAGGCCATTTTCCAACTTGCCCTGGCCGGGGATCGAACCCGGGACCTCTGGGTGGCGAACTAGCATGATGACCACTACGCCACGGAGGTCGTCTTAATGACAAAATAATGACTTGTTTATTGTATGTAAAAATTATGTAGATATTACTATCAGTATACAAAGGATGATTATGTTACTGCTGGCATTAAAATGGCATCTGCACACGACAAAAAATATAAATACAGTTTTTTCTGCATCAAAGGTTTCCTTCAGCAGGATTGATCTTTGTGTTCCTAAGATGGGTTTTCGAAGAAGAATACTACTTAAGTCGGATATTTCCAAAAACAAAAAGAGACCAGGCTTTTCTTTTGTTTTGTCTAGTGTACTATGGGCCAACGAGAAACCTGGGTTAGCCCTCTACCTATATGTTGATTTTTTTCTTAAACTTAAAATAATATTAACATGAAAATGTGTATTTAGAAAGACTTCATTAAAATCTTTCTGAATTAACATTTTCATGATATTATTTTCAGTTAAAGAGAAAATTCAAGATATACAAAATCGAACCACAGGCTATACTAGATCACTATAGTATAATAAAATTTAAAAAAAAAAAAAAAACAAAAAGAAAATCGTTGATAGATTCAGGTGTTACTTTGCGGAAGTCAAAGTAACATACTACTTGATTTGAATTACTTTGTGCAATTCCGCCACCAGTTAGTTCATGCAAACTATTGCCGGCCGGCGCCCACCCACTACTGTTAGTCCCAGCATACCTGCCACCAACAGCCCGTGTGCACCCGCCACCAACAGCTGATGCATGCTCCCTCCGATACTGCTGCAGCAACATCGGACACCGCATACGCGACACGTGTCGCGTATGCGGTGTCCGATGCTGGGACTAACAGTAGTGGGAGGGCGCCGGCCGGCAATTGTTTGCATGAACTAACTGGTGGCGGAATTGCACAGAGTAATTCAAATCAAGTAGTATGTAAAAAGAAATACGGCATTTCCATACTAAAGTGTCCACCCGCCCAGGCAATTTGTATGGGAATGTCGAATTTTTGTTTTGTTTTTTGACTGTTACTTTAATTTCAATAATTTATAGACATCTAGTATAGCTCGTGGTTCGATTTATTACGGGAATGTCCCTTCCATGTCGTATAGAGGGCCGGCCCAGGTATCTCATGGGCCCACTGTACGTACATTGTAAAGATTTATTTCTTCTCATATACAAATTCAGTTGGTCATTCAAAGATTCAAATGTTTATTCAGTAATTAGACCTTTACAGGCACTTTTACACGTCAATAAGTATAATTTATGTTACGTGTAAAGTATATTAAAATTTAATTTATTTTTAAAGAAAAGCTCCCGATACCAGCGCTTCGTAACGACCACTGCTGAGAAGAAACGCCGAAAGAAACTCATTTTGACAGTATTGGTCGCCTTCTCGCCAGAAGGGCTTTGTCATATTATTCTAATTGTCTTTTAATTAATAAATACTTATAATATAATACAATGTTGACACATTATAACATGTAATGCTTGCGAACAAGTAAACAAACATAAATTGCGTAATAAAAATATTAAGTAGTAAAAAAAAAGCGAAGCCGAGCTGACCAGTCCCGCCCGGCAGCACCCGTTCACGAGTTGACGCACGGATCAGCCATCGTTAAACTCAACCATATTAGAGGGAATACAACGACCCGATTATTATTATTTCTAAAAAAATCATTATGTCTAAAACCTAAAATTATATTAATTTGATAACAACATTACTATTTAAAAATTCAATTATGCCTTTCCAAACACCAACGACAAATAATACGTATTTAAAAATGAATAAATAATCGACTTTTGGAATTTGGGCGGAATCTTTGTAACGAGTTGTTGGAACAAATAAACCCGGGCAGTGGCGGCTGTAGCAGTACCGGCTCCCCTGGGCGAGATTTTTGCGGCGCTCTTTACTTGCAATGTTCCGAAAAGATGAAGAATTATACAATGTCCTTTTTAATTAAGTACAAATATTTTAAGGGGTTATTCAGTCCATCATTTTGAACAACTTTTACCAATAAATGTTTATCGAAATACGCAATTTTTTTTTTGCATTTTTCATACTAACTATATCACGTGACTACTTCGATTTGTATGAGAACCTAAAATTTTTTTTTCGTATTTCTGTATACATTTATTGGGAAAAGTTGTTCAAAATGATGGACTGAATCACCCCTTAAAATATTTGTACTTAATTAAAAAGGACATTGTATATTTATTTTCATTTTAGATATTAGATTATAATCTTACTGAGGAATGGAATTTTACTTTTATGGCCTTGGGCTCCGCCTGCTTAGAACCGCTAGACTCTGGAATAAAGAAGTGATAGTGTATTAAATATAATTTATTAAGATAAGGACCAACTGCATTGAGTGAGAACAACATTGAGAGCTTATGATAATGACGGCCAACAATACATATTAAGTCACAGGATGCTTTAGTAAAACAACATAGGTGGTGCAGGCACCTACACAAAATAGGCACTTACAATTACAAAATGGTTACACGAAGTTTGCATTTTGTTTATTATACTAGATAGGTACTTTTCTTTTACTAGCCTGTAGCTGTTGTGTCCCAAAACTGGGCAAAAAAAAATTTTTTTCAGGTTTCAAAGACCCATATTAATAATCAGTACACAATGTCAGTCGCAAAAGCCTCTATCTTATTCTTCTACTCGTCTTTGCCAGGTCGTTAGTTCCTATTAGGTAAACAAAGCGGTACTTATGTAAAAAAATACTACCTAAAAAAAAGCGTATCGACGTCCGTATACGTCGATACCCAGCGTCCCACTTGTCTTACCACAATGGTGTGTTGCCCCTTTATGTCTGGAGCCCTGGGCAAACGTCCTGCCCTACCGCCGCTACGGAACGTGAACGCTATTGCCGGCAATAAATAATAAAGTGGGCATCGTGCGGTGTCGTGAAGTTTTCATTCAGGTGTTTCAAAACACCTTTCGCGAGTACAATTTAAGGGGATACCTTAATTTTCCGGGGTCCAATGCTGCTCCCATTTGAAATAAATCATTTCACAATATTCACTACCTACATATACCTACCTAGCGTAGCACTTTGACAACGTGTGACTACGCCTTTCCAAACATGAAAATTTATCTCTACATAGTGAATATTGCATACTTCAGAATAGTATTGTATGACATTATTGTCAATTTACAACGAAGGCATCTTGGTAGAGTCTACTATGTCCATTTACTTGCAACTACATTAGCAACTTAGTTCAGTTCAGTATTCTGAAAATCTTGTTTTATACTTTTTCAGCGTCGTTTTTTGTCGTAGTTGGGTTTTAGTTTTTTTACTTTTTATTATTAAATTTAAAATAATATGAAAAAATATCTCCTGATATGTATTGTTGTTAGTAATCGTCTTTTCACTATCATCCATAATACCATTCTTCAAATAAGTGTACGTAAAAGTAAGCAGAGAACAAAGGGTACATTACTTGTCAAAAACATGTAATCAAATCAAATTATTTATTTGCATAAACAAATGGACAAAAATACATGTGATGTTAACAAATAGTACCAATATACTTTACCTTGGAAAGGTGCGAAAAATTAAAATTTTTCATTAATTTATGCAATATAAAGTTAAGATTGATAATATTAAGTTTATTAATTTAAAGAATACTTAATGTAATTCGAAAGTAAATTTCATAATTGTGGCAATGCGCTCAAAAGTCTGCTAGTGGCTGCAGTGAATTTTCAATTAAAATTAAAGCAGTTAATTAGTTTATGAAAGTAATTAATACATCCGAGCCAGAAGGCTAAAATTTCATCAATTTTGCAGAAATTAATAATGTACTGAAGTGTAATTTATAGTGTACTATGATAGTTACTACTCCATTCTGTTAGTGTACGGTAGACACATACTTATATTTTTCCCAGTCTAAAATTCTTTTCTACCTACTTCTTTGATCAATATCTACAATCTTTATAAGCAACTTATTGGAACGAAGTTCCTTACGGCAGGCTTAGAGGAGAAAGGGATTTTGCTGCGCGACCGAACTGAAAAAAATGTGATAGTAAAACCGTAAGGATGACCTCGTTAAATAAAACCGTTAAATAAGACGTGCGCAGGCGCGACAGTCGTATACACAAGCAAGTAGTGTATAATACCTTTCTCTTCCTTTGAGCACGATTTTTCTTTTGCAAATTGTGTCGATTCTACATTAGCCGAAGGAACTTCGTTCCTACCTGGTGTCCCACGACACCACATTTCTTTTAGTTTAGTTTTAGTTAGTTTTTTGTTTATATTATTTAAGTCAATGTGGAAATGAACTAATCACTTTGATAAAAATATATACATATCTTGGTTTTAAAAATATCACGCTGGAAGATTTTGTTGGGTCTGGCGTTTCGAATAAGAGTCACATCTCTCGTGGTCGCAGACAGGCTCAAATGTTCGTGCTAAGTGCCGTTTACATACGTATTTATTGAGTGAGCTAATAGAAGTACCCACATTAGGTGAAATACCCGACAAAAAGCGTGTCGCTTGCGAGTGCTGATGAAATATACTTCTTTCTTTCTGTCTTTAGTATTTGATGTTATAGCGGCAATCGAAATACATCATATGTGAAAAATACACCTGTTTAGCTATCACGGTTCTTAAGATGCTACCTGGTGATACAGACGGACAGACCGATAGACAGACGGAGAGATGGACAGACGGACAGATGGACAGCGGAGTCTTATGACGACCTCCGTGGCGTAGTGGTCACCATGCTATTCCGCCACCGAGAGGTCCCGGGTTCGATCCCCGGTTAGGAAAAAGGCCTTTTTCAAATTGTCCTGGGTCTTGGATGTTTATCTATATATGTATTTGTTATAAACTATAGTATCGTTGAGTAAGTATCCCATAACACAAGTCTCGAACTTACTTTGGGGCTAGCTCAATCAGTGTTATTTGTCCCTATATATTATATATTATTAATAGGGTCCCGTTTTTACCCTTTGGATACGGAACCATAAAAAGTGATTCCTTTTAGCAAAGAGTAATGTCATAATATATCCTTGAATATTAAAAAAAAAATCATCAATAGGTAAGAGCATTACTAATTGATCATCAAAAAAACTTGTTTCCTTTAAATTAATTTCTTCCAAGAGCTTTAACAACACAGTTCAATAAACTCTATAGTGTAGACAACCCGAGGTAAACATACTTAGTTTATTAAGCAAACTGCTTCACAACGTCTTAAAAAAGAAAAAAAGCTCCCATCAGCTTAAAGCTCACCCCGGGAATACGAATTATTTGCTAATTTAAAAATAACCAGCCAAGTGCAAGTCGGACACGCGCACGAAGGGTTTCGTACCTTTAAAAAATCACATTTGTTGTATGGGAGCCCCACTTAAATATTTATTTTATTCTGTTTTAGTATTTGTTGTTATAGCGGCAACAGAAATACATCATCTGTGAAAATTTTAACGGTCTAGCCATCACGGTTCACAAGATACAGACAGACAAACGGACGGACGGATAGCGGATTCTTAGTAACAGGATCCCGTTTTTACCCTTTGGGTACAGAACCCTTCTTCTTATTTTTATTTGTTATTATTTATTATCAAGTAGAAATGGCTCAAATTATCAAGTAGAAATGACTCAAAGTCTCGAATGGCGGCCACGTAAAGGCAAGCGCAGCGTAGGAAACCCACCTGCTAGATGGTCAGATGATGAAAGGTTGCAGGGAGGCGCTTGATGCAGGCCGCTTCCAATCGGTCGTTTAGGAAATCCTTGGGGGAGGCCTATGTCCAGCAGTGGACTTCCTGTGGCTGATATGATGATGATAATAAAGATTTATTGCATACAAATTGTAGCCTATGTCACCCGAACAAAAATGACTAATCGATTGACATTACAGTTGTGAAAATTGGACAAGCGATTCGGATGCTACGGCGAAACAGATATAAATAGATACATACATACAAAGACTGGTAAAATCATTACCCTTTTTGGCTTCGCCGTAGTCGGGTATAAAAAATGTGCGGTTGCAAAAATTATCAGGGACATCCACCAAGCGAAATTAAAAATTAAAAATGCTCCACTCTGCGTGAACTGTGATCGGCATTAAGGGTGGAAAGGGTGCAAAACATTTGTTTAAAGCCAGATGACCGGCAAAAATATTGGCGCGATGGTCCCTTTACAAAGCAAAAAAATGGGAATATATTCTGTTTAAGGCGATTACATAATGAATCTTATTCGTAGGAACGAAACAGCCTGTCATAGATCAAAATTTTTTTTTTACTGCGTCTGCTTGTAAATGAGGGTACTTTAAAATAAGTAGTAATTATTTTATTATGAATATTATCTTTTATAAATGAAGTAATAAAAGTTGTATAGAACACTGAAAATGGATTGTTTCCTTAGCTACGTAAAGCAAAAACAAAGTAAGTAGGGACAAAAAGAGATTGGTAAGCACTTTTAGTTATTGAATAAATTATAATTTAAAAAAAAAGTGGTATATAGTGGAATTAATCACTACTCACTTTTAGAAGCCGGTTAATTTTTTAATACAAATTAAAGTAAGCCTCGTAATATACAGTCTCCTGTTTAACCAAATGAAAAAAGGAGATTTTTTATTTCGTCGGATTCTTTTCTTTTTTAAAAGGTTACGTACACATAGTGTAAAAACCTATTACTAACATTCCGCTGTCGGTCTGTCCGTCCGTCCGTCTGTCTGTTGGCTACGTACTATCTCATACACACCACACATACCTAGACAGTTGATGAATTTTCACACATGATGTATAATTTATGTTGCCGCTTTAACAACAAATACAAAAAAAAAATTAAGGGGGGCTCCCATACAGCAAATGTGTTTTTATTTCCGTTTTTTGCTCAATATTAATAACGGCAACAGTAATATTCTGTTGTAGATTCACTTTAACAATAAATAAAATTTAATTAAAATATAAATAAATTTGTTCTTGTAGGTTGAAGACGGTTTTAGTTTTTATAAACTACTAGCTTTTGCCCGCGGCTTCGCTCGCGTCGGAATGTAATTTATCAAAATCCTTTCTTAGGGGATGCCTACGTCATAGTAGCTTTATGCATGCAAAGTCTCAGCCCGATCGGTTTAAAAATTGACAAAGTTTCATACAAACTTTCATCCCCTATTTTATCCCCTTGGCGGTAGAATTGATCAAAATCCTTTCTTAGCGGATGCCTACGTCATAACATGCCAAACCTGCATGCCAAATTTCAGCCCGATCCGTCCAGTGGTTTGGGCTGTGCGTTGATAGATCACTATGTCAGTCAGTCAGTCACCTTTGAGTTACATATATTTAGATTAATCTAAAGTAACGCAGGTTTGAATATTTCATGAAACCACCCAGGTGCAGTACACCGAACAACATGTGTCGAAAAAGCCCCCGAGCGCTTTTCACTGCTTTTTTGCATCGGGCGACGACGGGTCTTTTTTGTCATTTTAACGAGTGCTGGAAATTGAGGGCTGCACGGCTGTTAAATCGATACTAAATATTCGGTGAAGATTAAAGGAAGTTTCGATACAGGTATCTTCTTATTTCGTGTACTGGTAAAAGGACAAAATTGATTTTTAAAGCTGACATAGTTGTCAGCTTTAAAAATCAATTTTGTCCCTTTACCAGTCCCGACGGTCCGTCGAAGGACGATCAGCGAAGGACAAAATCCTACTACTGAATTTTTTTTTGCATATTTGCAATGACTTGGACGCTTTCCAGGGTGATACGAGTAAGTTAGAAGCAGTTCTGGATAGAGAAAAATGAAGGAAAAAGGAAGAGACTTTTTCCCAGTGGGACAGTATAGGTTAATTAAAAAAATATATTCATACTCATTTTATACACTTATACATAGTCCATGACATGATCCTCCGTAGTCCAGTGGTCAAGGGTTTGCCTTGTGACCCGTATGTCATGGGTTCGATTCCCACTGGGAAGCATACTTTGTGAAAAGTTGTTTCCAGTCTGGATAGGATATTGCAGGCTTGAATCACCTGATTATCCGAAAAGAAAGATGATTCCGTGTTTCGGAAGGCACGTAAAACTGTGGGTCCCGAACGCCACCTAGCGTTTGATCATCAAACTATCCAAGGATTGGTTTCTGGTTTGCCCTTTGGGTTGTGGAGGTCAGACGGCAGTCCGTGTAAAAACCAGTAACCTCGTCAAATCTCCTTGGTTAGGTAGCGGACCCCGGGCTCTGAAGCGTTACTGCTGAGGATGCAACCGGGAATACGCTCGGATGATGATGATGACATAGTCCATTTGTTTATCTTTAATGGGGCAGATAAAACTCTATAAATGTGTGATGGATGATGGACGAGAAAGTGGAAAAAGAAATCAAACGAGTGATGGGTTGCTAACTTGCTGCATTCTATAAATAAACATATACAGACAAATCTCACAGATTGAGCTAGCTCCAAAGTAAGTTCGAAACTTGTGTACGAGAATATTCTAAATATAAATATAATATTTATATACGATACTATTACTTAGACTAACGGGATCCTATTACTAAGCCTCCACGGTCCATCTGTCCTTCTTTTCGTCTGTCTGTCTGTATGTTACCAGGCTGTAATTTTCACAGATGACGTATTTCTGTTGCCGCTATAACAAAAAATACTGAAAACAGAATAAAATAAATATTTAAGCGGGGCTCCCATACAACAAACGTAATTTTTTATAGATAATGGTACGGAACCCTCGGTGCGCGAGTCCAACTTGTACTTGGCGATTTTAATTTTCTTTCATACCGCAAAAGAATCGACATTGTAATTGTTATTCAATAATTTCACACTAGTTCAGAATATTGCACGGAATACAAAATAGAGCAAAATTCACCCGGGATTCTGCTTGAGAATTAGTTCCACTAGAGGTCAGAAGTACCCGTAACCGGCGGGCATGCAATCATGCATGAAGAGAGTGATGAGTGTAGATGAAGCGAAAGAGGTCTGTCAGGATCGTAACAAGTGGAGGTCCTTTGTCTCTGCCTACCTGTGGGAATCAGGCGTGATAAGATGTATGTATATACGACTATATTCTAGTTACGAAAACAACAAAACCTAGCACCTGCAGGTGATGGATCGTAGTCACGACTCAGCATTCATTTGTCATTAGCTGCTACAGCTACGAGTACAATAGGGATGTAGACTGTGTAAAAGTATATTATTTTATTTATTCCGTCAACCAAAAATACAGGACCGATATTTTTTTCGTTTAGTAAAGTAGTGAAAATTCACAAATATAGCGTCGAAGTTTCGAAGTGGGGGTGATTTATTTACGTCACCTTTGGTTAAGAGGCTACCTGAATTTTCCGGGTTCAGTGCTGCCCCCATTTTAAATTAAATCATTTGAAAGGAAACGGAGATATCATTTAATTTTTTTCTTGATCAGACCCTAGATAACCCTTCAAACTATTGTGTAAATTACTGTTTACAGTTTAAAGTCAGAATGTGAAGCTTTTCTACGCACATTAGCCAAAAGTGGCCATTTTTCGCAAATATGCGTAGAAAAGCTTCACTTTTTCACTTTAAACTGTAAACAGTAGTTCATACAATAGGTCGAAGGGTTATCTAGGGTTTGATCAAGACAAAATTTAAAATGATATCCTCGTTTCCTTTCAAATGAGGGCAGCACTGGATCCCGGAAAATTCAGGTTACCCCTTAAAAATCATAGCTGATCGTGACGTCACGCGAATTATAAATGCGCTGTATTTTTGTCATTATTTGCCAATCAGAGAAAAGAAAAATAAGTGTACCCTTCTTTTTTTAATCTTAAAATAAGACAAAAAAAATTTTTTTGTCTACATCCCTGTTGCTAGTAGGTAGGTAACTATCGCGGGGTAATTAATGTTGGAGCTGTTGCAAACGCAGATAACACTGTTTATCATAGCAAACAAAAAAAGTATTCATTTTCTCGCTTCTCCGAACAGTTCGTAGAAGCCGACCGACGAAATGGGCTACTGACCAATCACTATTTTTATTCCTTTTTAACTCCCGATAAAAAAGAGTTTGACGCTAATGTCGACCTCCGTGACGTAGTGGTCACCATGCTAGTCCACCACCCAGAGGTTCCGGGTTCAATCCCCGGTCAGGGCAAGTTGGTAAATGGCTTTTTTCAAATTATCCTGGGTCTTGAGTGTTTATCTATATGTGTATTTGTTATAAAATATAGTATCGTTGAGTTAGTATCCCATAACACAAGTCTCGAACTTACTTTGGGGCTAGCTCAATCAGTGTAATTTGTCCCTATATATTAATTTATTTATTAATGTCTCTCTGTCTGTTTGTGTGTCTGTCCGTGCTTTATGAAAATTGGCTCAGCCGTTTAAAAGTTATTATTCCATCTTCATGCACACTATGACGTCTTTGGATCTAATGGCCTAAGGATCTGTTGTCCCTGTGAGGCATAAAGACCATACTGATAATGTATCCGCAACTCGCAGGATACAACTGGTTAAATTGATTCGTTGAGTTTAAATATTTGCATGCCTTATATTTGTGAAAAAAAAAATAATTTTGTATGCATGTGCAAAAAATTAAAATAGTATAGTGTCCAAACACCAAAAAACCCATAGTGTCCAAACACGCACACTGTGCCAAAGTTGCGCGACCAGAGTTCCGCGGCTAATTTATAACTTCGCCCAAACGCGTCGTATTTCGGATAAAATATGGTGCTAGTAATTCTAAAAACATTGCTTGCATAATCACGCCAACTTCAGCATTAAAAGAAGTAATTACTTGTTAAAAAATAATTAAAATAACGAGCTTTTATCTTAAACAATGAATTTCAAAGTTTAAAGTGCTCATCTAGACGTATCATACGAGCCCAAACTCGACGGAATTGCGTTGTTTCATTACAGAGTAAATATGGCCAAATTTTGCTTGCAAGATTTGATTACAGACAGACAGATAGACAACGGGACAGGTGAAACTCCTTTAATTAGTTTTACTTGTAAAAATGTACTTATTCTTGTTTCTTCGACTGCAGCATGCTCTTAAATTATTATCTATAATTAAGTCTCTCATAGAATATCGTTTAAAAGCGATATTCCTCAACATAGTGTAACAAAGCAGCAGTTGATGGCTGCAAGATAAACAGCGTTATCTCGCTTCCACAGGAGCTGGAATATTAATCACCAACTATGTTGCAGGATAATGATCCTTCTAGTATCTTCTTTATGCCTTTGCTGTTGGCGATATTAGTATTAAATATTTGATATTTTTACTTCAAAAAAAAGAAGGTTATCAATTCGGATGTAAGAATATATATGTTTTTGCGACACAAATAAGTTGAACAAAAATGGCGGACTTCAAAGCTTTTTTGTACAAATTACCGACACGTAAATTAAACCGAAATGGCAGTCGTTATTTGTATTTTCTTCTGTCGCGCATTATTTGTGCCTGCGCTGATAACCGCCATTTTGGTTCAACCTACGTGCCGGGAATCTGTACAAAAATGTTTTGAAGTCCGCCATTTTTGTTCAGCTAATTTTTGTGGCATTGTACCTACTTACTTATTTTCCTCGATTCGACTGCCTCCGTGGTCCAGTGGTCTAGGCGTTCGCCTTGTGACCCGTACGTCATGTGTTCGATTCCCACTGGAAAGCATACTTTGTGAAAAGTTGTTTCCAGTCTGGATAGGATATTGCAGGCTTGAATCACCTGATTATCCGAAAAGAAAGATGATTCCGTGTAAGTGTATAACAAATACTAAAAACAGAATAAAATAAATATTCAATAAACGTGATTTTTTATAGAACCATTCGTGCGCGAGTCGACTCGTTTTATTTAACCTTGTTGCCCGATAATCAATCCGTCGCACAACAGTTCATCGTAACAACGATCTTTCGAACCACAATTCTTCGCACGTTTGTATTTCGAAGTTTAGTTGCGCACTCCAAAAAGTGGCCTTTGGGTTGCCTGAGGTGCTCTGTCTGCCCTAAAAGGGATCAAGAAGTGATAGAGTGTAATTAATCAAACAGATACAGTAAAACGTTACATGTTTGCCGTAACTAACAAGCCAGAACCACTAGAACTAAGCAAACAGCCATGCCACATGTCGTCGCGAGACGTCTGAGCCAAGACAAACTGAACTCGACCACAACCTCGTTCGAGGTGATTACTGAACGTCCTCTTAGATATGAGAATAGTGTCTAACAATAGTTGCACACACACACACAAATTAATAATTATACAGATGAGGACAAATTACACAGATTGAGTTTTAAACTTCTGTTATGGGACACTAACTCAAAGATAGTATAGTTTATATTAAATACGTATATCCATTTTTTAACTTGAATGAGTATCAAACCCAGAACCTGCGGAGTGGTTTACTGGCGTCGAGGTTTTTGGAGGATCTAGTTTTGTATTGCTACACCTCTTTTGCTAGTAATATATTGTAGACCTCGCGACTCGAGAGTCACCCCGACCAATTGAAGTTAATTGGATAAAAAAATTGTTCAGACAAAAAGTTCCGCCTTAATAAGGTTAACAAAAAAGTTCTACGAAATTTTCGAAATAGATGAAATATGATATTTTTAAAGTGTCCAACCCCCATATTTCCGCCAATCTGGAAACTGAGACGCTTCGCTAGCTCGGTCAATAATATTATTATAAACATAAGATTTAAATTGGCTTAAAACTCTTGCAGAAAAACAAATTGCAAAATTCGCGTGTCTAAACTGAGTTTCGAGGTAAGTAGTTTAAAACCTTACTTTGGAAACTGACCGACGTAAACATACATTATGTTGCCATGAACGAAGTTATAGCCCGTATTACACAAGGTTTTAATGAAGTAGAGCCCTGCTTTGCATATATTTGCATTTTTACACTAACCAACATATACGAGCACTGCTAAGGCGGGCAATTTCGTAGTTGAGCGATAAAATCGCGATGACTATAATTTTCCATGCGAAATTGTTTTTCTCCCTCATCTTTATACCTCGTTCCCGGTTGCATTTCCGAGGTGTTTTCTTTCCCAAATATAATAAATACGCATTTCAATGGTTACCCAAGAATGTCGAAGACTATGCGTAAGAAATTGCCCGAACAGTTCAAACGATTTATATTATACATATACCCAAATCGTTTGAACTGTTCGGGCTATTTCTTCTTGACTTCCCATAGTCTTCCCGAACAGTTCAAACGATTTGGGTATATTTTTAATATACCCAAATCGTTTGAACTGTTCGGGCTATTTCTTCTCGACTTCCCATAGTCTTCGGCATTCTTGGTAGGCATAAGTAAAACTAACGTGAGATGTCTTAACTAAATATATTAAGGGGCTACTTGAAATTTCGGGGTCCAGTGCTGCCTCCATTTGAAATAAATTATTTGAAAGTAAATGGAGATATCATTTAAAATTTTGTCTTGATCAAAATTTAGATAACCCTTCAAACTATTTTATGAACTGTTCACAGTCGAAAGTGAGAACGTGAAACTTTTCTACGCATACGCATTTTTTTCAAATGCGAGCAGGACTGGACGCGTAAAAATTCAGGTATCCCCTCAACACGATAATCAATAGTCATCGTTTCCAAAAGAGCAGCGCGGGTGGTGACACGCGAGGCTACGATCAGATCATTGAGGACAGTGAAACCTTCGGGTCGCCGTCCCTTCTACACCCGCCCTGGTGACGATCCTCGGACCCCTGCATGCACGTCAACTCTGTTTAGAAATGCATTTATTTTACAACCGGTTGCCGCCCGTCATCAACCCTCCTTGAGCATGCAGTTGTGAGATGTTTGTGCTTAGTCTAAGCTTATTTGCTCTAACGACATCTACAGGACGAGATTAGTTCTATTCTAGGCTAGAACGCTAATTTTTTCTTTTGTTCTAGACCAGCATGGAAGAACATGAAAGTAGCTTCTATAACTATTAAATACTATCTTACCTTACGAAGCATCTCCTCGAGCGAGTCCATGTCTGCGGATGCGGGCTCGCCGCCCGCGCTGCCGCTCACCCCGTTATTGTTGTTCGTCATAGGTGAGTCGCATGCGCACACCAACACACCACATTGAACACTTTGACACCACTGACACAACCCTACTGACGTGACTTGCGTGAGACTATCACCACTGACACAGTCGATTCACGCGCGTGAGAGTAACACCACTGACACAGTCGATCCACGCGCGTGAAAGTATCACCACTGACACGACCGGTTTCACGTGCGTGAGTGTTCGTTTAAAGTTTCACTTCGTTTTCAATTTTTATTCGATCAGGGTCACAAATTCGTATGATATAGCTTACACTTTTTGGTTAATTAAAGGTACTTATCGACTAGGAATGTATTGGACTAGATTCCTCGGAAGACTAATTTTGGTAACCTGAAATTTTTTTAGAAGTTTTATGCTGATTTCTACAGAAAAGTCATGGAATAACATTTTCAAAAAAATTTGCAAAATTCCAGTATGATGCTGGAAAAGAATTCATAAATTGTAAAGATAAAATATAAAAGATTCCGAGACGAACTGAGTACCTCCTCCTTTTTTGAAGTAGGCTTTTAAATTTTCAATAGAAGTAAACCAGCTAATAATGTAAGGATAATTGGTGAAGCATGACGAATTAAGAAAACTATTATAAAATCATAGAAAAAAAAACAATGTAGGAGAAACACATCATTACCTTAAACTTACGAAGAATAGTCAAGTCACTCTTAAAACGCGATGATAACAAAAAAGTCCAACTCAATTAGGATATTGCCCTTATATCTTTATGAATAGCAAGGATATAGATAAAAATCTTCCAGAATAAGGGAATTTCGGGCAGTAATTGAATGGGACTCAGTGCGAAGGCTGGCAGGCTGCGCTGAGTCGACAACGAGGTAGCACTGATGAAAATAGGAAAATGTCGCGATGTTTACTAGTAAAGGGTGCTTTAGGAACTCGGTTCTTGAAAAAGGAATCAGGAACAGTATTTGAAAAATTAAGACTTATAAAAATAGAGAAATGTCCAATAAATAACTCCTTAAGTATGACGAAAGCGCTTATTTTGGTTGACTGGTAGACAAGGCTTTAGGCTTGGGATCCTTTGTGCTAATGTTCTTTGGCATACCGGTTTTGGCATAAAATATTTCAGCATAATAGTTCTTAGGTATAATTGTTTTTCGGCATACGGGTAATTTTGGCATAATTAACTTTTAGGCTAATTTGTTATGGCATAATGTTCATTCGCATAATCTCCGAATTAGTCGCAAAAAGTAGGTTAGGTTATGGTTATACAGAAACCATCACAGGAGCGAGCGAGCGTCGACAAAGTGACAGAAGTGACCAATCCGGCGTAAATAATTATATGCTTAAATAGTATTATGCTTAGATACATTATGCTTCAAATAATAATGCGTAAACTGTTATGCGTAATAACGATAAGCTTATAAACAATTATGCCATAAAACAGTATGCCTTGTTACACTATGACTTAATTTTTTATGATTATGGATAGGGAACCCTTAGGCTTCCAGTCCGCTATTAACTTGTATTTTTGTATCACGTTAAATAAATCACACATGTTAAAAGTTTGTGAGTGTGTGTGTATGTTGTTACTTCATCACGCGCAAACGGCTGAACAAATTTTGATATAATTTGGTCTGCAGGAAGCTTACACCCTGGATAGGTTACTTTTTCCGAGTAACGCCGCGGGGCGCAGCTAGTTAATATAAAAAGCGATTTAAGAATGAAAGAGCAAAATTTTGTCCCCCGGAAATAATTTTAACATAAAAAAAAACAGATTATAACTTTTTTAAAGAGGTACAGCAACAATTATGAAACTTCCGTCATTGGAAGTTTATTATTACAAGTCAGCATTTTTATAGTCATCGGGTTTGTCCAGAAGTATATGGGGGGTGCCTACTGGTTTTGCAGATAGGTTAGTCTGGCCAAACAGAGATAGGATGGACACACAATAGGGACAGCGCGTGACTCTGCATATATTGGCTGCCTTGTAAACCCTCCCCGTTCAATATAACTAATGGAACGTTTTAGGTGGATAAATGCAATGGAGTGTCTATTTAATCATCGGTCTGTTAACTTTTTATAAGTCGTTTGTTTGTGTTTAAGTGGCCACTTACACACACACATACACACGAAAAAATTACAAAACGAAGTGGCCGGCCAACACAACATTGGTGTCAGTGGCCAAGGCTGGTCAAAAAAATTTCAAGCTGATTAAAGCATCTCTTGTTTAGTTTTTCGGATTCCGTATCGAAAGGGTAAAAACGAAACCCTATTACGCTGTCCGTCAGTCTGTCCGTCACCAGGCTGTGTCTCATGAACCGTGATAGCTAGACAATTGAAATTTTCACAGATGATTTATTTCTGTTGCCACTATAACCACAAATACTGAAGGCATTTGGCATATCACGACGACTGCCATTCAATGAAGAAAGCCTGGACCAACGGCTTTAACCTTCCGAAGCACGGAGTAGCTCGCAAAGTTTTTATGCCACTTGCGGTCACCCAGCCAAGTGCAAACCTCGCCAGATGTTGCTTAACTTGCGGTGGAGCCAGTATGAGTACCCTCACCGGGCTAACGAGCCCCTCAGCTAGTTGACTGTCTTGTAATTATGACAGTTGACAGTATACGTGCCTTCTAAAGCTGAAGCTTCTGAGCTTGACATATTGACATTTTATGCACCTGCTTAAGGGGAGATACATGAATTTTGACATATTGACATTATATGCACCTGCTTAAGGGGAGATACGTGAATTTTGACATATTGACATTATAGTTAATAGATTCAGGTGTTACTTTGCGGAAGTCAAAGTTACATAGTACATGATTTGAATTACTTTGTGCAATTCCGCCACCAGTTAGCTCATGCAAACTATTGCCGGCCGGCGCCCACCCACTACTGTTAGTCCCAGCATGCCTGCCACCAACAGCCCGTGTACACCCGCCACCAACAGCTGATGCATGCTCCCTCCGATACTGCTGCATCCGCTGCGACTGCAGCAACATCGGACACCGCATACGCTTATATTGACATTATATGCACCTGCTTAAGGGAAGATACGGGGTCCTGTGCTGCCCTCATCAGAAATAAATTATTTGAAAGGAAACGGAGACATCATTTTAAATTTTATGTTAGATAAGTCCTAGATAACACTTCAAACTATTTTATGAACTGCTTTTTATAGTGTAAAGTGAGAACGTGAAGGTTTTCTTCGCACATGTGCGAAAAATGGCCATTTTTGGCAATTTGGGGGCAACACTGGACCCCGAAATGATCTATCCCTTTTAGACAGAATATCTTGAGTTTATCCGACTCCGGAAGATATTTTTCAGTTAAACATTTCTCAAGAAATCTGTATATTAAAATTTCGTAGCATTTTCAAGACATGAAATATTCATGTAGATTTAAAATCAACAGCGCTGAAGCCCTTGTGCATAGACAAGCAGTCGGCTCCCGGGCTAGGTAGCTAGGGTAAATATAAGGCAGCTGGGGAAAACACAATTATCTTAGGTACACAAAACAGATTTTAGATCGCCGTTGAGAACAGTATCTTGAATAGTTACATTTTGATACGTCGTAGTTTGAGGACAATAATCCATTTGTTCAGGTATTAAAATAAAAGTAAACAATCTTTACATGTAAGTAACCCTTGCAAATAACAAATCAATCAATTTATAAATTACATACTTTATTTATTTGTAATGATATTAACTTGTAAAGTGTATATTTCCTTAAAACGAATAAATCTACTCCTAAAAATAGTCGCAGGAAAAGAAGTAGTCCCAGGTTGGTGAGACGACTTGCAACAGTTTGAGAAAAAAAGGTTTTGTACCCTGCTTGAATTTGTGCACTTGAAGAAAAAAGGATAGTGTATAATTTAAAAGCATCTGTTCATCAATACTGATAGGGCTTGGAACCGGTACCAAAAGTACTGGTTCTGTACCGCTATTTAGAGGTTGTTTTCATTTCAGTACGTGGGTAGATTCTAAATGGGTACCGGTACTCCTCCTTAAAAGTACAGGTACCTAATTTAGGTACCTGCTGCTATCTGCTCGTACCTGTTCTTGCTGGTATCTGCTTTTTACCGACGGTCCGATACCGTCCGATACTCACGGAAAAATAGTACCGGTACATAGGTATAGTACATGTACTATGTCTGGTACCGGTACCGCCATAAGGTCAATGACACCGGTTCCCAAAAATATCGGTATTTCAAGCCTTGTTTGAAACATCATCAATTCTAATCTATTTCACAACATATGTAGCGAAAGGGAAATTTTAATTAAATTTCATGAGTATCCATCCAAACGCAGGCAAACACACTCGTAAACATTCAGATTGATGGATGAGTTTGTCTACCACACCCTTATAGATGTTTATGTGTATGTATGTACATCCAAAACACTCACATATGCAAACCTACATACCAACTCCAAAACTCCAATTTACTTCGCAAATAAATACTAAGGGA